>JACBWV010000610.1:104854346-105479346 GCA_013435795.1 Chlamydomonas sp. ICE-L | reverse complement strand
CCCTAAAGAAACAATTATCAGCTCAAATCCGCCTCAAATCATGCTATGTAATGGTGGTACATAAAGACACTGCTTCCTTCCCAAAAATATATCTGGACAAAAAGTTCTCACCTCAAATCGTGCCTGTGTAGGGACGCCACGATTGAGAACCAGGTGGCGGCATACTGCATCCATCATAGCTCTCACCAACCACTTTTCAGTAAATGGTGCTACGTCAAGACACCTGTTATAATCCTTTAAAACAACCCTAGAGAATAAGCTCTCACCTCAAAGCGTGCCTGTGTAAGGACGCCACGGATGGGAGCCAGGCGACGGCTTGTCCGAATACTGCAGCCACATTGTAGCTCTCACTTACCACTTTTCAAAATGAAAATACAGCTTTTCAGGATAAAAAATACAGTTTGCTAACCCAAGCTGCGGGCTAGTTAAAAAGAAAAAGACAGCAAAAATCAACCCAGAGGAAAAGCTCTCACCTCAAAGCCCGCCTTTGTAGGGACGCCACGGATAGGAGCCAGGCGACGGCGTACTGCGTCCATGGTAGCGCTCACCAACCGCTTTTCAGTCAATCGTTGCTTCACGGCCAATCGTTCCTTGGGGCTCAGATCTGGGTCCTGTTAGAGACATACATAGGTGCGAGTGTTGTGTGTGTGTGTGGTTTTGGGTGGGTAGGTGTAGGGGGGGGGGGGGGGGGGGGGGTCCTTGGGGCTCGCATCTGGGTCCTGTTACAGACATCCATAGGTGCGAGTGTGAGTGTGTGCGGGGGAGTGTGTGGGTGGTTTGGGTTGTGGGGGGGTGTAGGGGGGATGTAGGGGGGGGGGGGGGGGGGGGGGGGGGGAGGGTCCTTGGGGCTCACATCTAGGTCCTGTTACAGACATCCTTAGTGCGAGTGTGAGTGTTTGGGTGTAGGGGGGATGTGGGTGTGAGTGTGGGCATGTGAATGTGGGCGTGCATGTGGGTTTGAGAGTGGGTGTGGATGAGAAAGAGAGTTTGTATAATGCAATTTAGTCGAAGGGAAGTGGAAGTGGCAAAACAAGTGAGTGTGATACAGATCAAGGTGCGACGCAGATCAAGATGTGTAATGCAGGTGAAAATGTAGATGTGTGACGAGTGAGATCAAGACCAAGATCAAGACAGCATAGGGCAGACCATAGGGTAGATTTCAGGGCTAATCCAAAGAAACAATTGCTGAACTGGACCCCAACATAGTTTTCGGCATGATGCACACGACACATGGCGTGGTCGATCCCATAAGAGGAAGACGGCGTAGGGTGGAGTTATTAATAAACAAATAAATGTACGAATGCATAAATAAATAATAAATCATAAATCATAAACCTCACCTGAGAGAATTGAATGCCATCCTCAAGACAAAGATGTTTAGATGTGTGACATAGATGAAGATGTGTGATGCAGGTCAAAACATGCGGTGAAAATGCGGAGAAAAGTTAGTGAAAATGCGGTGACAACTGTCTTGAGGTGGGTGGAGAGTGGGATGAAATATTAGGGGAAGACAGCTTAAGGCAGTATAACACCCAGAAGAGTGGGATGAAAACCGAGATGAAGACAGCTTAAGGCGATACAACACATGGAAGAGTGGGATGAAAACAGAGGTGAAGACAGCTGAAGGCGGTACAACACCCGAATCATGTTGGGGGAAAATATGGTGTCAGATTGGATCACCCCCCCCCCCACACACACACACCCACCCCCACCCATCACCCAATAACACCCACCCACCACCACCCAATAATCCTCACTGTCACACCCCAGTGGTGTTGGGGGGAAACGTGGTGTCAGGCTGGAAAGATAAGCCCTGGCATAGGGAAGAGTCACCCACCTGGGAGATCTCAATCAGCGCAGGGAGCTGCCCAGAAGCTGCCAAGAAAGACTGGAAAGAAAAGCCCTGGCGTAGGGAAGAGTCATCCACCTGGGAGATCTTAATCAGCGCAGGAAGCTGCCCTGAAGCTGCCTAGAAAGTCTGAAAAGAAAAGCCTTGGCGTAAGGAAGAGTCACCCACCTGGGAGATCTTATTCAGCGCAGGGAAATGCTCAGAAGCTGCCCAGAAAGGCTGAAAAGAAAAGCCCTGGCGTAGGGAAGAGTCACCCACCTAGGAGATCTTAATCAGCGCAGGGAGCTGCCCAGAAGCTGCCAAGAAAGGCTGAAAAGAAAAGCCTTGGATTAAGGAAAAGTCACCCACCTAGGAGATCTTATTCAGCGCAGGGAAATGCTCAGAAGCTGCCAAGAAAGGCTGAAAAGAAAAGCCTTGGATTAAGGAAGAGTCTCTCACCCACCTGTGAGACGTGAATTAGCTCAGGCAGCTTCCTAGAAGCTGCCTAGAGGAGTCACTCACCTGTGAGACCTGAATTAGCTCAGGCAGCTTCCTAGAAGCTGCCTAGAGGAGTCACTCACCTGTGAGACCTGAATTAGCTCAGGCAGCTGCCTAGAAGCTGCCCAGCAGAGTCACTCACCAGTGAGACCTGAATTAGCTCAGGCAGCTGCCTAGAAGCTGCCCAGAAGGGTCACTCACCTGTGAGACCTTGATGTCATCCTCCAGGAAGGTGCTATATTCAGCCAGCCTCTCACGGCAGTCACCCATCAGCAACTGCAGCACTTCGTACTCGTTCATCTGACTCAGCACCACATCTTGCTCGAATGAGATCTGGGGATGGGGAATCGAAAATGGGAAATTATTACGCCTTGCCACGGGGCATAAAGTTGAAGTTGAAGGAACCAGCACGTCCGCTTACACAGGGGAAGGTTACCGATAGGGAATCACAGGGATTTTATTCTACGAAACATAGCCATCGCTTCTTTTGACCCCGTCTCGGCCCAAATTACCTCTATACATAACCCAAATCTATGGCCCATAGCTAAAAAAAACTTTCAGATTGGAAAAAACGAACTGGGGAACCGATGTCTATGGTTGGTCGACATCTAAGGATGGTGTAACAACTGTGGTGTATGGTGTAACAACACCTCGTGGTGTAACAACACCACAACTATGGTGTAACAACACCTCATGGTGTAACAACACCACAACTATGGTGTAACAAGTGCAATACCTCATACTTATTCATCTGGCTCAGCACCAGGTCTTTGTCAAATTAAAGCTGAGCATGGGGAATGGATGCGTACGTTTGGTCAACATCTGATGATGGTATTGATCTTGCACATATACAATGTATATACATGATGATGTTAGGATGTGTTGTATATATGATATATCTGATGATAGGATTTGTCGCATACATAACATATCTGATGATAGGATGTGTCATAGCAGGTGGTAGGCAAAATATTACCCAGATATAGATCCCTGATATAGATCTATATTACCTAGATATAGATCCCTGATATACATCTATATTACCCAGATATAGATCCCTGATATGCATCTATATTACCCAGATATAGATACCTGATATACATATATATTACCCAGATATAGATCCCTAATATAGATCTATATTACCCAGATATAGATACCTGATACAGATCTATATTACCCAGATATAGATCCCTGATATAGATCTATATTACCCTGATATAGATCCCTGTCCACCCAACCGGCCAACCCCTTTCTGCCCATTCCATCTCCTTTCTTCCACAGTTTTTACACCATGCTTGTATGTAAAGCCTGCCTATAAGCTGCTGCTCGTAGCTAAAAGGAAAAGCTATCGGGTGTATGAATGCATATATGTAGGGAACGGCAAATCATATGATGTTGACCAAAGACGAGTATGATTTCATATGATATCATACACAAATCATATGATTTAATATCAAATTATATGGTGCCCCAGGCCAAAGTTACCTAGTCAGACCGCCGGCATCATATGATATCATATTGCCGATCTAGGGTCCCCAAAGTTTAAGCCCACGTATTTTATTTTTGTATATTTCATGTGAAGATGGATTCATCACATTGTGTATGGGCTGCAGTTGGGCCTTTTTACAAGTAATTTAATGATGTGGTGCATGGCCATCCTTTTGCTGGGTGCTCCTTGTATTCCCATGCCTCAAATTAGATGTAAATAGGCTATTCACGTTACACACACAAACCAAGGGTGGAACTTAAAAACGTACAAGTGAACGGACCAAGTTGCAAGCTGTGGTTGGGTGCCCATGTGGCATGTTTGGGGGATACATGGAGTACACATCCATAGGAGGTAGAGCTGCAAGGTGTGCAACATGTGCCATGTACTTGCACATATATGCCACATGACACTGCCTAGGCACCCCCATTAAGGCTTGCCTATGTGGGGGGTGCTCATGGTCCCCATGAGGCCTAGCCAGACCTTCCCCCCTACATGTAGGTGTACCCTATGCACCCCCCAAGTATGCTTCGTGGCTACCTAGACAAAGCTTGCAACTTGGTCCGATGACTTGACCATTTGAACGTCGCACACCGGAAATAGATCACCAGCCTGGCTCTGACCCGAGTTCCGATCTCGCTCCACCACCGAGCCTGGCCTTAGACATGGAGCTGTCTGAGAAGACGCAATTAAAGTTGAGCCTAAGTACTCTTGCTATGATGCAGTATGGAAGATGAAATTCGCCGAAAGCGTCGTTGCCCTTACATAAAAGTGGCGCCATAGGCCTAAGCTCTGCGCGCCCTAATCCCTATATATATGTATGTACTAGTACATTGCCCGTGTGGCCGTTGGCCACCCCCACCCACCCAGGTCCTGCTCTGGGTTACATAAGGGGTTTGCCCTTGTATCTACCTCCCCCACCCACCCCCACCCACCCACCCACACTCTCCCTTCACATGCACTCAGTCAACATATTTCCCTCCTTGCAAATGAAAATATGTAAAGCATGCCCCCTTCCATTCCTACTCTTTCCCTCCCCCCCCCCCCCAGGACCTGCATGATCCCCTACTTTTCCCTACATCTTCCTGCCCCTCATTCCCCTTCACTTGATACATACTCTGTTTCTCCCCCCTGCACCCCACACACCACCCAGCCATCTCCACCCTCGCTCGACACTCCCCCCCTCCCCCCCGCACCCACAGACACACACGAACACCCTTTCTCCCTTCCTCTTCCCCTTAACTTAAGCTGTGCCCCCCCACCCTCTACCACACACGCATACCATTCCATCCCACCCCCAGCCAGCCAGAGTATCCTTTACTTTTCCCGACCTCTCCCTGCCTCTCACCCCACCCTATCCACGCACACTTTTTATCCCCCCTCACTCCCACTGTCCCTTTCCCCAAATTGGAGATAAATAAACTGGGGGGAGCATAATCGAAACTACCACTACACAGTTTACAGGGGTCAGAGGGCTGTACTGTGTATTTGTGTGTGTATGTAACTGTGTATTTGTGTTTGCATGAGTGTGTGTGAAGATGACAGACACCAATGGCATTAGCTGTCCCACCAAACAGTTTACACACCACTCTTACACAGAAAGCATCTCCTTGTATGTTGTTTCAGTCCAGGTGTAGCCAAATAGGCTCAAGGGACTTGCCCAACCATGATTAGGGCAACTAATATTAGTGTTTGAAAAACTAATATTAACTATATAAAAACTAATATTACTATATATACTTTTACTATAACTACTAATATTACAGTGTCACAATAATATTAGTTTTTCAAATAAATTCGAAATTCTGGTGAGACGGCTTGTCCGATTAATATTATATAATATAATATTATATTATGTATTCACTAATATTATGTAATATAGCCGACCCCTAACCATGATACCAGCAGGGGCTACAACGGAAGATAACTGATGAACTGACCCCCAAACAATTGTTTTACCGACGGGGAACCTAAGTTCGTGCTACAGTGATCATTTAATGTTGAGTCCATACCTTGGCAAACAAGGCGGGATCTGCAACGCGGACCAATCTCAAGTACGCAAACAACTGGTTTGGCATGCGATCTGCATAGACTGGGAAGTTCTGGTTTGAAGACAGGCCAAAGGACTCCAAGATCTGTGACTTCATCATGAAGTATTTATCCCCCTCCACCAGACTGGCATTCCAGTTGACGAAGTTGGCGGCGTTACCATCCTGAAGGGACATGCCGTGTTGTGTTAAGTTGTTCGTTTTTTTGCTTTGTTTTTGTTTGTTTTTGAGGCATGCGATCTGCATAGACTGGGAAGGACTGATTTACAGACAATACAGAGGACTCCAAGATTCAGGACTTCATGATTCAGTATTTATCACCCTCCACCAGACTGGCGGTCCAGTTGACAAAGTGGGAAACGTTGCCGTCCTGAAGGGACACGTCGTGCTCTGTTGCGTTTTGGGGGGGGGGGGGGGGGGGGGGGGGGGGGGGGGGGGGGGGGGGGGGGGGTTGCGATCTGCATAGACTGGGAAGGACTGATTTACAGACAAGCCAAAGGCGAAAGAAGATCGGGTTTTGTTTTGCTCTGTTTTGATTGGTTTGGTCATTGAGTAGCGCTCCGCTCCCGCTAGACGTGCGCCCAAGGTGTCAGAGTTGGCTGCACTGCCGTTCTAAAGGGAGAGGTTGGGTCGTGTTGAATTGTGTTTTGCTCTGTTTTGGTCATTGAGTAGCTATCCGCTTTCACCAGACTAGCGCGAAATCTGACAGAGTTGGCTGAATTGCCGTTCTAAAGGGAAGGGGCGTGTTGTGTTGAGTTGCGTTTTGTTTTGTTTTGCTCTGTTTTGCTTTGTTTGGTCATGGAGTAGCGATTCACTCCCAACAGACTTGCGCCGAATCTGACTGAGTTGGCTGCATTGCTGTGCTAAAGAGAGGGGTCGTGTTGCGTTGAATTGCGCTTTGTTTTGCTCTGTTTTGCTTGTTTTGGTCATGGAGTAGTGATCCACTCCCACCTGACTTGCGCCGAACCTGATCGAGCTGGCTGCGTTGCTGTTCTAACGGGAGGGATCGTGTTGTGTTGTGTTTTGTTTTGCTTAGTTTGGTAATTGAGTAGCGATCTAAGCCCACCAGACTTGCGCCGAAGCTGTCAGAGTTGGCTGCGTTGTCGTTCTAAAGGGGGAGGTCGTATAGTGTTCAGTTGTGTTTTTTTTGCTTGGTTTTGATTGGTTTGGTCATTGAGTAGCGATCTGCTCCCACCGCTCCCTCACTGCGCTGAATCTGACAGAGTTGACTGCGTCGCCGTTCTGAAGGGAGAGGTTGTGTTGCGTTCAGTTGAGTTTTGTTTTGCTCTGTCTTGCTTGGTTTGGCCATTGAGTAGCGATCCGCTCCCACCATACTTGCGCCGAAGCTGACAAAATTGGCTGCGTTGCCGTTCTACCCTTCTAAGGGAGAGGTTGGGTTGCGTTGATTTGTGTTGATTTGTGTTGCGTTTAATTGTTTATATTTCGATTTACTTTGGTGTGCACTGTGCTGTGTTTAGTGCAGTATACTCTACGGAGGCAAGGTATGGGAGTTAGGGGGGGGGGGGGGGGGGGGGGGGATTGAGTGGGAGGGGGGAAGGGGGGGATTATGCCTGTGCCATGGTCAATGCCGGCAGTTAAAGGTGCCATGGTGTGCTGTGTTGCCGTCCGTGTTGAGTAGTGCAGTATATTCTAGGATGGCGAGGCTTAGTTTGATATTGTGCTGTGTTGCCGTCCTACCTGGATGGTGCCTGCAGTCAGAAAAAAAATAATGATAATGCCTGGCGGGGGGTGGTATTAAGGGAGCCCCGTCTTACAGCGGTAGGGAACGGGCTGCTACTTTACCTGGACAAAGCCACCATGGCGGTTAACAACAACCGGGCTGTGTTACCGTCCTACCTGGATGGTGCCTGCAGCCAGAAGCATATCATCATTGGGGCGTCCATCATTCAACATCACCTCCTGCCAGTAAGTTCTATTGTGTTCTATCTTGTGCTGTGCTACAATGTGTTGTATTGTATTGTAATGTGCGTTGTGTCGTGCTATGCTGGGGTCTGTTGTATTCTATCTTGTGCTGTGCTACGATTTGTTGTATTGTATAGTAATGTGCGTTGTGTTATGTTGGGTTGTGTTGTGCTGTGCTTTGTTGCCTTCCTACCTGGATGGTGCCTGTTGCCAGGAGCATCTCATCATTGGGACGTCCATCATTCAACATCACCTCCTGCCCAGCGCGGTAGGTCCTGGGGCTGGTGATCACCACCGACTGGGTCTCAGTATCATAATCGAGGTTACATCCATTCTCGTTGCCGGTTCGTGCCATGAGAGAGGCGACGGGCAGGAGGGCAAAGCAGGAAGCTGAGGGGAGGTAGATCGCATGGGCCATGATCACGGCGAAAGCTCTGGCGAAGGAGTCATAGTTGAAGATGTCTGTTGGGAGGAGATGGGGTGGGGGAGTTGGGGAGGGTTGGGATTGGGGTTGAGGTTGAGGTTGGAGTTGGTACAGTTTTGGTTTGGGGGGTTTACCATTAGCCATGATCACGGCAAGAGCGCTGGCGAAAGACTCTAGTTGAAGATGTCTGTTGGGAGGAGTTGGGGGTGGCAGGGGTTGGGTTGGATTGGGTTGGGTTGGGAAGCTGAGGGGAGATGGATTGCATGGGCTATGATCACATATTTAAAGATGTCTGTTGGGAGGAGTTGGGGTTGGGTTGGGTTGAGTTAGGGGTTGTGGGATTGGGTTGGGTTAGGGGTTTGGGCTGTGGGGAATGAGACTACACTCACCCCACTCCTTGATTTTGGCTTCATTCCCAACTTCTGAACTCCTTCCATAGCTGCCCGTCCAATCCCCCAACCCCTAACCCAACCCAACCCCTAACCCAACCCGACCCCCGCCACCTCCATCTCCTCCCAACAGCGATCTTCAACTAGACTCCTTCGCCAACGCTATCGCCGTGATCATGGCTAATGCTCATTCTACCTCCAAAGCTACCTGTCTCTTGATTTCAGCTTCATTCCAAACTACTCTACTGTCATGCTCCCTGGCCCCGTCATACAGAGACCAGCAGTGACCATGGTTTTATTTTTCAGCTACAAGCAGCAGCTTCTAGGCAGCTCCCTGAGCAAGCCACTAGGCTGAGCCCCAAGATTTCAGCTTCTAGGCAGCTCCCTGAGCAAGCCACTAGGCTGAGCCCAAAGATTTCAACAGTTCTGAACTGTGGATTCTGTCAGCTTCCAGACACACTAGGTTGTCTCAGCTCTGGATGTATGGCCATCAGGGGAGCTGCCTAGAAGCTGCTGCTTATAGCTGAAAAGAAAAACACTGACAGAGACCTTCCCTCCCTTCGGCCTGGCCCGCCTGGGCTGAGTTTACTCTTGTTCCGAGGAAAGAACGCCCTTTCACTGTCCCCCACTCCTTCACGAGTTTGACTTGTCCTGAGAAAAGAACGCCCTTTCCCTACCCCCCACTAATTCATGGGCTTGACTTGTTCTGAGAAAGGAACGCCCTTTCACTGTCCCCCCCTCCTTCATGAGTTTGACTTCTCCTGAGGAAATAACGCCCTTTCACTGTCCCCCCCTCCTTCATGAGCTTTACTAGTTCTGAGGAAAGAACGCCCTTTCACTGTCCCCCCCTCCTTCATGAGTTTGACTTGTCCTGAGGAAAGAACGCCCTTTCACTGTCCCCCCCTCCTTCATGAGTTTGACTTGTCCTGAGGAAAGAACGCCCTTTCACTGTCCCCCCCTCCTTCATGAGTTTGACTTCTCCTGAGGAAATAACGCCCTTTCACTGTCCCCCCCTCCTTCATGAGCTTTACTAGTTCTGAGGAAAGAACGTCCTTTCACTGTCCCCCCCTCCTTCATGAGTTTGACTTGTCCTGAGGAAAGAACGCCCTTTCACTGTCCCCCCCTCCTTCATGAGCTTTACTAGTCCTGGGGAAAGAACGCCCTTTCACTGTCCCCCCCCTCCTTCATGAGTTTGACTTGTCCTGAGGAAAGAACGCCTTTCACTGCCCCCCCCCCCCCCCCCCCCCCCCCCCCCCTCCTTCATGAGCTTAACTTGTCCTGAGAAAAGAACGCCCTTTTACTGCCACCCCCTCCTTCATGAGCTTGACTCCCAACTACATTCCAACCACTGAACTCCCTCCTTCATTAACCCAGCCTCTAAGAGAGCATTCCTTTTTTTGTTTTGTTAGGATTTTCATCCCAGGAAGTGCGACCCTGTACACAAAACAGCACCCACCGAGGTTTCAGAACGAAAGGCGGAGAAAGTCCTATCGCCCTACCCACCTGGGCTGAATTTATAATAAATAAAATAAATACATAAATAAATGTGGCCCTGCCCACCTGGGCTGCATGTATAATAAATAAAATAAAATAAATACCGCACTCATAAATACCGTATTCATAAATGTGGCCCGGCCCACCTGGGCTGAATTTATAATAAATAAAATAAATACCGTACTGTTCTCAAAATTTAACGGTTTAATTAATAAGAGGGGAGCACCCGTCAAATCCTAGCGTACGGTATATTACGAAACAAAAAGCCGTCAAACTCAAATAACGTGCGATATTAATTGGCTGGGGCTTCGACTCCACATTGGGCTTAATACCGGCAACGAACCGAGGCTCCTCCCGACCGGACAAATCGCAGCAGTGCTCTACAAGGCCCCCTTTCTCATTTCATGGCTCAGCCCCTCGACAGGTCCCCAGAGGGAAGTTTACGCCCTCTAATAGCTCCAACTCACAAGAAGCAAAGGACCCTGCGGGGGGGGGTTGACCGGCTAGAGCCAGGGCAGATAACCGTCACCAACAAAGAGGTGAATCAAGTTGCTGCCGAAGCTCGAGATGCTATCGTCTGCAACCTTTCGACTACCTCCGCGAAGACGAGCAGCAAGTATTTCACTAAGAGGGCAGTGAATTTCATGCAAACGCTGGGTTACCTCCTAGACGGGTCTGAGCTCAAAACTAGACCCCACAAGAAGAAGTATGTGACCAGGGAGCCCTTTCACAAGTTCCTGGCCATTGAAAGGCGATGAGGATGACTTGCCCTTGGCCCTTCTAGGTCGCTGAGCAATGCATGAACATACATTATGCTTATGTTTATGACATTAAGTGAGCAAGAGATGTTTTCAGGAGCTAATGAAAACGATTGTATGTCTCATTCTAGTTACTTCAAAGAGTACCGGTAGTGTTATGCTGAACAAGATGTTGGGATCATTGCAGTATTATATGTACACTCCTTGCAGGTCCTAAAACAGTGTACCCTAATATCGTACCATGAACCAGTGTAACATGATTAAGTAGAAACGTTCAGTTGCATAAATGGATTATATTAAAATGGAAACCGTCAAATGTGTAACGTCAATTTATATTCCTATTAAAAAAACATCAAATGTAAACCGTCAATTTATAATAAAACTCCCCAAAACAGCCGTCAAATTTTGCGACCGTTAAAATTTGAGAACAGTACGGTACATAAATAAATAAATAAATGTGGCCCAGCCCACCTGGGTTGAATTTAGTTTTGTCCTGGGAAAAAAACTGCTCCTCCAACTCAGCCCATTGCTTCTTGAGTTCAGCCACGCGAGAACGAGCCTCAGCAGGTACCGGGGAGCCTTGCAGGAGCGCGTCCAGCTCAGCGTCTGTCCAAAGCAGTGGTGTGAGGGTAGTCTCCTGTGGGGATAGGTTTTGTTCAGTTTGGTTTAGTTTGGTTTAGTTTTAGTTTTTTTGTTTTGTGCTGTTTTGCGCAGTGCAGTGCAGCTTCCAGTACCAGGAGCCTCGCAGGAGCGTGTTCAGATCAGCGTTCGTCCAAAGCAGTGGTGTGAGGGTAGTCTCCTGTGGGGATAGGTTTTGCTTAGTTTTGTGATTCTTTATTTAGAGGTTCAGTGGGTTTCTGTTTAGTTTTTTTGTTTTTCGCTGTGCTGTTTTGCGCTGCGCAGTGCTGTTCCCAGTACCGGGGAGCCTTGCAGGAGCGTGTTCAGATCAGCGTTCGTCCAAAGCAGTGGTGTGAGGGTAGTCTCCTGTGGGGATAGGTTTTGCATAGTTTTGTGATTCTTTATTTAGAGGTTCAGTGGGGTTTTGTTTAGTTTTTTTGTTTTTCGCTGTGTGCTGTTTTGCGCTGCGCAGTGCTGTTCCCAGTACCGGGGAGCTTTGCAGGAGCGCGTCCAGCTCAGCGTTCGTCCAAAGCAGTGGTGTGAGAGTAGCCTCCTGTGGGGATAGGTTTTGTTTTGTTTATTGGTTTTCGGTTTTTAGCTGTTTTGCGCTGTGCAGTGCTGTTACCGGTACCTGGGAGCCTCCAGCCCAGCTTCCGACCGAAGCAGTGGCGTGAGGGTAGTCTCCTGTGGGGATTTGTTTCGTTTCGTCTTTTTCTGCTTTGCGCTGTTCAGTGCTGTCTATATCTGTTTTGTTTTGTTCTGCCTTTTCTGTTTCGTTTTGTTCTATTTTTGTCCTGTTCTGTTTTGTTTTGTTCTGTTTTATTCTGGCCGCCTCTGCTCTGCTTTGTCTTCTCCAGTTGTGGAAGGCTCAACTGGTAACTTGGAGCACTGAAGGAGCTCTTTTAGCTCAGCAGTTATGTGAGGGTAATCCGGACTCCACGTGAGGGTAAATTCGAGATGTGAGGGTAAAGTCGTAATGTGAGTGTAAATTCGTGATGTGAGTGTAAAGTCGTGATGTGAGTGTAAATTCGTGATGTGAGCAGGAGGTAGCAATCCCTACGAAAAGTTGATGGATGCCGATCGATTTATTACAAGTATAGGATGTATTAGACATAATTACTTGCGATTTATTGAGCACTTTTCCATATTTTTTAGGCACTTTTTTTAGGGGGGGGGGGGGGGGGGGGGGGGGGAGGGGGGGGTCAGCCCTCATTTGTTTTTTTGCTAACTTTTTACTCAGACCTCCAAATGACATTCTGAGACCTCCTGTAAGTAGGCCTTGGTAAGGGTAGTCTATTGGCACTACTTTGGACCTCGTGCAATAAGTATTTACCCCCCCCCCCCCCAGCCCAGCCCGCACACACACCCTCCCACTTCCCCCAAGCCCAGCCCAGTACCCCCCCACCCCACCCCACCCCCACACACACTCACCCCACAAACACACAGCCCCCCCGACACCCCCCCACTCACCCCCACACACACAAAACCAGCCCAGCCCCCCCCACCCCCCCACACACAGAGCCCCCCAGGCCGCCCGAACCCCCCAAACGAATCGAAACCGCCGTCCTTCAGTTCCGCGTTCCTTTCCTTTTACGCGCCTCCCGGCATTCCCTTTAGATTAGCTTGAGCTAGTTCCCTTCCCCCACTGGAAGGGGAAGCATGGTTGAGAGGTGGCGCCAACTGGTCTGTGGGAGCTACAGGCCAAGGAGTTAGAGTTCATGGGGAAGCTTGTCAAGCAATTGAGGACAGGCATATAGACCTAGAGTGGCAGTGACCAGACAGGCCGCAAGGGGCAGTGAAGCAGAACTTTTGCTGAATCGTGATGACAAACACACCATGAGTACCGTTTAGTTTTTAATTGCGTATTGGAGTGTCTGTGCTGGCTATGATTTTTATATATTTTTCTGGCTGCCTCCAGGGACGGCAAAGGGTGACTTAGGTACTTGGACAACCTGGCGTGGGGGGGGCAGAACTGCTTTTTGACAATAACACAATCCAGGCACTGCAAATCCGAGGACGCCAATACGTGCGCCATATTGTAAACCCCCCAAATCCGTATCTAACTTTTTCAAAAAATTTATATTTCTATTTAATGGGGGGGGGTCAGCCCTCCTCAGGTTTTTTGGGCATCCTGTTTAGAGCTTTTTTTTACTCCTGATGTGAGTGTAAATTCGTGATGTGTGTAAATTCGTGATGTGAGTGTAAACTCGTGATGTGAGTGTAAATTCGTGATGTGAGTGTAAATTCGTCCACAGCTGTGATGTGAGGGTAATCCCGCCTCGACGAATGGCTCAATGGTAGAGCTCGAAGAAACAAGAAGGTGCGGGGATCAAATCCCTACGGATGCGCTTAAATATTCGCGGTCGCTGTCAACCGCAATGGTTGCTTTGTCCAGGTAAAGCAGCAGCCCGTTCTCTACCGCAGTAAGACAAGGCTCCCTTAAAACCACGCCCCCCAAGCTCCCTTGACCCAACTAAAGGCTGGCACACCAAATAATAAAAAATAGCAACTTAAATGATTTCATTAGTTAGTCTCAACTCTGCACAACAAATTCAAATGTTTGTATTATTTATCACAAGTAACACACTCACAAGCAAGGTGCTGATGAGAGCAGACGAAGCAGAGGCCGCTCCTTTGGCCCTACTTAAGGCTGGCACACCACATAATGAAAATATCAACTTGAATCATGTCATTATTTAGTCACAAGTCACAACACTGCACTGCAAATTCAAATGTTTGTATTATTTATCGCAAGTAACACACGTATAGGCAAGGTGCTGATGAGTGCAGACGTAGCAGAGGCCGCTCCTTTGGCCCTACTTAAGGCTGGCACACCACATAATGAAAATATCAACTTGAATGATTTCATTATTTAGTCACAAGTCACAACACTGCAAAACAAATTCAAATGTTTGTATTATTTATCACAAGTGACACACTCACAAGCAAGGTGCTGATGAGTGCAGATGCGGCGCAGCCAGCTCCCTTGACCCCCCTAAAGGCTGGCACACCACAAAATGAAAACAGCAACTTGAATGATTTCATTATTTAGTCACAAGTCACAACACTGCACAACAAATTCAAACAGCTGTATTATTCATCACAAGTAACACACTCACAAGCAAGGCGCTGATGAGTGCAGATGCGGCGGAGCCAGCTCCCTTGACCCCCTAAAGGCTGACACACCACATGACGAAAATAACAACTTGAATGATTTCATAATTGAAACAACACTGCACAACAAATTCAAATATGTGTATTATTTATTAATTTATTAAGTCACAAGTAAGTAGGTAACAGCAAATCATATGATGTTGACCAAAGGCGAGTATGATATCATATGGTATCATACAAAAATCTTATGATTTAATATCATATGATATGATGCCACAGGCCAAAGTTACCTAGTCAGACCGCCGGCATCATATGATATCATCTTGTCGATCCCTACAAGTAAGTAGAACACTCACAGGCAAGGTGCTGATGAGTGCAGACGAAGCAGAGGCAGCTCCCTTTGCGCGCTCAGCCATAAGCCACAGGGTGAGGGAGATGAGCTCACTGCAGCCAGCAGCAAGCTCACCAACCACCTCGTGGTCCTCAGCATCAGCGGACGTGATGGCCAGCTTCTCAGGGATTGAGATGATAACCTGAATTGGGCATGTGGAGGGTGTGAGGGGTGGTCAGGGGTGAAGGGCAGGCAAAGTGTGAGGGAGATGAGCTCACTGCAGCCAGCAGCAAGCTCACCAACTACCTCATGGTCCTCAGCATCAGCGGACGTGATGGCCAGCTTCTCAGGGATTGAGATGATAACCTGGATTGGGCATGTGGAGGGTGTGAGGGGTGGTGAGGGGTGAAGGGCAGGCAAAGTGTGAGGGAGATGAGCTCACTGCAGCCAGCAGCAAGCTCATCAACTACCTCGTGGTCGTCAGCATCGGCGGACGTGATGGCCAGCTTCTCAGGGATTGAGATGATAACCTGAATTGGGCGTGTGAGGGGGGGTGAGGAGTAGTGAGGGGCGGTGAGGGGGTGTGAAAGGTGGTGAGGGGGTGTGAAGGGTGACCAAGGGGTGTGAAGGGTGGTGAGGGGGTGAGAGGGGCACGCACCGGGGCAGGACAAGGGGCAGGCGGCCGGGGGATTCAGATGATAACCTGCATTGGCGTGTGAGGGGGGTGAGGGGCAGATACAGGGCAGGCAATAGGTCAGGAGGGTGTGTGTGGGGTGGGGGGGTGGGGGGGGGAGGTGTGTGTGGGGGTGGAGATACAGAGAGGGGGTCGTTGTCAGTGCACGTGCAGCAACAGGGGGGGAAGGTGTGTTTGTGAATGGTGTGTGTGTGTGTATGTGTGTGAAAGTGTGTGTGTGTGTGGGGGGGGGGGGGGGGGGGGGGGGGGGGAGGGGGAGATACAGGGCGGGTCACATTCAGGCTAGGGGCAGGCATAAAGGGTTGTCCGAGGTACAAGTGAAATCCCCCATCCTATCCCCTACCCACCCCCACACACACCTACAAGCTTCTGCTCGTAGGGGAAAATGAAGACAGAGAGAGCAGAGAATAGACAGAGAGAGCAGAGAATAAGAATGCCCCATCCCTCCAGGCTGTACATCCCCCTAGGCTGTACATCCCCCTAGGCCATGCACCCAAGCCTCTCAACAACCCACCAACCTAACCAACCAACCAACCATCACCCAGCTAACACCAACACAAGAATGCCTCACCCCTCCAGGCTGTAAATCCTCCTTGGCCATGCACCCAAGCCGCGCAACAATGTTGATGGCGACACGACAGGATGTATCTCTGCGTTGGCCATTAACCCAAGCCTCTCGACAACCAACCAACCATCACCAGGCTAACACCAACACAATATTTTCTCACCCCTCCAGGCTGTACATCCCCCTGCGCAATGAACCCAAGCCTCTCAACAACCCACCAACCTAACCAACCAACCAACCATCAACCAGCTAACACCAACACAATATTTCCTCGCCCCTCCAGGCTGTACATCCCCCTGCGCCATGAACCCAAGCCTCTCAACAACCAACCAACCAACCAACCAACCAACCGTCACCCAGCTAACACCAACACTAGAGTGCCTCACCCTCCATGCTGTACATCCCCTTAGGCCATGCACACAAGCCTCTCGACAACCAACCAACCAACATTATCGACCAACCATCACCCAGCTAACACCAGCATAAGATCTACTTACCCCTCCATGCTGCACATCCTCCTTGCCCATGCACCCAAGCCTCTCAACAACCAACCAATCAACCATCACCCAGCTAACACCAACACAAGAATGACTCACCCCTCCAGGCTGTACATCCCCCTAGGCCATGAATCCAAGCTTCTCAGCAACCAACCAACCTAACCAACCAACACCCAGCTAACACCAATACAAGAATGACTCACCCCTCCAGGCTGTACATCCCCCTAGGCCATGAACCCAAGCCTCTCAGCAACCAACCAACCTAACCAACCAACACCCAGCTAACACCAACACAAGAATGACTCACCCATTCAGGCTGGACATCCCCCTAGGCTATGCACCCATGCCTCTCAATAAACAACCAACCAATCAACCATCACCCAGCTAACACCAACACAAGAGTGCCTTACCCCTCCATGCTGCACATCCTCTTTGGCCATGAACCCAAGCCTCTCAACAACCAACCAACCTAACCAACCAACCATCACCCAGCTAACACCAACACAAGATCTCCTCACCCCGCCATGGTGCACATCCGCGTTGGCCATGAACCCAAGCCTCTCAACAACCAACCAACCAACCAACCTAACCAACCAACCATCACCCAGCTAACACCAACACAAGAATGCCTCACCCTCCAGGCTGTACATCTCCCTAGGCCATGGACCCAAGCCTCCCGACAACCAAGCAACCGACCATCACCCAGCTAACACCAACACAGGAATGCCTCATCCCTCCATGCTGCACATCTTTCTTGTCCATGAACCCAAGCCTCTCAACAACCAATCAACCAACCAACCATCACCCAGCTAACACCAACACAAGAATGCATCACCCCTCCAGGCTGTACATCCCCCTAGGCCATGCACCCAAGCCTCTCAACAACCCACCAACCTAACCAACCAACCATCACCCAGCTAACACCAACACAAGAATGACTCACCCCTCCAGGCTGTACATCCGCGTTGGCCATGAACCCCAGTCTCTCAATAACGTCGGTTTGGACACGAGTGGGGTTCACCTTGCACCCGCTCAACGAAGGCTCCTGTGACACTTGTTCTTGGACCTTAACAACCTTGCCCTGGATGTGTTGGGTGGGTCTGTGTTGAGTGGGTCTGTGTTAAGTGGGTCTGTGCTGAATGGGTCTTAGTTGGGTGGGTCTGTGTTGAGTGGGTCTGTGTTAAGTGGGTCTGTGCTGAATGGGTCTTTGTTGAATGGGTCTTTGTTGGGTGGGTCTGTGTTAAGTGGGTCTGTGCTGAATGCGTCTGTGTTAAGTGGGTCTGTGCTGAATGGGTCTGTGTTAAGTGGGTCTGTGTTGAGTGGGTCTGTGTTAAGTGGGTCTGTGCTGAATGGGTCTGTGTTAAGTGGGTCTGTGCTGAATGGGTCTTTGTTGGGTGGGTCTGTGTTGAGTGGGTCTGTGTTAAGTGGGTCTGTGCTGAATGGGTCTTTGTTGGGTGGGTCTGTGTTGAGTGGGTCTGTGTTAAGTGGGTCTGTGCTGGATGGGTCTTTGTTGGGTGGGTCTTTGTTGAGTGGGTCTGTGTTAAGTGGGTCTGTGCTGGATGGGTCTTTGTTGGGTGGGTCTGTGTTGAGTGGGTCTGTGTTGAGTAGGTCTGTTCGACCATCGGCTTCAAGGCATAGGTGTGCCCGAATAGAAACTACATAAGTTTACACACTGTGTATTGAAAGTGCAAGCTCCTGGGACGCTTGCTCTTGAACATTCACAACGGCCGAAGGTGAGGTTGAGGGTGTTATTGGGGCTTAGCCCAGTGGCTGGCTCAGGGAGCTGCCAAGAAGCTGCTGCTCATAGCTGAAAAGAAAAGCTATTTAGCCCAGTGTCTGGCTCAGGGAGCTGCCAAGATGCTGCTGCTCTTAGCTGAAAAGAAAAGCTATTTAGCCCAGTGTCTGGCTCAGGGAGCTGCCAAGATGCTGCTGCTCTTAGCTGAAAAGAAAAGCTATATCATATACTGTGACACTTGCTCTTGGGTCTTCAAAACGTTGCCCTGGATGCGTCAAGCCTATATGTTAAATTGTCTGGTTCAAGGCGCAAGTATGTGTCAGCAGGGACATATGCTTTGGGAACGGCAATATGATATCATATGATATCATGTAATCATATGATATCATGTAATCATATGATATCATGTAATCATATGATGTCATGTAATCATATGATATCATATGATGCCGGATGTCTGACTAGGCTTAAGTTACCATTTATATACAATATCATGTGATGCAATGTGTATGATATCATATGATATCATACTCGCCTTTTTTCAGTATCTTATGATACGCCTGTCCCTACATATACTTGAACTTAAACTTAAAACATGAAGGACATATGCCTAGGGATCAGCAAATCATATGATACTGACCAAAGGCCAGTATGATATTATATGATATCATACAAATAGCATCATATGATATTGTATATTAATGGTAAGTTTAGCCTAGTCAGACTGCCGGGATCATTTGATATAATTTGATAGTACATGATGATATGATAGCATATGATATCGTGTTGCCGTTCCCTACATAGGCTGCGGATTAAAGTAGCCAGCTCCGTAGACACTTGCTCTGAGGCCTCAGACACTTGCTCTGAGGCCTCAGACTCTTGCTCTGAGGCTCCGAGGCCTCAGACTCTCTGATGCTTTGAGGCCTCAGCCTCTTGCTCTGAGGCTCCGAGGCCTCAGACTCTCTGATGCTCTGAGGCTCCGAGGCCTCAGACTCTCTGATGAGTGCGCCTGGCAAGCACCCAGATTTTACCGCATGCTTTTATAATATGAGTACTGAAGCTCTGAGGCCTGCACTCCCATGGTCATAAACCTTCGACTGTTTTGAAGCGCAGGGCTTGGGCATGCATGAGTTGGTATGGATTAAGGAATGGGATGGTGGGCCGCAGATGTGTATCTGTATGGGCATGTACAAGTTGGCATGAGTAAAGGATTGAGAAGGTGGGCTGCAGACGTGGGCATATGCGCGTTGGTATGAGTGAAGGATTGAGATGGTGAGCACCTGATTGGTATGAGTGCAGGATTGAGATGGTGGGCCGCAGATGTGGGCATATGCGAGTTGGTATGGGCGAAGAATTGAGATGGTGGGCACCTGATTTGCATGTGCATGTGCATGGAATTTTGCATGGGCATGCATGAGATGGTATGGGTGAAGGAATGGGGTGGTAGGCCTCAGATGTGGTTGTGCTTGTGTATATGTGCATATGTATATGCATGTGGATGCATACAAGGTATTCTTGCCTGCTAAGGGAAATAGTTGTTTGGTCCTCTGTGGGTCAATAACAGCAAACGAAACTGAATGACGGGCACGTCGTTAAACAAAGCACCACAACGGTTACCGGCCCGTTATTCGGAGCCAATAGACGCGCAACAACGGCATGGACCAGGGGTACACATACTGGCTGTCGTGGTACGTGCACTGACCACCTGACCAAACGGTGTTGTTGTATGTTCGGACACTCCTGCCGACAAAAGAGCGGTAGCTACGGGTTGATGCTCCCTGCCATGCGCATAATGTCCATGTCGCAGTAGCACTCCCGACCCGTTGTAGCATGCAGCATCCCGTTATACTGAGGTCATGAGGGTACTATCTCATGCCGTGAGCAAGTCATTGCTAACATTCATGTCCATCTTAGCCTTGCTCGACAGCAGCGCATTGAGCAGGGTAACTAGCGGAAACGTCTCAGCATGACGCAGCTGCAATCGGGGGAGAGTCAAGGCATACCATCATGTTGTAGAAGCCTGCTTTCTTCTCCCCAACATCCGTAGCGGCTTGCAGAGGCTTCATGAGCAGCTTCGTCTGAGCATGGAATCTATTGGGTCTAGCGAGGGATGGAGATACGGTGGGGGCGCATGTCCGGGCAGGGCCGTTGAACGCGCGGGTCCGAACACGAGAATTAAGCGTGAAGCTCGACATGTCCAGAGAGAAAAGCGATAGTACGTGGGCTAGGGTGTTGAAATTTTAAGTGAGATCATTTAGCCGATGTTAGCCCCAGGTGGGTCCTGAACCCTGGATCTGGTGAGCTAGCTACTTGCTAGGCAGCGTAGATTGGGCCTTGGTAAAACGATCGTGTTTGCATTCTTCTTAGGTACCTCGCCTCCTTATGCCCGGAATTAAGCTTGTTACTGACATGGATGAAGAGTTTGCAGTGAAAGATAGACATCATGCTATGTTATGGCTCGTCCACTCCTCAGAACTTTCAGCAGAGATGTATGGGTCCCAAATTTGGAGCCCAAGCCAAACTCAACAACATATTGAAGATACTGGTACAGACCAAGTTTCCAAGTTGCATTCACTGATATTCATATGACACATGCTGTTTTTATGACGCGAGTCCTAGCTGTGCAACGTATTGTCCCTTGATACATTGCTTTGAAAGAAGCGGGCCAGATCCCTATGCACTACTATTCGCTAAAAACCAGTGGTCGAATTCTGGAACTCTGTGGTGAAGATCTGTCAAGTCAACCAAGGTCAACTCTGGAAAAATCAGGAATGTCGTTTACGCTGACCTCAAGATGAAGCTGACCAGCCAAGACTGTTGAAGCAAGGGGGGGCCTGATGTTCTAATGCTTTTCTACTCCATGCATGTACTCCATGGAGGGTTCCCAAGATTACTCCTTGCTTCCTACCGCTATGGAGGAGTTGAGGGGTCCCAACCGCTATGGAGGGGGTGGAGCATTGACACCTGAACTACCGTAGTTGACTGGATTAAGGTGGAGAAAGTCCTACACGGTACTCAAGTAAGATATTCATTTACCACAATACTAAGACAGGATCAACAAATGCTGGAGCCGAAAATAATTTCAGGAGTAACCTAGTTGAAGTTCAAGTTGCATCCTGTGCCGTTCTCTGAAGTGAGAGTGACGAGCAACGGTCATAACTTCATACTCTCCATATTTCCTCTACCCTGAGCAGAAAAAATAGCATGAAGGCTCATCGATCATGTTCAAAACTGAACCTACCCCTCTAGTACGAAACACAGTATTCTCATGTTACACATCTGCCGCTTATACTGCGCACAAATTAAAATAGCGTAGTGCAGCCTCTGGAGAATCATAAGGTGGAGTGAAAGCAACGAAAACAGAACAACTTAGCTCAACATGATCGCTTGGGGGTGGGGTGGGGTGGGGTGGGTCTGTGGAAGCTTTAGTAAGTCAGAGCTGAACCGGGTAATGAGCCCAGCAAACGTATCTAAACAGACCACTAGTCCACTGTGTTACCATGTTGCTTCAAGGCAAGTGCATGGGAGTGCTAAACCTTGCCACATTCACTTGGGTGCAGATAATACTAACATAACCGTTATTATACAGTAAATTGACAAGATAGGGAGGTAACAGGTATCAGTTGCGGTATCTAAATCCTGGGAATATCGGTGTGAAAAATGAAAAGACAATCTGAAAAATGAAAAGACAAGCTGAAAAATGACGAGACAATCTGACTTTCTCAGATGACCCCCTTAACAGATATGTCTATAATGTGTCCGAAAGGCTTGAAATAAACTAAGTTAAGTGTTAGCTACCATGGCCACGCACAGCATGGCAGTACATGACATTTCCCGGCAGCAATCCAAGCATCCAATGTTTCCAGCTTGTCAGGTGCTACTGGAAACAGCTAGAGCCGAGGACTTACAAATTCAACCTGAATAGGATGAAGGGCGCAAATAAGCATGGGGGAAAGGAAAGATGGAGGATAAGGTGGGTGGGAGATGGGGTGGATGGGGTGGATAGAGGATAGATTAGGTGGGAGATAGGGTGGATGGAGGATAAGGTGGGTGGGAGATGGGGTGGATGGAGGATAAGGTGGGCGGGTGATAGGGTGGATAGAGGATTAAGAGTGGTTGGGAGATGGCCAGATGAAGTGGATGGAGAATAGGGTGGATGGGAGATGGGGTGGATGGAAGAGAACAAAGGGAGCAAATGTTTCCACTCGTAAAATCAGAGTAAATGAGACGCCGAGCAAGTGGACAGCTCATCAGTGATCTACTTGCCCCCCCCCCCCCCCCCCCCCCCCCCCCCACGAAGGCTAGGGCACGGCACGTCCCGAAACCCCATGACTATGATGAGGTCACGAATGCGCATCGATCCCATCAATCTAAACGTGCAGATAATTGTTATTTGAACCCAATCTCACTACTCCAGAAACCCAGACAGCTCCTCAGTTATCTACTTGCACACCACCACAATCACTATCTTTTCAAGTCTTCTCAACCAAGTATTTTTAACCCTCAGGTGGCCCTGGCTTGTTTAAGGGGTTCCTCCTCCTTGCGTGAAAACAATTTCGAAAAAACAAAACCCCCTCATCCCACTACTCCAGACTAGGGAACGACAACATGATATAATGTCATCATATGATGCCGGCAGCCTGACTAGGCTTAAGTAATCATTTATATACAATATCAAATGATGCAAATTGTATGACATCATATGAAATCATACCCGCCCTTGGTCAACGTCATATGATACACCGGTCCCTACTCCCAACACTCGCATGAAGGCCGTGCTCCAGCGTGGTGAAACGACTGTCTTTGACACCCTCACGAGGACGAAGGGCGGATGCCCATCGTCCACAGGTGAACAGACAGCATCACTTGACACACCTCCCTATTCAGTTTCCAACCCACCTCTCAATGCGAGTCCTCACAAAATCGCTACGCTGCATGGCCACTACATCTACAACAGGGAACTATATCTGGGTGATATTTATCACCTCTAGAGTGATCTATACATGGGTGATATAGGTCACCCATAGAGTGATTTATATATGGGTGATATAGGTCACCCATAGAGCGATTTATATATGGGCGATATAGGTCACCCATAGAGTGATTTATATATGGGTGATATAGGTCACCCATAGAGTGATCTATATTTGGGTGATATAGGTCACCCATAGAGTGATCTATATATGGGTGATATAGGTCACCCATAGAGTGATCTATATATGGGTGATATAGGTCACCCATAGAGTGATCTATATCTGGGTGATCAAAGGTCCACCTAGATGATCTATACATGGGTAGTCCCATAGAGTGATCTATATATGGGTGATATAGGTCACCCATAGAGTGATCTATATATGGGTGACGTAGGTCACCCATAGAGTCACCCATAGAGTGATCTATATATGGGTGACGTAGGTCACCCATAGAGTGATCTATATATGGGTGATATAGGTCACCCATAGAGTGATCTATATATGGGTGATGTAGGTCACCCATAGAGTGATCTATATATGGGTGATATAGGTCACCCATAGAGTGATCTATATATGGGTGATATAGGTCACCCATAGAGTGATCTATATATGGGTGATAAAGGTCACCCATAGAGTGATCTATACATGGGTGATATAGGTCACCCATAGAGTGATCTATATATGGGTGATATAGGTCACCCATAGAGTGATCTATATATGGGTGACGTAGGTCACCCATAGAGTGATCTATATATGGGTGATGTAGGTCACCCATAGAGTGATCTATATATGGGTGATGTAGGTCACCCATAGAGTGATCTATATATGGGTGATAAAGGTCACCCATAGAGTGATCTACATCTGGGTGATATAGGTCACCCATAGAGTGATCTATACATGGGTGATAAGATCACCTACAGAGTGATCTATATATGGGCGATATATATCACCTATAGAGTGATCTGCATCTGGGTGATATATATCACCTATAGAGTGATCTATACATGGATGATATACGTCACCCATTGAGTGATCTATGTCTGGATGATATAAATCACAAAAAGAGCGATCTATTTATAGTCTGATCTAAATATGGGTGATACAAATCTATGTATGGCTCATAAATCACCCAGAGTGTGATCTATAAATGCTTCCAACGCACCTCTCAATGCGAGTCTTCACAAAGTCGCTACGCTGCATGGCCACTTGGTTGCTAGGGGCGTACGAGAGAGCCTCCTGGTAGGCTTGCAAAGCATCCCTACAGACCGGAAGTAGAAGTGTTTAAATGTCTGCAGTGTTTGTTTGTTTGGTCTATGTTTGTTTGTATGTTAGTTAACATTCAAGAAGTAGATTAACGCTAGCGACAACAGCGCTGCGTACATGTGTTGTCGGAATTCATGAGTAAAAACATTAAAATTAGTACGAGCGGACACAGGACGTGAGATTGAAGGAACCTCCCGTTTGCGTGTACTGTACATACTGGAGAATGGCTAATACGTTGGGTTTATTTGGTTTCGCAGACCGCAACTGTGCCTGAGCTTGGACTACCGCGCGATAGCACGGAGGGAAGGTCTCTACCTCGTCCAAGGTGGCAAGTCTGAGATTAGGAAACCTGGCCAAGGCTCGAACCGCAGACCTGTCTGATTGATGCTGGGAAATACTGTACCATACAGCAAGAGCTCCATGGATAATTGATGAGTACTGTGGTATAATTTGTTTGTATGCTCCCCATACCTGAGTAGTCCTGAACATTGCTTTGCCTTATCGAACGATGTTTCCGACTGGTCTTCTAAATGAACTGTCGCTGCTCATGCATTCATGATAAGTCGAATACTGAGCAATCCTCTCAGAAATAGTCTTAAGTTCTGAAGTACTCTGAGCAAACGTACGTACACGCAGTACATGTGAGCAGCTAAAAATCATTTCGTAGACCAGGCAATAGACAGCTTTTAATAAGCCAAAAAAACATTCAATTCCCAGGGTTTTCCAGCTTTGTAAGGTCAAGTGGGGCAGCAGAAGGTGCGACGCAAGCTAGATTTCATGACTGTGGCGTAGCACGGTATTCCTGCCCTGATATGGGGGGGGGGGGGGGGGGGGGGGGGGGGGGGGGGTATGGGGGAGCCATATATAAGGGGGGTATAGGGGGGTATAGGAGCCCCCTGATTTGTCATTGATTAAGGGTTCCTGAGAAAGAGTCCCTATAACTCCCAAGCAAATATACACCCATTACATGTGAGCAGTTATAAGTCATGCAGTACATGGCTTATGATTATTCAAACAAGTTCTATGCATTGGCAGAGAGTGTTCACGGCGGAGCGACAGGTGGCAACGGAAGCGATTTAGTTCCGAGGCTGTTGGCTAACATGTTGGGCTTCGTCTCGGTCAGACGGTCTGACACACAGACAGACAAATGGGTAACCCTTGGGGCTCCTGCCCCCTTGAAGAGGGGGCTTCGCCAAAAATACATTCAGTACCCAACCCTACAGAGCACAGCCACACAGCCATCTCTTTTATGGGCCACCCAATTCCATGTTGACATTTTGAGGGGATCAGGGATCTGCGACCACTCACTTCCACATCTTGTCCTTCTCAAGGGCATCTCCCAAGTTGTTCCAAGCTGTCACATAGCCAGGTTGGAGTTCTACTGCCTTTCGGTACTCAACAATGGCATCAGCGACCTGAGGAATTGAAATTGAAATTGCAAGCTGAGAAATTGAAAATGGAATTGCAAGGTGAGAAATTGAAATTGCTATTGCGAGCCGAGAAATACAAATTAAGATTGCAATTGCGAGCTGAGAAATTGAAATTGAAATTGCGAGCTGAAAAATTAAAAATGAAATTACGAGTAATGAGGTAGACACCATAAGTATCGAGACCGCACTGAGGCTTGCCCCCTGTCAAAAGTATAATGAGGCAGCACAGCCAGACGCCAATTCACAACCTGCAATACATGGTTTACACTGCATGATGTACAATGCACGATATCATCTGCATGGTACACAATGCACGATATCATCTGCATGGTGCACAATGCACGATATCTTCTGCGTGACGTACAATGCACGATATCATCTGCATTGTGTGCAATGCACGATATATTCTGCATGGTGTACAATGCACGATATCATCTGCATTGTACACAATGCACGATATCATCTGCATGGTGCACAATGCACGATATCATCTGCATGGTGCACAATGCACGATATCATCTGCATGGTGCACAATGCACGATATCATCTGCATGGTGCACAATGCACTATATCATCTGCATGGTGCACAATGCACGATATCATCTGCATGGTGCACAATGCACTATATCATCTGCATGGTGCACAATGCACAATATCATCTGGATGGTACACAATGCACGATATCATCTGCATGGTGCACAATGCACAATATCATTTGCATGGTACACAATGCACGATATCATCTGCGTGATGTACAATGCACGATATCATCTGCATGGTGTACAATGCACGATATAATCTGCATGATGTACAATGCACGATATAATCTGCATGATGTACAATCTTGCAATTCTAGGCTGTCCCTCCACACACAGAATACAATACATTTTACATTTGGACGGCAGGTTGCAAGCAGGACACGTCCACTGTGTTTCTTCTTCTTGCGATGCGTTACGAATTGAGCCACTCAGTGCGACCCAGTGCGACAAGCTGCCCCCAAACCTCGCGTAGCACAGAGCCTGAGGGGTTTGGGGAGGCGCTTCTGACTAGTTTAACAGGACCCATGCGTCGCCATGCAGCGTCACACAAAACAGTGGATAAGGCAAAGCAACATGCATAACAAAGGACATTTCGGCTAAGGTGGTCCAACGCTCAGACCTGGTTATGTATGCATATCCATCTATCTATATATATATATAAATGCATACCATGCTGCAGAATACATTATACCTACTAGGTGGTTGCCCCCAGTGAAAGCAAACGGGCTGCCCCCCTCGTCATAAGACGCACCATATATGTATACATACGAGCATACAAACATATATATACTAACATACATACATATGTTTACATACTAGCATACAAACATATTTTACATACCTGTACATACTGATATTTATACGTACTAGCATCATCACCCACCTTGTCCATGTTGAAGTAGCAGAAGCCCAGGGCATTGTGGACCTGTGCCAACTCTGACTCCTCTCCATCCCAAACCTTCTTGGCCTTCTCCAAGTTCTTAGTAGCTTGGGTGTACAACCGCTTACGAGTGAGCACCACACCCAGCTCAAAGTAATCCTGCCAGACAGGGCGAATAGAATTAGGAGAGCATGTATATATGTTACAGTCCAGGGATAAGACAAAGAGGCTACAGTGACTTGCCCAACTGTGACAGGAAGGGCTAAAAATAAAAAGCATGGATGAACTGAACCCAAAACAATTGTTTTACCAACGGAGGCCCTGACTTCGTGCTACAAATATAATTAATTTCTCCTCCCACATGGGGTGATAATTTAATTGCGTGATTCGTATCAATACAAGAAAGAGAGCATGATACATATACAACATTGCTTGGGTATTTGTATGGAGAGCATGCGATATATACAAGATTGCTTGGGTATTTTCATGCTTGGGCGTGCGCATGCTTGGGGAGGTACATGCACATGAACACATGCCCACATAAACAAATGTTGACATGCCGCATGCTGGCTTGCACATGTGCTGACATGCATGTGAGCTGACGTGCAAATGTACTAACAGGCACATTCATAGTTTATCATCACTACTATCAATATCACCACCACCACCACTACCACTGTCAGCATCACCACTACAAACGTCATCATCATCTCCAGCGCCCCCTTCACTTCCAGCATTCCCATTCCCATCCCCCCCCCCCACCCACCCACTCCACATACACACACAGGCCACCACCACCTCCACATACCTCGCAGGAAGCCTCTCCAGTTCGAACCCTCTCTCCAAGTCCCTTAGCAGCCTCATCAAGCTCACGCCTGACCAGCACCTGTCGCACCACCAAGAAGGCTCCAGCGGAGAGCAGACCCAGCAGAGAGAGCAAGTAAATGAGCTGAATGGGGGTTTCCAGTCCCTCACCCACCTCCATCAACGGCATCAAACCAGCATCGCTCAGCATCTTGGAAGACTCTAAAACCATGATATCGACTGCAACAATGGAATGAAATACAGATGAGTGAATGGAAAGTTGTACTGACAGGAGGTTGTTCTCAATTTTAGTGGGTGCTCTTAATCTTGGTGGCTGTTCTCAATCTTGGCTGGTGTGTGTGCTTACACTCATGTCATGAGAGATTCATGGCTGCCGTTGTTGTTCAAACTGGTATGTGTGTGTTTGTGTGCATGTGCACATGTGTGCATGGTGTTACGTTGCCTTGCATTGCTAAGCGTTCCAATTGATGTGGTTTGGTTTGGCTTGGTTAGGTTTGGTGCAGTGTAGTGCAGTACAGTGTGTTGGTGTGTAGGTAGGTGATTTTTTGTGTGTGTGTGTTTGTGTGTGTGTGTGTGTGTGTGTGTGTGTGTGGGGGGGGGGGGGGGGGGGGGGGGGGGGGGCAGGCATGGCATGGCAAAAGTGTGCATGGTTAATACGTTGAGGCACGCGCCTGTTAATGAAGACATGGTGGGTGGAACCGGATGGGTGGTCATGGCCGTGGCTGGACGGTCCAGCCACGTGTGTGAGATGTGGCAGTCCGTATGCATGACAATCTGCCACGGCAGCGAACCATGGTCGTCGGCCGCTGGGATGCGAGAGTGGGATGGGGGATGGCGTGGGTGAGCGCGTGAGTTCGGGCATGGCGATGGCAGTAGCAGGAGTGGGTATTCCGAGTGCAGGACAGGCTGCCACGGTGGTTAGAAACTGCTCAGGCGGTGCGGGTACTGAGGAATGAGATCATCCAACCACGTTTAGGGCTGAATGAATTGGGCGACGAGACGGAAAGACGTGTGAGTGGATGTGAGGTTGGGTCTACTACAATGGACCTCATGCTAGATGGGTGCCTGAGGGGACAGGTCAAAGGATGAGTCGGTACATGTCTGCATGCTACAGCGATCGAGATTATAGGTATCTTGTGGGCATGCAGGGCTGAGGACAGGGCGAGAGCAATCAAACTGCAATTGAGAGAGGATCGTTGGCAAGCCACCCAGCGGCGATGACAAGAAAACCATTGGTCTGCTATTCGCGGAATGGTACGAACCATGGGAGGGAGCAATGGCGGAGCTAGAAATGGTGCGGAACCTGAGGGCGGGACCAGCAACTAAAGGACGAGAGATGCATGGCTTGGATGGGATTGCGAGGAAGGGTTGCTTTTGCAGCCTTCCAGCACAAGAGTTGGAACTAACACGCATCATGGAAGCCATCAGGAAAAGCAGAGAAGTAATCTGCTGTTAACATCGGGGCACCTTGGATTCTTTGATCTCTGTTTTCCGCAGGGAGTCGTACCTGCATGTACCGCACCGCGCATCAGATCACTCGATCTCTGCGCCCCAGTACGCCCTGCCCGCATGAACGCAGTGGACGAGTCTAACCATCGCTGATGAGTGTTGGACAAAGTATTACCATACAATTATTGAAGCAGCGAGAACAAATGAAGCTGTTTTCCCCCTCAGATGTTGCCCCACTCCCATAAGTCCCTCACTTATATTGAAATTGAAATTGGTACATCCGAGTTATGCAGTCACTCTCAGGACGTGAAATTAAGGACAGCACAGCGTAACCCCTCACTTAAAGAATTCCAACTGTACACAGCTTGGTGACTAAAACTACAAATACTGGGGTCTAGAAGGGTCTTGAGACATTTTTTACGTCCGACACCTGCCTAGCTTACAGATGAGTTACACTGTTACAGCAGCAGTAAAGTGACGATGCGTTAAAATAACCACTTCGGTCAATAAGTGTGTTAAACAATAAATCCGCCATTTCAGCTGTTGAGTTTACAGACATTGGAGCCGTCATATTAATGACTGCAAACAACCACTGCCGCAGTACAAAATGAGTGGTACTGGTAATTCTTTTTACTGCTGAAGACGGTGAGCAGCCAAATTGCTGCCCGGAGCCATGGAACCAAGTCCAAGTATACAATTAGTATGATGCCGCCTTCAGCCCTGAACTGGATATGTCTTGAAACTGTCCGCACACATGTGAGAGCATTCTGTACTCAGCAGTGTGGTACAGTAGTATTGATTATTTCCATATCATATATCCGCAGACGGTGAGCAGTCTGAAGGCTGATATAACATCTAACCAAGCCACACCTTCAGCCCTAGGGTTCACAAGGTAGTGAACACATCAAAGATCCATGATGAAGGATATATTAGCACCTTCACTGCAGAAGAATTACCAATCAGAAGGGCTATCGATGGAGAACTGGAGATACCCAGTTTCCCTCATCAAATACTGAGTCTATCAATGCTCCAGCCAAAGTTAGGACTCGTCCTTCAACGGCAGTCGGAAGCTCAGATGGACTGAGTCATCATATGTCTCATCTGTAGGGTTCCGAAACACATACATGATGTGCAAGTGGGACCCGGTATCAGAGATTCCTGTGGGTGGATGGGAAGCAAGTTACCTTATTTTAAGGTTGAGAATACAAGATATGATCTATAGATGATCACAACAGGTTATATTTTACACTTATTGCAAGTCCCAAAGCCACAATTAACGATATTCCAATGTTGCAAATGGAAAACACACAAAAACTTAAACACCATGTTCACTGAGTGGAAACTCACACACACGGGACAGAGTGAGATTTACGGCATGGATATTTCACATGATCATCATGACATCATCACACAAACTAAAAATGATTTCCCTAAAATGGTGGTGAAACTAACTTCAGACTAGTAGAAAGGGGGTTCTGTGATCATGCAAGTATTGGATGGCTTGGATTTGAATGGAAGGTATGATACACATGCAGAGTACCTACCACAAAGCATCTGTGATGGTTGTGTTAGTTGTCCCACTGTCAAAACCCTTGACAAGTGCTTCAGCTGAAGGTACTGCAAAAACAGTTGCGAGAGAATGGATAGTATTAAGCTGGTATGAGGGTCCAAGTTCTGTCACCTTGAAGGTTGGGTCATGATCTATCACAAAACTGTTTCACTATTGGGGGATTCATTGCCATTTTTACAACAAGACAAGTGCAGGGCACACGTAATTTCTTTTGAGTCTCAATGCATAACTCAACAACTATCTTCTGAGTCTCAATGCATAACTCAACAACCATCTTCTGAGTCTCAATTCATAACTCAACAACCAACTAAACAACCATCTTCTGAGTCTCAAAGCAGAACTCAACAACCATCTTCTGAGTCTCGATGCATAACTCAACAACCAACTCAACAACCACCTTCTGATTTTCAATACAGAACTCAAGAACCATTAGTGTTTGTTGAATATGCTGCTGTATCAGAAAGCACATGATCAGAGGCTGGAGGGCAAGCTGTCGGGGCTCTGGTATTGAGGCTGGGAAATGTGTTGAATTTGCAGTTTATCAGGCCCTACTTACTGCTGCACTTGCTTTCCCACTGTCAAGGGCTTCCTTCAGTTGTTGCTCAGCTGGCAGGTGCCTGCATCAACATAAACATATAAAAAATCAGAAAACTGTGACACGACCACATCACTCTAGGTATCAAGAAACGTCGCTGCACAGCCCCTCAAAGTCAAACAAATGTTACAATCTAATCAGGGGTTATCCTAGGTCAGAGCTTGCAGTCAACAACATATCATATTATACCTCCTCCTACCCACAACAGACTATATTATACCTCCTAACCCACAACAGATAATTCCTCCTCCTACTCACAACATATCATATTATACCTCCTCCTACCCACAACAGACTATATTATACCTCCTCTAACCCACAACAGATAATTCCTCCTCCTACCCACAACATATCATATTATACCTCCTCTAACCCACAACAGATCATTCCTCCTCCTACCCACAACATATCATATTATACCTCCTCTAACCCACAACAGATCATTCCTCCTCCTACCCACAACAGATCATATTATACCTCCTCTAACCCACAACAGATCATTCCTCCTCCTACCCACAACATATCATATTATACCTCCTCCTACCCACAACAGATCATTCCTCCTCCTAACAACAGCATATAATATTATACCTCCTCCTGCCCACAACATATCATATTATAACACCTCTTATCCACAACAGATAATTCCTCCTCCTACCCACAACATATCATATTATAACACCTCAAATCCACAACAGATAATTCCTCGTCCTAACCACAACATATCATATTATACCTCCTCCTACCCACAACAGATCATCCCCCTTTACCTGTTGATTGAGTTCTGCTCTGCCATCTCTGTTGGGAACACAGCTAGGTCTCTTAGCTGAGTTCCAAGCAATGCATTTATAGCAGCTACATGTAGGTGCAGATCCCCATTCTGAAAGTAAGAGGCCATAGGGAGTAAGAGTTTCAAGGTTATTTGATGTCTCCCAGATTTCTTGGCAGCGGCTGAGTGAGATGTATGTTGAATGACTAAACGTAAGGCTCCCCGAATCATGGATTCAACTATAACCGAATGAGCAGATTGAACCAAGGGAAGCTCACCTTGCACGTAGCCATCATTAAGGTGTCACCCAAACTTTTCATCCGGTCTACCATAGCGTGGAGTGTCTGGGCACACGGGGAGAGGTCAAGGTAGAAGGGGCATAGTGTTGATGCCTCCTTGTTCGCTACCAGTCGGTCAATCTCGTCAGCTGGGTATGGCCGGCTCACAGGCAGGTCCTGGACCATGCTCATCGACTGACCCTGGGGACAAGGAGTACACTGATACTCAGGGAGTCTAATTGAAGGGTTAAGGTGGATCATTTGTTCTCATGTTCTGCTGAAGTAGGTGACTCCGTTTGTCTGAATTAGGCTGGAATAAAGTGGTGCAGATAAGTATGGCCAGACAAAAAAATGAACATCTTTCATACGAATGAATAAGAAGGAGACCATAGTGAAAGTCGCCCCTAAGAATCTGTAGATAGAAAGATCTGATGCCACAGATATCAACATGTGCCTTATGATAAGATCTGCAACACATCTCCCTTGAACCATGACCCATTTCTCTTACCCGTCCTTGGAAACTGAGAAACGGCTTAGATACAGTCTCCCCCTCTGCACCACCAGGTGCAGGGACTGACCTCTGGGCTAGTTTGACATCCAACCACTCAGAGTTATTCGCACATGCTCCACGCAGCACCCGCAGGAGAAGCTGTACATCTAAATTTAAAGCTATTAGACTTTTGTGCTTGCTCTGGATCCTGTATGTCGTGGGGTCAAACAAGACGTCCTGCGAGAACAGAAGAAATTACCAGATCACGTGGGAAGATAGAAGCACTTTCTGATCAAGGGCAGCATGAGTCAAATGATGCTGGAAATGAGTCCAGAATAATTTCATATGGAGGTGTTCAAATCAGGGAGAACATATGCGTCTCAGTGTCAGATGTTCCCTGCCATAAACTGCTACACATGAAAGTACCTCACCTATCATGAACTCCAAAACTCTCTGGTTAATGAACTATAATGAACTCCAAAACTCTCACCTATAATGAACTCCAAAATTCTCTCCCCCCATCCCTCTTTCCCTCTTTCCCTCTCTCTCTCTCTCTCTCTCTCTCTCTCTCTCTCTCTCTCTCTCTCTCTCTCTCTCTCTCTCTCTTTCTCTCTCTTTCTCACTGGTTAAAGGTGTTACACTATTTAATTGCGGTCCAGCAACACGGTAATCTAAAACACAAAAATATCATTAGGAATGAGTCATCTAGCCAACCCTTTTATTGATAAAGTACAGTAAGCCATCTAACTAAGATCTAGTGAGGGAGGTGTGTGTGTGTGGGGGGGGGGGGGGGGGGGGGGGGGGGGTCCCTCCTTAACACAAAAGCTCATTCCATCTCAAAAGATTGAAACAAATTTCAAAGGCACAGTTCTAGCCCAGAAAAGAATCTAAATATCTAAGCATACAAAAAACCAATCTAGGCAAATTAAGCCAGAAGGTGCTAGTTTTTATAATTATCATTCTATGTGTCTGTCTAAGGCATCTTTGATGTCCGCCCTTCACCTTGTCCTGTCTTGGGCCTGTAGGTACCATTTTGGAGACATGCTGGTGGCTTGGAGATCATCCCTAAGGGTGTGAATGATGGTCTGTCCTCCCTGCCTCGGTTGACCCCCAGCAAGGGGTGTGTGCGTGGCGAAGAGCATTTGCTTCATGATGCGCAGGTCGCCTGGCTATTGTCCTCAGAACCTCAGTCTATTTTCTCTAATGATGCTGAGAATAGCCCTGTGGTTGCATCTTTGTCTAATGTCCTCATTCCTAACTCTGTCTGCTCTGCTAATGTTCAACTACATAACACTCATGGAGTGCCACGTCGAGTCGTTGAATCAGGGGTTCTGAGAGAGCCCATGTCTCGCTCCCGTACAGGAGGATGGATGGCATGATAGCTTTGAACACTAGATTCTTGATTTTCCTGGTTATGCTGTGGTTTTTCCATAGCCTAAACAGAGAAGCGCAAGCCTCCCTTGTCCTAGCAATCCTGCGTTTGACCTCCTCTTGTAGGTCCCCATCTGGTGTGAACAGGTTACCTAGGTACACGAATGAGGCAACAAAATCAAATCAAACAAACTTTCTGGATCTGTAACTCTCTCTCTCTCTCTCTCTCTCTCTCTCTCTCTCTCTCTCTCTCTCTCTCTCTCTCTCTCTCTCTCTCACACACACACACACGCACACAAACACTTGCTCTGTCTCTCTCCCTGTTCTCACCACCCCACCCTATTCTACACCCAACAGCATCTTACCACAGCAAACCGGCAAGTTACAAAGGACCCATCCGTATTTAAGCTGGTTTGCACTAAATGCACATCCTCTGGTCCAAGGAGCAGTTGCACTGTTTTTCCAAACTTCTCAAATGTTGGAAGGAAGCCTGCGACAAGAAAAAATATACGCCTGATATGTAGGTCAGTATGAAACATGCAGGATGCATATATGCTGTGAACATGTATGAGATGAGGTCAGAATTTGTTGCAGGTGAATGTCAGACATCCCTCTTCATGACTCCAGGTACTTAGGCATCAGCAGTGGCAAGATCATGCAGAAGAAACTAGGCCAAAGTTTCAAAGCTGGGACAAGTTTGATCACCAGAAATATTGTCTGGAGCACTTTTTGTCTGAGTTGATTGAGGTGAATTCTGGATTGAAGGATACAAATCAGGAGCATGTCATTGCCACATTCCACTCACCCGACTCAGAGCCACCAGACCAAACTTGTAAAAATTAGATCAGACCGATTGAGAATAAATTGCTTCCATAATATCAAATCTACTGCATATCTGGATGAGGCATGTAAGGATGATTGAGAAGTCCTGAGAGGGCAGATTGTAGACCCACTCCACTTTCTGATCCCACGCAATGTAATAACTCCAACTCATATCATCTGCCAATTCTTCCGATTATATTGAGAATTGGTAAAGCATTTGTGGATGATCAGATTGGAGTGTATTTGGAATGGAATGTGCAAACAGCTCCTCAGTCTTACTTACCCTTCTCTAGTATATGCTTGCCTCTGTCAGTGAAAGATGCCTTAAACCTCATGGGAAAGTAGCGTCCCGGTTGCACAGGACAGATAATTCATGCCCACTGCATGATCAAATCAGTTGCCAGGTATCTACAACAAGGCATGAGCCTGATATCTAGGAACTACACAGAGTGCTCCAAATCGAAGATTGTGGATTCTCAGCACCCTCTGTTGTATAGGCGAAAACTATACTGGGTAATGTGCGCTGTGGAGGCGAATCGTTCTGTCTGGCTGAAATTATTTTGTTTGAAGAAGGCGCAAGGAAAGGTTTGAACTGCTCCATGTGATGTTCGAATATCTTGTACCAGTCGCGGTCGATGCTCTATTGCCAGGTTGTACCCAGGGGTTGTACCCAGGGCAGGGGCCCTGGTTGTACCGGATGACCGCGGTCATGACCGTTACACTTACAAGAGACGCCACTCGGCGACAAACGAAGTAGCAGCGCGGCAATAAACCGCATGAGCCCGCGGTGCGTTAAATACATAGCGTATGGAATCTTACCCTTTCTTCTAATTGACTGGGCCCTCCTGCGGATTCCCCGAGAAACAAGTGGGCAGAGAGATGGAAGGCATCAAAATGAAGCTTATGATATGGGAGGAGGGGAAGCTGGTGGAGGAGAAACCTGAAACAACAGACAGGTGGACTATTCACAGTGCACATGAGCTCCAGATTGAGCTTGCAGGGTGCACTGTGCGCCTGAAGCAAAACGTAAGCTATGGGGTCTTCGGGAGGCATTGTTGACTCCTAGATACCTGTGTGCACCTGACAGTGAGGTGTCCAGTGTGAATCTGTGGGTGTGCGCTTACGTGTGTATGTGTGTGTTTGTGTGCATACGTGTGTGCAGGTGTGTATGGGGGAATTGCATAGGGGATGGAACGTAAATCAGTGGGCGCGCTTGTGGGCTGGCATGCTCATGTATTTGAAGGTGTGATTGAGCACAGGCAGCACCATGTTCACAGACAGTACCACTCATGCCTGAATTCTTATAGAAATTTAGCGGATGATTTGGAATAGACTGCCGTAGGTCATATTTCGTACCTCAACTTTTCCAGGCCAATTTTGCAATAATTGTCCCAGAATTCTCAGAATCTCAGGCAAAAGGCACAACATAAGACCTGTTTCGAAAAATCGAATTTAAAATCATCTGCTGAATTGCTACGCATGCTAAGCATGCATACAACCAATGCCCAGCTTAAAACTATAATTTTGGAATGAATTGCAGCCTCATGCCCTGACGGCTGCACGTATGGGTGTCGGAGCCTGTGTGTGGGAGGGTGAGCTCTTGCTTGCTGCATACCTGGCATCCTTACCCCAGCATAGGTACATTGGAGCTCGTTGCGTGGAGTTGGGCTCAGGTCCCGGATTGATCGGACTACTGATGGCCAAGCTTGGAGCCAAGGTGGGGGTGATTCTGTGAGATATTATCTCCTCCTGCCTGCCTGCCTGGCAGCTACTTCATCCAGGACCTCTAGTGCCTATCCTGATCGGTGTATTACGTGCTTCCGACCAGTTTTTTGGATGGCGGGGCCTGCTTGGGTCTCAAGAAAGATTAAAACCCTAACCTCTAGACCCTAAACCCGTTCTGGACCCTCAGGGCTATCTCAGTTTTGAAGCGGGTATTATTTAACAGCCGCCTTTCCAGGAACTGGGCTCTTGTGACGTGTGAGTTCCTTGCTATTCCATTTACACTTGTCCCTTCCTCGACAAGCTGCCATGCAGACTGTGGGAGTTAAACTGTTCGTCAACAGATTCAGTGTTAGCCAGGGAATTTGTTTATGAGAGGAAGCAGTATCTTCACGTAGCACCATGGTATCCATATAAGCCTTTGGGGTACTACTTTTACTTTTTTGGCCCCAGAAAGTATCTCTAAAAGACTCGAAACGTAGCACCCCAAAACACCAAGGTGCATAAGTTAGCACTTGTGCTACAAGTAGCACCTTAAATAAAACCCTGGCGATAGCCGCTTTGCTGCTGCAGAGCTTTTCTTTTCGGCTACGATCAGTAGCTTCTAGGCAGCTCCATGAGCCAGTCACTGAGTAAAACCCAGATATTTCAGCAGTTCTGGGCAGCTGATTGTGTCAGCTTCATGGCGCACTAGGCTGAATTCGGTTTGGCTGAATAGCTAGTCAGGGGAGCTGCCTAGAAGCTGTTGCTTGTGCTGAAAATAAAATAGAGGTGTTGCTGGATCCATCACATGTTGATAAATTTTGGTTTGGTGTGTATGTGAAGGACGTCAAGGATTCAGTGACTTTTCTGTGCTTGCCAGGTGTGCATGCCAGGTGCATGCATCCATTTGTTCTCCTGTTCATCCATTCGTCCTTCCTTTCTTCTGTAACACAGACACATATGCAAGCAGACACACAGGGGTGCTTGCACACACTCACACAGCATTGACCAACCCGTATCTGCGGCAGGTTGTCATTACTGACATCAAGAAAGTGCTGCCACTTATAGAGGACAATGTGAAGCTGAATGAGCTATCAGTTGAACAAAGGTGAGCATATTTCAAACTGCAATTAATTCAGCATATAAGCTGATATAAACACGAGCTCAGGGCCCCCGTCGGGGTAGCCCAAAACTAAATGGAGCCTGCAAAAGGCATATTAATATGAACAGTCGTGCGGGCATAATAGTGTATCAACATTGGTTGGTGGTTGGCCGCAGAGCAATCAAACGGGCTGGCCCCCTCAACCTCACGCCTCACATAAGGCGTACTATATATTTTTTATTGATCAACATGCCCTACAAATAATATATTATTATTATTATTGTTATTATTATTATTATTATTATTATTATTATTATTATTATTATTATATATTATTTATTGATCAACATGCTTTGTCTCTCGCACCCGCATCCGTAATATGTTGCAGTAATGTGTTAAAGTGAAGTCATCTGCAAAGCACGTTTACGTTTGCGATTTTGGGTTCAATTTGCTAGTGCTTGTTTTGTATACAGCCCTTTGCAATATTGAAGTTGGGCGAGTCTATTTAGCCTATTTGGCTGCGCCTTTACCGGCTAGACTCTAAAAACACACACTGTGTCAGACAACACACACACACACACAGAAAACACACACACACATGTTGCACAGGCGAGGTGCAGAGAGCGGCATTGCTGAAGTTGAGGAGCTAGAATGGGGAGCCGAGGGCTACATGAGTAGAGTTGAGTCACTTGCATCTGGTGGACCCTTGGACTGGATTGTTGCTGCAGACTGCTGCTACATTGATAATGTGAGTGGGCCGGAGTTGGTGGTGGTGGAGTCCAGTGGTGTATGTGCGTGTGTGAGCAGGGTGGGGGGATGAAGGGTGGGGGAGGGGGGGGTATACAAGAAACTAAGGTACATGAGTAGAGTTGAGTCACTTGCACCTGGTGGACCCTTGGACTGGATTGTTGCAGCAGACTGCTGCTACATTGATAATGAAAGTGGGCTGGAGTTGAGTACGCGGCCAAGTGGTGTTGATTGTGTGATGGGGAGGAGAGGGGAGGGATTTTAAGGAGAGGTGGCTGTGGTGGCTGTGGGGAGGTTTCTGGTGTTTAGTGTTGGTGGGTGAAAGGTGCTCGAGCAGGTCTGTGGTGGTGGTGGTGTCCAAGGTGTTTGTGCGTGCGTGAGCAGGGTGGGGGGTGAAGGGTGGTGGTGTGCGTGTGTGTGTGTGTGTGTGGTGGTGGTGGGGGGGGGGGGGTAATGGGGTATACGAGAAACGGAGGTCTTTTGATTGTGTGACGAGTTATGTTGAACGTAAAATCAGGAAGCGGAGTGCTAAACAAATTCCAACATATAGCCCAAATGTGTTCCTGTATGTATGTTACAGTCCAAGGGTAGCCAAATAGGCCCAATGGACTGGTCCAACCTCGAAATCAGGAGGGGCTAACGTGAAAACAATCACTGATGAACTGGGCCCCAAAACTCACAGGAAGGTCTGAGTCCAAGCACATCGCACTTCATCCGAACATGCCACGGACTGTGCTCTGCCTCCACTCGCTGCTTGGTTTCGTTTGAGTTGAGGAGCAATGAAGTAAAGGGTACCTTTCTGGGGGAGGCTCGACGAGCGTTTGCCAAGGTCACTCGAGTTCCTGCACGCTCTCTTCCCAAGGGCTGTCAGGTGATTATATGAACACGAGAACCTGATATATGTGAATGTTATATATATATATACAAGTGCAAGCTGCATATTGTAACTGCTATTTTTAGTTGTGAAAGGAATTTCACCCCAGGAGGTGGGACTCCCGACACTAACCAGCAACATCGAGGATTCAGTTCGAAAAACGCTTGTGAGCATCATGGTTATGAGGTTATTATCAGTTTATTTGTTGTGGTTTATGTTTCCTTGCACATTTTGGTGTTCGCCTACAGCTACCTATCATTTTTTGTTTTCCGTATTTTCTGTAACTTAGTTGTTGGCTTGTCTATCTGTTGATCAGTCTGTTTGTCTGTCTGCCCAATTTTGTATTATGTTAAGGCTGTGAAATACCATGCAAATTGGTTCCATGCAGGTTGACCATATCGAATTGTACGACCTGGAGGAGAAAAGGGCGGACTATGTTTTCGAGGAGATTAATGTGCCCGCCTACTAGCTGTTGCTGGTAAACTTTGTTGACCTTACAAACTTACTGCATACCGAAAGGTAGTATGTTTTTAGCTATACCTTAGTAAGTCCCTAGCTGCCACCTGTCATCTGTCTTTACTAGAACAGAGACGAAGATATCCCACATTCCCACCCCCTCTTATCCCCCCGTTTAATAATAATAGTAATAATTGTTGCAAGGTTATATACGCAAGGTTTGGTGTCTAACCGTCTGCACATTGCAGCAAACATTTCCCCCAGTACGAGAATTACCCCCAATTAAATTGTTTTCAGCGCCCATTCAAACCCAACGACCTCCCGGCTTAACCCTGGAGGCCCATTCACCCCCATGAGTCCCTTCTCACTCACCCACCACAACAACAACTTCAACCCTACTTGCCTGCTCATCCTCATATCCCATACCGGGATATAATGTACTTGAGCCCCGCACGATTTAAACTTCTGAACGGTGACCTCCCAGTCTCAACTGTAGTTGAAGTGATTGTTAACGATGTCCACCCAAAGAGGCGGTACCCCTTCAGAAACCAGATGTCACACGTAATCCTTGAGTCTAGGGCTAAGGCACCTACCCTTCGAGGCAAGATTCCTTGTTAAAATAAAAAACGAATTAAAGGATTTATTGTGGAAAGCGTGGCCATAAAGCAGGGTCGTGTTAATGCCAAACCGAGTATGGTTCAAAAGTGAACCATAGGATTGTAAGTTGTGTGCAAACGCGTCAATAGGTTTGTCCAGGAGGAGGCCATGTTTGGCGTGGTCCAACCCTGCACTGACCCCAATCAACCAGCAGATCAACCAGGCCAAATAAATGAATTGGATTCGAGTGTACCGCCCACCTCTTCTCATGGGAGCTCTGGAGCCCGTTATGGCGGAGTGAATTCGAGTGTACCGCCCACCTCTCATGATGGGAGCCCCGGAGCCCGTTATGGCGGAGTGAATTCGAGGAGTGTATGCGGTACGTACCGCCAACCCGCGCCAACCTCTTCCTGATGGGGCGCCTGAGCTCCCGGAGCCATGCCGTACAGCTTGTGCGCGGAGGGTAGGTGACACTCAATACGGCCATTAGGAATTACGCGTGATGAACGCTGAACGGGCGCTGATAAACGGATGAGTTGCACCGAATTGGCCCCACGACATACGAAGTGAAGTGGGTTGCAGTCTCTCTGGTTGCAGTAATATCCAGCCGGCAGGAAGAGGAAGCAGACAAACGATTAAACCCTACTAGCGGTTGAAAAACCTAGCTGCCATTGGATACCCCGCATTTTACATTTGCCCCTGCATACCCGAAAATCACTTCCGTCTGGCCAAGGAGCGCTTCCTAGATTCCTGCGCCATTTGGCTCCTCGTGATACCGCCTCCTTTGCCCTCAATGCCCTTTAAGTCGCAAGCCTCGTGAATCTCAACAGCCTTGCCCTTATCGCAGTAACATGCTCTCGAACCCCTCAAGCTCCATAATTAGATTAGGCTATGAGCGCTCAGGCAGTCACAGAGCCCATGGCTTCTCGCGCGATCGGTTTTATCTCCGGAACTCAAGGTTTCGCCCAGCTATTATTGGATTGCACCCTGCCGCGGTAAGTCTAACTAGATGGTGTGTAGTGCGGGTAGGGGGGGAGCCTGTCACAGTTTCCGGTTAAGCAATGCTATCGAGGTGTTGAAGCGCCCGGTGGACGGTGCGAAGTGCAGAGAAGAAACTGCATGCACTGTTAGCGTGGAGTACTGGAGGGGTTTCCAAGCACTGCAGCACCCATTATAAGTAGTGTTGAATTGTGCAAGCCCATGGGCAGCAAGAAGTGCAAAGGTGAGAGGGCAGGTGCATAGTTGCAATTAGGGTCTCTCCCATCTTATCAGAGCCATCATGGTCTTCATTGCTGCCCTGCGCTGGCCTAGAAGGAACGATAGCCACTGCCCACTGTATGGACCTTGGCTCTTGAGGGTCTCCCATCTTACGATATGGACCATGCAGAGACTGAAGTTTAAACGCAACACAGCTGTAACAGCAGTAATACAGCAGGCACAGGAACATGCACACCATGATGCAATGCAGCATGCTATCTCTAGACAATATAGCTCCGCTGTCACAGGCACAGGCACTACAGGCTGCCTTACAGCAATCTCTAGACAATGTAAATCAGCAGGCACAGGCACAGGCACTGCAGGCTGCCTTACAGCAATATCTAGGCAATTTAAATCAGCAGTCACGTGTACAGGCAATATAGGTTGCAATACCTCACTCTATAGAGGACATGATACAGGGCCTGGGCACAAATGGATTTTGTATGACTTGTGTGCAAGCAACACACTTGGGAGCTATGAGCAATTCTTCACACCGAACTTGGTAACATGGCTTCTGCCAGCAATTTGGCAGCTCGCAAATTCTTGGACAAATGAAAACATCTTTTAAACATCTCTTGACATAGTAAGGTATAGGCAGACAGATGTTGATCATGTTCTCATTTCAGTCATTTAGTCATCACTTGTACATCTACATTTATTTCCACCATAGCTTTTCTTTTCAGGTACGAGTAGCAGCTTCTAGGCAGCTCCCTGAGCCAGCCACTGGATTATCCCCTGATATTTCAACTGTATTGGAAAAATGATTCAGTCAGTTTGCAGATGCACCTAGTTGCTATATATTTGGCTGGGTAGCAAGAAAGCCAGGGGAGCTGCCTAAAAGCTACTGCTTGAAGCTGATCAGAAAAGCGATGATTTCCACCATGAGTTAGCTTAATTTCCACTATGTGCAACCTTTGTTTCCACCATGTATCACAAAAACGAAAAATCTTAATTAAAAATTAAAAATTCAAAAATCTTAATTTAAAAATCTGTATTTTAAAGTCTTAATTTCACCATGTATGACAAGAACGACACATCTTTTTGCATGCCATTTATCTACACCACGTATGACAAAACGACACATCTTTGCATGCCATTTATTTACACCATGTCTCATCTGTCTGTCAGGAATCATCCACTGGACCGCACCAGCCATGGGCGCAAGACAGCCTGTCATCACAAGTTCACAACCTAGCAGAATCCGCGGCCCCTCTCCAGCAACAACTGAATGCTGCGGAAGCTGGGGAGCAACTAGGGGCTGTGGTACAGGGTTTCAATCCATCGGCAGCAGCTGCAGGGGCTAACTCAGGGATTCAAGGGGCCTCTGCTTTCCCCTCCGTAGCAAATGCTGCTGCCCAGCTGTCAAATATGGTTTCGGAGGCAGCAGCTGCAGGAGCTAACTCAGGGATTCAAGGCGCCTCTGCTTCCCCCTCCGCAGCAACTGCTGCTGCCCAGCTGTCAAATCTGGTTTCAGAGGCAGCAGCTGTGGGGTCTACCTCAGGGATTCAAGGGGCCTCTGCTTCCCCCTCCACAACAAATGCTGCTGCCCAGCTGTCAAATCTGGTATCGGAGGCTGGTAGGGTGGTTCCATCAGCACCCCTGCCTGGCTTTGATGAGCTGGCAGCCAGTAATGCCAACCTCCAAGCTGCTGCTACTGCTGCTGATACATCAAACCTGACCCAGTCTGGAGCAGCCTCCTCGGATCTGAATGACCTTATGACAGCTATGCAGTCCAGTTCAGGACATGGCATTGGCAGTACGCTTTCCGATATCGCATCTGGCTCCGATCCTGCAGATGCTGCCAGGAAGCTGCAGGAGCTGATCAGCTCATACCGCGGCGAGGGTGATCCAGCCATGGATCAGAGTATTGATGCAGCGGTCAATCGCTTACAATCTATTATTGAGGCTAACACAGCATACACGGACCCTGCAGCCGCTGCTTCAGCTGGTGAGTTCTATTTGGGAGGGACCTGTGTGGGTGAGTGCGTGTGCATGTGTGTTTGCATGCTGGTGTGTTTGTGTGTGTGCATGTGAGTGTGTGTGTGCATGTGGGTGTGTGTGTGGATGCACCAACGATTCAGCTATTGGGTCGTACCCTTGTCCTGTGCAACGAAGCAGAAGCACAGTCCCTCCAAGGTCCCAGGTCAGTAATTGCTTTTCTTTTTTGGCTGCAAGCAGCAGCTTCTTGGCAGCTCCCTGAGCTAGTCATTGGGCTAAGCCCCAAGATTTCACCAGTACTGGAAAGCTGATTCTGTCAGCTTCGAGATGCACTATGTTGCTTTAGGTATTGCTGGGTAGCAAGCCAGGGGAGCTGCCTAGAAGCCGCTGCTGGTAGCTGAAAAGAAAAGCTGTGACTGACCTGGGACCTTGGAGGGACTGAGCTTCTGCTTTGTTGCACAGGTCAAGCGTACGACCCAACCGCTGAATCTTTGGTGCATCCACCCACACACATGCAAACACACACACACACAAACACACAAGTAGAAGCACATGCATGGACATGCTGAGCAGATTAACAGATTTTATACCCCCTTGCCCTTATCGCCCAACCGCCTCTCTACGCTATATTCCTGACACCATCCAAACACACACACAGGCACACACCTTCACACCCTCACCCCCACACATCTCCTCCAGCATCCACTCCTCTTCCATGCCCATCTTTCAGTTGTGTGATGGGTGGAGGGCTTGACCTTATCACCCAACCAAATCTCTCCACCTTCTACGCCCACACACTCCAGCACACAGGCACACACCTTCACACCCTCACCCCCACAAATGTTCTCCAACATCCACTCCTCTCCCACGTCCATCCTGCATCCTCTCTACGCTATATTCCTGACACCATCCAAACACACACAGAGGCACACACCTTCACACCCTCACCCCCACACATCTCCTCCAGCATCCACTCCTCTTCCATGCCCATCTTTCAGTTGTGTGATGGGTGGAGGGCTTGACCTTATCACCCAACCAAATCTCTCCACCTTCTACGCCCACACACTCCAGCACACAGGCACACACCTTCACACCCTCACCCCCACAAATGTTCTCCAACATCCACTCCTCTCCCACGTCCATCCTGCAGTTGTGTGAGGCGTAGAGGGCTTGCCTTTTTACCCAACCAAATCTCTCCATCTTCCATGCCCGCACCCTCCAGCACACAGGCACACACCTTCTCACCCTCACCCCCACAAATGTCCTCCAACATCCACTCCTCTTCCACGTCCATCCTGCAGTTGTGTGAGGCGTAGAGGGCTTGCCTTTTTACCCAACCAAATCTCTCCATCTTCCATGCCCGCACCCTCCAGCACACAGGCACACACCTTCTCACCCTCACCCCCACAAATGTTCTTCAACATCCACCCCTCTTCCACGTCCATCCTGCAGTTGTGTGAGGCGTAGAGGGCTTGCCTTTTTACCCAACCAACTCTCTTCATCTTCCATGCCCGCACCCTCCAACACACAGGCACACACCTTCTCGCCCTCACCCCCACAAATGTTCTCCAACACCCACTCCTCTTCCATCCCCATCCCTCAGTCGTGACCGGCGTGGAGGGCGCCACCTCTAACCCAGCTTTCCACAACTACCTTGTGGATGGAGTCTCCGGCACACTCGATCAAGTGCAAAACCTGCTTACCTCAAGCATGGCCAACATGGCAGCTAGTGCCAGCACCAGCTCAGCCGCCGAGCATTGGTCCAACCCTGAGGTGGCTCACACACAGCTGGCAGGCCACTCTGTCACGTTGACGGCGGCGGCTGATAATCTCCGAAACCTAGTGGGGCAGATCACCGATGCAGGGCGCTTGTACCAACCAGTAAACACAGAAGAGCAAGAGGCTCTCAATACAGTTGTCTCGCAGCTGGCAAAGATCGCGGACAGAATTGCTGTGGCAGACACTCAGCGAGCTTTAGCAGAACCAGCTGCTGCTGCAGCTGCCGCTTCAGCGACTAATTCAGCTACTGCCGGTGTAGCTGAATCAGCCACTGCTGCAGCTGCGGCAGTTGGAGCTGGAGCGGAGATGGTTGTTGACATGGGCTCTGATGACGCCGTGTTGGACCTTCTCGACAGGATCTACACAGGAGTAGTGGTCAACAGTGGACTGCGCCAGCTCATGCTTAGCATCAAGGACCTGTAGGTTTGGTGGTTAGGACAGTGGGGTTCGGGGTTGAGTGAGCGATGAGGGGGAGGGGGGGAGGGCGACATGGGCTGTGATGCTGCTGTGTTATACTTCCTCGGCAGGATCTACGCGGGAGTGGTGGTCAACAGCGGACTGCGCCAGCTCATGCTTAGCATCAAGGACCTGTAGGTTTGGGGGTTAGGACAGTGGGGTTCGGGGTTGAGTGAGGGATGAGGGGGGGGGGGGGGGGGGGGGGGGGGGGGGGGGACAGGGGCTCTGATGCTGCTGTGTTGGACCTCCTCAACAGGATATACACAGGAGTGGTGGTCAACAGCGGACTGCGCCAGGTCGTGCTTAGCATCAAGGACCTGTAGGTTTGGGGGTTAGGACGTGTTTGCCTCACAAGTGTTTCTATCTCTGTCTCTGCTTTACCCAGGGGGGATGGTCTCGCAAGCGCCATGGACCCTGCTAGTATCATCCGCATACAAGCAACCACAACTTGTTTGCATATTTTGTTACTGTTTCTTTTTTGGGCTATGCGTAGCAGCTTCTAGGCAGCTCCCTTTCCATGTTCTTGAGACAAACCTGAAGCTAGTGAGTGCGTCTGAAAGCTGATATGACAAACATTCCAAAGCAGCTTCAAGCATTGGGTTTGGCCTAGTGGCTGGCTATTGGAGCTGGTGGGAAGCTGCCATGAGTAGCCCAAAAACGAAACAATGTATTTTGTTTGTTTTTTGTTTGCATATTTGGCTCACATGTCTGTATCAATGCACTATCCAGGGGTGACGGTCTCGCAAAATCTATGGGCCATGCTGCACACAAACAAACACAAATCGGCCGCATACACCATGGACCATACTAGCTAGTATCAGCTGCACACAAACAAACACAAATCAGCCGCATACACCATAGACCATGCTAGCTAGTATCAGCTGCATACAAACAAACACAAATCAGCCGCATACACCATAGACCATGCTAGCTAATATCAGCTGCATACAAACAAACACAAATTTATTTGCGTATGAGCCTCACACCTGTTTCTATCAATGCCTTGTCCAGGGGTGACGGTCTCGCAAACGCGATGGACCAGACATGGGATGGGGCCCCCAACCTAAGCAAGGTGATGGCATATATGGTGGCCCTAGCTGGCGTGGCTTACCTCATGCGCAGCAAGATCCCAACCCTACATCAGATCCAGGCTGTCATAAAAATCCCTTCTCCAGCCGAGGAGAAAGACGGAGAAAGTGGCAAGCCCTCTTGGCCGCAATTAAGCAACCCTTTTGCCCGTGCCAGCTCCAACTCCCCAACCTCTTCTACTGGTTCTGAATCCACAACCAAGCCAAGCCAAGGCGTGCCAGCATCAGCATCTGGTACCTCGGACCGTACCTTCATCCCCGCTGGCGCGCAGCTACTCGGAAAGGATGACATCCTAGATCTCCTACGGCAGATTGGAACACTGGATTCCTCAACTAAGCCCCCCACTGCCGCAGGTTCTGCCCCCAGTCACCAGACTCCCCTCATTATGGGTGCAGACAAGCCCAGTACTGGAGGGGCTGCAAGCAATACAGCAGAAGGGGGGGCCTCCAAGGGACGCAAGTCTGATCTATGGGGCCTTGGTGCTGGCTCCACACCCATCCTGAATGACACGAGTAGTCTAAACAAGCAAGCCGCTGAAGCCCCCCTAGGGGACCAAGTGGTTGGTGTTGTTGCTGCCATGGTTGCATCCCAGGAGAAGGAGAACATGCAATCCCTAGCTGGCCAAGCTCCCAAGGTCGGCCTTCCCATCACCCGCTCCAGCACAACCTCCAAGACCACAAGCCAGTCCATGTCCAGCATGAGCCAGTTGCTGGGATACAGCAGAGACACTTCTGCCACAACCGCAGCAGCAGAAGCTACCATGGCTGCATTGATGGCCTTTGATTCTGAATCGTCCCCTTCCCCTCCTTCCGTCTCTGCCTCTGCGGCTTGGAGTGCCACCTCTGCTAGTATTCCTCCCACCCCCACTGCAAGAGGTTCCTCTGCAGGCGTTTCTATCCCTGCGCCTCCTCCTGTGGCTCCATCCCCTGCCCTTGCCTCACATCAACGATCATCTGCTACACCACAGCTATCGTCAGCTACATCATTAGCGACTGAATTGCAGCCATTGTCAGCTGCATCTCCAGCTACATCATCAGCTACTGAATCGCTGGATATCATCCCTGTAGAGGTTGAACAAAGGGAAGTTGTCCTGGCTTCAAGGGGTGAGGACACCCTCACCAAAAGAGGTAGCAAGTGGCTGAAGAGATTCGGACCTGATGTGGTTCTGGCTCCACCGACCCCGCAAACAGCTATGGCCAACAGTGCTGTGACCCGAAGTGCGGCGGCAGTAGCGGCAGCCATGGCTGCAGCTGCAGTGGCTCAGACTATGGGTCGGGAAGCGGATCGCATGGCCAAGCTCTTCCTGGAAGAGAAAGAGACGAAGCTTGTGAAGGTAGGTGGATGGCTGGAGTGTGGGGTGAGGAGTGTGGGGTGTGGGGTGTGGAGTGTGGGGTGCGGGATGTGGGGTGTGGGGTGAGGAGTGTGGGATGTGGGGTGTGGGGTGAGGAGTGTGGGGTGCGGGATGTGGGGTGTGGGGTGAGGAGTGTGGGGTGCGGGATGTGGGATGAGGAGTGTAGGGTGTGGGGTGAGGAGTGTGGAGTGTGGGATGAGGAGTGTGGGGTGTGGGGAGGTGGATGAAGACCTCAAGATGAGGGGGGGGAAAGGGTCTAGGGCATAAGGCTGGGCAAGGGACGGCATAAGATGGAGGCAGGCATGGCGGCAGCAGCAGAGGCTCAGACCATGGGTCGGGAAGCAAATCAAATGGTCAACTTGGCCCTGGAGGAGAGGGAGACGAGGCTTGTGAAGGTAGGTGGAGGGCTGGTGGGGAGGTGGTAAAGACCTGAAGAGGAGGTGGGGAAAGAGTGTAGGCGTGAGGCAAGACAAGGGATGGCATAAGATGGACCGGATTGAAGTGAAATAGCAAAATATGGAGTGGAATGGAATAGGATGGAATGGAGAGGAGTGGCGTGGGGGTGTGTGTAGTGGAATAGAGGGCAGCTCCCTTTCCCTGTCCTTGAGCCAAACCAGAAGCTAGCTAGTGAGTCTGAAAGCTGAAATGACAGGCATTCAAATGCAGCAGAAAGCTTTGGGTTTGGCCCAGTGGCTGGCTAATGGAGCTGGTGGGAAGCTGCCACGAGTAGCCCAAAGATGAAACAGTGAATTGTGTTGACTGGTATCACAAGACAAAATTGCGATTGGCGTCAGTGCAGTAAACGGGCTGGCCCCCTCAACCTCACGCCTGGTAATAAGGCGTACTATCTATTTATTTGTTTGTTTATTTATTTATTCATTTTGTATTTATTGACTGACTGACTAACTGACTGACTGACTGACTGACTGACTGACTATATTGTATTGTATTGTATTGTATGTTAATTGCTGTGTCTCAGGATCGCCAGACGTTGAGTCACGACATCAAGGAGCGACTTAGTGTGGGAGCCTGCGCCCTGGGTCCAGTCTTGGCCGTTGTCCCTGGGGGGGAATCTGTGCGCGATCAAATGGACATCCTCATCAGCCAGCTCGAGACAATCAGACCCCCCCTGGGTGCTGAGGAGAAGCAACCTCAGATGGCTGGGGATTGGAAGCTTGTGTACGCATCTAATGGCTCGACCCCCCCTCAGCCAAGGGACGCGCCAACACACAACTTGTTCGCCCAGGTACGAGGGTGGGCGCTGTGGGATTTGTTTTCTGAGGATATGGGAGGGGGGGGAGTGGGTAGAGAGGGAGGGAAGGAGTGAGGTTAGAGAGGGAGGGAAGGAGTGAGGCTAGAGAGGGAGGGAGGGACGGAGGGTCAGAAGGGAGGGAGAGTCTCCTGTGTGCTGAGGAGAAGCAACCTCAGATGGCTGGGGATTGGAAGCTTGTGTACGCATCTAATCGCTCGACCCCCCCGCAGCCAAGGGATGCGCCAACGCACAACTTGTTCGCCCAGGTACGAGGGTGGGGGCTTTGAGATTTGTTTCCTGAGGAAACAGGGGGGGGGGGGGGGGGGGGGGGGGGGGGGGGGAGAGAGAGAGGGAGGGAGGGAGGGAGATACGAGGGTGGCGGCTGTGGGCATGGTTTTCTTTAAGTGCTACTTTGTAGCACACATGCTAAATTACATGTGCCTTGGTGTATTGGAGGTGCTACGTTAGAGCCTTTGGGAGGGTGCTTTTGGGGGCAAAACAGCTGCTAGTAGCACCCCAAAAGCTGCTAGGAGCACCAAGGTGCCACGGACAAGACGCTGCTTCAAGTCCTTTGAAAACACCTGCTAAGAGGGTGGGGGCTGGGGGCTTTGTTTTCTGGGGAAAGGGGTGGGAAGGGTTTGGGGGAGGGGAATGGAGGGGGAGAGAGGGAGGGTTTCAATAATTCAGACACCCACCCTCTCATCCTCTATCTTCCTCTCTGCCTCTCTTGAACAGCTCTCTTGCACACCACCACCACCAAAACCCCACCAACAACAACACCCCACCACCGCCACCAACACCCCACCACCAACGCCAACACCCCACCACCAACGCCAACACCGCACCACCAACGCCAACACCACCAACACCAACACCACACCATCAATGCCAACACCACCAACACCACCAACACCACACCACCAACGCCAACACCACACCACCACTACCACCACAGCCACATGCTCTACACTTCAACCCTGCAGATGCTTCAAGTTGCTGATTCTATCCCAGGCTTCGGAATGGAGGCTCTTACGCAGCGTTTGATCCCCGACTCCAACCAACCAGGAGTCCTCCTCACCGAGAACAGCACCACCTTCAGCTTTGGTCCGCTTGGATCCTGGAAGGTCCGAGTGACAGGGAGGTGGCACGAGGGCGGCGGCCTGCACTCCAACTTCGATACCTTTGCTGTGCGCCCTGTCTCGTTTGTGGGGCTACCATCTGAGGTAAGATTGGGTGTCGGTGTGTTGAGTGGGTGTGGGAGGGGGGTAGGGTGAGGGGGGGGGGGGGGGGGGGGTGAGGGAAGGGGGGGGGGGGGGTGGGGGGGGTGGGAGGGGAGGGGAACTACACTCAAACTTTGATACCTTTGCTCTGCGCCCTGTCTCGTTTGTGGAGCTACTATCCGAGGTGAGATTGGCCTTCATTGTGTGGAGTGCTATTGCAGGGGTGGGAGTGAGGGTGGGGGTGAGGGATTGGGATGGTCGGGACAAGACCCTAGCCCTCAAAATTAGCCTCCATCGTGAATGAAGGAGATCATAGCGTACAAAAATAACGCATCCTCTTTCATCTGTATGTATGTTACAGTCTAGGGGAAGGCCAAATAGGCTAAAAGGGACTCTTGGACCAACTGTGATAGGAACGGGCTAAACAAAAAGGGATCGATGGAACCTGAACACCAACAATCGTCTGGACATTGACACACGCCACAATGGCCTTATCTCGTTCCCTCCTTACACCACCACTACCAAGCCACACCACCGAACCATCGCCAACCACCCAAACCACCCCCGACACGCAAAAACAACCAAACCACCGACCACGACACCACCACCCCACCCCCCACCCATCCACCACGCACCACCACCCACCAACCACAAACCAGCGCACAAACGCCCACCAAAACAAACAACCACAACCCAACCCACAGAACCCACGCCCCCAACATTAACTATACCCCACCCACTACCCACCCACCCAAACAACCACGAACAGCCCCACCACCCCACCCACCCACCCACCCACCCACCATCACCCACTCCCCCCCCCCCCCCACCTACCCATCCACCACTCCCCCCCACCCCCCACCCACCTTACCCACCTACCACGCCCCCCCACTCCCCCCCACCCCCACCCCACCCATCCCCACTCCCCCCACCCCCACCCCCCCATCCACCACTACCCACCCCACACCCACCCACCCCCCACACCACTCCCCCCCACCCCACCCACCCACCCCCCACCTCCACGCACTCCCCCCACCCCCCCCACTCCACCCACCCACCTACCACTTCCCCCCCCCACCCCACCCACCCACCCACCCCATCCAGCACTCCCTCCCCAACCCCACCCACCCACCCCACTACCACTCCCCCCCACCCCACCCACCCACCCATCCACCACTCTCCCTTTTCAGAATTTCCCCGAGGTGGCAACTGCGATTCCTCCCATGTTGCAGTCCCATAGCGCCATGAAGACCACCTACTTAGACGCCGACACGCGTGTGTGTAGAGATGGCAACGCTGGGGTGTTCCTGTTCAAAAAGGGATAGACTGACGTGGAGGTATCCACATAGCGCCATGAAGACCATCTTCTTGGACGCAGGCATGCGTGTGTGTAGAGATGGCCACGCTAGAGTGCTCCTGTTCGAGTAAGGATAGACTGACGTGGAGGTATCCACATAGCGCCATGAAGACCACCTACTTGGATGCTGACACGCGTGTGTGTAGAGATGGCAGCGCTGGGGTGTTCCTGTTCAAAAAGGGATAGACTGACGTGGAGGTATCCACATAGCGCCATGAAGACCACCTACTTGGATGCAGACACGCTTTTCTTTTCTGCTACCAACAGCTTGCATGTTGCTCCCTGAACCAGACACTAGGCTAAGTTCCAAATAACAGCATGGCAGTTAGAGGCGGAGCCAAGGAGACATATGTATGTATGTTATAGTCCAGGGGTAGGCCCAATAGGCTAAAGGGACTTGCCCAACCGTGATATAGAGGGCTTAAAAAGAAAAGGCACTGATGAACTGAACCCCTAACAATCGTTTTACCGCCGGGGGCCCTGAGTTAGTGCTGCAGTGATCATTTAATTCTACATTTGTTTGCAGTAGTGTAGTAAAAATGGACAACATGATGTCCGAGGGCGATAAGACTCCGAGTATGGCAAAACACCATGGACCGGATGGTCGTGTATGTTATTGCAGTCCAGGGGTAGCCAAAATTGGCTAAAGGGACTTGCTCAACTATGATATCAGGAGGGGCAACAAAAAGCACAAGATTGTTTGGGGGTCAATGAGTTGAACCCCAAACAATTGTGTTACCCAACACCTGAGTTCGTGCTACAGGAATGATGTCTCTGAATTGTCGTTGCCCTAAGTCTTGCTGGTTTACCACCACTTCGTGGGTTCTTTACGAAGGCGTATGGATGGCTGTGGCAGCAGGTACACCTGATGAAGTGTCCAAAACACCAACTAGAATGGCACAGTGTACATATTTTGCTGTTTTCCATTTGAACTTGAACTTGGTTACATAGCTACATAGCTGTTTTCCATGCTGAGATCAGGGTATTACATTTTGTTATTTTGGCCGGCGCTTTTGACGCAACTGCCTCATTTTGGGTTGCACTTTTGCCTCAACTGAAAAGAGAAATCTGAGCGCTGTGCCCAGAGGGGGGTTAAAAAAGTGCGTAAATCGCGCAGTCAGGCTCCAAAACCTTGCGTGCTAGAGCGCAATAGCGCGCGTCATGTAGTATATACATACATACCCTGGCTGAGATGCGTGACTAGCATGGGACCCTTGTGATGACAGAGTGTACTAATGACAGCATTGTATGCTGTCTTAGTATAAGCGTATATTATTCTATACTATACTCTGTCTTATACAGTTATACTTCTGACAGTATTGTATGCTGTATTATAGATCCTTGGTGGTTGGCCCCAGTGCACGCAAATGGGCTGGCCCCCTCAACCTCACGCCTCAGATAGTACAAACACTGTTGCATAACACTCCCAAGTACAAGATGCCATCTCTTGCATGGTAGCATATCAGGAGGAGGAGGCTGTGTCGTGATACTGGAGGACTACCGCAGTAAAGCTACCATACTACACCTACACACACACCTACACACACACCTACCCCCCCCCCCCACACACACACACACACACACACACACACACACACACACACACACATATACTGGAGGACTGACGCAATAAAGCTATCGGTATTTGATCTGAGATTTGATCTACGACTTGATATCTGAATTAATTTGATTTTTTCTTATTTTTGAAGGGAATGTAGTTGTGTACTGGGGGAGATATGATTTTGAACTGGATTGGTGGGGCATTATTTGATGTTGTTTATAAGTGCAGAAGTTGAACTTGAACTTGGTTAAATGGGTCAAGCCAGAAATTTTGCTGCTCCCGTCTTTGGCAGTAATATACCGGAAGTCGAGTTGGTCTGAACGTGGAGTGTCGTGTAGGGTCTCCATTCTTGAGAATATCATGTAAATATCTCCCCTTCTTATCTGTTACTGCCAGCGACAAACAGACTACAATATAATTAATCATCATCTCAGCTGGGATGCTAATTTAATTGTGCGATTATTATCGATTTTTTTGATAGATTGAATTAGGTATCTCCATCCTTCGAAGGAATCATGACCAGCTTCATACTGGAGTTTTTATCCACCAATTCAGGTCCAATGTTCATTTTCACAAAAATAGTTTTCTATCCTCAGCGTATAACGGACATTCTAATATGAAATGCATTTCATCTTCGACTACTCTTCTACCGTCAACCATCATATCACAGCACCTGCAAATCCTACCAGAACGAGAGGTACTCCCTTCTGTTTCGATATCTTCGGCTATATGGCTCGAGCATTAAAGCTTATCGCAGTCCCGAGAGTGAACTTGGTTGCATAGCTTCAGCCAGCGATTTGGCTGCTCGCAGTCTTCGGCAGTATTTGTTTATTACAACGAGAGAGAAAACAAAATCCCAACTAATTCACTTCCAAGGCATAATCCTCATTGGAATCGACTGCGGTACAGTCTGTATTCGAGTGACAGTGCACTGCAGGGTTGATACAAAAATACACAAACTGGTGCATGCAACCCATATTCGGCAATTGAACACAACTTTTAATGAGGATATTCAAAATGTTCCAGGCTGGTAGCAACTTCCAGAACTGTAATGCGGGCTGCCCCCTTCAGCTTCGATCAGCTACAGGGCTCAAGAATCATCTCCTGGTGTCACGTGATCAAGCCTTTTACGCCACTTCTTTAGCGAGTATATTTGAAGATGCACCTAACCGGTATGAACAGGGACCCTGGGTATGAATAGCACTGTCGAGGTAAGAGTGAATTCGGCGTGAGAGCTGGAAAAGATTGAATTCGGGGTGAACAGACGCGGTCCAACAGGAGCGCGCGGACCACGTGATTTGGGCCCCTTGCTCGGACCTAGTGGCCGAGGCCCCGGCCCTGGTTCGATGTGCACTGGCCTGTTGCGGATGCCCGATGGACCTGATGCGGATGCCCGCCAACCAGGAAGTCTTGATCTTTCTAGCCCTTTAACATTGCAGGTAGTTCTAGCCCATTAACATTGCTACGCTGGCGCTGGCCCACGAGCAATCCATTCAAGATGGCCAGGACGTCCCAGGCAAGCAGTTGAGACGTTTCTAGTTTTAGCACGGGAGGAGGGCCCAAGCATGCTTAATTGCAGTACAGTTATAGGCCAGCAACATGTACTGTGGCAAAAGTGAGTGCCTCTGGCAACGTCTGAGCGATTGCTTTCTTGTTTGCTTACTCGATTGCTTGATTGCTTACTCCGGCTGTTTAAGTCACAAATTATCGTTGCTGAACACACTTGGCCTCACTCCCATCCCAGCAGAACCCTCCTTATTTTCCAGAAGGGACAGGAAGGCGTTTAGTGCGAGCGTCCCCTCGGTCTGGGGGCTAGTCCTATTTCGTTGGCAGCAGCATCCCGTGGAATGTGCGTAAGCTTGAAGAGAACACGAAATGATTGCATTTAATTCACTCCGCAATCTAGATGTTGGGCCAATGCAATCACTTTTCCCGGCTTGATTCCTACTATTACCACACAAACTATACGCTGCTGGCTACCATTCAGCCGATGCGTCGGTGTCGGAGTCATGCCACCTTCACGGACGATGGGGTCCCAGTGGTCCAATCTAACTTCAATCAATCACCTTGCGCAGGATTTTTGCATCCTTAACATCTTAGTACATATTCGCTGGGAGCTCCCAGCAGAAGTTGGGCAAACTGGGGTGCCTAAATTCGAAGGCAGACGGGTCCGATCCCTATGCCTCGGCAGCGAACTCCAAGCACGATGAGTGCGATGATATCCCTGACTTCGGAATCAGCGAACTGTTCGAGGTGAGCCTTTGCCCGGAACGTGCATACATATTTCACGCCTTCCCTGCTCACCGAAAAAACACACGAACCATGTGGTACCCAACTTGAGAGATCCATGCCCGCTACTCCGGAAGTCTCATGCAATTCCAAACTGTTTTACTTGCTTGTCACATCTTTGGGGAATGGGGTAGATGCAGTCTTTACTCTGTTGTGAAAAGACAGACCCCTTCAACTCCTGGATGCACCTACAACTGTTAGGCAGTAGCCTGCGAGTTTTTAGCTTGCCGCAAGTATCCGTGTTCATCCAGGTTGATTTGCTTGAAACATAACTTGCCTGACATGTCCGCGCGTGCAAACTAATGACTGTATTCAGCTATTTCTGGTCCTCAGCCCTGCCCTGCATGAAAGAACATGAGCAAGCATCCTGCCACCTGACTTGAACAACTTTTTTTCTTCTGCTGCTATAAGCAAGCATCCTGCATGAAAGAACATGAGCAAGCATCCTGCCACCTGACTTGAACAACTTTTTTTCTTCTGCTGCTATAAGCAAGCATCCATCAGGATTGTATGACATTGACCAACACACCTTGCCGGTCATGTAAGCGAGAATACAGGACTGGTGAACGGTGTTACATCGCTAAGTTGCGGTCCAGCCGCACAGTTAACATAAACACCTTAACTCAGAACCGATAAACAATTAGACAGGCAGGTAGAAAGCAACTTATATATATATATAAAATATAGTAAGCCATCAAGTTAGAAGTATATATATATATATATATAATATAGTAAGCCATCAAGTTAGAAGTACAGGTATATATGTGGCGATCAGTAATATACCTGATGCTTTTAACGATCATACCCGTTGTTCTGAACAAGAGTTCCTGATGATATGGGCGGATTGTCTGGCTGATGGCATGAACAAGCCAGGCTAATTAAATAAATCAGCAACCTTGATGGCATGGGCAGTCATGTTGCTCTGGTGATATGACCTACCGCTACTGGTGTTTTGATACGAACAAGCATGCCAGGCTGATGAAATAAATCAGCAACCTTGATGGCACGGGCTTTCATGTTGCTCTGGTGATATGACCCACCGCTACTGGTGTTTTGATACGAACAAGCATGCCAGGCTGATGAAATAAATCAGCAACCTTTATGGCACGGGCTTTCATGTTGCTCTGGTGATATGACCCACCGCTACTGGTGTTTGGATACGAACAAGCATGCCAGGCTGATGAAATAAATCAGCAACCTTGATGGCATGAGCTGTCATGTTGCTCTGGTGATATGACCCACCGCTACTGGTGTTTGGATACGAACAAGCATATCTAGCTGGCATGTGAACGCAAAATGATATTGGTATGGAGAATACAGGGCTGGTCAGATGAACGAGCGTCCCAGTCTCATTAGGAAATCGGTAACTTCCCTGATTTAACTGCACTGGATGGCAGTCTGGCTGCATGGGTCGCAGCTCCACAACGATTTTATGATCTCACTACTATTTGAAATTGATCTGCACAACCTCAAGGCCTCTTTGATGACGATGATGAAGATGATGATGATGATGATGATGATTACATTTTTCCTGGTTCCCCATTGGACTCCAAATGTGCCCTCGTTTGACGAAGTCAAGGGGGACTTATGAACATCATGCACAAAGAAGAAAAGAAAAAGAAAAATTGGCTTCTTTAATTTTGCACCAGTATCTTGGGGGTGCTACGTTCTATTCTTAAGAGAAAAGCTGATAGGAGCACCCCAAAGGCTACCATGGTGTTATGTAAAGACACTGGTTCATTTCCATGGTTCCAAAACCGAACCCACACCCACCCACCCACACGACTACCACCACCACAACTCACACCACAACACGCACCACCACCACCACCCCTACCATACCCACCACCACCACCACACAAACCACCACACACACACACACACACACACACACACACACACACCGTTTCCATGGTTCCAAACAATCCCTGCTTGCACCGTCTAGGTCAAGACCATGCTTGGCGAGGGAGGCTCAGGGCAGACATGGCTGTCTAGAGATTTGAAAACACAGGAGGAGGTAGCTATCAAATTCATACCCCGGCCAATACCTAAAATCGTCCTTCCCATGATTAAGCATGAAATCAAGGTAGGGAATAATGTCTGGGTAATGGTCTGTTGCCTGGTATTTTGAATGAATGAAATCAAGGTAGGGTGTAATGTTCGGATAATGGTCTGTTGCATGGTATTATGAATGAATGAAATCAAGGTAGGTTATAATTGTAGGTTATAATTATATTTTGAATGAAATCCAGTTAATTCTGCTGTAAGAATTTGGACTAAAAGCAATTCAGTGAGTGGATTATTTTGATCTGGTAGCTTAGTTCGTAGTTCGTACCTCCACTTTTTCAGGCAAAAATTCCGATAATTCTCAGAATTCTTAGAAATTATCTGTAATCTTGATTATCAGGCCCAAATGTCAGAATTCCCAGGCCAAATCAGGTGTAGGCCAGTCCAGGGCCAGTCCTCCATATTTTCCGGAAGGCTGATCGATTTGTTATGAGAATGAGGCCGTAGTGGCATGATCCATGGCTCTGTTTTTACCCATCTTTCAGGTTAAATGCTCTCTTTTGAGGTACTAACTGCGAACATGATGATTGTTTTAAAAAACAAAATCCAATCATCCGCTGTTGGGTTATAATGATAAGATCTGTAATTCAACACAACATTGCAGAACGCAAAACAACACGGTCTAGAGGTCAACACAATACAACACTTCAGTACAGGACATTACACTGCACTTCATTGCACTGCAATATGCATGTCCCCAAACACAACGCAACAAGGCAAAACAAGATTACACTACATTGCACATTTTCCGAATATAAAACAGCAAGACACAACAAGGCGAGACTCAAATAGACTGAAGTACACGACGAAAATGATAAACTGAAGTACATGACAAAAATGAGACCCTGAAGTACATGAAATAATATCTGAAGTACGTGTACATGACCATAAACTGAAGTACATGACACAAAATTAAAAGAGTATGCTACACAAAAAAACACAACATAATGCAACACAAGAAAACAAAAGCAACGCAACACAAAAAACACAATGCAACGCAACACAATGCAACACATTTATCCCAGCGCAACGCAGAACAACACGGCACCGAACACAGTACGAAATGGTCCCAATTACAGCATAACTAAATAAAATACAAGCCAGCACAATACAACATGGTCACAAACCCCAAACACAACGCTGTCCTTCATTCTTCCCACTGTTTTTGCTCACACCCCCACACCCCTTACCCTCTCCCGCCCTCCTCAGGCGTGGCAGGAGCCCCCCACCACCCACCCACCCACCCCCATCCCTCCCCCTTCTGAATCTGATTCGAGCTGACTTGGGTGAAGGGCACGTGAAGCTGGTGCAAGCAAGGGGAGTGATTTCGACAAAAAATCACACCTATGCATCCCAACATGACACTGTCCTTCATTCTTCCATCTGCCTTATGAGCAGGTGTACGAAGGACCTCTCAACTTCCAACGCAACCCAACCCAACCCAACCCAACCCAACCCACCCCAACCCAACCCAAGCCAACCCTCCCACCAGACAACCCCTCCACACACCAACCTCATACCCCTGCCCCTGACTCAGATTCAAGCCGACTTGGGTGATGGACATGTGAACCTGGTGCAAGCAAGGGGAGTGATTTTGACAAAATCACATCTTTGCATCGTTATGGAATACGCATCAGGTGGCAACTTGACCGCCTGGGTCACTGATAAGTGGGACACAGTGGCCTCAAGAAATGGGCTGTTCCTATCAGAAGACGAGGCGAGGTACTTTGTTCGGGTGAGTTTCTGGCTGTGCTGTACCCAGTACCCAGTACTGCATCGTTATGGAATACGCATCAGGTGGCAACTTGACCGCCTGGGTCACGGATAAGTGGGACACAGTGGCCTCAAGAAATGGGCTGTTCCTATCAGTAGACAAAGCTAGGTACTTTGTTCGGGTGAGTTTCTGGCTGTGCTGTACCCAGTACCCGGGGGGGGAGGGGGGGAGATTGCTGTTGGGTTTGAGCAAAGCCCAACAGCAATCAACGATCAACTGGGGGGGTGGGGGGTGGGGATTAATTCTCAAGCACAGCACCTGGGAATGATCAATCCTCGAGCAGAGCACCTGGGGGGGGGATTGATCAATCCTCAAGCACAGCACCTGGGAATGATCAATCCTCAAGCTCAGCACCTTGGGTGGGTGGGTGGGGGGGGGGGTATTACTGTACCCAGTACTTTGTAAGGGTGAGTATCTGGCTGTGCACTGCTTGTCAAGTTCACTGCATCGTATTTCCTTTTATTTTATATCTTCATCCAATTTGGTCGGGCGGGCCAAATATGTAAGTACCTAATACACAGCTTGTCAATTTCACTGCATGATATTTCCTTGTATATCTTGATCCAGGCAGATTGGGCAGGCCAATATCTGGGCAGGCCAAATATGTGAGAACCTGATCGGTCGCTGTCAGCTGCCATGGTAGCACTGTCCAGGTGAAGTAGCAGCCTGTTCTCTACCACCGTAAGACAGGGCTCCCTGAATACCACGCCCCACCAGGCATTATCATTACTTATTTATATACTTTCCGGCAAGCCAAATAATATTAATCACACTCCCTCCGCTTCCCACACCTCACTATTTTCTTAAAGTCACACCTAAAACTCTCCCTGCGCTTCCCGCACCTCACTCTTATTATGAATCACACCTCTAACTCTCCCTGCACTAAACGCACCTCACTCTTTTCAAAAAATCACACCTCCAACTATCCCAGCGCTGCCTGTACCTCACTCTTTTCATAAAATTACACCTCTGACTCTCCCCGCGCTGCCCGTATTTTATTCACTGACCATACTCCTCAAGCTCACAATGTGCTGTGCTACCCCTCGCAGCAATTCTTCGATGCTGTTGAATACTTGCATCAAAATCGAGTGGCACATCGAGACTTGAAACTTGACAATATTGTGCTTGATGGAAGCCGCCCACCTCGAATTAAGGTAAGACACCCACTTAGTAGAATCAAACTGCACTATTTTCACATGCACATGCACAGGTTAGGTTGTGATATTCAACTCCGGCCAGAGCTTTTCTTTTCAGCTACCAGCAGCAGCTTCTAGGCAGCTCCCCTGGCTTACTATCCAGTCAAAACTATGGCAACATCGTGCATCTGAAAGCTGCAAAATATATCTTTCGAATACTGTTGGAATCTTGGGGCTTGGCCCAATGGCTGGCTCAGGGAGCTACCTCAACTCTGCTACTCGTAGCAGAAAGTAAAATCTGTGACTCATGCCGTTATGTCACCAGGCAGGTCACAGCACAACCTGGTATCAAGTGTCAGTACAGCTGCTGCTGCTGCTCCTGCCCACGACCTACAGCCCACCATCTATCACCTGCTGCTGCTACTGCTGCTACTCCTGCCCACGACCTACAGCCCACCATCTATCACCTGCTGCTGCCCATTGCCCACAACCCATCACCTGCTCCCCAACCCCCCTCCTCCCCAACCCCCCCCCCCCCCCCCCCCCCCCGCACACCTCCCCTCCTCCCCCTCCACCCTTAGGTTTGTGACTTCGGCTTGGCCAAGAATTGGGATTCTGACAACTGTAATACAAACACCTAGATTGGCACACCAGTGTACATGTCACTGCAGCTGATTAGCGCTGATTGCTGCTGCTGCTGCTGCTGCCCGTAACCCATAACCCATCACCTGCTCCCCATCTCCCCTCCTCCCCACCTCCACCCTTAGGTTTGTGACTTCGGCTTTGCCAAGAATTGGGATGCTGACAACTGTAATATGAACACCCAGATTGGGACGCCAGTGTACATGTCACCGCAGCTGATTAGCGCTAGGCAGACTAAGCAGGGATACGACGCCACCAAGGCAGACCTCTGGGCATGTGGCGTGCTTTTGTTCGTCATGCTTCTGGGTATGTTTCCCTTTGAGCACACGGAGCATCCTGACCCCAACAGTAGTGAGGCACACGTAGAGGTGAGGTGCAGCTGTGAGAGAAAATTCTGCTATTGCAGGATGCAGTACGTTTGTGTAATCATATCTCGCGCGTAGTGGTGAGGTGCAGCTGTAAGAGGAAACTATGCTTTTGCAGTATGCTGCACGCTTGTGTAGTGCTTTCTCACACGCAGATGTGAGGTGCAGCTGCGTGTGGAAACTATGCTTTGCAGTATGCTTGTGTAATCATGTATTGCACGTCGAGGTGAGGTGCAGCCGTGAGAGGAAGCTATGCTTTTGCAGTATGCAGTACGCTTGTGTAGTGCTATCTCGCAAGCAGAGGTCAGGTGCAGCTGCGTGTGGAAACTATGGAAGTGTACAGCATGTGTGTGCAAGCAAAGGTAATGAGAACGCCTGGTGGGGCGTGGTATTAAGGGAACCCGTCGTTCGCGGGTAGAGAGCGGTCTTCTAGCTCAACTGGACAACCTCGCAGTTGATAACGACCTGCAACGCTTAGGGCGACCGTAGGGGGAATCAAACCCCCGACCCTACATCCTCAAAGCGACTTGGTGTACCACTACACCAATGGATTCGCTGAAATGGGCTGTGTGCAAGCATGTATGTGCAAGCATGTATGTGCAAGCTCAAGATTGTAATTCCTGATTTACTCCCATGCAGGTGTGGCTTCAGCAGATCAAGTGCTTGGGAGAGAGAACCCACGGAGTGTTTACTAATAAAAAAAGTCAACAAGTGCCTACAAATATTTTATAGAAGCAGTAGCTTACTGATGGAACATATGGCACTCGGATGATGGGACTTGGATGATGGAACTTCAGATGAGTTAATTACTATTCCAAACCCACTCGATTGCAGGTGTGGCTGCAGCAGATCAAGTGCTCGTGGCGAGAGACCAACCCAAAACCCTTAGGGTTATCACAAACTTACTCACACACATACACACACCAACTCCACCTCTACTAAAACAAAAAATCTAAATCAAACAAAACAAAAACCACGTCAAACGAAACCATCACCCCATCTTCCATCCTTACTTTCTTGCAGGTGTGGCTTCAGCAGATCAAGTGCTCGTGGCGAGAGAACCCACGGAGTGTTTACTTATAAGCAAGTCATCCAAACCCACTCGATTGCAGGTGTGGCTTCACCAGATCAAGTGCTCGTGGCGAGAGAACCCACGGAGTGTTTACTAATAAGCAAGTCATTCAAACCCACTCGATTGCAGGTGTGGCTTCACCAGATCAAGTGCTCGTGGCGAGAGAACCCACGGAGTGTTTACTTATAAACACGTTATCCAAACCCACTCGATTGCAGGTGTGGCTTCAGCAAATCAAGTGCTCCTGGCGAGAGAACCCTCGGGTGTCGGACTCAGCAGCCAAGCTGAGTGAAAGCTGCCGGGACCTGCTTGACAAGATATTTGAGCTAGACGAAGGCAGGCGCATCACAATCGAGGGCATCCGGGCTCACCCATGGTACACCAAGAAGATCCCAGACAAGTACGAGGCTGCGCTGAAGGCAATACAGCTTGACCAGTTGATAATCGACAAAAACGTGGAGGGCGGCAAGTTCGTGGTAGGGCCAGTTGACTTTGACCTGTTCTTACTAGAGTCATAAACAAGTGCGAGGCTGCACTGAAAGCAATACAGCTTGACCAGTTGATAATCGACAAAAACGTGGAGGGCGGCAAGGTTGTGGTAGGGCCTCTTGACTTCGACCTGTTCTTACTAGAGTCATAAACAAGTGCGAGGCTGCACTGAAAGCAATACAGCTTGACCAGTTGATAATTGACAAAAATGTGGAGGGCGGCAAGGTCGTGGTGCGGCCTCTTGACTTTGACCTGTTCTTACAAGAGTCACAAATTAATATATGAATGTTACCTAATGCTCATGCAATAAATATTACAACTACAATAAATAAATAAATAAATAATGCAAATACAAAAAATAATACAACTATAATAAATCAATAAATAATGCAAATACAAAAAATTAAAAAATGTTACATGTATGTATGCCTTGTGTCTATATGTATGTAACCTATGCGTGAGCTTTATGATGAGGCGTGAGGTTGAAAGGGCGAGTCCGTTCGCTTGCGCTGGGGCCAACCACCATTAGGGGGAGGCCTGTTTGGCTGTGGTGTGTGCTACCCAGAGCCAGACTAGATCACTTTCATCCCTTTTTTCCAGCCCATCATTAGCCCCGAGCTCCCAACCTACCCCTATGTCAGCCTACTCCATCTATGATAGTCTCATCCAACCCAACCCCATCCAACCCAGCCCCATCCAACCCAACCCCATCCAACCAACCCCATCCTACCCAACCCCCATCCAACCCAACCCCCATCCAACCCAACCCTATCCAACCCAACCCTATCCAACCCAACCCCGTCCAACCCAACCCCATCCAACCAACCCCCATCTAACCAACCCCCCTCCAGCCTTACCCTACCCAGCTCAACCCCATCCAACCCAACCCCTTTAAACCTATCCAACCCATGCAGAGCGAGGAACGGGACATGACTCGAGAGTTGCTACTAGAGCGAGCAAGTTGCTACTAGAGCTAAATTGCCTTTCCCAACCTACCCCTGCGTCAGCCAACTCAATCCAAGATAGTCTCGTCCAACCCCATCCCATCCAACCCAACCCTATCCAATCCCACCCAACCCATGCAGAGCGAAGAAAGGGACAAGTCCCTAGAGTTGCTACTAGAGCAAACAGGGAAGCATGCTGAACCTGGGGAGAAGATAACAAGAATAGATCTGACAAGGGTGCAACGGCTACCCAGCTCAACCCCCTCCAGCTCAACCCCATCCAAACCTGCTCTTCAAACCCAACCCATGCAGAGCGAAGAGAGGGACAAGGCCCTCGAGTTGCTACTAGAGCAACAGGCGAAGCATGCTGACACCTGGGGAGAAGATAACGAGAATAGATCTGACAAGGGTGCAACGGCTACCCAGCTCAACCCCCTCCAGCTCAACCCCATCCAAATCTGCTCTTCAAACCCAACCCATGCAGAGCGAAGAGCGGGGACAAGGCCCTAGATTGCTACTAAGAGCAAAACCCAGGGAAGCATGCTGAAAAAACCCCCCTTGGGGGAGACGATAACAAGAATAGATCTGACAAGGGTGCAACGGCTACCCAGCTCAACCCCCTCCAGCTCAACCCCATCCAAACCTGCTCTTCAAACCCAACCCATGCAGAGCGAAGAGAGGGACAAGGCCCTAGAGTTGCTACTAGAGCAAACAGGGAAGCATGCTGAACCTGGGGAGAAGATAACAAGAATAGATCTGACAAGGGTGCAACGGCTACCCAGCTCAACCCCCTCCAGCTCAACCCCATTCAACCCTGCCCTTCAAACCCAACCCATGCAGAGCGAGGAGCGGGATAAGGCCCTGGAGTTGCTACTAGAGCGAACAGGGAAGCATCCTGAGCCAGGGGAGAAGATAACAAGAATAGATCTGACAAGGGTACAACGGGCGTACTCCATCCTCGAAAAGAATGGACAAAAGTTGCTGGGCCTGCAGGAATCACTTAGCCTCTCCCCTGCAGGCAGCCATACTGTCACGAACGGACAGGAGATCACAGCGGCATGACATGGGTACCCGCAGCACACATCGCTTTAAACGTGGTGGGAACCGCCGCAGAATAGTAGTGTCACTCAAGCAGGCTCTCTCCTGCAGCCAGCCACACTGTCCCGAACGGAGCGTAGACCACAGCAGCATGACATGGCGACCCCCAAGCCAGGTAGCTTTAGACGGAGTGGGAACCACCGCAGCATAGTAGTGTCACCCAAGCATGCTCTCTCCTGTTGCCAGTCACAATATCACTTACGAGGAGGAGTCCACAGCAGCATGACATGGTGACCTCCAAGCCACGTAGCTTTAGACGGGGCGGGGACCGCCGCAGAATAGTAGTGTTACCCAAGCATGCTCTCTCCTGCTGCCAGTCACAATATCACGCACGAGGAGGAGATCACAGCGGCATAGCAGTGTTACCCAAGCATGCTCTCTCCTGCAGCCAGCCACACTGTCCCGAACGGAGCGTAGACCGCAGCAGCATGACATGGCAACCCCCAAGCCAGGTAGCTTTAGACGGAGTGGGAACCACCGCAGCATAGCAGTGTTACCCAAGCAGGCTCTCTCCTGCTGCCATGATAACTGCAAAACGTTATTACAGGAGCGCTCTATTGCAGACCGTTGTGGGGGCTGGAGCATCCTGCCTTTCTAAGATTCACTACCTCATTGAAACACAGGTGGCCATCATAACATAACATAACGTGATTCCCATCGGCACCAGTTCGATCCCGGTTGACGTTCGATCCCGGCGGACTGAGGTAGTCACTGCCACGGAATCTTGTTTCAGTACTACGTTGAAACCCTCGCGAGGGAACCTCTAGGTAACGCCCCGATGGGAATCACGTTATGTTATGATCGGCAGTATACCACTGGACATCTGAATCAGATGTCCGGGTGGTATACTGCCGATCATAACTGCAAAAGGCTACAAGCATTACAATCGCAGTTCTCATTTTCAACAGATGGGGTAGACCGTTGATGGGGCAGACCGTTGTGGCGGCTGGAGCAGCCTGCCTTTCTAAGAATGACCCATGCGCTTTTGACTGCCTGGCTTGCAGTCATGACCATTCTAAGCATCACCCACGCGCTTTGGCCTGGCTTGGCTTGGCTTGCAGTCATGACCATTCTAAGAATCACCCACGCGCTTTGGCCTGGCTTGGCTTGGCTTGCAGTCATGACCATTCTAAGAATCACCCGCACGCTTTGGCCTGGCTTGGCTTGCAGTCATGACCATTCTAAGAATCACCCACGCACTATGGCCTGGCTTGGCTTGCAGTTATAACCATTCTAAGAATCACCCACGCGCTTAGGTCATGTGTCTGCCTGTCTCCTGGACATGTCCATGCGCACATGACACCAGCTATTTGCACGAGACAAGGGATTGCGCACCATGTACATGACGACAGTCATGTGTCTGCCTGTCTCCTGGACATGTCCATGCGCACATGACACCAGCCATTTGCATGAGACAAGGGATTGCGTACCATGTACATGACGACAGTCATGTGTCTGCCTGTCTCCTGGACATGTCCATGCGCACATGACACCAGCTATTTGCATGAGACAAGGGATTGCGTACCATGTACATGACGACAGTCATGTGTCTGCCTGTCTCCTGGACATGTCCATGCGCACATGACACCAGCTATTTGCATGAGACAAGGGATTGCGTACAATGTGCATGACGACAGTCATGTGTCTGCCTGTCTCCTGGACATGTCCATGCGCACATGACACCAGCCATTTGCATGAGACAAGGGATTGCGTACCATGTACATGACGACAGTCATGTGTCTGCCTGTCTCCTGGACATGTCCATGCGCACATGACACCAGCCATTTGCATGAGACAAGGGATTGCGTACCATGTACATGACGACAGTCACGTGTCTTCCTGTCTCCTGGACATGTCCATGCGCACATGACACCAGCTATTTGCATGAGACAAGGGATTGCGTACAATGTGCATGACGACAGTCATGTGTCTGCCTGTCTCCTGGACATGTCCATGCACACATGACAACTGCCATTTGTATGAGACGAGTGATTGCGTGCTCGGGGTTTTTCTTTACAGCCACTAGCAACAGCTTCAAGGCAGCCCCCCTGACTGGCTATTCAGCCAAACTGAAGGTAACCACCTTGAAGCTGACATAATCAGCTGTCCAGAAGGGCTGAAATATTTGGGTTTATCTCAGCGGCTGGCTCAAGGGGCTGTCTAGAAGGTACTGCTCGTCGCCAAGGAGGAAAGCTATGTAAGCGCACAGCAGCCTATGGGTTTCTGAGCCCTGGGAGATGTGATTGCATACATATGTAGGGAGCGGCAATATTAAATCATGTCATAATATGAAATCATATGATGCTGGCAGTCTGTCGAGGCTAAAATTACTATTTAAATACAATATCATCTGAAATCCTACTTGCCATTGGCCTACATCATATAATATGCCGGTCCCTATACATATGTACTTGAAATGCTATGGGCTTCTGGTAATATTGGGCTAAAATAGCATCTCAGCTGTGTGTGCTCCCTCACACTTCATGCGCCTCACCCTACAAGGTGAATGTGTGAAAGGGGCAGGTTTGAATACAAACTGGACATCTGGTCATATTGGGCTAAAATAGCATCTCAGCTGTGTGTGCTCCCTCACGCTTCATGCGCCTCACCCTACAAGGTGAATGTGTGAAAGGGGCAGGTTTGAATACAAACTGGACATCTGGTCATATTGGGCTAAAATAGCATCTCAGCTGTGTGTGCTCCCTCACGCTTCATGCGCCTCACCCTACAAGGTGAATGTGTGAAAGGGGCAGGTTTTAATACAAACTGGACATCTGGTCATATTGGGCTAAAATAGCATTACAGCTGTGTGTGCTCCCTCACGCTTCATGCGCCTCACCCTACAAGGTGAATGTGTGAAAGGGGCAGGTTTGAATACAAACTGGACATCTGGTCATATTGGGCTAAAATAGCATCTCAGCTGTGTGTGCTCCCTCACGCTTCATGCGCCTCACCCTACAAGGTGAATGTGTGAAAGGGGCAGGTTTGAATACAAACTGGACATCTGGTCATATTGGGCTAGGCTAAAATAGCATCTCAGCTGTGTGTGCTCCCTCACGCTTCATGCGCCTCACCCTACAAGGTGAATGTGTGAAAGGGGCAGGTTTTAATACAAACTGGACATCTGGTCATATTGGACTAAGATAGCATCTCAGCTGTGTGTGCTCCCTCACGCTTCATGCGCCTCACCCTACAAGGTGAATGTGTGAAAGGGGGAGGTTTGAATACAAACTGGACATCTGGTCATATTGGGCTAAACTAGCATCTCAGCTGTGTGTGCTCCCTCACGCTTCATGCGCTTCACCCTACAAGGTGAATGTGTGAAAGGGGCAGGTTTGAATACAAACTGGACATCTGGTCATATTGGACTAAGATAGCATCTCAGCTGTGTGTGCTCCCTCACGCTTCATGCGCCTCACCCTACAAGGTGAATGTGTGAAAGGGGCAGGTTTGAATACAAACTGGACATCTGGTCATATTGGGCTAAACTAGCATCTCAGCTGTGTGTGCTCCCTCACGCTTCATGCGCTTCACCCTACAAGGTGAATGTGTGAAAGGGGCAAGTTTGAATACAAACTGGACATCTGGTCATATTGGACTAAGATAGCATCTCAGCTGTGTGTGCTCCCTCACGCTTCATGCGCCTCACCCTACTAGGTGATCATGTGAAATGGGCAGGTTTGAATACAAATTGGACATCCGGTCGTATTGGGCTACTGCACAAGCCAGCTGTTGGGCATCACGCAGGATTGATCAATGGTGTGCCTTATTACGAGGTGTGAGGTTGAGGAGTCCAGCCCGTTTGCCTGCACTGGGGCCAACCACCATTAGGTTAGAACAGCCTGCAGTTCTCTTTGTACGGTAGCCGACTCATGCCACCACCTTCTCTGGTGCATCATTTCTTCTTTTGATTATGTCAGAACCCCAGAGTTGACAGTTGTGTTGGATTCTGGTCCTTATTGTCCGTGGAATGCCTTCTGGATTCTCGACCGTATTATCCATGGAATGCCTTCTGGATTAGAAAATTCCTTTATTGTGGATCTTGTGCAAGAAAGCAATGCAGGGTTGAGAGCAGCGCATGGCTGAGGGGGATGAGGGTAGCCACAAATGCTCCTGGACCCATGTTGCTGCCAGGGGATAGTGTCTCGTCCCTTTCTCAACCAGATGATAGCGGTACACATTTGTCTGCTGCCACGTGATAGCAGTACGTACGTGTATACACCAGAAGATAGCAGTACGTATTTGCCTGCTGCCACGTGATAGCGGTACATACGTGTATACACCAGATGATAGCGGTACATACGTGTATACACCAGATGATAGCAGTACATATTTGCCTGCTGCCACGTGATAGCGGTACATACGTGTGTACACCAGATGATAGCGGTACATATTTGCCTGCTGCCACGTGATAGCGGTACGTACGTGTATACAACTGATGATAGCGGTACATATTTGTCTGCTGCCACGTGATAGCAGTACATATGTGCCCTCTCAGCACGTGACACGCTTGCATAGTGGTAAGGCAGTAAATAATAAATGTGACATATTGTGACGAGGCGTGAGGTTGAGGCAGCCAGCATGTTCGCTTGCGCTGTGGCCAACCACCAAATAAGGTAGTTGGGTAGCGAACCATACTTGGATCCCGCCCCCCTTGGTGGGGCTGAGAGTTTGGAGAGGGTGCTTTGCGTGGTTGGAGAGGATGCTGTTACACTGTTAATATCATCGGGGAAGCTCGAAATTTGTTGCTTAGGTATGATTGCACGGTTGCTCAGCCGTCAGGCTACTCACTGTCTGCGGGGAAGCTCGAAACAGGTTGCTTTAGTATGCTGGCACGGTTGCTCAGCCTTCAGGCTGCTCACCGTCCTCAGGTACAGAGTCAACATGGGTAGGAGAACAAGCACTACCACACCACACACTTCCGTACAGAACAGAATCAAATTATGTTGAACTTGAACTTACTTTTTTATTTTGGTTACATGCTGCTCGCCAAATTCTGTTAGCATTGTCCAGTTAGAGCATCCATTCTCAGGTGAAGCCGACCAGGGTACTTCAAATGGCCAAATTGACCAGCGCTCTAGCGCACTTGAAAACAAAAAAACTGCGCTTTGTAGAGCAAAAAGCGCAAAAATTGCTTGCTGCGCCCACAAGGGGTTGCAAAAAACTGCGCAGAGAAGCGCAGAGGGGCTCAATAAGTCAGCGCTCAAAAGCGCATTAGCGCGCGCTTTGAATTACCCTGAAGCCGACAACAAGAGTTGGAGGACCCGGACCTCCTAGAGGGTGTAGATTTAAAGGTATTGGGTATTAATAGGATCATGTTCATTTTGTTCCTGTATACTAGCTTTGTTACATTTACAACCAATTGGGTATCTGGTGGTGTGGGCTGGTCACACCCTCCCACTAGAGAAACAGGATACATACTCGAACTTGGTTATATAGTTCCAGCCAGCAATTTGGCTGCTCGCCATCCTCGGCAGTTACATATTTAAAGTTAACGTGACAAATATTGAGTAACAAAATTGGGAACAGGGAAGTTTGAGGGTATGCTTTCCATCCGACACTTCTTGCTTGTTACTTTCCTACGACACTGCTTTCTGGTGGGGGGGCATCGAATTAGATTCAACGAACACTGACCAGCTTCTTTTGTAATCTATTTGTTACATTGAGCTTGAACCTCCAGCCAGTAGTTTGGCTTCTCGCTGTCTTCAACAGTATGTATGTATGTATGTATGATACAGTCCAGGGGTAAGCTAAAGGGACTTGCCCAACCGTGTTAGGAAGGGCGTGGAAAGAAAAGGCACTGATGGACTGAACAAATTCTCAAATACTAAGCAAAAAGTGCAAGCAAGAAAGGAAAGAAGCATATAGTATTGTCACGAGTAGTCTTGGGGAGAAAAACAACGTTATTTAATCGGTATCGATACATTCAAAATATCGTTATTCAAATAAGCCAAAGCATATCGTGCACTCGTGCTATGGGTGCACTCATTTGTTTCTTGAAGTACCCGAACGAGAAAAATCTCCAGATTTTTGGAAGAAGGGATTAGACCAATTAAAATTAAAATGTCGCTAGTTGGTTGGCCCCCTAAGGATAACAGACTCATCCGACACTTACTGGTAATCGTGATATCCTCAAATTGTCATATCTTCAAACATTTGGAAGAGCGCCGTTCAAAATTGTCGGCTTATATCACTGGCCTGACACCTGTCCGACTCGTGTTCGATTCCCGTCGGGGGCGGATTACCTTTGAGGGCACTTTTTCGCGTACGTATCTCAGGGTTGCGGACTGTGGACGCGGCGTTTTCATTTGTCGTTTCCCTCCTGTCTTGTGGACTCAGTCTAGGGACCTGGAGCATGTCTACGATTTCCCCTTGAAGAATTCGCTTCTTCGTGACTCTCTTAGCTCATTGCATCAGCGCATTGTGCTTGACAAGGAAATCTGGTCTTTCGCATTAGTTCCTGCAGGTTGCGAAGTAGCAACTGTAGCCTCGGGAGTTGCTGCACCTGCCTCCATGGAACTTCGGGAAGTCAGTGAGCTAATAAGTTTATTATCCTTACAGGCCACCAAGTTGAATAATAATGCCATGCCATGCTACATTGATTCTTGACTCCCCCCCCCCCCCCAATATTAAATTGTACGGATAAGTTAGCAACTGCTTGTGCATCCATCACCAAGGAGGCTGCCACTGCTGCTTGACGAACATTACACCACCCCCGGGGCCGACCTCCAGGGGACCCGCCAGGGCCCCGTACTATTAGTTAGTTAGTGTGTCACAAACCAGGTTTCCAGGTTTCATGAAAAACATCATAAAAATTTAACATTATATAGTTTTGATGAATTTTAAGACTTATTTATACCGGACCAATTCTCACCAGAGCACATATGAGCATCGCAATTCAATAAAAGGAGTTCAGGTTGGGCCAAATAGCTACAATTAACGGTTAACAATTTGATTTAAGGGTGTTTCGAGCTTACATTTCAAATTTGAACCACTTGAACATGTGCGTATACATTGGTTTGGGCGGGAGTGTAAAAAAAAGGGGGGGGGGGACACCTATCCCTAAACAAACAGAGGGAGGCTGACCCCCCCCCCACCCACCCACCCACCCACCCATTTAAATCGAAATACCCCCTTTTTGAAAAACTTAGATATGGATTGTGGGGTTTTACAGTATGGCGCAGATAGTGGCATCCTCGGAATTCCCACTTAGAGATTGTCTGATAGTCAAAATCCAGTTTTTCAACCCCATTCACCCAACAACCCACCCACCCACCCACCCACCCAAGGGGTAGATACTAATTGCATAAGGTCCAAAGTGATGCCAATGGACTGCTCTTGCCAAGGCCTACTCATGGGTGGTATCAGAATGTCATTTGGAGGTCTGAGTAAAAAGTTAGAAAAACAACTGAGGAAGGCTAACCCCATTCACCCACCCACCCAAGGGTAGATACTTATTGCATTCACCCACCCAAGGGGTAGATACTAACTGCGCAAGGTCCAAAGTGGTGCCAATGGACTGCCCTTACCAAGGCCTACTCAAAGGTGGTCTCAGAATGTCATTTGGAGGTCTGAGTAAAAAGTTAGAAAAAACCTTGAGGAAGAGTGCCCCCCCCCCCCCCCCCCCCCTAAATGAGGTGCTCAGAATGACCTGAAAAATGTCTCATAATATCGCAATGATACATGCGATTATAGCCCCATTATCAGAAAAAATCAATCGGGAGAAGCCAATTTTTTGAGGCCTTGACACCTCCTGGTTTGGGAGCAGAATTATCGTCAGAAATTCGAGGCGAAACATGTAAGCATCACAATGGACGAAACAATCCCCTAGGGCACTTGGGCTATAATTAGCCCACGGACCCCACCTCAGGGCCGTGCGTGGGGCAGGGGCGGGGGCCCGGTGGGTGGGCAGGGGCAAGCCACGCCACCTGCCGCTGGCCAAAAACCCGTTCAGGAGGACGGGACATACCGTTCACGTCTGGGCTGGGCCGAAACATGCAATACCTTGTACACAATTCGTTCAATCAATCAGACACCTGATTGGTCTCATTTTTCTTGCATCAAATTCTTACAAATAAAGCCAATCTACATACATGCATTACATTACATTACAGAAACGTTCAATACTGCTTAAAAATCAACAACTCCCGTTTTCGTCACTTCACGGTTTACAATACTAAAACATCAATTGATTCAATGAAGTTCAATTACATCAAATTAAATTATATTAATATCAATATAACACGTAGACAAAAAAAATGAAAAGAAGTTGATATGACTTTAATGATGCCATACAACTAATTGAATTTAAATTATTTCAATCTACACAAAAATTAAATTAATAAATTAAATACAATATAAATATAAACATAAAAACAAAGGATTCGAATCATTTCATTCGGGAAGCGCCTCCACGCGACGCGACCGGCCGCATATTGTGCGACGCGATGCAGCCCCGTGCGACCCTCCGACGAAATTTACCGTTCTAAACCGCACGAACCTGGAGTGAGGGGATCAAGATCCGCACCCCGCCTGCGTCATGCGTCCCGCGACCTTCAGGGAGGGGCCGACCCCCCCCGTTTCCCTCCCGAAACATGCATTATTATCAGCGTGAACTACTAGGACACGAGTGCCTTATTGGTATCTGATAGTAGTTCACGCTGACAGGTACCTACATGGTAAGAACTGGCCTTCTAATACCTGAACAGCCAAAGGGCTGTATCGAACCCATCTGGGGCAGGGTGCCACATTTTTTCAAATTGGTCAGCGCTTAAAGCGCACAAACGTAGTGCAAAAACTGCGCGCTGCGCCCACAGGGGGTTGAAAAAAAGCGTGTGCGAAATCGCACTGCCGCGCGCGCTTTGTAGTACCCTTTTCTGGGGCTTAGGTTTTTAATCCACCTGAGTGAGGGAAAGGTACCTACGGTATATGGTCAGGACTGGCCTTCCAATTCCTGAATAGCCTAAGGGCTGTATCGAACCCATTTACGTTTCAAGGTTTTTAATCCACCTGAGTTAGGGGAAGGTACCTACCGGTATGTGGTAGGAACTAGCCGTCCAATACCTGAAATGACATAATACCAAACTTATCAGAGGCGGTGGCCTACCAATACCTGAATAGCCAAAGTGTTGGCTTGAACTTGAATGAAACAAAAAACAAATATGTAAATCATAGGCGGTAGGCTCTCAAATAGACAGAACTACAATCTGGACAAGTAAAAAAACAAAAAGTCTTTAACTTGTCTAATCCGCTCAGTCGGTGTGCTAATGCTGGTTTCCGTGGGTATCGCATGGAGGGTCTTGGACTTCAATTATATTTTCCTAAAGGCGGCTTCATCGTCTTGGGCGGTCGACCTGTCGGCCTGGCCTTCGCCTGGTCTTTACTCGCAACCATTGTAATAATAACGGCAACTGGCTGAGTCAAACTTTGTTTTACTTGTGAAAGGACTTCCACCCCATGACCTTGTGTTACTATGTACGAGGGAAGGAAAATCACTGCAAGTCTTTCTACCCTATACTAAACTATACACTGACTGGACGTCATCAAGCCCTTCATGTTCAGTTGGTAGCATGGTATAATACCACCATGACAGAATCATTCGCTGAACCGGGATGTTTAAACTTATATCACCCATGTTTGCACCGCCCACAGAGGATCAGCATCAAGGCTTAAAGACGATGTACTCAGGGCTGAAAGACGATGTACCTGCTTAAAGACGATGTAACCAGAGCTTAAGGACGATGTACCTGCTTAAAGACTATGTACTCAGGGCTTGAAGACGATGTACTCAGGGCTTAAAGACGATGTACCTGCTTAAAGACGATGTACTCAGGGCTTAGAGACGATGTACTTAGGGCTTGAAGACGATGTACTCAGGGCTTAAAGACGATGTAATCAGGGCTTAAAGACGATGTAACCAGAGCTGAAAGACGATGTACCTGCTTAAAGACGATGTACTCAGAGCTTGAAGACGATGTACTCAGGGCTTAAAGACGATGTACCTGCTTAAAGACGATGTACTCAGGGCTTAAAGACGATGTACCTGCTTAAAGACGATGTACTCAGGGCTTGAAGACCATGTACTCAGGGCTTAAAGGCGACGTACCTGCTTAAAGACGATGTACTCAGGGCTTAAAGACGATGTACCTGCTTAAAGACGATGTATTCAGGGCTTGACGACGATGTACTCAGGGCTTAAAGACGATGTACCTGCTTAAAGACGATGTACTCAGGGCTTAAAGACGATGTACTCAGGGCTTAAAGACGATGTACTCAGGGCTTAAAGACGATGCACTCAGGGCTTAAAGACGATGTACTCAGGGCTTAAAGACGATGTACTCAGGGCTTAAATACGATGCACTCAGGGCTTAAAGACGACGTACCTGCTTAAAGACGATGCACCCAGGGCTTAAAGACGACGTACCTGCATAAAGACAATGTACTCAGGGCTTAAAGACGATGTACCTGCTTAAAGACGATGTACTCAGCTGAGTGCGTTTTTACACTCCAGACGGTTATGGCGTAGCCAAATAGGCCCAATGGACTTGCCCGGCCTCAATATTGGGAAGGGCAATATATGAAACAAGCACTGGTGAATTGAACCCAAACAAAAGGAAGTACCCACACCCAAACAGTCAACAGCCATTCAGGTCAGCCACGAGCAGCCAGATTGCTGGCTGAAGCTATTTAACCAAGTTCAAGGTCAAATTCAGATCAGTAACTAACCAGAAGTCATCATTCCAGATGATAAACTAATATCTGAAAGTTATGGTCCTTATGCACTATCATCTGCTTTCGAACCATTGCCTCGTGTCTGGAAATTATGGTTCTTCCGCTTTCATCTGCTTTCAAACCCTAGCCCCATGCCCGGAAATTATGTTCCTATGCACTTTCATCTGCTTTCGAACCCTAGCCCAATGCCTGGGAATTATGGTTCTTTTGCACTTTCATACATATAAGGATCCTAGCCCCATGCCTGGAAATTATGGTTCTTAAGCACTTTCATAGATGAAAGGATCCATGCTAAAGCTCGCAGCTTGTGATCAGCGTTGTTCAGGACGCTGCGTCCTGCGTCGCAGACGCAATGTCGAAGGGCCCTTTGCGCCGGAGGATGCAACGTGGGGAGGGATTGACCAGAAGGAAGGGTCCGTTGCGTCGCAGGACGCAGGCCACAAAAATTGTTGCATATCAGGCAGCAGAGCTAGGGGTCCTCCTGAAGTACCCTGCTTGTGATGCTCATGATGTGGCCTCATTGGCGGAGCCCCCTCTTCGAGGGGGCGGAAGCCCCCATGTTTACCCATTTGACAGTCCGACCGACCGACCATCCATCCGCCTGACCGCGCTGAAGCCTGACACGTCAGCCGACGGTCTCGTAACTAACTCGCTTCCGTTGCCACCTGTCGCTCTGTCGCGATCACTCCCCGCCAATTTTTAGCGTCGCAGGAGACGCTGCATAGAACTTGTCTCATATGAGATAACCCCGTTGTATCCGACACGGTCTCATCTGCTTTCGAACCCTTTAATCATTTCTGAAAGTTTGGCTTATCTTGCGTTTTCCTCTGCTTTCGAACCTTAGCCTCGTTTCGGGGTGCGAGCCGGCCGCGCTCTCCCATCCGAGCCTCTGCTTTGTTCCTAGATTCCACATGAACTGGTAGGGCCTTGTTACCGCAGCACTCGTAGTACTTGAGACCCGTTTTAGAGCAGACAGCCATGGGGCCCACCCAGTTGAGTATAGGACGCATGGGGCAGTCGACAGTGTCCTGTCTGATCAGCTTGAGGGACCGTTTCTCTGGAAGGGGTGGGAGTGAAGGCGGGAGTGGGGGAGGGAGTGAGGGTGGGAGTGAGGGTGGGAGTTAGGGTGGGAGTGAGGGTGGGAGTGGGGGTGGGAGTGAGGGTGGGGGAGAGGGCGGGAGTGAGGGTGGAGAGAGGGTGGGAGAGAGGGTGGGGGTGGGGGCGGGAGAGAGGGCGGGAGTGGGGGTGGGAGAGAGGGCATGAGTGAGGGTGGGAGTGGGAGTGAGGGTGGGAGAGAGGGTGGGAGAGAGGGCGGGAGTGGGGGTGGGAGAGAGTGGGGGAGTGGGGGTGGGAGAGAGGGCATGAGTGAGGGTGGGAGTGGGAGTGAGGGTGGGAGAGAGGGTGGAAGAGAGTGTGGGAGTGGGGGTGGGAGAGAGGGCATGAATGAGGGTGGGGATGGGGTGGGCATGGGTACAATATTTTGACCTTGATGGAAGTGATCATTTGATTCCACAATATAATTAAATCATCATCTCATCTGGGATGATAATTTGATAGCAACACAATATTCACCGGCTGCAGCTCGTTGCTCAGATCTGTCAAGTAATAGTTTGATAGCTCATGTGAAAGCCTTTCTCTCCTCTCTCATAAAAGGTAATGATAACGCCTGGTGGGGCGTGCTGTTAAGGGAGCCCGTCGTACGCGGGTGGGGAGCGGTCTCCTACCTCAACTGGACAAGCTACCATCGCGGTAGACGACGACCTGCAACGCTAAGAGCGACCCAAGGGGGAGTCGAAACCCCGACTCTTCATTCTTTAGCGATCTGGTCTACCACTAGACCATTGTAAATCACTGAAAGCCTTTCTCTCCTCTCTCAGATTATCCAATACACTTTGAGATTCTTAGTGCCACTTTAGAGTGGCGGAGGGTGTTGGCTATCGGATTGACAGGTGGCAACGGACTGGAGTGGACCGAAGCCAGTTAGTTCCGAGACGGTTGGGTGACGTGTCAGGCTTTGTCTCAGTCGTCGGTCGGACGGACGGACAACGGGTTGAATCTGGGGCCTCCTGTCCCCTCAGAAGGGGAGGCTCCGCCAAAAAACTGCCCTGAGTCTCAAAGCGGCCCAAAGCACGAATAAACCCATACGTACCCAAAGCCTTGTTCCACCTTAGAGACAAGTTCTATGCAGCGTTGCATGCGACGCTCAAAATTGGCGGAGTGTGTTGGCAACGTAACGAAAGGCGGCAACGGAAGCGAGTTAGTTACAAGTCTGTTGGCTGACGTGCCAGGCTTTGTCTCGGTCAGCCGACCGGCCGGACAGACAAATGGGTAACCCTGGGGGCTCCCACCCTCTTGAGGAGGGGGCTCCGCCAAAAACTGCCCCAAAGTTGAGTCCCAAAGCGGGCTAAAGCACGAATAAACCCATACCTACCTAAAGCCTTGTTCCACCTCAGAGAAAGCTGCCCCAAAGTTGTGTCCCCAAGCATGAATTTCGGCTTCAGATCAACCTTTGGCTTCAGACCAAACCACAACTGCTGGATGGCGGTGGGACACTTTTGCCCATGGGGACAACAAAAAACTCTCTCACACACACACACAGACACACACACAAAACCATAAATATGGGGACAACAAATAACGCACACACACACACACACACACACACACACACACACAAAACCATCAATATGGGGACAACAAATAACGCACACACACACACACACACACACACACACACAAAACCATCAATATGGGGACAACAAATAACGCACACACACAAAACCATCAATATGGGGACAACAAATAACGGACACACACACACACGACCATCAATATGGGGACAACAAATAACGCACACACACGCACACACACACAAGACCATCAATATGGGGACAAAAAATAACGCACACACACGCAAACACACACACGACTATCAATATGGGGACAACAAACAACGCACACACACACACAGACAAGACCATCAATATGGGGACAACAAATAACGACATTGAAAGCGACACCACACCCGTACCTTCCTTCTCCAGATTGTCCATGTAATCATTCATCTCCTTCCTTGCATCTTGCGACTTGGGGGCAGGACGGCCCAACTCCTTCACCCATCTAAACTGACGCAGGGATGACTCACGGGTTTCGATAAACGACTTGATGCAGTCCTTCACCTGAATGCGAGAGAAATGAAAGAGCTATTGTAGTAAAGTTGAGGGGGAGGACAGTACTGTTCACATGCAAATAATAATAATAATAATAATAATAATAATAACAACAACAATAATAATAATATATAATAATAATGATATAATAATAATTAGAGCGTCAGAGTTTTTTTTTACCTCACGTCATCAATTGGGCGTATAAGATTATATGCTTTTATCAACCCCCTCCCCACCCACCCACCCCCACCCTACCCACCCTAAGGCTGCCCCCCCTCCTAGAAGCCACTGCATGACAGCCTAAGATAAAAACTATGCCCCTCCTCCCCCTCCTATCCAGATCCATGTAGATACCGGTTCTCTTGGCGATGGTATCCAAAAGCTTCTTGTCCTTGCATGACAGCTCGAAGATAAAAACAGTGCTCCCCCCCTCCCCCCTTCCTAGAAGCTACTGCGTACCTCCAGATCCATGTAGATACCGGTTCTCTTGGCGATGGTATCCAAAAGCTTCTTGTCCTCAGCAGAATCTGCTAGCTGTTCGAAGATCTGATCCTTCTCTTCCTCCGTCATCGCACTGGGGGAGGTGAGTGAGTGAGGGTGGTGAAGGAGGTGAGGGAGGGAAGGAGGGAGTAGGTGAGGGAAGGAGAAAGGTGAGGGAAGGAGAAAGGTGAGTGAGGGAGGAAGGTGAGGGAGGTGAGGGAGGTGAGGGAGGTGAGCGAGGGAGGGAGTAGGTGATGGAAGGAGGGAGTAGGTGAGGGAAGGAGAAAGGTGAGTGAGGGAGGAATGTGAGGGAGGTGAGTGAGGGAGTAGGTGAGGGAAGGAGGGAGTAGGTGAGGGAAGGAGAAAGGTGAGGGAAGAAGAAAGGCGAGGGAAGGAGAAAGGTGAGGAGGGAGGAAGGTGAGGGAGGTGAGGGAGGGAGTAGGTGAGGGAAGGAGGGAGTAGGGTTAGTAGTTGAGTACTTCTCATCCTCCGTCATCACCACGTGGGCATGGATCGGTGAGGGAGGCAGGTTGTTGAGGGAACAAGTCGGGGAGAAAGAGCGTGGGTGAGGGAAGTGGTACGGAGAGGGATAGTAAGGTGATGTTGGAGATAAGGGAGGAGTACACGCAGGTGAGGGAGTTGGTAGAGAGGGAGTAAGGGAGGGCGGAGGTGAGGGGGGAGTGGGAGCCGATGAGTACGGGAGGATGGTGGGTGAGGGGTGGAGTGAGGGGTACGGTGAGGGGGGGGTTGAGGGTAGTGAGGGAGTTGGTACGGGGAGTAAGGAGTATTATGGGCATGGAGGTACGGGAGGAGTACGAGTATGGTTGAGGGAGGTTGAGGGGAGGGAGGGAGTGGTGAGGGAGGGCGGATGTGTTGGGAGACGAGAGTAGGATGTTAGGGAAATTGTGAGGTTCGGTGGAGGGAGTGCGAGGTGCTGGCGGGAGCGATGCGAATGAAGGAGCGGGCAGGTAGGGCGGGGGAGTGGAGGCGTCCCAGTCGTCAGTGCGGCCGTGCTGGAGGGGTGGTTGAGGGCGTTTAGGGGGCGCCGCCCCCCCACGCCCTCCTCTTTGCGGCCTCCTTCTTTGCCCTGGCCCCCCCCGTTCTTTCCCACCCGCCTTCTCTCTGCCTCCGCTCTCTTTTGCGGCCTCAACATATGACTCAGCATATATTTGAGGACTCATACATATGACTCAGCATTTATTTGAGGACTCATATGTATGAATCAGCATATATTCGAGGCCAGGGATGAGCATAAATGGAATATTCAATGGGTTTGTTGTTGAACGAATCCCTTTTCGACGAATGGCTCAATGGTAGAGCTCGTTGAAACAAGAAGGTGCGGGGTTCGAATCCTTAGTGCGCTTTAGTGTTCGCGGTCACTGTCAACCGCCATGGTAGCACTGTCCAGGTATAGTAGCAGCCCGTTCTCTACCGCCGTAGACGGGGCTCCCTTAAATACCACGCCCCATCAGACGTTCTCATAACAACAGGTTTGTTTGAAGTTTAGTTTTTGTTTCGTTAGATTTGCTTGCACTCCTGCTCCTGCTATTGGTCTTAGTATTGGATACCAGTTGTGGATAAGTTAGGATTTTGTATGCTGTCTCAACACCGTATATATATATATATATATATATATATATATATATATATATATATATATATATATATATATACATATGAAGAAGTACTTCCTTGTATATACATACCGTACACACATGCATATATATGAAGAAGTTTTTCCTTGTATATATATATATATATATATATGACAAAGTACTTCCTTGTGGAGGCTTGTAGAAACAGGTAGGATCTTGGTCTTGGTCTTAGTATTGGATACTAGTTGTCGATTAGTTCAGAGTTGTGCTGTCTCAACACCGTATGATGTATGAAGTACTTTCTTATTGAGGCTTGTAGAAACAGGTAGGATCTTGGCCTTGGTCTTAGTCTGGATGACAGTTGTGGATTGGTTCGGAGTTTGGGTGCTCTCTCTCTCTCTCTCTCTCTCTCTCTCTCTCTCTCTCTCTCTCTCTCCCTCTCTCTAAGAAGTACTTTCTTATGGATGCTTGTCGGAACAAGTAGAAAGTAGAAATCAATTCCTTTGATATAAAAAAGCATCTCGCATCCCTCCCTTTCAATAAGTAAATAAGTAAATAAATACATAAATAAACAAATAAATAAACAATAAACAATAAATAAACAACAAACAAACAATAAATACATACATTAATAAGCAATAAATACATAATACGCCTTATTACAAGGCTGAAGTGGCCAGCCCATATGCTTGCACTAAGACAACCACCAATCCACCCCTTCCATGTAAACAAACAAATTATCATCTTGCATGCTTGACCCACCTTCCAATCTTTTCATGCTGGCAGATCCTCAAGTAGGATGCTCGCCTAAGGTCCACGAACATGGTGTAGTCGTGATGCCATCGGGGGACAGGCGGGAGTCTTGGACGAGGGGGACTGGTGGTCTGAATCCGAACTTTTCGGCAGTACCCTACGTAGCCTGCAACGCGCAGGGTATGGCCTTGATTTCAGCAATGGATTTCAGCAATGGATTTAGCAGTACCTGACACAACTACAGTGTACAAGTTTCTACATTGAGGTCAGCAATGGAGTTAGCAATACACTATGTAACATTGAACGCATAGGGTATGACATTGATTTAAGCAATGGATCTAGCAGTACCTGACACAACTACTAAGTACAGGCTTCTTTATTGAGGTCAGAAATGGAGTTAGCAATGCAATATATAACATTCAACGCATAGGGGGTATGACATTGATTTCAGCAACGGACTTAGCAGTACGTGACACAACTACAATGTACAGGCTTCTACATTGAGGTCAGCAATGGAGTTAGCAATACACTATGTAACCTACAACACACAGGGTAAGGCATCGATTTCAGCAATGGATTTGGCACTACCTGATGACAACTACAATGCACATGGTACAACATTGGATCAGCAATGACTCCGGCAGTACACCATGGTACAACATTGGATCAGGTATGACTCCGGCAGTACAACATGGTACAACATTGGATCAGCAATGACTCCGGCAGTACACCATGGTACAACATTGGATCAGCAATGACTCTGGCAGTACCCAATGTAACCTACATATCACCTACAATCAATACACCTATTACATGTTGATGGATTAAGTGGAGAATTACCAGCACCAACCATCCACACCAATGCCTTAATCTTCTTCAAGCTGTTTGCACGAGTCCTTCAGCCACATTAGTAAAAAATATAAGAATCGTACAACAGACCTAACGACAGCAAGGAACCAGACCCTAGGGGGATTCACACAATCACACAAACCATCCACACCCATGCCTAAAGCTTCTTCAAGCTGTTTGCACAATTCCCTCAGCCACAGTAGTACAAAATATTAGAATTGTACAACATACCTAACAACAGCCGGGAAACAGACCCAAGGGCATTCACAAAATCACACCTGGATGGATGTAATGATAACGCCTGGTGGGGCGTGGTATTAAAGGAGCATTGTCTTACGGCGGTATAGAACGAGCTGCTACTTAATCCGGACAGTGCTATCATGGTGAACAGCGACCGCGAACACTAAAGCGCACCCGTAGGGATTCAAACCCTGCACCTTCTTGTTTCAACGAGCTCTATCATTGAGCCATTCGTTGGGATACCTGGATGTATGCATGTTACAGTCCAGGGGTAGGCCAAATAGGCTCAAGGGACTTGCCCAACCGTGACAGGAAGGGCTGATATAGAAAGCACCTACCATCTGTTTCCATATTTTGTTTACTACTTGACAGGATACTTGGATACTTAAATTAAATGTTGGTCATACCAGGAGTCATTGGAAACTGTTACCTTGTTGGGGATTGGTTGAGTGAGCGTTGGGGATTGGATGTGTGAGGGTTGGGGAATTGATTGAAGGTTGGTGATGGGACATGCATTGCAATAATCTTCAACTCCATCTGCTGCTTCTCCTCCTGTTGGTTGGGGTTTGGTTGCGCAAGGGTTTAATATTTAAAAAACACCTACCATCCATGTCCATGTTTTTTGCTTCTTCGAGCTCTTGCATCATTTGCTCCTCCTCCTTGGCTACCTCCTTCTTGGTGGCTGCTTCCTCCTTGCTTGAAGGCGCTTCAGAGTCACCGGGTTTTTTTGATGGTTTAGATGACATGAAGTTTTTCGCCCCTGACAGTTTAGGGGAAGGAAGAGTTGGCTAGGTTAGCTTAGGTTAGGTTGGGTTAGGTTAGGTTAGGTTAGGCTAGGTTAGCTTAGGTTAGGTTAGGTTAGGTTGGATTACATTTTTTGCTCCTGACAGGATAAGGGGTAGGAAGCGTTGGTTTGGTTAGCTTTGTAAAGATTAGCCCCTCCTCCTTGGCTGCCTCCTTCATGGTGACTGCTTCATCCTTGATGTCGCTTCAGAGCCATCAGGGTTATTTGGCAGTTTAGATAGCATAAAGTATTTCGCCCCTGACAGGTTGAGGGGCAGGAAGAGTTGGTTTGGTTTGGTTAGGTTAGTTTCTGCTCCGTTAGTTTTTTTGCTCCTGACAGGATAAGGGGTAGGAAGTGTTGGTTTGGTTAGGTTTGGTTGGGTTTGTAAAGATTAGGTCCTCCTCCTTGGCTGCCTCCTTCTTGGTGGCTGCTTCCTCCTTGCTTGAAGGCGCTTCAGAGCCATCAGGGTATATTTGAAGTTTAGATGGCATGAAGTATTTCGCCTCTGTCAGGTTGAGGGGCAGGAAGAGTTGGTTTGGTTAGGTTCAGCTTCATTTTTTGCTCCTGACAGGAAAAGGGGTAGGAAGTGTTGATTTGTTTTTGTTTTTATTTTTTGCTCCTGACAGGATAAGGGGTAGGAAGTGTTGGATTAGATTGGTTTGGTTCTTATTTTTGCTCCTGACAGGAAAAGGGCATCTTATAGCATTTCAGGGGATGAACTGGACAAACGTTTCGTCCTTCGTTAAGGATTCTCTAGAGTTCCAGGCCAAATTGTCGAGAATTCTCGGATTTCCAGGCCGAAATTCTCGACAAAGTACAAAGTACGAGTTCTCGCGATAATGTTTTGTCCAGTTCATCCCCTGAATTGCTATAAGCATCATTGGGGGGTCTGGGGTCTTCTGCACCCTTTTGGGCGAAGCCCCCCCAGAAGGAAGCCCACTGAGTCACCCCGTTGTCCGATTGTCTATTTGTCCGCTCGTTCAAACCCTGGGCCTTACTGGCCCCTGGCCCTTACTGGCCCCTGGCCCTGTCGTAAACCCTGGCTTCGATCCGCTGAACTCGATCGCTTCGGTGCCACCTGACGCTCCAATATCCAACATTCTCCGTCAATTTCCGCGTCGCTTACGACGCGCCTAGGACTTGACTACTCCCCTATGGCACCCTTCCCACCCAGAATACACCCTTATACGCCTAAAATTGAAAGGGTGCTGAAGACCCCCCTAATTAGCAGTGTAAAAAACATGTTCTGTGTATGATAGGCAGTAGCAAAAGCATGTCCTCTGCAGGTGTCGTTTTGTTTTGATTGCATTGGCAATCAGCCTTCAGGCTGCTCACCGTCTGTGGGCGAAGTACACCTGGGGAGTACAAACACTACTTTACCACACTACCGGTTATAGAATGTATTCACAGGGCTGCAGACAGTTGAAAGATATGTGCAGCTCCTCAGCAAGACAGAGAGCAAAAGAGCTAGAGCATGGAATGTGTGCCACAGCCACATAGCTGCAGGTTAAATGTATGAGTTAGCCAACGCATGATGGCTCTATGACTTGACCTTCACAGCTGTCTTCCATACAGTGGACCTGGGTTATTCACAACGCTACATCTCACGTCTGTTCTGTCGAAATGTAGATTTTTGCTCATCTTGGCTCATGAGACGAGTGTGTAAGCCCATGAAACGTAGATTCGAGCACATTTGGGCCTCACAACCTAGATGTTGAAGTAACCTTGAGGACCCCTGCTGTAGTGCTGTGTACCCCTGACTTGAGGACCCCCTTCCAATGGTGCCATGGCCGCAAGTGTACCTGGTATCATGTCTCTCAACCACGCCGGAACATAGCTCGACTCCTCCTTCTCGGGCACTACGATCAATTGGTTATCCGGCTGCCCAGCTGATGCTGATGGGCTCCGATCATCTTCAGCGGCCACTTGTTCCTTTGCCCCCGCTGCAGTCGCGAAGCACTGGGGACCTGATGGATAGCTACTACATGGCCATGCTATAAGAACTTGATTGAGAGCATTTTGGTCTAGAGACAAAGCAGGGCTCGCTCGAACACGCCAAGCCAGCGATCCTGCCCACGCCATAATTATCAGGTGCTCATATATCGGATATAGGTTCGAAGGAGGGGTTGTGGTAAGAAGCCTCCAATCTGCAGCGCTTGATCGAGAGGTGCGAAGGAGCGCGGAGCGGGTGACTACACAGGGCAAGCTGTGAAATTGAGCTGAAGACGAGGCACTACACAGGACCCCAACAAATCGGGACAACCTCCACGTGGTAGTGCTCCCCGTTTTTCGTTTTTCGAAAGAGCAGCCCGTTCAACAGATAGCGCTTTCCTCGCGCTTATTCAATGCCTACCGGCCAGTCCAACTCTTTACGCTCCTTCTCAAATTTCACCAGCGTCAAAGTCCTGGCGCGCAATTACTCCTGGGCCGAGAGAGTATTGCAAGCGTAGCTAGTTAGCGTATAGCTTTAACTGAATGTGTAGTCGAAGTCTGTCGGACAGAGCTTCTCGTCTATTCAAAGCCTGAATTCGGAGCCCAGCCAAGTATGTCCTCCAGAATGCACATGCTCGGGAGGCAAGCAGTTGCTGTAGGTGTCACCATCGAATCGAATTGCTGCCTGCAGCCTCCCCAAATTTAAATGTAGCTCACCCCCACCATCCTCTTCTGTCTGAAGCAAAACGGAAATCGCGATATCCCAGTGCCCTTCTCCGTGCACAGCTCAGAGCACAACAAGCCAGTCTCTACGGTAAAGATAACTGTCCAGGTTTGTACTCTTAGTAGTTGCACCTCTAGAACCTGAAGGAGTGTATGTTGTCACCATCTCCGCTAGGTTCAAGTTGGGTTCAAGTTTCAGTTGGGTTTCAGTTGGGTTCAAGTTCATGTTGGGTTTAAGTTGGATTCAATTTGGGTTCACGTTCAACTTGGGTCCAACTTGGGCTGTTCGGCGTTGAGGTAGCAGCCTGTGCAGGGCTCCAAGGAGGGACTTTGTAAAAGGACTCCTGGCAATATGAACACAACCTGCATGCTAAAATGTTGAGGCCTGCTCTCGTGCACCCATACGCACCCACCTATACAGACAGTCGGACAGATAGACACATGCACACTCACGCAAACACACACAAACACACACACAAACACACACACACACACACAAACACACACGTATATTAGTTGCTCATCCTCTTATCACACATCAGTTGGGAACGGCAATATGATATCATATGATGCCGGCAGTCTGACTAGGCTAAAGTTACCATTTATGTACAATATCATATGATATCATACTCGCCTTTGATCTACATCATATGATATGCAGGGATTTGTTTTCCGTTATAAACTGCTTTCGCTAGTTTTTACTCCATTATTGCTATAAATTGTAAACAAACAATTATGTTTTGCCTTAAAAAGCTTGAAAAGCACTAAATCGCTGTCCCTCGAGTAATCCTTAAACCATGAAGCTAGAAAAAAACCACTTTCATATTTGATGCAAAAGAACTGATGATATTCCCGTCCCTACACATCAGTTGCTCCTTCATGCTTTCCTTTGTCTAACATTATGTGCTCCCTAGTTCTCGTGGATATCTCACATGGGGACATGGCTGGCCCTGGTTTGTGTACGGGTCCCCATTCCTGGGGTGATCATCCTTTCAATACAAGTGCAAATACAAATTGGAAGGCGGTGAACAGCACAGAGTTGGCTCAAAAGCCATGTAACAATTCAAATTCGAATTGGAAGGCGGTGAACAGCACAGAGTTGGCTCAAAAGCCATGTAACAATTCAAATTCAAATTGGAAGGCAGTGAACAGCACAGAGTTGGCTCAAAAGCCATGTAACAATTCAAATTCAAATTCAAATGGTGAACAGCACAGAGTTGGCTCAAAAGCCATGTAACAATTCAAATTCAAATTGGAAGGCGGTGAACAGCACAGAGTTGGCTCAAAAGCCATGTAACAGTTCAAATTAAAATTCAAATGGTGAACAGCCCAGAGATGGCTCAAAAGCCATGTAACAATTCAAATTCAAATTCAAATGGTGAACAGCCCAGAGATGGCTCAAAAGCCATGTAACAATTCAATTCAAATCCCGCATGCGCTGAACTCCTACCTCTCTTCACAGAAGCACTTTGGGACATATGGAGTGTTGGATCCCGACATTGACAAAGATCCTGACAGGGTAAGATGCCGCATCTGTTAATGAGCCTCCACCATACACACACACACTTCAACCAAAAACAAAACAAAACTACGACCAGCCTCCCCCCCCCCCCCCCCCTCCCTCCCTCCCCCCCCCCCACACACCACACACACACACCTTGTTCTTCATGCCACGATGTGTGCATTGGGGTCCTAGTATGGTACCCGAGTAGTACGACGCCTTATACACTGTTAATTAATTACACTTGTTAATTCTGTTTTGTTGTACACTGTTTCTTTCTGGTGCTACGCGTAGCAGCTTCTTGGCAGCTCCTTTCACGCACCCTTGGGCCAAACCTGAAGCTAGCTGGTGTGTCTGAAAGCTGGCACAACAGGCATTCCAATGCAGCAGCAGTCTGCGGGCTTGACTCGTAATCATGTTTCCATGTTGTAGGTACCTCATGTGTAACGTGTTGTACATACATGCCCATGTGGGTGGGTAACCATGTGTCCATGTTGTTGGTACCTCATGTGCTACGTTTTGTACATACATGCCCTTGTGGGTGGGTAATCATGTGTCCATGTTGTACGCACCTTATGTGCTATGTGTTGTACATACATGCCCATGTGGGTCTTCCTAGTGTGTCGCACTTGAACACTGTTGTTCATAGGGTTGGCACACACTCATGTTTATGGTTGCCTGCATGGTGATTAATGCGAATGTTTGTGTAAATGCTTGCTCACCTAGAATAGTTCATTCATCCAGTCATTCATTAATCCATTCATTCATGTATTCATCCACCCACACACCCATCTACCCCCTCATCTACCCATCCATTCTTACGCCCATATACCCATCCATACACCCATCCATTCTCACAGCCATCTACCCATCCATCTACCCACCCATACACCCACATACCCATCCATTAATCCATTCATGCATTCATATGGCAGGACATGTTGCGGTTTGAAGCTGAGCACGCAAATGACAGGGCCATAAGAGCAGATGGGTACAGGCAAATAGTTGCCCAACGTGTTGCTGTTGCTGCTGAAGATGAAAAGCTGAAGAGGGAACTTGAGGTGGATAAGGTAGGGCTCATTGATGTTGGCCCCATTGCAAGCTAACGGGCTGGCCCCCTCAACCTCCACCTCACAATAGGGCATAATATTTATTTATTCACGCAGGTATGGCGCTCGGTGGGCTTAAAATAACTTGATCATAAGGTAAAGTGACACAGATAATTGACACTTATAATAATGCTGTCCCTACTTTAGTGTCTCGATTTGCATAATTAAGTGACACAGTTAAGTATCACTTATAATAACTTGAGAATAAAGTAAAGTGACACAGTTAAGTAACGCTAATAATAATGCCGTCCCTACTTCAGTATCTCCTTTTTGCATAATTAAGTGACACAGTTAAGTGTCACTTATAATAAATTGACAAGAAGGTAAATTAAGGGACGCATATGGAGAAATGGTATAATAATAGCAAGGTTCACTGTGGGATGTGGAGGGAGGTTGCACATGGCTGACTTACATACACTGTTTCATTTTTTTTCTACTCATGACAGCTTGCCGCCAGGTCCAATAGCCAGCCACTAGATCAAACCCAAAGTTGCAGCTGCATTGGAATACCTGTCATATCAGCTTTCAGACGCACTAGCTAGATTCAGGTTTGGCCCAAGGACAGGGAAAGGGAGCTGCCTAGAAGCTGCTACGTGTAGCCAAAAATAGAAGCAGTGATGTGGAGGGAGGTCGCACATGGCTGGGCTACGAAAGGGCGGAGGTTAACATGGTACAGCTGGCGATATGGACTTCAAAAACTGAAGGAAGTACCATTAAAATTATAGTAAGTACCATGGTGATTTGGACTTGGTATGTTTAAGGGAAAACGTAGGCAGAGAGATTCAAACCTGTAGTGTCAAGGGATGCATGACTAGGAATTTTTTTATTGCTAACTCATCTGAGTACCGCAGTATCACACATTTGAATCTCCAAATAAGTGTATCCAACACAGGTCTGACACACCAGACACATGTGTACGCATGTGTACTGGTAGAGCGGGTACTATTTTTGTTTGTGCGACGCGTCACCATTCTGTCACTGCATGGCGACGCATGGGTCCGGCTAAACTAGTCAGAAATGCCCCCCCACCCCACCCCACCCCCCTGGGCTCCGCGCTGTGTACTGGTAGGTTCTCTAAATGCTGCTAAATACTGCAAGTGTCACCGTTGTCATGGGAAATGCACCTGGCTCCAACATGGTCATTTTCTTGAATTGCAATGCTCATTCGTAGGGAACGGTAACTAATATTAGTGTTTGAAAAAGTTAGATTAACACATATTCAAAGTAATATTATTTATTCGCTAATGACAGCATGGTCATTTTTGGCGGAGTCCCCTCTTCAAGGGGGCGGGAGCCCCCATGTTTACTCATTTGTCCGTCTGACCGAAACAATTCTTGAAGCCTGGCACGTCATCCAACGGTCGCGTAACTAACTCGCTTCGGTCAGCACCATCGTTGCCACCTTTCGTTCCGTTGCCAACACACTCCGCCAATTTTCCGCGTCGCTTGCAACGCTGCATAGGAATTGCGATGCTCATATGTAGGGAACGGCAATATGATATCATATGATGCCGGCAGTCTGACTAGGCCAAAGCTCCCATTTATATACAATTTCATATGATGCAATTTGTATGATATCATACTCACGTTTGGCCAAAATCATATGAAATGCAGATCCCTACTTATATCTGGTCTCATGAGGATGTGGCCGGTGTGAATAAGTCTTATCATTTTTACATGTTATAACATGTGTACGTCAATGTACTCGTCGTAATTTCATATTGTGTCCAAATCCGTCAAAGGACCGATTTGGTGCTATAATTACACCGTAACATGTAATGTGCCGCCTTCTACTATTGCCTGATTCCTCGCTGACGGCCACTAGTCCACTAGTCTAATCAGTTGCCTGCGTTCTATGTTCTATGCTCCCTGGTTTCTGAGAGTAAAGTACCAGGGGACTTCAAAGTGAAAGACTGTGAGCAGCCCAGGGTTGACTGAAAACCATGCAGCAATTAGTCTTCTGCTGCTGCTGCTTCTTTTTATATTTTTCTTCTTCATCTTTGTCTTCATCTTCGTCTTCATAATCATCTTCTTCTTCATCATTTGTGTGTTGCAGAAGTTGGATGCAAAGGCCAAACTCGAGCGAAGGAAACAGTTCAGCGCACGGGTAGCTGCTGATAACGCCGCCACAAGTAGAGTGCCGCAGAAAGTTGTTCAAGAGGTGAGGCGTGATGAAAAGTGTACTCTGAACTTCTGAAGAAAACCCTAAACCTTGTAATCTTAACTTCTGAAGAAAACTCTAAATCCTAAACCCTGTACTCTTAACTTCTGACAAAGTTCCGCCTTGTGGCTGCATGATAACATGACCCACCACCGTTTCAAATTCAAATTCAAATTCAACACACTGTTTCCTTTTTGGCAGAGCCCCCCCTTCTGGGGGGCGGGAGCCCCCAGAGTTACCCATTTGTCCGTCCATCCGTCTGACCGTTATGAAGCCTGACATGCATGATAACATGACCCACCACCGCACGGCAATTTTGCTCAGGGCCTGGAGTGGGGAATTAAGGGTGGCCTCGAAACCAGAGGCAGGCCCGGATCAGATACACATGCATGGATGCATGTCGGATGGTTTTTTCGGAGGTTGATGTTGGAGGTTGATCTCGCGCGCTTTGACAGAAGCACTTCTACTCCTGGCCACCGTTGGAATTCAACACACTGTTACCTTTTTTGTCTACTTGTAGCATCTTCTGGGCAGCTCCTTTCCCCCGTCCTTGGGACAAACCTGGATCTAGCTAGTTGATCTGAAAGTTAATATTGCTGTTTTGGGTCTGGCCCACTGCCTGGCTATCGGAGCTGGTGGGAAGCTGCCTTGAGTAGCCCCCAAAAGAGACAGTGGAAATCACCACCACCACCACCACCCACACCACAACAACCCACCCACCCACCCACCCACCCCCAGTGGAATTCACCCATCTACATCAACCTCATACATTTGTTCCATTGCCTAAAGCCACGCTGAGTCACTGACGTGCGCTTCATTGGGGTTTTGCCCCAATTATAAGTAGGGGTCGGCTATGTTCAACAATATATGTGAATAAATAATATTATATAATATTAGTCGGACAAGCCGTCTCACCATAATTTCGATTTTATTTGAAAAACTAATATTATTGTGACACTATAATAATATCAGTTAATATTGGTTATTCAAACACTAATATTAGTTGCCGTTCCCTAATTATAAGCCCCATTCGCAAGTGTGGACTAGGAAAAAACTGTTTTAAAATGAACTTTCCCATTAAAACCACCTTCACACAAACTCAAGCATGCTCGCTACATCTATTTTAAGGATGATGCCCACTCTTCATGGTCACTCATCCAAAGAAAACCATATCTCGTTACCCGGGGGGGGGGGGGGGGGGGGGGGGGGGGGGCAGAGAGACAGATTTTGGACCGCAAGTTCAGTATGGTGTCCGATTCAGATGAGAGTTGGACTTGTGGAATTTTCATACAAAAAGAGGGGGGAAATAAAGTTGGGAAACAGTTTTTTACCCCCCCCCCCCCCCCCCCCCCCCCCCCCCCCCCTCCTCCTCCCCCTCCCCCTCCCCCTCCTAAAACCCGCTTACCTCACCCTACCCCCCCTAAAATGGAGGCCATTCGAAAGATTTTTTCTTGCCCATTCCAGTTATGCTCTTACATCTTTCATGAGGTTGCCCAAACGTGATTTATTGCGAAGTTGAGATTTGGGCCGCTTTGGGTGAAAAAAACTTTGGACACCTCAAACTTTTGTACAACCTTATTTTGGGCTAAATTTTTTATTTTTTGTAGTTTGAGGACAAGCTCTATTTTAAGCAAAGGTGCGGTACGGCAGCTTTTTTCTTGCCCCTCCCTCGTCGTTACCTAAAGAAAAAATGTCTCTGTTCACCTAAAGAAAAAATGTCTCTCGTTACCTACAGAAAAAAGGCCTCTCGTTACCTAGAGAAAAAAGGTCTCTCGTTACGTAGAGAAAAACTATCTCTCGTTACCTAGAGAAAACTGTTTCTCGTTACCTAGAAAAAGCACAAGAAGAACCCTGTGTATATCTATTCTCCTTACCCCCCTCTGTTGTGATCAAAAAATCTCTTTGGTCACTTACCTAAAACAAGTACAAGGTAAACCATGTGTGTGTCTATTCTCCTTGCCCCCTTGGTGGTTGGCCCCAGTGCGAGCAAACGGGCTGGCCCCCTCAACCTCATGCCTCGTAATATGGCATACCATTTATTAATTTTATTTACAACTTGCCTCCCAAGGGGGGGGGGCAGGGAAAAAGATTTTGCACGATATCATCGGTATAGATAGAGAACCGCGAGCACATGTCGATACCGTCGAGATCGTATTGATACACCCAGGGGGGGCCGAGATACGGGGGGGGGGGGGGGGGGGGGTCTCGGGGGGAAATAACAACCTCCGATGATGCGGTCTGGCAACTTTATTTTTGCCCACCCCCACCACCCCCACCACCCAAAGGCATACAGAAACCCACCAGAACCCATTTTGCCCCCCCCCCCCCCCCCTCCTTTGTTGCCCCTATCTAGTTTCAAGGAGATGTCCCAGAGGAGCCGCAGAAGGTGTTGCGCTACGATAGAGGCTGGCTGGTGTCTGACTACTCTGACCCCCTGACAACGAGGACCCACTTGGGACCAGCAGGAGCTCGGGTAGCGGGGGCGGCCGAGAAAGGTCGTGGACCAGCGTCAACAAGCCATCAGCACAGGCGTTCTACTGAAGCCTCGCACCAGACGCCTACCAATTCAGGGCGAAGTCGGCCCACCGAGTCAGAAGAGTCGTGGGAGGTGACGTTTGGACCCTCTTGTGAGGCCCCCGATGGAACTGAGCGCCACTTTACTGAGCAGCAAGAGGTGGATCAGTTCGCTATGACGCAGCAACCGTCCTCCTCTGATCTAGGTCTGGGTGCGTCGGTGGGCCGCACAACTTCCGAGGTGCGCAGGGACAGAGATGCTCATGACCTCCATGAGGACCGATATGATGAGGAATCTGTGGATGAGGCTGGTGCTCGATACACTCTGGATCAAGGGTATGAGTATCCTGAACAGGAGCCAGGGCCACAGCGGCAGGGGGAATTTCACAAGGAAGAAACAGCATGGGGTGGGGAGGGGGCCCACGCCCAGCAGCTGCAGGGGCAGGGGCAACAGCAGCAGGAGCAGCAGCAAGGGCAGGAGCAACAGCAGCAGCATTGGGAGCAGCAGCAGCAGGGGCAGGGGCAGCAGCAGTGGGAGCAGCAGCAAGGGCGGGGGCAGCAGCAGCAGCAAGGGCAGGAGCAGCAACAGCAGCAGTGGGAGCAAGAGCAGCTGCCATTTCAGCTACAACCAGAGCAGCAAGATCCAGTGGCAAGCCCTTTGCTTCAATCTCCTGCCACAGGACAGAGCGTTGCAAGTATGCCCCCAAGCACCATGGCTCGTATGCGCCTTCTATCCCATTCCGAGGGTGGTGGAAGGACGGCAGTATCTATGCCACCTGCCGCCAACACCATTTTTCATTTCCCGGAATCCAGACGACCAAGCTCTGGGGCTGATGCAGGCTCCTACACAACAGGGGGGGCTTTGCCCAGAGGCCAAGAAGTTATGGACCACTATCTTCGAGTTATGCCTGGGCCTGCCACTACTGACAATCCTTTTAGACGAGGTCATTCTCAAAGAGATCATTCGCATTCTCAAGGAGGTCAATCTCATTCGCAAGGAGCTTCCATCTATCAAGATGCATGGGCGCCCTCTCAGCAAGTGCCTCAGCACCCTGTTCCTCAGCAGCAGGCGCCCCAACAGCAGGTGCCTTGGCAACATAGGGCCAGTAGAGAAGAAGCCCCAAGAGAAGCATCGCAGGGTATGAGAGTTACCAGAGATAGTGCAGGGCATTCTGAAGCAGGGGCGTCACCTTTGCACCCAAGGTCACGGTCGACTACTCATGAGCCTACATCAACCCTCAAACCGAGGGCGATTTATGACGGCCACATGCTGCCCATAAGAGTGAGGGTAGGGGACTCTGTGGGCCTCGCAAGGATGGCAAAGAAGGTGCGTTACTTCAGTATAGATTCGCAAGGATTCGCAAGGATTCGTCATTCGTTACTTCAGTTTAGATTTGCAAGGATTCGTCGTTCGTTACTTCAGTATAGATTCGCAAGGATTCGTCGTTCGTTACTTCAGTTTAGATTCGCAAGGATTTAGGATTGCAAGGATTCGTCGTGCGTTACTTCAATTTTGATTCGCACAGATTTAGGACTGCAAGGATTGTAAAGAAGGTGCGTTACTTCAGTTTAGGGTTTAGGTGGGTGGGAGCTAACTTCCAACTACCAACAAGGTGCCATACTTCAGTTTAGGGTTTAGGTGGGTGGGGGCTAACTTAAGTGGGGGCTGACTTCCACCAACCAACAAGGTGCCTTACTTCAGTTTAGGGTTTAGGTAGGTGGGGGCTAACTTGTCCCTACCAAGAAGGTGCGTTACTTCAGTTTAGGGTTTAGGTAGGTGGGGGCTAACTTAAGTGGGGGCTGACTTCCACCTACCAACAAGCTGCGTTACTTCAGTTTAGGGTTTAGGTAGGTGGGGGCTAACTTAAGTGGGGGCTGACTTCCACCTACCAACAAGCTGCGTTACTTCAGTTTAGGGTTTAGGTACGTGGGGGCTAACTTAAGTGGGGGCTGACTTCCACCTACCAACAAGCTGCCTTACTTCAATTAATTAAAATAAAATAAATGAGACGCTTTATTCAGAGGCGCGAGGTTGAGGGGGGCAGCCCGTTTGCTTGCACTGGGGGCAGCCACCAATGGTAACTGCAGTTAATTAAAATAAAATCAATGGTACGCCTCATTACGAGGCGTGAGGTTGAGGGGGGCAGCCCGTTGGCTTGCACTGGGGGCATCCACCAATGGTTACTGTGTATTTGATTGTTCAGATACCTATTGCAGATGCTTATGGCGTTAAGGTGTGGCTTTAATTAAAATATTTGAAACAGCCTCTCTTATTACGCCCCCCCCCCCCCCCTGTTCATACAGGTAGCTCATTGAAGCTGGGGGGGGGGGGGGGGGGGGGGGGGGGGGCTCTCAATGACCGGCACTGGTTGTGCATGGTGGTGTAAACATACATTCCACTACACCGTCAAGCTGCGGTCACATATGGGGTCCAATAGGGCACCAGGATAATGTAACCATCATCATCATCATCATCATTGCTAGTTCGTGGACTAAAACTAGTCCATGCTCCATGCCAGAATTCGAGTTCTCCTCCACATGTAGCATTGAAGGTGCTTGGAAGCATGTGCAAGTTGTCATTCTTGAGCCCCTCACAGCCTTGTTTTAACCACTATTGGATGGTGTGTGGGTGTTGGGGGGGGGGGGGGGGGGGGGGGGGCATGATGCAATGAGCGTGTCACAAGTCCTATTTACATCCTGGAGTGGTGGTGGTGGTGGTGGGCAGTGTTAACCACTGTTGGGTGCAGCGAGGTTGTGTAGTACAATTGTTTGTGGTGTACAATGGATTAGTTTGAGTAGGTTGTGTAGTACAATGGATTCATCGGTGGTTTCATGTCTGTCTTGCCACCACCTGGACATGTCTCAAAACCGCACGTGATAGCATTCCGCATCATAGCTTTTCTTTTCAGCTACGAGCAACAGATTCTAGGCAGCTCCCCAGGCTCTCTCTTCATCCAAACCTTAAGCAACCTAGTGCACCAGGTAGCTGATATCATCAGCAATCCAGTGCTCCTGGAATCTTTGGATTTGGCTCTGTGGCTGTCTCAGGGAGCTGCCTAGAAGCTGCTGTGGGTAGCCGAAAAGAAAAGCCCTCTTCTGCATTCATGACTGCGTTGACTGCATTCATGACAGTTTTCGAAAAAGAGATAATGCTTGGAGGGGCGTGGTGTTATATGGGGACCCTCCCGTACGCCGCCGCAGGGGAACGTCACCATGGCAGACACAGTAAGTGTCACCCTCCAGGCGGTAGGGACTCCTTCATGCATACAGTGTGTATACTACCCATATCTACTCCGCCCGCACAGGGCGATTTCTGCTCGACCATGTCATCCGACCCATCGACTGCCTTGCCCTTGTCTTATTTCTTATGCTGCTTTAGACAGCGAGCAGCCAAATTGCTGGCTGGTGCCATGTAACCAAGTTCAAGTCCTGTCTTTCCACTGCAGTTGTATGTTGTTACAGTCCAGGGGTATACCAAATAGGCTAAAGGGACTTGCCCAACCATGATATCAGGAAGGGCTAAACAGAAAAGGCGCTGATGAACTGACCCAAAACAATCGTTTTACCTACGGGGTCCCTGAGTTTGTGCTACAGTGATAATTTAATTTTACGATAATAATATAAATTGGAATTTGGAAATTAGTACGCCATGCCAAAGCCGTGAGATTGAAGGGACCCTGCCGTTTGCATGCATGTGTACATACTGGAGAGTAGTTACCATGTTGGGTTTATTTGGTTTCGCAGACCCTCTGAGCCATTATAATGTAACCAAGCTCAATTGCTGTCTTTCTACTGCAGGTTCAATCCATGGATGTGAAGCTTCCAGCACTCTGTAGCTGTGGCCAGCAAGATGTTTTTGACCCCAAGTATGTGTGGAAGTGTGCAAGCAATTGCCCAATGGCAGGAAGACCTGGTGTCTACGAGCACCTGCTCACTGGAATGCTTCAAACTTTTGGGATTCTGTACTGATGTGTTCTGAGCTCGACTTTGAATTGTTACATGGTTTTTCAGCCAACTGTGGGCTGCTCACAGTCTTCCAGTGCCAAGTCCCCCCCCCCCCCCCTGTGATCTCCATGGTAAACCAGGGATCATACTGTGGGGATTAGACAGTTCAAAGACTCGTCCAGGTCCAAGCTTGAACGATGCCAACCTGCTAGTTTTTCATTTCATTGTGATGTTGATTTTTCGTGGATCATGTGCTTCAGGAGGAGCTCGATTCAAGGTAAAATTTGATTTTTTACACAGGCTTCCGGCCAACTCTAGGCTGCTCACGGTCTTCCAGTTCCTAGCCCCCCACCCCACCCCGCACCCTGCCCACCCACACACCCACACACGAAAACCAGGGAGTATGATATGCGTATTATACACTTTAAAGACTTGTCCAGATTTCTCTAGAATGATTTGAAGACGCTATACCTTTGTGTAAAAGCAGAATATTTTGATTTATGTTGGGTAATTTACTTACCAGTACCATTAACAACCGGTAGTTCACAAGCTTGCCCTACTTGGTGGCTAATCTGCCTCTTGTTTTTTGACAATGAGCAATTTATTGTTCCAACACTGCACGACATTGCATACAGTGCGTATGGTTACCATTTCAACCTGTAACCCATGGTGCCCTTGTAAAATGCTGGAACCCCGTCTTCACCGGTCAAGGGAATAAGGGACGGGTGCCTGCTGGAGACCCTGTATGAGGGTTTTAGTAGTACCTGTATTGTCTGTTGTAGGTGTGCAATGTGGGCTGATACCTTGCTTATATGCTCCGCTGACTGGAGTACAAAACAGAAATCAAGAGTGCATGCACACACGAGAGAGAGAGAGAGAGAGAGAGAGAAAGTTATAACAGTCATAGAACCTGGGAAGGGGCAAAAATGCTACACCAGGGTGCTACACCAACATATCAACTGCAGGCATCCAGGTCGTTCTTGGCAAAGTTGTTGCGTGGTGATTAGACGAACATAACACCTGAAAACAATACAGACTACAGGGCATCTTTCGAAGTTGTGGGGCTGCTGAAATGTGGAGCGGAATGAGCTCTGTGTGTTCGCCTGTAGCCCTGTGGGTCTGGGGCACTCAAACCTCCACGCCTCTCGGCCTTTGACTTCGACCTGCCGTGAGTAATCGCGATCGTTTTGGCAGTCTTGGAGATATTGTGCCAAGACTATGTGTATATATCCTGCACTAGCATTGGCGAGCGCATTGGTGAGCGCGGGGGAACAAATACCAATACTCGGATTTCAGGAGCGAAACCATGTCAATATCAACCGTTCACTCTACCCCTGCTGAAACTGCTGGCCCACCTAGTACTACCACGACGCTCCGTATCATAATTGACAAGTCACCTTGTCCCGCGGTTTTCATCGGCCTCCCTGCAGTGGGTTAGATCAGGTTAGATGCATGCATGCGCACGCAGGGGCTGCAGGGGGCAGGGGGGTGGATGCAGCTTCCGGAATCGGAAGTGTGATGCGTCTTGCCACGTAGACCTAGTCGCACGCCACGTGTGCTCGAAGTACGCAATGTACCATGAGCATGACGTGGGCCCCAAACCCAGAGCTTCGCTCCGCGTACAAAACCGAGGCGAGCGGCACGATGTTTATAGTTTCGCAGTGTCTTCAACTTCCACTCTCATTTGTCAACACAGTTAGCCTTTGGCACGTATCGACTTCCCAACAAGACAAGAAAATGAACCCTAGCGCCCCAGAATTCATCCCCGCCCTTGTTCCCGCTATGTCCAAATCCCAGAAGAAGAGGTATAATAGAGCCCAGCGAGTAGCTGCTCAGACTGTGGTCTTCGCATTCTGCGAGGTAGGTCGAGAGCAGGAGTTACGATCTGGTAGCGTCTTCCTTAGATTGAGAATCCCAAGCTAATATTTTGCGCTGCTTGGCCTTCTCGCTTGGCTTTCAGGAAGACGTGAGCCCCGAGGAGCTTCTAGAGCTTGAGGTAAGAGGTAGGGAGGTGAATAGTAGTTTCGTGGCTGTTTCATTCGTTTGCGTGTCTCAGGCCAGCTCAAGGGGCAGCGGGATGGGAAGCCCTTGTCCTTCCATTGGTTTCAGGTCCAGTCAAGCATAGCGGTTGCTTGGGTGCGGTCAGGGAGGCAGGGAGCCAATAGCTCGACGTCTTTCTTGCTCTATAGTTGCAGTTGCAGAGCTGAGTATTCCCAACTGCCGAACTGAACTTAAGCATATCGACGTAGCATTATATATCCCATCCAAGGTGGCCATTCACTGTCCGCCATTGCCTCACATCGCTCGCGCTGATAGTGCCCGCTCGAAACGAAGTCCTTTCGAGAGAATAGCAGTTGATGACGTATTTCGCCTCTTACATCGCTCAACGTTTCAACCTTTGCAGGCCGCGGACGATTGGGTAGCTCTCCAGGCGGAACTGGAGCTAGAAGAACAGGTAAGCAATTGAGTATCTCACTAAGTCACATCAACAGACGTGAACATGCGTCAACGATCCGTCTAGCGGCATTCGTTGTCTGTTCAAATTGGAATTCAAACCGCTTCCGGTTATTGGAAGCGATTGTCTCCATATGTAACTCTTCATCCTACCGAGGCCTCAAATGAGGAAGGACTGCAATACCACCAGACCATGCTTGTAAGGGGTTCTAAGTAGACAACGGGGTGCTCAGCATTAGTCCCCTTCTGAGTTAATCAAGCTGCGGGCACAACTGGAGCCCAATAGGGCACCAGGATGACATAACCACCAGCAGAAGCAGAAAGACATCTAATGAATTGGGCATTTGATCACTGACTTACTCCAAATCCTAAGCCAAGTACCTCTTTGTTTGATCTTGTTTACTCGCAGGAGCACATCAAGCTGTTTGCCTTGCAAAACGCCCCAGCCTCAATTGACTGGGAAGCCATTGACTGGACTCACATTCCCAGCGTGAAGGCGCAATAGGATAGCTGGTTGAGAGCCTTGAAGTGTGGGACTGGAACAACAAGGAAGCCTTGTTGTAGTGGTCTTGTATGGCTGAAGAGGTCCCCGAGTTCCAAAGTGGCAAAAACCATGTGTGAAATCTAATTGGCTCACTTGGATAGTGTCTACAGAAGGTCAGCCTCGGCCCTCATGGCCAAACCTCTCCTACAGTCGGGTGGCCTGAGCGGCCTCGGCCCTCAGGGTCAAACTTCTCCTACGGTTGCATCAATATCAGATCATAGGCCAAGCCTGGTTGAGTTTCATCATTGAGAGGGTAATATGCAAGCAGCAGCTTCTAGACAGCTCCCCTGGCTGGTTATTCAGCCAGTTCTAGATCAACCTTGTGTGCTTAAAAGCTAACATAGTTAACTTTCCATTGTTCCTAAATCTTGGGGTTTCGCTTGATAGCTGCCCAAAACCTAAAAAAAAAGCAGTGAACTGGCCTGTTGTTATTTGGTTAGGATGTTTAGGTGTTGGTAGTGTCCAGCACTCAAAAGTGTGTGGTCCTCATTTGATTATCCTAGTCGTTGGTAGGACATTAGAACCATGCATACAAAGGAATGATGACTGTAGAAGATTCATAGATGAGTCATTGGCCAGATCTGACGATAATGATGGATAGTTGCTAAGCTAGCATTCGGACTTGTACACAATTCTTGACATAAAAAGACAAATTGACACGCGCACAACCGTTCTATGTACAACATGTACAAACAGACAAATGATTATTTGATAGTGTTTGAGTTGGCATTTTGATATTTCCAAGTGTGTTGGCCAGTCTCTATTTCCTCAACAGTTTTGATCAATTTATTGGCCTGCAAGTGGCAAGTGGAAATTTCCTGCCAACGTCGTGTAACATAATAGATTACTTGCTAACATAAGCTGCTGTAGTGTCTCACTGTCTCGGCATCTCTGGTGTGTGACCTTGAACCTGATAGTGACATTTCAACTTGGTCACATACCTCCAGCCAGCTATTATCCGCATCTGACGACTGTTCTACAGTAAAAGAAAGTACGGCTTCCTCCACCTTGTTAAGGCCAGTTAACTAGGTCAAGCTATGAAGGTCCATGTAAATGGGTGGCTAGAGGAATCTTCCAATGAGTAAGGGGCATCAGACTTATCCTTGCCCCAACAGTCTTTGCATTCCCTAGCCATATTGAGATCAGCAAGGGCAATACCCATCATCGTACTAGAGTTACTACTACAGTATGGAGTTCTAGAATTTAATCACTGATTCCAAACAAAAAAAGTGAATTGGGACTTGACCTGTTTCTTTCAAAGCATTGGTGTTGGGTGACAGATCGCTTCACTCCTAGGACACGCTTCATAAATCCAGCATGCCTCATATGAATATCTTAAGATGCTACTTGGTCTCTGCTGGTAGCTCCAAGAGGATGTTGAATGAGAAAAGTGCTCCAGATTTGAGAGCCATACATTCCAGCAGATAGGGCAAAGGACTGGAACAGATATTGGTATATGGCTCCAGCCTGTTCAGGATGCTCGCCATCATCGTCAGAAGTTGAAGTTAAACTTGGTTACCGGTATATGGATCCAGCCAGCAATCGGGCCGCTCGCCGTCTTCGGCAGGAACATAAATCCGAGGGAAAACATAATCATCGCCCAATCATCATCTTTACCATTTCAAAGATAACTTGAACTTGAACTTGGTTACATGGCTCCAGCCAGAAATCTGGCTGCTCGCAGTCTTCGGCAGTACCGGTAAAAAACATTACAAGGAAAATGCAATTGTTATCAAAACAAACAAAATCTAAGCATTCTGATAAAAATATAATTGATCCAATGTCTTCGTACACTCAATCCTTGGTGTCTCTGGTTTGTATCGGAAGACCCACCTCCTGGGGTGAAAGTCCTTTCACAACTTTTAAAAACATTATACCGGTAAACTGATGTAATTTCGTGCGATTAAATAATTCGAAATGATGAAGGATTACGAAGCATTGCATTCATCACTTGATAACGAACCTCGATGAGGTAGGTATCTGACCATGATATAAGTAGGTAGCTCTTATCTTTGGCGGGAATATTGGACCAAGTACCGTATACCGTGCACGTAGCAGTAAATGGCAAGATTAAAAGTTGGCAAAACGCTGTATTTGTATTTAAAGCCCCCACGAAAACGCATGCAAAAAATACTTGGCAAAAGTGGTCAAAGGCTAAACCTACTCCAGTCGAGACCTGATAACCAGTTGGCAAATCCTCAATTTTCTTGTGTTACATTTCCTTGTGTTTCATGTTCAAATATTGTGTTACATGGGCCCTTTAGTTTGCAAATAAGGTGTACATACTAGTGGCCTACCACCAGGTTTACCCAAGGTGTAACTTGTGCATGACAAGCGCTGATCGTGGATAACTCATTAATGGTACACATCCAATAAAACATAAGTGCATATTATGAAAGCTATTACAATTTTCCGTCGAATCAGGAGGAGTCCAGGCCTCAAAATGTTTAGTCATGCCGATCGTTTTTTCTGAGAACAGGGCTGTAATCGCTTATATCATGGTGAAATTTAAAATTACTTTTCAGGTCATTCTGAGCACCTCATTTAGGGGGGGGGGGGAGGGAGGGGTTTTGTCGGTTACACAGTGAAGACTGAAGTAGAAGGAAGATATACGCAACGAGTGCGCTTATATAGAAGACGGGAGTCTGCAGGAAGATCCTGCAGACCCGTGTAGGCCACAGCTAGCCTGTGGCCTAGCGGCAGGCAACTCGGGACCTGGAGAGACCAGGTACCGATATGCATTATGCCGACTCAGTGTCAGACGTATATCGGACAATAACATCCCCCCCAACTTGAGGTATTCTTGAGCTCAAGAATTCCTGAAGTTAACTGAGGGGCATAAGAAATTAATATAGATATAAAATAAATACAATGACTAAGAGCTGGTCTGCTTCGGTCAAGAACTTGGACTATAAGATTATTCAGGTCAAGACTAAAGGGAAGGAAGCACTTGGAAAGTCTCGAAGTCAGTAAGTCACTATATGTGGCTGTACATTGGTCAGGCTTGTCAAGAGATCAGATGTAAGGTAATCTGGGCTGTGGCAAGGCGGGCTGGCACAGTCAAGGTGGTAATCTTATCTAAGAACTCTAAATCACTGGCCTAGGTTGGTACAGACTTAAACTAAAGTAAGTCTATAAGGGGAAAGAGAATTTATACGGTCATACCTGAGGTCATCTAACTTATTCCCCCTCTAATTGGGAAGTCGAGATCCTGCAAAGACTTGTCAAATCAAGAGTGACATCAGGATAACTAAATCAGAGACTGGCAGGACTAAGTGTGATACATCCCACCTAGAAGTCAGTTGGGATGCATAAGGTCAGCATACTATTCCCCCCATAATTTAGGGGCTCTAAATGAATCCACAAATTACGGATGACATTATGAGAAATAACTTAAGGTAGACATCCTCCGCTAGCTCACAACTATCTGTCCAGATGGAAGAATAGGGTGAGGTACTTCCAGTATCATTTATAAGATATAAGAAGGTAGGCTTGACAGTAAATACAACTGTCTTCCAGAGGGGAGGTACATGCTAAGAAGTCAATTGAAAACAGCATGTAACTAGAGGTCCAGGTCGGCAAGAAAACTAGTCAAACTGCTGTGTTAGTACATGGCAGGACAGGATTTAAATTCCTAGAGTGTTCATTGCTATTAAAAAATGACAAGCATGTTAGGGGTCACAATTAAATGCCAGGTGCTGGGAAGTCATCCAGGGTCAGTAGCTTGGCTGCCATGTTGCTAGAGTTGACGCCATGTCGCTAGGAGCCGTTGAGAAGGTAGAGGGCTTGTAGGGCCTGCTGGGGAAATCAATCGGACTCTACTAGGGAGGTGCCAGGTGGGTAGGAATTGCTGTGAAATTCATATGAGGTGAGTGTAACCATGACTGCGGCAGAAAAGACTAGGATGGCTGCAGATCAGGGAAGCTGCAGATCATGGCGGCTGCAGATCAGGGAAGCTGTCTATCAGAGTGGCTGCAGATCAGTTCAAAGACAATTCTGTGACATGCAGATGTATTCAGCAAGCGAGGGTATTGCTCACAAGTGCTGGGGATCTGCATGTGCATGAGGGTCAATGTGACCATTGCATGGTGATCTGCATAAAATAGCGGTACTGCGATTTATGCAGATCAGTGTGCAGATCAGATCATAATGCAGATCAGCGGCAGATCAGTGTGCAGATCAGATCATAATGCTGATATCAGTGGAGCAAGAGGTTATCAGATCAGTTCATACCCCCCGTTAAGAGTTCAGCTGTTGACATCCCCTCACAAGCTTATCATTTATCCTATGTCCACAAGCGAGGGTATCGCTCACAAGCTTAGCATTTATCCTATGCCCACCAGGATGTGTGGCGCCTTGGTTGTCCTACTATGGGAGTGGGGCCAGGGCAGGGAGAAAGTACCATGGAAGGCAGAGGTGATGAAGGGGTGGTTGATGATGACGAGTTCAACCAGAGCATCAGTGGGAGTGGGAGGCGTTGTGACATGCTCAGCGGATGTGGATGTGGATGTGTGTGTGTTGTCGCTGTCACGTGTGCTAGATGTACTTGCATAGGTAGTGGCGTGGACAGTGAGTATGGGTGTGTCTCCATCACGTGTGCTGGATGTACTTGCAAATGCACTAAGGTTCCCCCCATGCAAGTGAGGATCAGCAGAAGCTGCAGATGAGTGTGCAGGTGTGTTTGCAGGTGCATGTGTAATGCCAGGTGTCCAGGGTTGGAGTGGTGGTGAGTTGTGGAAACCAGCTGCAATGCAGAACTCCGTCCATGTGGATGGTAGATCTTGGACTAGTGACCAGTCTAGGGGTATTGCTGGGAAACCTGGTGGTGGTTGTAAGCAGATAAGTTGGAGAGGTTGGTTTGATTCACTACCTGGGTCTGCATCTGCATCTGCTGGGACTATCCAATCTGGTATATCAATCAGGTTCCCCCCATGCAAGTGAGGATCATGGAGGGAACTGCACCCATCAGGAGCTGCTGTGTGTGGGGGGGCAGAGTGGACAGATGTGTCCTCGACAGGGACACAGGGTGCTGCAGCATGTGATGTGTGTAGTGCTGGAACATGGTTGTCGACAGATAAGGATGGCATTGCATCAGCAGGTGAGGGTGCATGGTACATGGTTGCCTCATGCACGCGAATAGCAAGATCAGTAGGTATGCCCCAGTGGGTCCAGAGTGTGGAGGTGGGGAAGAATTCTCTTACCCATTTATCATGGAGTTGCTGCATTCTAGTCTCATATTCCATGTCATAGATCTGACGTTCCAAGTTTTGGATTGTATGGTTTTGTTCTTGGATCTCATGGTTTTGGGCTTGGATTGTTTAGTTCAACTCTGAGATAATGGGGTTTGGGGCAGGGTTTACTTTACGGGCAGGGACAGTCCTAGGGGCAGGAACAGTCCTAGAGGCAGGAACAGTCCTAGGGGCCTTCCTAAGGGTAGGAACAGTCCTAGAGGCAGGGACAGTCCTAGGGGCAGGAACAGTCCTAGGGGCAAGAACAGTCCTAGGGGCCTTCCTAAGGGTAGGGACAGTCCTAGAGGCAGGGACAGTCCTAGAGACAGGGACAGTCCTAGAGGCAGGGGCAGTCCTAGACGTGGCACATATGCTGGCAGGCTGGGGTGTAGGGGCTGTAGCATCACTATCATCATGGCTATTTGTAACACAATCTGTGGCTGGGGACTTAGTGCCATAAAAGGCTCTCAGGTACCACATAGTGTGGTTGGGACTAGAGATATTCTTGCTTTTCAGCATATGTTTAATGCCAGGGGACAGATACTCATTAATGATTTTCATGGAGCTGGCGATCTCATGACATAGTAGCCCTAGGCGATTACCTAGCCAGGGACTGTCAGGAGGCAGAAGCTTGTCGTCAATGAAGATGTCCCAAAAGTCGAAGCCCTCTCCATCAAAGATCATGATGCGCAAGGATTAGACGACGGCTAAAGCGAAGTCCAGCTATAATAGCATCCGCAATGATCAGACGATTCCCCCCATTCTGGCTGTAGTGGCTATCACAGCCGGAATGTGATGATTGTAGCAGGTTACGAAGGATAGGGGGGGGGGGGGGGGGGGGGGGGGGGGCTGGAGAAGGAGCAGAGGGAGACGTAGGGCTCGCTTCGAGCAGGGTAGCAAAGGTGGCGAAGGGGAGCTCAGAGCAGGGATGAGGAAGGGAGAAATGGAGATCTCTACACGAAGTAGAGAATGGGAATGACGGTCTTGGACAGGAGGAAATGGAGAGCTCCGAGCAGTGTAGACAAAGATGTCGGAGTTGAGCTCAGAGCAGGAATTTGGGGGGGGGGGGGGGGGGGGCTTGCGAAGGTTGTCAGTTCTTCAGTCTTGGTCGTGTGTTCGGAGGCAAGGGGAGGTGGCGTTGACAGTAGCAGGGGGGGTAAGGGGTGACGGATTCAGTGAGCGGAAGGGGAGGGTGGTTGGGGGTGGGTGGCTTGCGATGGCGTGCATGGCTGAATATCTCCTCGGCACAAACAATCTCAATCTCAATCTCAAAGGATTGGTAACGCTGTGTATGATCTAATGAGTTAGCAACTCACGTCAAAGATCTACTCAGAAACTCCTGGACTGCGTCTAGGAGACAACGGGAGAGTTGTGTGGGCAGTAGGCGAGGCGGCGCAGGTCGGACAATAACAGTTGTTAAGTTCAAAGTGTCACCTGTCACCCGGCACCCAATAACTCGCTGCTCTCCCAACTAAACCTGTAGGGCGCGCAGAGCTTAGGCCCATGGCGCCACTTTTATGTAAGGGCAACGACGCTTTCGGCGAATTTCATCTTCCATACTGCATCATAGCAAGAGTAATTGGGCTCAACTTTAATTGCATCTTCTCAGACAGCTCCATGTCTAAGGCCAGGCTCGGTGGTGGAGCGAGATCGGAACTCGGGTCAGAGCCAGGCTGGTGATCTATTCCCGGTGTGCGACGTTCAAATGGTTAAGTCATCGGACCAAGTTGCAAGCTTTGTCTAGGTAGCCACAAAGCATACTTGGGGGATGCATAGGGTACACCTACATGTAGGGGGGAAGGTCTAGCTAGGCCTCATGGGGACCATGAGCACTCCCCACATAGGCAAGCCTTAATGGGGGTGCCTAGGCAGTGTCATGTGGCATACATCTGCAAGTACATGGCACATGTTGCACTCCTTGCAGCTCTACCTCCTATGGATGTGTACTCCATGTATTCCCCAAACAGGCCACATGGGCACCCAACCATAGCTTGCAACTTGGTCCGTTCACTTGTACGTGTTTAAGGTCCACCCTTGGTTTGTGTGTGTAACGTGAATAGCCTATTTACATCAAATTTGAGGCATGGGAATACAAGGAGAACCCAGCAAAAGGATGGCCATGCACCACATCATTAAATTACTTGTAAAAAGGCCCAACTGCAGCCCATACACAATGTGATGAATCCATCTTCACATGAAATATACAAAAATAAACATACATGGGCTTAAACTTTGGGGACCCTACTGTGCGAATAGCTATGACACTAACTAGAAGTCAGACGCAAGACATGAGCATTGACCCTGGATCACCCGGGGATAATGCACCCCCCCCGTGGTTTGCAATGTGGTACGCTACAAAGCTTAAACCCACGCTGGACAAATCGTTCGACTCGATTAAAAAAGAGTCGCATCAAACATTGAAGTCGGTGGAAGGACTTTTGAGTGAGATGCGGGAAACCGTTCAGAAACAGACCACTAAGATCGCAAACATAGAGGCCACTCTGAACGCCCAGAGGGATACGATAGTATCCCAGGAGAAGCGCATTTCCGCCCTGGAAGCTGCTATCAAGGATCGGCCGGTGGTGCCCCCAGCAGGGGGAAAAGAATCTGCATGGAGTCGGCCACTCATCCAGCGACCGGGCTCAGCCCCCCCAGACCAAGCAGGTTACGACATGCAATTCAGGATCTCAGGCATCCCTGAAGATCCCAACGAGAACGACAGGCAGCTAGCGGTGGCTGTAAAGTCTAAGCTCACCCAGGCTTTAGAAGCCAACAACACCTACGCCCAGAAGGAGCAAGACAAGGCAGAGTTTACTATTGTGTCCGCTCGACGCATGGGAGGCAAGGTGGATCCCTCACGACCCCGCCTTGCCCTAATCACAGTATCCTCCAGCTTCGATGCTTCCTCCATTGTGAGGAACCGAAGGTTCCTCAAGGATAGCGGAATAGCAGCTCTGGATTTCTTGTCTCCTGAGGAGCTGAAGGCCTGAAGCTGCACAAGGAACACCTTCCAGCGTTTCTGGAAGCTAAGAGGGACCCCTCTAAGTGGGTTTCGTTCAATAGAGGACTCCTGAAGGTGCGGGACAAGGCCCCCCCCTCAGGTGTCTCATCGACTGATGCATGAAGTGGACTAAGGTGCCTTGCATGGAACATCAGAGGACAACTCAGTGTTCTAAGCAGCTGCGGTGCAGCAATGAAAGTGGTGAGAAAACACGACATTTTATTGTTTTCACACACAGGGGTGCGTGGCCAGCTAGACACCCCCCACATTCCAGGTTTCAAATGCCTTTCTTGTGCCCCTCGCCCCAAGTTGAGCAAGGATGGGGGGGTCGCTATCTATGTCCGCACTTGCCTAAATGCTACTTTAGTCCATGAGGCACCTGAATTAGGCATGGCATGGATTCGCATACATGGAACACACATTAGTGTGTGCTATATCCCACATGCTAACAGCTCATACTACAAACATGGTGACGACTGCATTAGTATAGAGGACCACTTCCTCACTCTAGGTAAAATCATTGGGAACTTCCAGGAAAAAGGCAACGTTGTGGTGATGGGTGACTTCAACGCTCGGGTTGGTCTTGGTGTGGACATTGATGATACCGAGTTAGGAGATGAACCAGTATCCCAAACCAATAGTACAGCCCCCAACCAAACCATTCAACCGAGGTGTAGCATGGACACAGCTCCCCCCAATCGATTGGGGGGGGCCCTACTCCAGCTATGTGTAGTAACTGGTCTTATCATCCTTAACGGTAGAACAGAAGGTGATATGCAAGGTGCACATACCTTCTTTGCAGATGGCATGGACAAGAAATCTGTCATTGATTATGCGCTAGCCGCCCCTAGTCTTCTCAACACCCCAGGAGTCAAGTTTAGTGTGGCTCCCAAGCATGACTGCCCTCTCAGGCCCGGGGGTAGAAAGTTTGACCACATGCCTATCACACTCCACATACCAGATGCTGCCCTTAGGCCTTCTCAAGGTACAATTAGTACACCTGCTGGTGGTAAACCTTCGCCCAAACTGAAATGGAAAGACAACTATGTCCAGATGTATGCACACACAATTAAGCGTGACCCAGACGTTAACCGATTACTTGACAATGCACTCCATAGCTTATCTATGGAAGATTCAGAGAAGGGGATTGCTAGTGCTATTGAACTAGCCATAAGCAAATGCACACCATGTCACAAACCTGTAGCTAAGCGTAAGCACGGGCCCGTGAACGCATGGTATGATGATGAATGCAATCGTGCTAGACAGGCAGCAAGCCAAGCAGAACATCAACATGGCTCTAGCTCTGACTTGGCTGGTTCTATGCACAAGGAGTACAAGAGGATTCTCAGAAGAAAGAAGAGGAAGTGGCTAGAAACACGCATGGAGAACCTTCATACGAATCTTCGGCATAATCCGAAAAGTTTTTGGAAAGACGTGCGTGAGCCTAACAAGGCCACTACGGCAGATATCAAAATTCATGATTGGACTGATTATTTTGCAGACCTCTTTGATGTGCAAGTAGGTATTGATCCAAGTCTGGATGCTAGGGACTTTGTCCCTCAAGCTGATGGACCTCAGATAGAGGCCGCACCAACGTGGTTATGTCAAGACTTTACCACCCAGGAGGTGTTTTCTGTTCTCCAATCCCTACGGAAAAACTCCTCCCCCGGGGTAGATGGTATCCCTGCAGAATGGTACAGATTTGCTTCCCATGAGGCCAACTCCCGATTTGTACAAGCTATGACTAACCTGTTTAATCTCATCTGGAAGACCTCTTACCCTAGCCAATGGGCTGCAGCTGCCTTGGTACCCGTACCCAAATCCAAAGGCAGTGTGTATGACAAGGACAACTATCGAGGTCTTGCGGTGAGCAACTCCATAGGAAAGATCTTCTCCCTTTGCATGCTACGTAGACTAGATGATTGGTCAGAAGAATTCAACCTCAGAGCCGCTGGCCAATATGGATTTAGAAGTGGTAGGGGTACTGCAGATGCATCATTCATTCTTAACCATATTGTAGATAAATATATAGAGAAGAAAAAACCACTCTTTGTGGCTTTTGTTGATTTCAAGAAGGCTTATGATTGGGTCAACAGAGACTTACTATGGGATTGCTTAGCAAGGCTAGGAGTCAAGGACCCCTATCTCAGTATTCTTAAGTCCATGTATAATCATGTTGTTTTCCAAGTTCGCCTACATGGGGACATTGGATCCTCCTTTCCATCCCTTGTAGGATTTAAACAAGGAGACCCCCTATCCCCACTATCAGCTTGAAATCACTCCGGTAGAGTGGACAGTAGATTAAAGCAGCGGAACAGACGCACCAATCTATACACGGAGACAAGGATAACGTTACAGACACAGGAGACCCATAAAGGGGCACCTGTGGTGAAAGGAGGCGGTAGACAAGAACCTAACAGGGTACAGATCAGACCGGAGACGTAGGTGACAGGAAGCTGCCACTGAGTCATCTCAAGATGACTCAGTCCCACGGGAAGCTGGCTCAGGAGAGCCGATAGTTCTAAGGGAGTACATAAGTAGTCACCAAGTCATAAAACGCGTGAGAGCACCGCTATACATGCTGATACTCCACCTATGACACAGGTGACATACAATAGTACTACTCCACCTATGGCACTGGTGACATAGAACTATATGTAACAAATAAAAAAAAAAAAAAAAAAAAAAAATCAAAGAACTCCGAAAAATAAAAATCGAGAGAAACTTCAAATGAAACCCGAAGGGTGTTTGGGAAGGTATGAAGCAAGGCAAAGAATCAAAATTTGCCAAGTGGATATAAGAGGACAACTAAATATCAAAGTCGGGTAACAACGGTATAGAAAACCCGATCCGGGAATAGGAACCTAATGCCAATCAATGATAACTTAAAGAAACTCTAAATGTAACCAAAAATTCCAGAATACATGTAACCAAAATTCTAGAATACATGTACCCAAAAATTTGGTTTAAGGAGAAGCAGTCATTCCAAACATGCGAATGAAACGCCAGAACACCATAGGATCAAGGGGCTTGGTGAAGGGGTCAGCACAGTTGTCCTTAGTGTTAACATAGGCAACATCCACCTGGCCATCCTCCACCAGCTCCTGGATATAGTGATGGATGACATCAATGTGCTTGTTGCGAGGGAGCAGCTGACAGTCATTGGCCCAGCTCAAGGACCCCAAGTTGTCACCCTGAATGGTGACCAGGTCACAAGGCAGCCCTAGATCAATTCTCAACTTTTTCAACCATTGCACCTCCCCGGCAGTCTGAGACAGGGCCTGATACTCAGCCTCACTGGAGCTAACAGCAACAGTGGGTTGCCTTTTGCTCATCCAGTTCACAAGGCAGCCTCCAGCAAGCACAGCATAGCCAGTCTGAGATCTCCTGTCAGACCCATCATCAGCAAAGGATGAGTCACTAAAGACAGTAAAAGAGAAACCAGGGCTGTGAGTGTAAGTGAGGCCCAGATGGGAATGTTCTCTCAAATACAAAAGCAAGCGCTTGGCTGCAGCCCACAGGGGGGCAGTGGGTTGAGCAGAAAACCTGGACAGGTAGCTAACAGCAAAAGAAATATCAGGCCTTGTGCAGGTAGCCAGGTACAGCAAAGCCCCCACAAGAGAGAGGTACTGGCTATTAGAGGCCAGAGGTTCTCCAGGAGGATCAGTGACAGTGCACTTGGACATGGGAACTGAAAACTTGGGCTTGGTAGCAGCAGTGAGACCAAACTGCTCCACCAGCTCAACAATGTAGGAGTGCTGGGAGAGGTCGATCTTAACACACCTGCCGTCAGAATCAAGTGTACAAGTCATGTCCAATGAAAGGAACTGGACAGGTACACCCATTTCCTTGACTTCCCACCCAGCTGCTTCCATAGCCTTGATCAGCAAGGCATACCTATGCAGCTCACTAAAAGCACAGATAAAGTCATCCACATAGGTCAGGACATAGCTCCACCCACCAGTAGAATCCCTCCTGAAATACAGAGCAGGTTCAGCTTTGCACATGGTAAAACCGTGGGCAACCAAAACCTGCTTTACATCTTTGCTCCAAGCCCTGGGTGCCTGCTTCAAACCATAAAGAGATTTAATTAGCTTGCACACAAGGGGAACATTGTCAGGACCAAGTTCATGAAAGCCCTCAGGCTGGTAGCAGAACAGGTCCAGACCAGGTTCCAGCTTGGCATTCAAGAATGCAGTCTTGATGTCCAGCTGCCTCACAAACATTTTTCTATGAGTGATGGCAGCAAGGAGCACACGAAGACCTGCTTTAGAGGAGACGGGGGCATATACATCATGGTAGTCCAGCCCAGGACGTTGCAGAAAACCACGAACTACAAAACGAGCTTTAAAACGCAAAGAACCATCAGCCCCATGTTTCTTGACAAATAACCATCTGCCAGATAGAATCCTCTGCCTAGGAGGCTGTGGAGTGAGGACCCAAGTGCCATGAGCATGGAGGGAGGCCATCTCATCCTTCATAGCCTGCAGCCAGAGATCTCTGTCTGGGTTGGTAGGTAACATTGCAGCTTTATAAGAGAGTTCAGTAGAGGTAGAAATAAAAGCCCCCACGTACAAGCAGTGTACTTGTACATGGGCAGCGGGGATATCAGCAGTATCAGCAGTAACCGGTAATAAAGCCCCCAGCGCAGCACTCATGCGTGGTTGAACAAGGCCGGCCTCCTTTGCCTCTAAATCGTCGAAGCCTGGGTACACTGGAACACCCCAGCCATACGCAGTATCTGACCCGGACCAGTGTTCGAGGTCATCACTCACATCATCTGTGACGGCCACATCGTCGCAATGCCTGGTCCGGTATAAACCACCAGGTATAGCAGGGGGTGAAGTGATCAACAACTCCCGCGAGCTATCCGAATAGGTGGACGGGGGGTGGCGACTTGTGGGCAGTGGACCAGTACTAGGTTCCACTATGACCCGAGGCTGTCCTAATCCTACGACTTCACCGACGAAACGTGGCGCAGAGGAAGGCCCGGCGACCCCCTGAGATTCGAATAAATTAGAGCTTGAAGGAACATCAGACTCCCCCTGGCCCAATGCCGCCGCACGCGATACAGCACCATCATTACCTGGCCTGGGACGCATCGTCATCCCATGACCACTAAAGCGGTCAACAATCGGGGTTGGTAAAGGGCCCAGGACATTGTCAGTAGTATCAAGCCCTTTACCGATGATAGCGGCAGGGGTGCGAGAAAAATACTGAGATCCATCATAGGGAAAAAGCCCAGGGATACAGTTATAGCTAAACTGTTCATAGAAGAGCACATCACGACTCTCTACCACCTGGCGCAACTTAGGAACCCAAACAAAATAACCCTTACTCACCAGAGAATACCCAACCAGTCTACCAGATAACGCCCTTTCGTCAAGCTTATTGCGCTTCTTCCCATTCACTAAGGTAACATAGCATGGGCACCCGAACACGCGCAATAACGATACATCAGGTAGAACCCCAAAGAACAACTCATAAGGAGTCTTGTCACCCTGATTAGGCAGCCGGTTGCGTAGGTAACACGCGGCGAGGAAGGCATAGGGCCAGAAGGACTTAGTGAGCTTAGACTCCAAGTGAATGCTCCTAGCTACGTTCTGAAGGACCCCATTGTACCGTTCCACAGTCGCATTCTGCTGAGCAGTGTAAGCCATGGACAATTCATGCACAGCACCAACCGATTCTAACCAATCCTCGAACCATTTCACTATAAATTCCTTAGCCCTGTCAGACCTAAGACACTTGAAAACAAATCCATGCAGCTGAGTCATCCATCTGAGGATGGTAGTTTGAACTGCTAAGGGAGCTTCATCCCTGGTTCTCAAGCACAAGACCTCAGCATAGCCAGAGTATTGGTCAGTGAGACACAGAACATAAAACTCCCCACGCAAGCCCCTAATATTAAATGGCCCCATGATGTCCAATTGAAGGCGTTGTAATGGGGCACGGATCCTAGTTTTGCTTTCTTTAGGAAAAGGGATACGTTTTCCCTTTGCCTTCTGACAAGCATCACATGGGATCTTAGACAGTCTTTGCACCTGTTGGAGAGTGAGGGGTAAGTTCTGAACCAAACCCTTCCTTACAAGGTTGTGCATGGCATCATAGCCAGGGTGACCCAGCCGCCTATGCCACAACCATTCAGGAGTGGTAGGGATCACAACTCCACCATCCTCATCAACATCAAGAGCAAAAGCTGGACAATCTTCAGCACCATACAAACGGCCACGAGGGGTGTGACAAGGCCTACATGCAAACTTGTACACACCATCACTGGAGGCAGGGAAAGACCACAGAACAGAAGAGCCCTGTGTGGCAGTACAACTAAGACTATCAAAAGAAATCTTGCAGTTGTGAGCATGGGCAACAGCATTTACTGACATGAGGTTCACCGGACAGTGTGGGATGTAGAGAACATTGGTTAAAGTGATTGGTGTTGGTAACCAATCACTACATAACACAATAGAACCCTGACCCACAGACCGTTGAACCACACCATCACCAAATTTAACTGCTGGCCCAGTCTCAGAAGCATGAAACACAGTGAACAAAGACATATCACCTGTGATTGACATCCCAGCTCCAGAATCAACATGCCAGACACCCTCAGACAGGCTCGGGCTGCAGACATTTGAAAATTTCGCAGTGCAAGAGAAAAGGACAGAGCGTACCTCCTATTTCTTGTCCAAAGCATACCCATCAATCTGAGCCTGCAAGGAGGCCAGCTGCCGCGGAGTAAGCACACCTGGAAGGGCCAAGGCCATGGGCACCGGATTGGTAACCGGTGCACCAGGCTTGGTCTTACGCAGGTGCGGATGCTTCGTGAAACAGCGATCCTCCGAGTGGGTCGTCTTGCTGAGGCATGGGCCCCAAGTGCAATCCAGACGTCGCTTGTTGGAACCAGAACCCTGAGAACCAGATCCCTGCCCACGCTGAAACGCAGCATTGGCAGGAACCTGGGGAGCGTCCCGGGACCAACCAGGATGCCTGGAGTCGGACCTGGGGAGAGCAATGTTCAAAATGTCGAGAGACCGATATGCCTCCAGACAAGACCAGTAATCTACAGTCTGTCTGTTAGCCAACATCATACCATACTGGATCCGCAGCGATTCAAATCGGATCAAACGGATCCCATTCACAATGGTTTCCATGGCGTGGCTCTGAGTGACAGGATGTCCAGCACTGCGGAGGTCAGTGCACAGACTGCGAACCATGCGAAAGAAATCATCGACACGGTCAGAAGGGCCCATGTGCGCATTATGAAGTTCGATACGCATGAGAGGGACTCTAGAGGCAAGGGCATCAGACTGCGTCTTCCGGATATCCAAAAGGATATCCCGAGGGGTGGCAAAGTCCTGGTATACCTTGACCATATCGTCCTCCATGTTCGCGAGCATCATAGTTAAACACATGAACTCCTGACGTTCGAGAGGCAGTGCACTGAACCCCAACAGTGCAGGATCAAACCGAGACTCACCATGAATGAGGGTATTAGACCCAGCTCCAATCGCAGAAGGGACAGGAGCCAAGGACCTACGAATGTCCATGAAATACTCCGCAGCAAGACCAGCGTCAAGAGCGCGCTGGTCGTCTATGTTCCTAATCACAGGAATGGACCTCGCAACACTCATAAGCAGCTCGAAATCTGGGCTAACAGGACACCGAGGGACAGGCACTCGCACAAACTGATAACCAAGCTTCTCGTGATCACTACGCCTCGTACCACCAAAGGAAACACCATGATCTGGGGGATACGGAATCCCAGAAGTGACTGGACCAAGAAAAGAACGACACCTGGTACCAAGCTCAGAGAAAGCCATCACTCGGCGATGCCTCAGCTTCACACTAACATTTGCCATTGTAGCCTGCATATCCATCCGACCGTACAAAGAGCGGTTCAAGGACTCACCATCCCGTCGATCCTGGTTGATCAGGCGGTAGTCCCGCAAGTTCAAAGTCGGAGGAGATCCACCAGTGAGCAGATGCTCCCAAGATTCGCATGACCGCGTATATAGCATAGGAGGAGGGCCAGGGGCAGGAGGCAGCTCCACCGGCGGAGGCGGAGGGGGTTCCAGGGAGGCACCAGCAGCAGAGGTGCGTGCAGAGGAAACAGCAGCCTCGCGAGAGCGAGTGTGGTAGCCAGGGAGGCCACGCTCCATGGGGGCAGATGCAGAGGAAAAAGAAGCAAAGCCCTTCAAGAAAGTGGGCTTAGCCACCTCCGGGTAAGCCGGGGGAACAGGCTCAAAGGGAGGCGCCGACGAAGGCTGAGGCTGATACACAGGCGAAAGCTCTCGATTAGGCATCTGCTGATCAGCAGGCTCATACACCGGCGAAACAGCGGAAGTCTCAAAGACACGAGTGGCAGCAGCAGATGGGGTCACGCCACCGAAGTCAGCACTCGTAGCACTCTTCAAGTCCTCCTCATCATCAGTAGTAGTAGAGTAGTCTTCATCATAATTGAAGGGGACGCAATGAGGCTGCGGGTCTGATGCACAACGGATGATCTGTGTCTGTACACAACACAGCTTCATCAGGACATCCTCAACATCAGAGGACAGGCGTCGAACATTGAGAGAAGGAACCGTAAAGTTGGAGGATTGATCGGGGGGGGTTACTTCCTTGATGGCGGAAGGACCCTCCTCTCCGGCAGCAGAGGCCGCTGGCGCGCAGTCGTCTAGCCAATCTAGAGGAACCTTCACCCCCGTTGGGAGGATTCGGTCGCATCCATTGCTCACAATGACACTGCGGATCCCACGAGCCCATGAAACACCATTAAGTTTGGTAAGTTTCACAAAGCCGGCAGGAGGCCCTCGCGGAAGTTGCATTATCAAAGCAGTGGTAGTGATGAGGAGCCCAGTAACCTATCAGCTTGAAATCACTCCGGTAGAGTGGACAGTAGATTAAAGCAGCGGAACAGACGCACCAATCTATACACGGAGACAAGGATAACGTTACAGACACAGGAGACCCATAAAGGGGCACCTGTGGTGAAAGGAGGCGGTAGACAGGAACCTAACAGGGTACAGATCAGACCGGAGACGTAGGTGACAGGAAGCTGCCACTGAGTCATCTCAAGATGACTCAGTCCCACGGGAAGCTGGCTCAGGAGAGCCGATAGTTCTAAGGGAGTACATAAGTAGTCACCAAGTCATAAAACGCGTGAGAGCACCGCTATACATGCTGATACCCACTCCTATTCGGTCTGTTCATTGATAGAATTGAATCGTTCCTCCAATCCAAGCTCCCAAATGTAGGGGCTGGGCTTAGGGGAAAGATTCTGCAACTGTTACTTTATGCTGATGACCTAGCTATAATGGCAGAATCCCCGGCAGATATGCAAGCGATGCTTGACTGCCTGAGAGATTTCTGCGAGGCTACTAAGATGGCTGTGAATATAAAGAAAACTGAGATTGTCGTTTTCAACAAGCAATTCTGTGATGAGGTCCGCATGGATCCTGATTACAAATTTGTCTATGATGGAGCACAACTTTCTACAAAGTTATCTTTTATCTACTTGGGATCCCTCTTTGTGGATGGTGACTCAAGCAATCGTGCAAAAGCTGCTTTTTCTAGGATGCTCACTAAGGCCCAAAAGGCACACCACATGCTCCGTAGGCGATGCCATACTATGGAGATATACAATATTGATATTCTCACCCACCTGTTTGATTCTCTTGTACAACCTATCCTGAATTTTGGCTGTGAGGTGTGGGCTCCTTCTATTCTGAACAACACACTTATCTCAAATGACCATGCTTGTGAGAAATGGCATAGAGGTATACTTAAACAAATGTTGGGTGTTTGCCAATCTACTACATCTAATATTATCATGGAAGAGCTGGGTAGAACCCCGTTGTGTTTTGCTTGGCTTAAACAAGCTTTGCGCTTCTGGAACAAGACCATACATAAAGAACCTGAGGATCTCATTAGAATGGCTCTTGAGGAATCTTTTGACTCCAACACTGGCTGGGTTCATGACTTACGTTGTGCTCTCCACAAGCTAGGATCCAGTAAAAACATCAACATCTTGGAGGCTGTCGATGTCGAAGGTTTTATGTCTGAAGTTTTTGAGTCATGGAGGTTTAAGTACCCAAGTGACACCAATGCAGTTAGAGACATCCCTGATGAGAGAAGGGTTGGCTTTAAACGCCTACGATACCAAAAATGGTTCGCAGCCAACAGCAATGATGAGAATGGCTTGATTCCCTTTACATCCGCCTTACATAAGCAGGATCAGATTCGTTCTATAGCACAGTTTAGAATGGGTTCCCATTGGCTGAACACAGAAAGAATGAGGGTGGTGGATAGAGCACACATCCCTCCCTCAATGAGACACTGTCAAATGTGTGGGTTCCAAAAACCTGAGGATGAAATGCATATGTTTGAGTGCCCTTTTTATAATGATATTCGCCTTCGCTACCAGAAGCTGTTTACAGATATTTATAGGCATGTCCATGAGGATACCGACTTAACCGTATGGAATGTGGAATTCTGCGATTCCACATTCAGAACCTTTATGAATGGAAATGGCACTAAGTCTTTTTGGAGCAACCTAGCCGACTATCTTTCTACTTGTAGAAGAGCAAGACAGGAAGCCCTGGACTGCTTAGTGGCACCGTAATTTATTATCCCTTTTTTTCTTCTTGTGACTTCTCATTTGTTAGCTTCTTACCTCCGCCACTGGAAGTGGTTGAGATCTGGGTCCTGCTCTAGGGGGTTTAATACCTACGCCACCAAAACGGTGGTTGGGAGTTTGGTTTGTTTGTCCTCGACACACCCCTGATGTAATGGGGTTTTTTGCTTTGTGGGTGCTTTTTCTTTTTGTTTAAAGCACAGAGTCTCATACACCCTCGCGGTGTCAAGTAGACTTTAACATGTAATGTAATGTAATGTAAGGTTAGATTTCTCACGTGAACACGTAGACAATCCAGGGCCAAAAGCAGTACTCAAGCCGTCGACTCGTCGAGCTAGTCTGAGGGAAAACTATCACTTTGTGCTGGGCAGAAGATCGTCCTTGGCACAGGCGTAGTGGCGTTGCTTCGGTTAGCGTTCAGGGACCATGACCTTTTGTTGGTTACACAGTGAAGACTGAAGTAGAAGGAAGAAACACGCAACGAGTGCGCTTATATAGAAGACGGGAGTCTGCAGGAAGATCCTGGAGACCCGTGTAGGCCACAGCTAGCCTGTGGCCTAGCGGCAGGCAACTCGGGACCTGGAGAGACCAGGTACCGGTATGCATTATGCCGACTCAGTGTCAGATGTATATCGGACAATAACAAGGGGGGGCCCTCATTTTGTTTTTTGCTAACTTTTTACTCAGACCTCCAAATGACATTCTGAGACCACCCTTAAGTAGACTTTGGTAAGGATAGTCTATTGGCACCACTTTGGAACTCGTGCGATAAGTATTTACCCCCCCCCCCCCCCCCCCCAAACCCCAGTCCAGGTACATCAGTTGCTGAGAGTTACTTGGTACTAGCGAGCCAGCGGGGACCGACTCAGATTCGACTCAAAACCGCTTTGGCAAAAGATCGTTTGCCATTTAATGTTGCGCGTACGGTACCTCGCCATAACTGACTACCACTGGCAAGTAACAGCCATACTTGGTAAAACCTGTACAATTTGTTTTGGGGACACACCACCGTACACAGTCTGCTGGCAGCTCGCGTGTAAGAAGTTGATTACATACTTATTCGGCTCTACCCTTAAATTGGCTGAGTTTGATAGTTTATGTAACATACTGTCGTACACCTGTCAGTTTAATATGGCTGCTAGCCGTATTCGACCACCGTATGTTATAACAAATGAGAGCCTTGCATCATGCAACTTGAACTTGGTTACATGACTCCAGCCAGCAATTTGGCTGCTCAACGTCTTTGGCAGCAAAAATAATTACCAGGAAAGTATGATCATGCCACACCTTCATCACGTTAACTATCCTACTACACGATATTTGTGCTATACACGAAGACACTTAATAGAGCCGGGCATGAGATCGATGTCATGCCAAAAATAAAAATTACTCAGGCGCGTAGACTAAATAGTCTTAAAACTGTCTAATCCGCTTAGTATGCTCCCTGGTTTCTGTGGGTGGGTATCACACAGGGGGGCGTGGATTTGGAAGACGGTGAGCAGCCCAGAGTTGGCGCAACAACCATGTAACAATCCAATCCAATTTATGGGCCTGGGTAAATGAGGAAAGCAGCTACCCGCTAGGGTTGTTCAGGACGGTGCGTCTTCCATCGCAGACGCAGCGTTGAAGGGTCCGTTGACCATAAGGAAGGGTCCATTGCGTCGCAGGACGCAAGCTATACAATTGGTTGCGTCTCAGGCAGCAGAGCTGGGGGCCCTCTTGAAGTACCCTGCTACCCGCTGATCCCACTGCGCTGGCCTAGCTCTGCAAGCTGGGTGCTGAAATCCTGCCCGTTCAGCATCTCAGTGGCACCATAAATGAGCTGCTTTGGGGGGAGGCTCTTGGCGGCCCAGTACATCAAGCTCTCCCGCTCCATATAGTTCCCGCCTCCGATCATGAAAACCATCGCCTCCTTGAAAGGGCCCTTGGCTCGTTCCAACGTCACCTTGCCGGCAGGTGCCTTAGGGTCGAACACAGCGTAGGATTCGAACTCGGGAGTTCCTATCTTTCCCTCCACCAAAGCTTCCACGGCAGCGACCACAGGCATTTGACGAGAGCCTGTGTGTGTGGGGGGGGGGGAAGTTGGAAAGGTGTTGGGAATTAGCGTGTTCGGTTTGGCTAGGATACCAGTAATATATAAATAAATAGACCAATATGCAATGCATGCTTCTGTATTTATCTGGCCACCCACCTCCCATTTGTATCTTCCCGCTTATCTTGACAAAGCTCGGACCCAACTCAGGGCGTGCCTACTTACATGAACGGGCATGACACATTATAAAGAGATGAACACAAAGAAATATAAATAAACCAATATGCAAGTCCATGCTCATGTATCCATATAAACAAACCAACATTCATGCTCCATGCTCATGTATTTATCTGGCCACCTACCCCCCAAGAGGGTCTTCATGCCCTTGGTGACGGTGCTCAAGCCCTGGCCAAACGTCTTGTCTGCCCAGTCTAGAATATTGGACTGGGATGCCAGACCAGCGAGGCCCTCTTGTGTCTGAGGGCCGCCTGCCTTCTGTGCTGCCCCCGTCAGGTTATTTCTCTTCAGCGTCCGCACGTATGCCATGGCGGTGGTGTCACCGCCTGCGCTCTTTACTGCAGCTTCTAGGCCGGCCATCTCACTGTCGCTAGGGATACCTGCAGGCAGAGGTAGTGGGTAGGGAGCGGAGTTGGCAGAGGTAGGGGGTAGGAGTAGTGGGCAGTGGGTAGAGGTAGGTAAAAGAGTTGGCCTATGTAGTGGGTAGAGGGTATATGTAGGTAACAGAGTTGGCATAGGTAGCGGGTAGTGGGTAGTGGGTAGAGGTAGGTAACAGAGTTGGCAGAGGTAGTGTGTAGGGGTAGTGGGTAGAGGTAGGTGGCAGAGTTGGCATATGTAGTGGGTAGTGGGTAGAGGTAGGTAACAGAGTTGGCAGAGGTAGTGGGTAGGGGTAGTGGGTAGAGGTAGGTAACCGAGTTGGCAGAGGTAGTGGGTAGAGGTAAGTAACAGAGTTGGCATGTGTAGTGGGTAGGGGCAGTGGGTAGAGGTAGGTAACAGAGTTGGCAGAGGTAGTGGGTAAAGGGTATATGTAGGTAACAGAGTTTGCAGAGGTAGCGGGTAGCGGGTAGAGGTAGGTAACAGAGTTGGCAGAGGTAGCGGGTATATGTAGGTTACAGAGTTGGCAGACGTAGTGGGTAGAGGGTATATGTAGGCTACAGAGTTGGCAGAGGTAGTGGGTAGAGGGTAGATGCAGGCTACAGAGTTGGCAGAGGTAGTGGGTAGCGGGTAGATGTAGGCTACGGAGTTGGCAGAGGTATTGGTAGGTTAATGAGTAGACTTCTCTAATGTAGGAGGCGAGCATCAACATCAACTACTTCTGCTGGTTGTCACCTGCACAAGACAGCAAGTAAATGAGGGCCATTCGAAGCTTGTCTTGTCCAGTGCCTTGTCCTCTACTACTACTACTACTACCACCTCTACTACTACTACTACTACTACTACTGAGGCTGCTACATCAACTTCCACTGCTGTTGCTGATTGTCACCTTCACAAGACAGCAAGTAAATGAGCACCATTCGAAGCTTGCCTTGTTCAGTGCCTTGTCCTACACTACTACTACCTCTACTACGATGACCACCTCTACTAGTACTACTACTTCTAATGAGACTGCTTCATCAACTACTTCTGCTGTTGCTGGTTCTTACCTTCACAAGGCAGCAAGTAAATGGAGGTTTCACTACTTTTGGCCCCGTTTCTGCCCAAATTGCTGCTATATTTCTGAACTGAACACAAAAAACCTGGTTGTTACCTTCACAAGACAGAAAGTAATTGAGAGCCATTAAAAGCTTTTCTTGTCTTGTACTGCTGGTGCTGGTTCTCACCAGAGATTTCCCCACCGCTTTCACTACTTCTGACCCCGTTTTGGCCCCAATTGCCACTATAAAGAACCCAAATCCATGAGCACAAATGGCCCTGGTTGTCACCTTCACAAGACAACAAGTAGATGAGAGCCATTCGAAGCTTGTCTTGTCCAGTGCCTCGGCCTGTGGTTGCTCCAATCAGCTTCATTACCGCTGCCAGGTCTCCTTTGCCTGAAAGGAGGTCCTCTCCCAAGTTATGGAACTGATCCAGCGCACGTGTCTTGATGGCAGTCAACAATGATGTTGCGAGGTTGGTATGCTTATCCAGCACTTTCTTCTTCTCTTGAAGCTCGGGGAGGGAGGAGACTGCTGAAATCAGGTTTTTCGTGTTCTGTGCTATTTGTTCGTCGGGGTCATAGACGCCTTCCTGCGACGGTCAGAGGAGGACAGTGGGGGAGGGAGGAGACTGTTGAAATCAGGTTGTTTGTGTACTGTGTTATTTGTTTATCAGGTCATAGACGCCGTCCTGCGAGAGGTCAGAGGAGGACAGTGGGGGAGGGAGGAGACTGTTGAAATCAGATTGTTCGTGTACTGTGTTATTTGTTTATCAGGTCATTGACGCCGTCCTGCGAGAGGTTAGAAGAGGACCGTGGGGGAGGGAGGAGACTGTTGAAATCAGATTGTTCGTGTTCTGTGCTATTTGTTTATCGGGGTCATTGACGCCCTCCTCCAATGGTCAGAGGAGGACAGTGTGGGAGGGAGGAGACAGTTGAAATCAGGTTGTTTGTGCTCTGGGCTATTTGTTCATCGGGGTCATTGACGCCCTCCTGCGAGGGTGAGAGGAGGACAGTGGGGGAGGGAGGAAGCTGTTGAAATCAGGTTGTTTGTCTTCTTTGCTATTTGTTCGTTGGGGTCATTGACGCCCTCTTCCGAGGGTCAGAGGAGGACAGTGTGGGAGTGAGGAGACTGTTGTTTTCGTGCTCTGGGCTATTTGTTCATCGGGTCATAGACACCTTTTTGCGAGAGTCAGAGGAGGACAGTGTGGGAGGGAGGAGACAGTTGAAATCAGGTTGTTTGTGCTCTGGGCTATTTGTTCAGCGGGGTCATTGACGCCCTCCTGCGAGGGTGAGAGGAGGACAGTGTGGGAGGGAGAAGACTGTTGAAATCAGGTTGTTCGCGTTCTCTGTAACCTGTTCGTCGGGGTCTAAGACACCCACCTGCGAGGGTCAGAGGAGGACAGTGTGGGAGGGAGGAGACTGCTGAAATCAGGTTGTTTGCGTTCTGTGCTATTTGTTCGGCAGGGTCATAGACGCCGTCCTCTAGGGTCAGAGGAGGACAGTTGGGGAGGGAGGAGACTGTTGCATCTTATCAAATGCAAGCGCTGAAGCCTACGTGCGGCCCCTTATTTGTTTTCTGATTAATCTCATCCACCTTAAGACTAATACATCATGTAATCAGTCCAATTCAGGAAGCGCCAAAGCCAACCTGCAGCCCCTGTTTTTTCTCCGATTAATCTCATCCACCGCGGCTCAGTAGGCTATGCAATCAACCCAATTCAACCCTTCAAGTAATCAATCAAATTCAACCGCCCGAGCAATACATCCAATTCAACAAGCGCCATTCAACAGCCCATGTAATCAATCCAATTTAATCCAATGCATGCGCCAAGGCCTACCTGCGGCCCCTGATTTGTCTTCTGATTAATCTCATCCACCGCGGCTCGGTAGGCCTTTAATTGCGTCTCCACCTCCTCAGCGACGCGGGGGAAGGGGTAAGTACCGCAAGCCTCCCAGAAAAAGTCGTGCTCATCAACATCATATGTACGGGTCTTTGCTGCGGCTGCTGCTAGCAGGTAAGGATGATGGAGGGAAGATGAGAGGAATGATCACAGGTGGCGGAAATGCAGGGAAGGATAATGGGGGGGAGGGGTAGGTACCGCAAGCCTCCCAGAAAAAGTCGTGCTCATCAACATCATATGTACGGGTCTTTGCTGCGGCTGCTGTGTGCAGGTAAGGATGATGGAGGGAAGATGAGAGGAATGATCACAGGTGGCGGAAATGCAAGGAAGGATAGTGGGGGGAAGGGATAGGTGCAGCAAGCCTCACAGAAAGGTCGTGCTCATGAACATCACAAGTACGGCTCTTTTCTGTGGCTGCTGTATGCAGGTAAGGATGATGGAGGGGGGAAGGATGATGGAGGGGGGAAGGATGATGGAGGGGGGAAGGATGATGGAGGGGGGAAGGATGATGGAGGGGGGAAGGACGATGGAGGGGGGAAGGATGATGGAAGGAAGATGAAAGGAATGATCACAGGTGGCGGAAATGCAGGGAAGGATAATGGGGGGGAGGGGTAGGTACCGCAAGCCTCCCAGAAAAAGTCGTGCTCATCAACATCATATGTACGGGTCTTTGCTGCGGCTGCTGTGTGCAGGTAAGGATGATGGAGGGAAGATGAGAGGAATGATCACAGGTGGCGGAAATGCAAGGAAGGATAGTGGGGGGAAGGGATAGGTGCAGCAAGCCTCACAGAAAGGTCGTGCTCATGAACATCACAAGTACGGCTCTTTTCTGTGGCTGCTGTATGCAGGTAAGGATGATGGAGGGGGGAAGGATGATGGAGGGGGGAAGGATGATGGAGGGGGGAAGGATGATGGAGGGGGGAAGGATGATGGAGGGGGGAAGGACGATGGAGGGGGGAAGGATGATGGAAGGAAGATGAAAGGAATGATCACAGGTGGCGGAAATGCAAGGAAGGATAGTGGGGGAAAGGGATTGGTGCCGCAAGCCTCACAGAAAGGTCGTGGCCACTGCATGTACGGGTCTTTGCTGCGGCTCCTGTGTGCAGGGAAGGATGATGGCGGGAAGATGAGAGGAATGATCACAGGTGGCAGAAATGCAAGGAAGGTTAGTGGGGGGAAAGGATAGGTGCCGCAAGCCTCACAGAAAGGTTGTGCTCAATAACATCTTTTGTACGGGTCTTTGCTGCGGCTGCTGTAAGCAGGGAAGGATGATGGAGGGGGGAAGGATGATGGAGGGAAGATGAGAAAGATGATCAGAGTTTGGCGGAAATGCAAGGAAGGATAATGGGGGGAAGGGATAGGTGCCGCAAGCCTCACAGAAAGGTCGTGGCCATGAACACTGTATGTACGGGTGTTTGCTGCGGCTGCTGTAAGCAGGGAAGGATGATGGCGGGGGGTAGGATGAATGCGGGAAGATGAGAGGAATGATCACAGGTTGAGGAAATGCAAGGAAGGATAAAGGGGGGAAGGGATAGGTGCTGCAAGCCTCACAGAAAAGCCGTGCTCATCAACAGTGTATGTACGGCACCAGCTACACCCGCACCAGCTACACCCGCACCAGCTACACTCCTGCATACCATTTCAAAACAAACAAAAACTCAAATTGACAGCATACAAAAATCAGCACAAGAATCAATCAATGTATCAATGAGTCAATATATCAATCGATCAATGTATCAATCCATCAATGTGGCCCTGACCGGCACTGTTTCTTTTTGGGGCTACGCGTAGCAGCTTCTAGGCAGCTCCCTTTCTCTGAGCTTAGGCCAGACCTGAAGCTAACTAGTGCGCCTGGAAGCTGACATGAAGGGCATTCTAGTGTAGCTGAGCGCTTTGGGACTGGCCCAGTGGCTGGATAATGGAGCTGACTGGAAGCTGCCATGCGCAGCCCCCGAAAAATAGCGACATATTGCTGAAAACAAGTTCTATGCAGCGTCGCCTGCGACGCTAAAAAATGGCGGACAGTGATCGCGAGGGAGAGACAGGTGGCAACGGAAGCGAGTTAGTTGCGAGACCGTTGGCTGACGTGTCGGGCTTCATCAAGGTCGGACGGATGGATGGATGGACGAACGGACAAATGGGTAACACTGGGGGCTCCCGCCCCCCAGAAGGGGGGCTCCGCCAAAAACTCAGCTACCGACCTGATGAAGAGCCGGGCCCAGGCACTCCTTCTGAGATGACCACCTTGTTCAGCCGCATGCCGAGGACGTCCTGTCAAAGATCGGGACGGATTTGTTTTGGTAGGAATGCTTTGATTTTCGATAGACGTTGTTTGTTTTTTAAGGTTACATTTTCCTGGTAATTAATTTTACGGCTGAAGACGGCACGCAGCAAAATTGCTGGCTGGAGCCATGTAACCAAGTTCAAGTTCATACATTGGGACAAGAGAAAAGATGACGCACATACACATAGACAGACAATAAGCTGTGATGGAACTTCACTGCAGAGACCTGGACATGTCTCTATTTGGACCTTGTTACACTCCCTGGTTTAGGTGGCTATCGTATGGGGGAAAGCATTGTATTCTGCAGACGGTTAGACGCTGAATTGCCGGCGTATATAGCCTTGTAACAATTATTCTTCGTCTTCTTCTTTGATGGAACTTCACCAGGAATTAATTCAGGACTCCGGAACTTTCTAGACGATCAGATAAGGGGATAAGTAAAATGATGACCATAGCTTTGCACCTGACTTAACTGAAGCCCACCCTGAATTCGAAAAACGTTCACCAGACAGATTGGCACAGATAATGTTTTTTGGCGGAGCCCCCCGTTCACGGGGGCGGGAGCCCCCAGGGTTACCCTGTTGTATGATCGTCCGGTTGAAAAATTAAAGCCTGACACGTCAGCAAACTGTCTCATAACTAACTGGCTTCGGTCAGCTCCATCGTTGCCACCTTTTGTTCCGTTGCGAACACACTCCGTGTTGCTTGCGACGCTGCATAGGACTTATTCTTTTGTTTTTTGTGCATGATGTTCATAAGCCCCCCGTAAATCTTCGTCTAGCCTCGAGCACATTTGGAGTCCAGTAGGGCACCAGGAAAAGAGTAATCTCATCATCCTGTATTCACAAGTACCTAGGTTCAAACTAGAGCTTTTATTTTCGGCTACGAGCAGCAGCTTCCAGGCAGTTCCCCCAGCTTACTACCCAGCGAAACCTTAAGCAACGTAGTGCATCGGGAAGCTAACACAGTCATTGTCCAGTTTTATTTTTTAATTGGGGCTCAGCCCAGTGGTTGGCTCATGGAGCTGCCTAGACGCTGCTGATCGTAGCGGAAAAGAAAAGCCATGGTTCTAACGAGAGGGAGGATCTCTACTTAAGGGTTACTTATCAATTTTGCCTTTTTTGCCTTTTAGTAAGCTTTTAAAAGCTTCTAAAGCGTTTTGTAAGCTTTGTAAAGCTTTGATTTGTATGCAAACCAAATGTGCAACCATGGCTTAGGAGGTTTGTACAGGTCGGTATATGTCCAAAAATATATGTATATGTATGTGTATATGTACGTTTATGAATGTGTATGTGAAAATAAAAGTATGAAGAGATTGGATGAAGTGCATTTTGATAAAAGGATTTGATCTTCATTGTTCATGCTCCTGCAGAAGACGACGAGCAGCCAAATTGTTTGAGCCATGTAACCAGTTTAAGAAAGAAAGCATATCCAGATGTTGACCAGATTTCTTGAAGGTGCTGCATATCTTGGTGTTTTGGGAGTCTCTTTGGTTTTCTTTTGGGGGCAAAAGGCCAAAGGCTACTAGAACCATATTATGGTGCTATATAAAAACACTGGCACCCACCCACCCACACCAACCCACTCACACCCAACCCACCAAATCCAAACAACCCTGGTGCTGACCCAGTGATTTTGTTTTCAAATCTGAAAGTGGGTTTTCTCTAGCTCTTTGGTTTCAGGCCTCTTCAAGGGACTGCTTTTAGGTGCTTTCTACAGCTTTTTAGGGCCATTTAGGACCATTTAGGGCAACAAAACAAAAAACAACTTTTTCATATCCAGGTGCTGACCTCAACTATAGGCTTGTAGGTCCACGAGTGCTGCAAGGCTGACGACAAGTCAAAGTTCCTATCAAACAGGTACAGCAATGGTCTCAAGAGTTTGGCGCCCAAGCCTTGCACCCCCTCAGAAAACAGGTTGTTACGCGTAATAAGGCATACTATCTACTCATAATTCAAATCCAGGTGCTGACCTGAACTAAAGGCTTGTAGGTCCACGAGTGCTGCAATGCTGATGACAAGTCAAAGTTCCTATCGAACAGGCACAGCAGTGGTCTCGACAGCGTGGCGCCTAAGCCGTGCACCCCCTCAGAAAACAGGTTGTTGCGTGACTTCAAGTTATCTCTGATGCGAGCATCTAGTTGGGCTGCCACGTGCTCTGCAGCTCCTCCTCGCAGGCAGCGAATAATGGGGACAACACCGATTGTAATGAAGACAGAGAAGAGACCATCCACAATGCTGGTGATGGCAGCCTGGGGTGGGGTGAGGGATGGGGAGGGATTGGGTGCGGAATGGGGTGGGGTGGGATGGTGTGAGGGATGGGGTGGGATGGGGAGATGGCAGCCTGGGGTGGTGTAAGGGATGGGGTGGGATTGGGTGAGGGATGGGGTGATGGCAGCCTGGGGTGGGGTGAGGGATGGGGTGGGATTGGGTGCCGGATGGGGTGGGATGGGGCAAGGAATGGGGTGGGATAGGGTGATGGCAGCCTGGGGTGGTGTGAGGGATGGGGTGGGATTGGGTAAAGGGGATGGGGTGATGGCAGCCTGGGGTGGGGGTGAGGGATGGGGTGGGGATTGGGTGCAAGAGGTGGAATTGGGTGCAAGATGGGGTGGGATGGGGCGAGGGATGGGGCGGGGATGCGGTGATGGTAAGCCTGGGGTGGGTGTTGGTGCGGGAATGGGGTGGGATGCGGTGATGGCAGCCTGGGGAGGTGTGAGGGATGGGGTGGGATGCGGTGATGGCAGCCTGGGGAGGTGTGAGGGATGGGGTGGGATGCGGTGATGGCAGCCTGGGGAGGTATGAGGATGGGTGGGAATGACGGTGATGCACCTGGGGGAAGGTGTGAGGGAATGGTGGGAGGCAGTGAGGGCAGCCGGGGGAGGTGTGAGGGGGGGGTGGGATGCTTGTGATGCAGCCTGGGGAGGTATGAGGATGGGGTGGGATGCGGTGATGGCAGCCTGGGGAGGTGTGAGGGATGGGGTGGGATGCGGTGATGGCAGCCTGGGGAGGTGTGAGGGATGGGGTGGGATGCGGTGATGGCAGCCTGGGGAAGGTGTTGAGGGGAGGGGGATGGGGTGTTGGATGCGGTTGTATGGCAGCCTGGGGAGGTATGGAGGTCGTGGGGTGGGATGCGGTGATGGCAGGCCTTGGGAGGTGTGGGGGAGGAGGGGGTGGGTGCAGTGATGGCAGGCCTGGGAGGTTGAGGTGATGGGGTGGGATGCGGGTGAGTTGTGGGCGTGTCCGGGGGGTTGGGGTGTGGAGGATGGGGGTGGGATGCGGTTATGGCAGCCTGGGGAGGTGTGTGAGGGATAAGGGTGGGTATGGGGGGCCTCAGGTGATAATGCATCCATGGCACCTGTTGAGTGTGAGGGATGGGGTGGGATGCTGTGAATGGCAGCCTGGGGGTTGTGTTAGGGGATGGGGAGTTAGGCAGCCTGGTGTGGGCTGAGGGATGGGGTGGGATGCAGTGATGGCAGCCTGGGTTGGTGTGAGGGATGGGATGGGATGGGGTGATGGCAGCCTGGGGAGGTGTGAGGGATGGGGTGGGATGCGGTGATGGCAGCCTGGGGAGGTGTGAGGGATGGGGTGGGATGCGGTGATGGCAGCCTGGGGAGGTATGAGGGATGGGGTGGGATGTGGTGATGGCAGCCTGGGGTGGTGTGTGTGATGGGTCGGGATGGGGTGATGGCAGCCTGTGGAGGTGTGAGGGATGGGGTGGGATGCGGTGATGGCAGCCTGGGGAGGTGTGAGGGATGGGGTGGGATGCGGTGATGGCAGCCTGGGGAGGTGTGAGGGATGGGGTGGGATGCGGTGATGGCAGCCTGGGGAGGTGTGAGGGATGGGGTGGGATGCGGTGATGGCAGCCTGGGGTGGTGTGTGTGATGGGTCAATGGGGTGATGGCAGCCTGGGGTGGTGTGTGTGATGGGTCAATGGGGTGATGGCAGCCTGGGGAGGTGTGAGGGATGGGGTGGGATGCGGTGATGGCAGCCTGGGGAGGTGTGAGGGATGGGGTGGGATGCGGTGATGGCAGCCTGGGGTGGTGTGTGTGATGGGGTGGGATGGGGTGATGGCAGCCTGGGGTGGGCTGAGGGATGGGGTGGGATGGGGTGATGGCAGCCTGGGTTGGTGTGAGGGATGGGATGGGATGGGATGGGGTGATGGCAGCCTGGGGTGGTGTGAGGGATGGGATAATAGCAGGGATGGGGTGGGATGGGGTGATGGCAGCCTGGGGTGTTGTGAGGGATGGATGGACAGTCATATTATTTTGTGATAGTTTTCTCATAGCAGCTTGTAGGTAGCTTCCATGACTAGCTACTCAGCCATCTGTGGGTTTAGTCCAGTGGCTGGCTCAGGGAGCTGCTTGGAAGGTGTTGCGCATAGCTTACATGAAAAAAATGAGGAGGGGTATGGACTACAACTGGTGGTAATACATGATTGCATGGTCTAACTAAAAGCTAGCAGTGTAAACAGCTGGCAGCTAGATGACTAAGCAGCTGTATGCAAGCCTATTTGCAAGTCATGCATTCAATGCAGCCGCTGCATTCTTTTGCGTTTGCATTACCTATTCGCACATTTTGCCCTGATATTACAACCCCTCCCCCCACGTCCACATGTGTGTGTGTGTGTCTGATGCCCACCACTATTAATAATAATAATAATAATATAGAATCCACAGGGCAAGTGTAAAAATAAGACTCATCGCTAGGGAATGGCAACTTATATTAGTATTTGAAAAAATAATATTAACTAATATTATTATAGTGTCACTAAAACATTAGTTTTTCAAATAATTTCGAAATTCTGGTAAGACGGCTTGTTTATTCACTAATATCATATGACATAGCCGACCCATACTCATCGCCATACAAATTAACTTGAAATACACACCCTGGACTCCGACAACTAGGATCCAACGTATCCAATAAAAATATGTTATCTGCAGGATAATTTTCGCCAGATCCATCATGAAAGGTCCATCCCTAACTTGATCCACTAATATTCACTGCACACCATGCAGACTAGCCTACTATTCGCCAGATCCCAAAGACACAAATGATGGGTTTGCCTGTAGGGATATGAAATGGACTGCCTACCTAACTTGCACTGAGTATGAATTTCTCCACCTTACTTTCTGAATCCTCGGTGGGCACTGTTTTGTGTAAGGGCTCCCACCTCCTGGGGTGAAAATCCTGTTCATAAAAAAATAAAAGGTATAAACTCAACGGCACCTCAATTTGAGAGTCCTTGGCCGAGGGATCGTTCAGCTCCACGTAAGTGTGTGGAAGACCAAGGGAGAAAAGTGACTGCTCGAGGGAAATGAAAGATAGGTACTGATCAAAGACTTTTGAGACCCGCTGCACACAATCGGCCTTGACAGTCCCACTGGCCAGCTGCTCAATCAATCGGTTGGGAAGCACTGAGGTGAAATTCAGATGCATCGAATCGTACAACCCCTGTGCGGCATCGTTGATAATTCGATCCATGTTCGCAGGGGAGGGCTGGACCAGGTAGATGGCTGGGACATCTGGGATGGCTTGACGTTCAGCTTCGAGCAGCAAGTGCAGCGTGACGCCATGGCGCCTGAGCTCGTTGACGCGCAGCAAAGGAGCGATCAGGTCTTTGCCGAATCGATCTAGGACTAGCACCTTGTATGTGTCCCCCGGGTCCTTGCTTGTTTGGCTGTTGAAGTTCAAGATCTTCAGAATTATGTCTGTTACGCATTCGGTGGGAGAGAATACAAACGTCAGGATTGCTCATTGAAATGAGTTGAATAGTAACACGCAGCAAGTACCTGTTTGTTTCTGCCTCACGTTAAACACCATTATGGAGCTCGCTATGCTACTGTAAGAGGGTGCAGACGAGAGCAGTCGACAGCGGTAGCAGGTTTAGATTAATAGCATGGAGACACTTCGGTCAATTATATCAGAATATTTAAGCTTTTTTAAACAATTGCCTATTGCATGCGGGCAAGGACGGGAACAAAATCGAAGCCTATATCTGGTAAGTCAAACTTGGAAGGAAGAGATCACAGGTGGCGTGGCGCACCCGCTTCTGTCTTGATCAATAGAGCCCACCCAACTAATTCCCCAGAGCTCCCCTTGCTGACAACTTCGTGCGCGGCATATTTAACTCCTCCCACCTTTCCTCTCGCTGCCTCCACGTCCATTGCGCCTGTTGAACATTCGCTAATCAATTCGGGACATCAAGTCCGCGTATTCATCTATAGATCCCTGTACCAACCAACCTGCCTCGCCTTCAGGCGTGTTCTTTTCCTTCTTACTTGACAGTGGCGCCTTGCTGCAAATTGCCTCAAGGCGACCACAGGGCGCGTGGGAAAGGGGAGGTCGGGGCTGTTCAATCAATTCGGGACATCAAGCCTAACTCCCATCCTTCACGATGTCGAAGACTCAGGCGTTAGAAAAGGCTCTAGAACAGGTAGGCGCGTGGAACTAATGTTATGCATAATTGGGATTGCCATGAACTGAGCACTCCTTGTGTTCGGAGAAAGGCAGGTGCACTGGTGCCATCCCTCCCCACATGCACCCCCTCCCCCCCTCCTCAGGCATTGTCTCCTCCCCCACACATGCACTACCTCCTCTTCCCCTCGTACATCGCCTCCCCCTCCCCAAATGCACCGCCTCCACCCCTCCTCATACACCTCCACCCCCACCCACCCCCTCACATCCGCATGCGCTGCCTCCTTCCCACTTCAGACCACCTACCTCCTCCATCACACATGCACTGCCCCCTCCCCACTCCATGTACATCAAGCCTTCTAGGTTATGTGGCCTACAGGTTCACCGGTGCTCTTTTCCTTCCTCATCCCTATCACTCACACACAACCACACACAAACACACCACACACAAACACAAACACACACAAACACATACACACACACCACACACACACCTAACCACTCACACATACACACAACTACACACACAGCCACACACACACAACCACACACGCACACACGGCCACACACACAGCCACACGCACACAACCACACACGCACAGCCGCGCACGCACACACACACACACACACACACGCACAAACACACACCGCCCTCCCACTCACACCCCCAACCACTACGAGCAGCTCACTACGTAAGGACAACTGTCTATCGATTGGCACATACACCAAACCACACACACAAACACACACACACACACAAACACACCCAGCCACACACAACCACCCACACAGCCCCCCCCACACACAAACTCACACCCACACCACCCTCCCACGCACACCCCCAACCAATACATGCAGCTCCACAACTTAAGTTCAACTGTCTAACGATTGCCACATGCACATAACTACACACACAACCACACAACCACACACGCACAACAACACACAAACACACACCAAGCTACACACAGCCACACACACACACGCACCACCCTCCGACTCACACCCCAAAAAATCATGTGCAGCTCCACTACGTAAGGTCAATTGTCTATCGATTCCCACAGACCCCGAACCACACACACAAACAAACACACCCAGCCACATACAGACACACTCACACCCCCACACACCACATGCAGCTCCACTACGTAAGGTCAACTGTCTATCGACTCGCACATACACCAAACCACACACACAACCACACAACCACACACACACACAGACCTACTCACACTCCCAACCACTACATGCAGCTCCACTACGTAAGGTCAACTGTCTATCGATTGCCACATACACCAAACCACACACACACACACACAACCACACAGAGACATTCTCACACCCCCAACCACTACATGCAGCTCCACTACGTAGAGTCAACTGTCTATCGATTGCCACATACACCAAACCACACACACACACACACAACCACACACACACACACACACAGAGACATGCTCAAACCCCCAACCACTAAATGCAGCTCCACTACTTAGAGTCAACTGTCTATCGATTGCCACATACACCAAACCAAACACACAACCACACACTCACCCAGCCACACACAGCCACCCTCACACTCCCAACCACTACGCGTAGCTCCACTACGTAAGGTCAACTGTCTATCGATTGCCAGAGGAAATCGCATATTCAACACCCTCAGAGATCGTAACTATTCTTGAGGTGAGTTCGGACATGTCGATATGGTGACATGGTGACAGTTTTTTTTTCCGACGACGCGTCGCCATTCCGTTGAATGCTTCACCCCCCGGGTGCCCCGATATCGGGAAGCGCTGCCCCCCAACCCCCCCAGGCTCCGCGCTTCGCGCTCTGCCATGCGATGGCTACGCAACTATCCTGAAATCAGGGTTGAGTAGCCCAAGTAGCTACTCAACCAGGACTACAGAAATCTGAAATAAAAAACACTGCATGGTGACATGGTGGCTTTGTGATGTGGTGACTTGTTGGTATGTTGACCGGTAAATATATTGATCCTACCGCATTTTGTAATGTTGAATGTTGATCCTATATCATTTTGATTGTTTGATCGTTTCTGATGGTGGCATGGTGATAAGGAGATATGTTGGCATGGTAATATGTTTACATGGTAACATGGTGACATGTTCATATGTTAATATGTTGACATGTTGATATGGTGATATGTTGATCCAACCTCGTTTTCGTATGTTGATATGTTGATCCTATATCATTTTAATATGTTGATATGTTGATCCCACCTCATTTTGAAATGTTTATATGTTGATCCTACAGGGGGGGGCAACTTCAAACCAAAATGACACCATCCCTCATCTTTGTAGATATCATAGAGAGGATGAAGAATCAGGTTTTACTTATTAATTTGGCCCAGCAGAAAAAAAGGGTTGGGCCTCCAAAGTTTGGGGCAGCGGGGGGGGGGGGGGGGGGGGGGGGGGGGGGGGGGGGGAGGAGAAAATCTGACATTTTCAAAACATTAGGCACTTTCAGGCACTTTTTCTAGCCTTCAGAATGACATGGGAGTGGAACTAGGGTGTTCCTCTACTAAATACCAGTCCATATATGCTATTGGGGGAGAGATCCACCACATATTATGCCCAGTGTGTGCAAAGGGAGCGGGTTCAAGTGCGGCTTGAGGCATCCCTCATAGGCGCGCCGACATTGTTCTGGAGAATGGTGGTCGATGATGTCACCAACTAAGACCACATGTTGAAAATAACTACATTGTGCCCTTCAGCCATACATACATTAGTGATTATTGAAGACCTTATTATTTAATGCCTGATTGAAGCTTGGATTGAAGACCTGGTTATCGAATACCTGATTGTTGAAGAATATTGAAGGTGGGCACATTAGGGGCCAAGGGGCCCTGACTCCCAAGCCCCACCAAACAATGCGACATTGATGATGATGATTTTCTATGCTTCAAACATCCCCAATGGACTTGAGACCAACCTGAATGTATAGGTCTTTGAAAACCCTGTAATATGAGCATAATTAGACACCATAACACTGAGTGGTGGCTGAGATACTGGCTGTACAGTAGGTTCCGGAGCCGGGGGGGGGGGGGGGGTCTGCAGAAGGGTGCCTCAGCACTTTTTTGGGATGGTTTATTTCACTTTTTTTTGCCCCCCCCCCCTTGTGATCCTACCTCATTTGCATATGTTGATAAGTTGATCCTATATAGTTTTGATGGCTTGATCCTACCTCAATTTGGTATGTTGATATGTTAATACGTTGACATTTCGATCTTACCTCATTTCGATTGTATGATATGTTGATTTGTTGATCCATTATCATTTTAATATGTTGTTGTGTTCATATGTTGATCCTATCTATTGTTGATGTGTTCATATGTTGATCCTATATCATTTATTATGTTGATATGTTGATCCTATGTCGTGTTGATATGTTGATCCTATATCATTTTAATTTGTTGATATGTTGATCCTATCTCGTGTTGATGTGTTGATATGTTGATCCTATCTCGTGTTGATGTGTTGATATGTTGATCCTATCTCGTGTTGATGTGTGGATATGTTGAGCCTATATCATTTTAATGTGTTGATATGTTGATACTATCTCGTGTTGGTGTGTGGATATGTTGAGCCTATATCATGTTAATGTGTTGATATGCTGATCCTTGATTATTCTTGGGGCGTGCTTTGATATGATGATTAATAAATGAAAAGTTCGCCTTGTTACAAGGCGTGAGTTTGAGAGGGCCAACCCCTCTGCTTCCAAACATTTGGTGGTATGCTAATCCTGTGGTGTATGAGGAAAACGTGTTGTCCGATTAGGGAATCTTATGGTTATATCCGCGTAATACACCACAACTCACCCCCCTTTCGAAGGTCGACGCCCACCTCCGGTATGAGATGTGCACGTCCGGCCGAGCCGGCCCCCTCCTACCGAGGGTTTCCAACATGCGCCCGCCCGGGATCGAACCCGCGTGGTACTGGTGAAGGCCCCAACTTCCGTCCAGTCGACCCACTCGACCAAGCTCCGAAACCAAATGTGGTTTATGAGGAAAACGTGTTGTCCAATTAGGGAATCTTATGGTTATATCCGCGTGATACACCACAAATCCTGTTACGACAGCTAGGCTACGGGAGCTCTTAGGACATCTAGATCTAGATGTCATAAGAGATCCCGTAGCCTAGCTGTCGTGACAATAAGGATTATCCCGGAGTGGGTGGGTTGGAGTCCCGTCGGACGCAGGACGGGGGTAGAATCTAGATCAGTACTAAGTCGCCGCTGAGTTATCTCGCCGGCCGTTGGGTAAATGCTACCTCATGTTAATTGGTTGATGTCTTGACGTGTTAATATGTTTTATTCTTGAGATGAGCTTTGGTGCGCTGTAATGTTACAATATGATTAATACGCAGCTATGTTTCATTCTTGAGATGAGCTTTGGTACGCTGCAATGTTACGCTACAATTAATGCGCAGCTATTTTATTCTAGAGATGAGGTTTGATATGCTGCTGTGTTACGCTACAATTAAAACGCAGCTATTTTATTCTTGAGATGAGCTTTGATACGCTGCTGGGTTACGCTACAATTAAAACGCAGCTATTTTATTCTTGAGATGAGCTTTGATACACTGCTATGTTACGCTATGATTAATACGCAGCGATGTTTATTTTTTTAGATGAGCTTTGGTGCGCTGCTGTCTTGCGCTACAATCAATACGCAGCTATTTTATTCTTGAGATGAGCTTTGGTGCACTGCTGTGTTACGCTATGATTAATACACAGCTATATATTGTATTCTTGAGATGAGCTTTGGTACACTGCTGTGTTACGCTATGATTAATACACAGCTATATATTGTATTCTTGAGATGAGCTTTGGTACACTGCTGTGTTCCGCTATGATTAATACACAGCTATATATTGTATTCTTGAGATGAGCTTTGAAAGACTGCTGTGTAACGATATGATTGACACACTGCTGTGTTGATCATACCTTCTTAGAAACTGGTGACTTAGCCTGTGATCGAGAGGGTGGGTGGGTGGGTGGGGGGAGGGGGGGGGTCAAGTAATGGGCAGGCGTGGTTATGTGTTTATGCTCAGGTTTGAGAGTGGGTTTGGGAATAGCCATGTCAAAGCAGAAACCTTGGTTCATTTAAACCTTGTGCCTATGAGTCCCGAAACCAAACCAAACTCCAAACCAAACTAAAAACTCACCTCAACCCAAACCAAACCCAACCCTTCTCAACACCTGTTGCAGACTGTGCAAGCCTCAGTCACCTCCCTCACCTCAAACTGGGCGGCGGTAACTGAGGCTGTAAACGCTGTTCCCAGAGCAGAGGACAGAGCTCAAGCCAAGAACAGTGCCACACCCACTCACTCCACCCCACTCACCCCACCCTACCCCACCCCACTCACCCCACCCCACCCCACCCCACTCATCCCACCCCACTCCACTCCACCCTACTCACTCCACCCCACCCCACCCACTCACCCCACCCTACCTCCGCCTGCTCGCCCCTTCTCAACACCTGTTGCAGACTGTGCAAGCCACGGTCACCTCCCTCACCTCAAACTGGGCGGCAGTAACTGAGGCTGTAAATGCTGTCCCCAAACCAGAGGACAGAGCGCAAGCCAAGAACAGTGCCCCACCCACTCAGCAGTGGGGTGCTGCCCTAGGAGCCTTAGATTCAGCACTGCAGGAACAGAGTGTCACAGCGCATGATGGTGCACACAGGGGAGGGCCCAAGAGGCAACGGATTGGTGGGTTAGTGGGTTGGTGGATCGATGGATTGGTGGGTTGATGGGTTTGTGTTTGGTGGGTTGGTGGATTGGTGGACATGATCACTTTAATTACCGGGTATGCGTATGGTATGGTATGGTATGGTGCGGTATCGTGTGGTATGGTATGGTACGGTATTGTGTGGTATGGTATGGTATGGTATGGCCATGCCCTAGGAGCCCTAGATTTAGCACTGCAGGAACAGAGTGTCACAGCACATGATGGTGCACACAGAGGAGGGCCCAAAAGGCAACGGATTGGTGGGTTATTGGGCATGATCATTTTAATTACCAGGTTTGCTTATGGTATGATACGGCATGGTACGGTATTATGTGGTACGGTATGATACGGCATGGTACGGTATCATGTGGTATGGTATGATACGGCATGGTACGGCATCATGTGGTATGGTATGGTCATGCCTTAGGAGCCCTCGATTCAGCAATGCAAGAACAGAGCGTCACAGCACATAATGGTGCACACAGGGGAGGGCCCAAGAGACAACGGATTGGTGGATTAGTGGTTATGATCACTTCAATTGCCGGGTATGGTGATGATTAGTTTAATTACCATGTTCAGTCATAACTTACTTACTAACTAACGATACGAGCTCTAGCTTCAGAACGACAGAAACGAAACGATCACCTGACCCACCTACAGACCCACACGACCGACCGCCCGACCGCCCTTACCTCCCTACCGACCGACCCACTAGACCCACATGCAGACCTCCACTCCAACCGACCGCCCGACGACCCACCGCCCGAAGGGACCCCAACCACCCACCCAACCCACCCCCCAACCACCGCCGACCCTACAGGACAGGACCTACACACCACGTACCCACAGACATGACGACAGACAGACCTCCACCTACATACATACCTACCCACCACCCACCTACAGCCAGACTACATACCCACCCCCCCCATAACCGACCGAAACCCACCGACATGACCTACCGGGCCGACTACATCTAACACCGACCGACAGACCCACCACCCACCTACCGGCCTACCGACCCACACCGACCGACAGTGACCGACCGACCACCCACCTCTTGACCGAACGACCACCCCGACCGACCGACCGACTACCGACCTAAGACCGACCGACCTACCGCACGACGTCCCACCGACCGACCGACGACCGACCGACCGCCGCCCGACCGACTCGACCGACCGAACCCCTCGCCGGCATACAGGCAGGGACAGACCGACCCAGCGACACAGGCTATCCCACCGACCAACCAGACCCAACCCACCGACCCACGAACTACAGGACCGTGACCGACAGAGCCAACGACGACAGACCCACTCACCCACCGACGACACCGCCAGACAGACCCACCGACACAGGGACCCGCCGGCCGTACATGGCCCACCCACCCCACCCCACAGGACCAGACAGACCCACCCGACAGACAGCCAGACAGACCCACGGCACAGCTACCCGCGCCGGACCGAAGGACCCCACCGCGCACCAGACATACCACCACGACACAGCACCCGCCCACCTGCAGACCACCCACACCCCCACAGACAGACCGGCCCCACAGACATGCCGACCATACAGACAGGCAGTTACCAGCTACCCACGACCACCTATTCGACCGACATACTACCCACCTAACCTACCCGACGACCCGACGACCAATATACCCAGCTACCCACCCTCCAACAGAGCACCTACATTTACCCTTTACATACCTACCCACCTACATACATACATTACAGACAGACATACATACATACATACATACATACATACATACATACATACATACCCACCTACCCACCTATCTACCTACATACCTACCTACATACCCACCTACACATATACCCACCAACCTACATAACCACCCACCCACCAACTAACATACCTAACCACCTACATATCTACATACCTACCCACCTACCTACCTATCTACCCACACCCCACCTATCAACTTGCTCTGACAAGGGAGCCACCAACAGCCAGTGAAGGGGGAGTGGACCCATCAGAGCTACAAGGTGTCATCGAGAGAGTTACCTACCTATATACCTACCCACTTAATTGCCTACCTACCCACCCACCTACCTATCTACCCACACCCCACCTATCAACTTTCTCTGCCAGGGAAGCCACCAACAGCTAGTGAAGGGAAAGTGGACCCATCAGAGCTACAAGGTGTCATTGAGAGAGTTACCTACCTATATACCTACCCACTTACCTGCCTACCTACCCACCTACCTACCTGCATGCCCACCCACCTACCTACCTACCTTCACCCCACCTATTAACTTTCTCTTACAGGGGAGCCACCAACAGCCAGGGAAGGGGAAGTGGACCCATCAGAGCTACAAGGTGCCATCAAGAGAGTTACCTACCTATATACCTACCCACTTACTTGCCTACCTACCTACCTACCTACCTACCTACCTACACCCCACCTATCAACTCGCTCTGCCAGGGGAGCCACCAACAGCCAGTGAAGGGGAAGTGGACCCATCAGAGCTACAAGGTGTCATTGAGAGAGTCAAGGCGGCGTGTCCCGGCATGGTGCTGTACCCTTGCAGCTCATCAGGCACTGTGGGCTGTGCTGTGAAAGATGCGTGTGAGGTGAGTATTTATCTATAAATGATGTATGGTGAAAGTTGGTATATGATTATAGCATCATTCATCTATATACGCATGGTGCTGTGACCTTGCAGCTGATCATGTACTGTGGGCTGTGCTGTGAAAGATGCGTAGGAGGTGAGTATTTATCTATAAATGATGCGTGGTGAAAGTTGGTATATGATTATAGCAGCATTCATCTATATACGCATGGTGCTGTGCCCTTGCAGCTGATCATGTACTGTAAGCTGTGCTTTGTAAGATGCGTAGGAGGTGAGTATTTATCTATAAATGATGTATGGTGAAAGTTGGTATATGATTATAGCATCATTCATCTATATATGCATGGTGCTGTGCCCTTGCAGCTGATCATGTACTGTGGGCTGTGCTGTGAAAGATGCGTAGGAGGTGAATATTTATCTATAAATGATGTATGGTGAAAGTTGGTATATGATTATAGCATCATTCATCTATATATGCATGGTGCTGTGCCCTTGCAGCTGATCATGTACTGTAAGCTGTGCTGTGAAAGATGCGTAGGAGGTGAGTATTTATCTATAAATGATGCGTGGTGAAAGTTGGTATATGATTGTAGCATCATTCATCTATGTATGCATGGTGCTGTACACTTGCAGCTGATCATGTACTGTGGGCTGTGCTGTGAAAGATGCGTGCGAGGGGAGTTGTAGGGTTGTTAGAATATGGTCCCCATAATTATTGCTATTATTGGCAGTGTCATTCATTTATATCTGAATGGTGCTGCACCCTTGTAGCTCATTGTAGCTCAATGCACCCTTGTAGCTCATAATTTATATCTTAATGGTGTTGCACCCTTGTAGCTCATTGTAGCTCAATGCACCGTTGTAGCTCATAATTTATATATTAATGGTGCTGCACCCTTGTAGCTCATTGTAGCTCATTGTAGCTCAATGCACCCTTGTAGCTCATAATTTATATCTTAATGGTGTTGCACCCTTGTAGCTCATTGTAGCTCAATGCACCGTTGTAGCTCATAATTTATATATTAATGGTGTTGCACCCTTGTAGCTCATTGTAGCTCATTGTAGCTCAATGCACCCTTGTAGCTCATAATTTATATGTTAATGGTGTTGCACCCTTGTAGCTCATTGTAGCTCAATGCACCGTTGTAGCTCATAATTTATATATTAATGGTGTTGCACCCTTGTAGCTCATTGTAGCTCAATGCACCCTTGTAGCTCATAATCTATATCTTAATGGTGTTGCACCCTTGTAGCTCATTGTAGCTCAATGCACCGTTGTAGCTCATAATTTATATATTAATGGTGTTGCACCCTTGTAGCTCATTGTAGCTCAATGCACCCTTGTAGCTCATAATTTATATGTTAATGGTGTTGCACCCTTGTAGCTCATTGTAGCTCAATGCACCGTTGTAGCTCATAATTTAAATATTAATGGTATTGCACCCTTGTAGCTCATTGTAGCTCATTGTTAGCTCAATGCACCCTTGTAGCTCATAATTTATATGTTAATGGTGTTGCACCCTTGTAGCTCATTGTAGCTCAATGCACCGTTGTAGCTCATAATTTATATATTAATGGTGTTGCACCCTTGTAGCTCATTATAGCTCATTGTAGCTCAATGCACCCTTGTAGCTCATAATTTATATGTTAATGGTGTTGCACCCTTGTAGCTCATTGTAGCTCATTGTGGCTCAATGTACCCTTGTAGCTCATTGTAGCTCATTGCACCCTTGTAGCTCATTGTAGCTCATTGTAGCTCATTGTAGCTCATTGCACCCATTGTAGCTCATAACATGCACATAAATGTATGTAACGTGGAGGGTGTTCATTTATTATCATTGAACGGCATCCATGTATATAACACGTTAGTTGTTCATTGGTGATATCAAAATCCTAAAACCTAAACACTCGACACTGAACCGGAAGAAGAAAAAAAACTGAACACTGAACACTGAACGGCATCCGCCTATCTAACACGTTATTTGTTCGTCTATGAGAACAAAAACCTAAACACTAAACACTGAACACTCAACACTCAACAGCATCCATCTATATAACGCATAAGTTGTGCATTGACGACAGCTAAACCCTAAAGCCTAAACACTGAACACTGAACACTGAACAGCACCCGTCTACGTAACGCTAGTTGTTCATTGATGAGAACGAAACCCTAAACCCTAACCCTAAACACTGAATACTGACCGGCGTCCCTCTATCTAAAGTTGTGGTCATTTGTTAATTCATCCATTCATTCATTCATTTATTCATTCATTCATTCATGCATTCATTCATGCATTCATGCATTCATTCATCCATTCATTCATTCATTCATTCATTCATGCCGCCACGCCCTAGCCTTCTGCCTCCTTCAGTGTGTACACGAAAAGCTATAGGGACTGGCCTATTTACATATCCGTTGGCCTACCCCAAAGTCTTCTCTGCTAGAACATATGCATGATGTGATAGTGGTTCATTCAGTCAGTCATTAATCCATTCTTCCATTAATCCATTCATTCATTCATTCATTCATTCATTCATTCATTCATTTATTCATTTATTCATTCATGCATCCATGCATTCATGCATTCATGCATTCATGCATCCATGCATTCATGCATTCATTCATGCATTCATTCATTCATTCATTCATTCATTCATTCATCCATGCATTCATTCATTCGTTCATGTATTCATAAACGCCGCCAAACACTTGCCTTTGCCTCCTTTCATGCATTACTGAGCTATGGGAACTATCCTGTTTGCAGCTTCGTCTAGCCTACCCCAAAGTCTTCTGTGCTAGTCTGGCGTTGTCGGGCGCTGGCCATGTTCGCGTTGTTCGGGTTCTTGTGGACATGTATGATAAGGCGGCCGACCTCGGAGCCTGGAGCCCGCCAAGTTGTCAGGTGGGAAGCGAATTGGGGGGTGGTGACATCTATGTGTGTGTGTGTGTGTGTGTGTGTGGGGGGGGGGGGGGGGGGGGGGGGGGGGGGGGGGGGGGGGGGGGGGGGGCTGGGGGCGGGGGCCTGTGCTGCTGTTTGATGGGGCTGTGGGTGGGCGGGCTGAGGGGGGGTGGCTTGAGAGGGGCTGACTTCTTTCGCTTGAGATTGGAACCCTCTTGGCTACTTAGCTCTGCTCACTTCCCTCCATCCCTAATCCTCCTATCGTCCTTCTTATCATCAGTGCTGGCCTCAGGAGTTACCGTCGCTGGGCCTATGGGAGGGGGGTGGGGTGGGGTCGGGGTTTTGATGGTTATTAATTGAGAGTGTTGTGTGTGTGGGGACGGGGGGGGGGGGGGGGGGGGGGGGGGGGGAGGGGGCTGTATGATCAGGCGGGCGACCCGGAGCCTGGGAGCCCACCCAAGTTGTCAGAGTTGGGTGTGTTGGGGGGGGGGGGGGGGGGGGGGGGGGGGGGAGGAGAGGGGAGGGGAGGGTATGGAGGTTATAGTAGGGTGGGTTTGGGCCGACGAGAACGTATACTCCTTTACGTTTTATAAGCTCCTACGTATTATCGCCGTCTATTTTTTCTCGAAATGTATGAGTGTAAACGTATAAAAACGTATGAGTTGTACTTCCAAAAGTTCCCGGCACTTAACTTTCTTGGGTTTCATTCACTTTATCATTTAGATAGCTCATCGGAAAGCTCTTGACCTCCTCTATCACAATATACAATCAAATTAATATTTCACTTGTACCATTTTGTTTAAATGTGGCCTACAGTTTGATTTAGGTAGCCAGGATGGCACACATATCAGAGCGCCACCTAGCCTTCCATTCCACAAGCTGTGCTCCTAGGTGGGCTTGAAGGATTGATGGTGCAAGCCTAGTGCAATTTGAAGATGGACAATATTGCAATATAGTTATATACTTATAATATTATAACCTGTAGCTGACTCGTAGAGCTGCCTAGAAGCTGCTGCACACTTGGTCTGAAACCTGTAGCTGACTCACAGAGCTGCTTAGAAGCTGCAGCATACTTGGTCTGAAACCAGTAGCTGACTTAGGGAGCTGCGTATAAATAATGATGTGAACATGGACAATATTAATATATTATTGGCATTGAATGGATCCCTTAGATTGGCACCGCGCTTCTTGGTTGACACGCTTTCTGGCCATGATTTCTTTTTCTGAGATTTGGACAATCTAAAATTGCCAGAATATTTTTTTGATACTTGATATGAGAAGCCAGTGAAATTGGCAACGCGGCAATACCTATAAACCCATGTAAAAATATTTTCGCAAGAAGTGCAATAATTGCTCATACGTTTGTATACGTTTGTATGTTCATACGTTTGCACGGCATATAAAAATGAAAATATGTTAGCTTCCCAACCCTAGTTATGGGAGTGCAGCCCACCTCGGAGCCTGGAGCCCACCAAGTTGTCAGGTGGGAAGCGAATTGGGGGTTGTCAGCGATAGCTGTATTACTGCCTCCTGTCCCTTTCCCCTGATCACTTTTGATCATTTCCTTCCGTCTCTGTCCCTATCAGCCGACAGGGGTGGTGGGGAGGGGAGGGATGGGGCGGTGGGGGTGAGGGGGAGGGGAGAGGAGTGGGGAGGGACGAGGGGAGGTTATGAGAATGCAGCGCCTTCGGGAGCCTGGAGCCCGCCCAAAGTTGTCATTGTGTGGAAGCCAAATGGGGGTTGGCCCCCCCGCCCCCTGCGTGGGGGAGGGGAGGGTGGATGGGTTGAGGGAAAGGGGTGGGACAAATAGGGGTGAGGAGAGAGGAGGTTATGAGAATGAAGAAGTTACTCGGCTTGAAGACCGCTAAGCTGTCAGGTGGGAAGACAAATTGCGGGGGCAATGGGGGATCGGTGGGAAAAGAGGGGTGGTAATGGGAGAGGGGAGGTGGTGTGGGGGGGGCGGTGGGAGAGGGGGGTAGATGTGTATGTAGGAGGGTTGGTGGTGATGAGGGGAGGGAAGAGGTGAGAGGTTGGGTGGGGATGGGTCATGGGGAGGGAGGGCATAGGGGAAGAAGAGGGTGTGTGGGGAGGATGAGGAGGAGGAGTGAGGATGAGGTGAAGAGGAGAGGTGCGGGGACAGGGGGAAGGGAGGAGCAAGGGTGGTGGTGGTGGGGGGAGGAGAGAGAGTGTGTGTGAAAGGATGCGGCAGGGGTGGGTGTGGAGGAGAGGGGAGGGAAAGAGGGGAACGATGGTGTGTTGTGGGGAGGGGAGTGGGCTAGAGGAGGTGCGGTGGTGAGTATGGAAGGGGAAGTCGAGGGGTTGGTGGGAGGACAGTTGTACGGGGGAGTGTGTAGTATGTTGACTGGATTGTATTGGAATTTGTGGTGTGAGAGATGCTGGTAGCGAAGTGAGTCGGTTGGTGAGGATGGTAGGTGTGGTTGTGTGAGTGAGAATAAAGGGTGGGGGGTGGGGGGTGGAGGTAATAGGGGATGGGAGGAGGAAAGAGGAGGGGGGGTGACGGTGAGGGTTGTTGGGAAGAGTAGACAGATGAGGGAATAAGATCCAAACTAACAACAATACCCGTGGAAATTTTCCACTAGTAACAAGCATGAAACAAGCTTCGTTGTGAAATGTGAACGACTAAAACGGTAATCGTACTAACCGTTAAAACAAATTATGGTGAAGCCAACGGAACAATCAAAATGTGTGAAAACAAGCGAAAAACAATGTGAGCAATCAACAACAAACCAATGAAATCAATCAATCAACAACAAAAAAAAAAAAACTAAGGCAACAACAACCAACACAATCACAATAAATTAAAACAATCAAAAACAGAAACCAATCAACAAACAAACAAACAATCAACAACAATCAACAACAAAACAACAATCAACAACAAAACAATCAACAACAATCAACAACAATCAACAGCAATCAACAACAACAAAACAACAATCAACAACAAAACAACAATCAACAACAAAACAAAATCAAATCACTATACGAAACAAAATCAAACAACAAATCACAACAGTCAACAACAATCAACAACAAAACAACAATCAACAACAAAACAATCAACAACTATCAACAACAATCAACAACAACAAAACAACAATCAACAACAAAACAACAATAAACAACAAAACAACAACAATCAACAACAAAACAACAATCAACAACAATCAACGACAAAACAACAATCAACAACAATCAACAACAATCAACAACCAAACAACAATCAACAACAAAACAATCAACAGCAATCAACAACAAAACAACAATCAACAACAAAACAATCAACAACAATCAACAACAATCAACAACAAAACAACAATCAACAACAAAACAACAATCAACAACAATCATCAACAAAACAACAATCAACAACAATCAACAACAAAACAACAATCGACAACAAAACAACTATCAACAACAAGCAACAACAAGCAACAACAAAACAACAAACAATTCAACAAAAACATACAAGCAACCGCAATGGAAACAACAAACAAAAAGCCAAACAAAACAATCAGCAACAACGGCAACATAGTCAACAGAACAACCAAAAAAAAAACAACATATCAAAACAAACAAAACGAGCTAATCAACATACAAAAAAAAACTCAAACAACAATCAACAACAATCAACAACAATCAACAACCAAACAACAATCAACAACAAAACAACAATCAACAACAAAACAACAAGCAACAACAAGCAACAACAAGCAACAATCAACAACAAAACAACAATCAAAAAAAAAAAAAATCAACAACAAAACAACAATCAACAACAAAACAGCAATCAACAACAAAACAACAATCAACAACAATCAACAACAAAACAACAATCGACTCATGTGCCCTTGCCGCACTTGTTCCGTCTTGACTCTCCACTCGCCGCATGTGCTGTGTGCAACATTCGGCGCCAACTGCCATCATGCTTCCATCCATGGCCCCTGTTACCTGGCTGCACTTGTTCCGTCTTGTCTCTCCACTCGCCGCATGTGCTGTGTGCTTCCTTCAGCGCCACGTGCCCTGCTGCATCCAACCATCACCCCTGTCCCCTTACTGCACTTGTTCTCTCTTATCTCTCCTCTGGCCACATGTGCTGTGTGCAACATTTGGCGCCATGCACCCTGCTGTGTCCAACCACCGTCCCTATCCCCTTGCTGCACTTGTTCTGCCTTGTCTCTCCTCTAGCCACATGTGCTGTGTACAACATTCGGCGCCATGCACCCTGCTGTGTCCAACCACCGTCCCTGTCCCCTTGCTGCACTTGTTCTGCCTTGTCTCTCCTCTAGCCACATGTGCTGTGTACAACATTCGGCGCCATGCACCCTGCTGTGTCCAACCACCGTCCCTGTCCCCTTGCTGCTCTTGTTCTGCCTTGTCTCTCCTCTAGCCACATGTGCTGTGTACAACATTTGACGCCATGCACCCTGCTGTGTCCAACCACCGTCCCTGTCCCCTTGCTGCTCTTGTTCTGCCTTGTCTTTCCCCCAGCCACACGTGCTTTGTGCAAAATTCTGCGCCCCGCGCCCGTCTGCACCCAGCCAACCTTCCAACCATCAACCCACATCTCCTTGCTGCAGATGTTCGGCCGTGTCTCTCCACTGGCCACACATTTGCTCTGTGCTACCTTCAGCGCCATGCATCCATCCATCATCCCTGTCCCCTTCCTGCAGTTGTTCCGTTGTGTCTCTCCACTGGCCACACGAGCTCTGTCCTACCTTCTGCGCCATGCGCCCTGCTGCACCCAGTCAACCTCCCAACCATCATCCCCCACCCCCTTCCTGCAGCTGTTCCGTTGTGTCTCTCCACTGGCCACACATGCTCTGCCCTACACAAAGCACCATGCACCTTGCTGCATCCAACCATGGCCCCTGCCCCCTTGCTGCACTTGTTCTGCCTTGTCTCTCCACTGGCCGCACAAGCTCTGTCCTACCTTCCCCTCCACGCCCCCTGCTGCACCCAGCCAAACTTCCAACCATCAACCCCCACCCCCTTCCTGCAGCTGTTCCGTCGTGTCTCTCCACTGGCCACACGAGCTATGTCCTACCTTCCCTGCCACGCCCCCTGCTGCACCCAACCAACCTTCCGACCATCAACCCCCACCCCATTCCTGCAGTTGTTCCGTCGTGCCTCTCCACTGGCTACACGCGCTCTGTCCTACCTTCTGCGCCACGCCCCCTGCTGCATCCAACCATGGCCCCTGTTCCCTTGCTGCACTTTTTCTGCCTTGTCTCTCCACTGGCCACACGCGCTCTGTCCTACCTTCCCTGCCACGCCCCCTGCTGCACCCAGCCAACCTTCCGACCATCACCCCCCACCTCCTTCCTGCAGCTGTTCCGTCGTGTCTCTCCACTGGCCACACGCGCCCTGTCCTACCTTCTGTGCCACGCCCCCTGCTGCACCCAGCCAACCTCCCAACCATCAACCCCCACCCCCTTCCTGCAGTTGTTCCGTCGAGTCTTTCCACTGGTCAAACGAGCTCTGTCCTACCTTCCCCGCCACGCCCCCTGCTGCACCCAACCAACCTTCCAACCATCAACCCCCACCCCCTTCCTTCAGCTGTTCCGTCGTGTCTCTCCACTGGCCACACGGGCTCTGTCCTACCTTTGGAGGCGCGCACCCTGCTGCATCCAACTGGCGGCCCCTGGAGAGCTGCCCACCAGCAAGGCCGAGTCAGTTGTCTTGGAGGATCTCATGCTTTGGCTCTCCTCTTACCGTGACATATTCACCCGCCCCTGCTGCATGAGTGGCAAGCTCCTGGCCTGGGACCCCACTAACCAGTTCCCGCTCCCGCCAGTCTTCCGACCATATATGTAGGTTGGGACGTCTTAATTTATCTCGATCCTACCATACATTTTTTTTTTTTAAGTTGTGAAAGGACTTTCACCCCAGGAGCTGGGTCTACCGACACAAACCAGCGTCACGGAGGATTCAGTTTGAATGGTGTTGCCCCTCCTACAATATGCAAGGTTGAGGCATCCATATAAATTAAATCATCAAGAACCGAGATGGTCAAGGAATCCTCTTTCCAAGCATGTTTTGATCAATTGATTTTAAATGGGAAGGGATTGAATCGATATGATATGATGGGACCCCACCACCCAGTTCCCTTGCCCCCCAGTCTTCCCACCATACATGAAGGTTTTGGCATTTGTGTTCATTCTCAATCATCAAGAACAAAGATGGTCAAGGAATCCTCTTTCCAAGCCTGTTTTGATTAATTGAGTTAGAATGGGGAGGGATTGAATCAAAATGATATGATATGATGGGACCCCACTGCCCAGTTCCCTTTCCCCCCGGTCTTCCTACCATACATGTGGGATGGGGCATTTGTATTAATTATCAATCGTCAAGAACCGAGATGGTCAAGGAATCCTCTTTCCAATCCTGTTTTGATACATTTATTAAGAATGGGGAGGGATTGAACCGATATGATATGATATGATATGATATGATAGGACCCCACCACCCAGTTATCTTTCACCCCCAGTCTTCCCACTATACATGTAGGTTTTGGCATTAGTATTAATTCCCAATCATCAAGAACTGAGATGGCCAAGTAATCCTCTTTCCAAGCATGTTTTGATCAATTGATATATAAATTGAATGGGTAGGGATTGGATCGAAATGATATGATATGATATGATGCGAACCCACGACCCAGCTATCTTTCGCCCCCAGTCTTCCTACCATACATGTAGTTTTTGGCATTTGTATTAGTTCCCAATCATCAAGAACAAAGATGGTCAAGGAATTTTCTTCCCAAGCCTGTTTTGATACATTTATTAAGAATGGGAAGGGATTGAATCGATATGATATGATGGGACCCCACCACCCAGCTATCTTTCACCCCCAGTCTTCCTACCATACATGTTGGTTGAGGCATTTGTATTAATTATCAATCGTCAAGAACCGAGATGGTCAAGGAATCCTCTTTCCAAGTCTGTTTTTATAAATTAATATAGAATGGGTAGGGATTGAATTGAAATGCTATGATGGGACCCCACTGCCCAGTTTCCTTTCCCCCTAGTCTTCCGGCCACACATTTAAGTTGGGGCATTTTTATTCGAGATGGTCAAGGAATCCTCTTTCCAAGCCTGTTTTGATAAATTGATATAGGATAGGAAGGGATAGAACCAAAATGATACAATCTGATTTGATGGGACCCCACCACCCAGTTATCTTTCACCCCCAGTCTTCCCACCATACATGTAGGTTTTGGAATTTGTATTAATTATATAATCATCAAGAACAAAGGTGGTAAAAGAATCCTCTTTCCAAGCCTGTTTTTATAAATTGATATATAATGGGTAGGGATTGAATTGAAATGATATGATGGGACCCCACTGCCCAGTTTCCTTTCCCCCTAGTCTTCCGGCCACACATTTAAGTTGGGGCATTTTTATTCGTTTCAGAAATGAGATGGCCAAGGACTTATCTTTCCAAGCCTGGTTTAAGTGTGATGGGGTGACCTGCAATCTATGTATAAGTAGGAAACAGAAATAGAATATAATATCATGCCGGCAGTCTGACTAGGCTAAAGGTACCATTTGTATACAATATCATATGATGCACTTTTCATGATATCATATCATATCATATCATTCTCATCTTTGGTCTACATCATATGATATTCCGGTCCCTACATATATGATTGCATTCTCTGTCTAAGAGTGTGGTGTAGTAGCGTTTACACTACCCATGTTTACTCTGCCTGACGACGGTGAGCAGCCTGAAGGCTGATTGACCATGTAGTCAATTCAAATTCAAATTCCTACCGCCTGCCGAGGGTGAGCCGCCTGAAGGCTGATAGACCACGTAGTCAATTCAAATTCAAATTCCTACCGCCTGCCGACGGTGAGCAGCCTGAAGGCTGATTGACCATGTGGATTTCATAAAAAACTTAGAATTGGTTGGCGGACGGAGGGGGCAAAACTTAGTGATGCACTGTTGCTGTTCTTACTTTTTCGATTCGGACTTCTGGTGACTCATCTGCCTGCCGGTCCCTAAGTATAAGTACATAATCATGAGTACGTTGACATCTCGAGCAGGGTACTACAAAGCGCGCCCGGCAGCGCGATTTTGCACACGCTTTTTGAGCCCCACTGCGTGTTTTGCGCACTTTTTTCAACCCCATGTGGGCGCAGCGCGCAGTTTTAGCGCTTTTTGCACTGCAAAGCGCTAATCAATTTGACAAAAATTAGTACCCTGATCTCGAGTCGCCTTTTCGATACGCCCAACGATCTAGCACTCTGCTACACTGGTTTCTGATTTCACACCCAAATGTTAAATATCACACCCCAACTTGTTTTCTGATGTCACATCCCAATTTTATATTTCACACCCTAAGGGTCGAGCACTCTGCTACCCTGGCTTCGGATAAATTTGTTAGTGTGTTAGAAGAGAGGATGAGGACAGCACAGACACGTAGAAATTGTTACATTTATCGCCTACAGGGCATCATCAGATCATAATCATCACCATCATCATCATTAGGCCATTAGCAGCAGCAGCAGCAGCAGCAGCAGCAGCATCACCATCACCATCATCACCATCATCATTCTCATCATCATCATCATCATCATCATCATCATCATCATCGTCATCAGGCCATCATCATCATCGTCGTCGTCAGGCCATCATCATCATCATCATCGCCGTCGCCGTCGTCGTCATCAGGCCATCATCATTATCATCATCAGACCATCGTCGTCATCATCATCATCAGCACCATCGTCCTTAAACCATCATCATCATCATCATCATCATCATCATCATCCTCATCCTCATTATCATCATTATCAGACCATCATCATCAGACCATCATCATCAGACCATCATCATCAGACCATCATCATCAGACCATCATCATCGTCATCAGACCATCATCGTCATTATCATCATTATCAGACCATCATCATCATCAGACCATCATCATCATCATCATCATCATCATCATCATCATCATCATCATCATCAGACTACCTGCAATCCTAGGGCATCTGTATTCGTTTTGGAGACAGAGCTTCTGGTTGCTTCGAGGGATCTGATTCCTTCAAAGATTAGGTCCAGGTGGTGTTTTTAATCTTGTGGTACAGTATTGTAGGTTAACTCTGGTAAAATGTTTTACAGGTGTACCCCCCAATTCAAGGTCCATCTATCTGAACCGCCATCGCCCCACCTGCCCGGCCCCACCCACACCCACAGCCTACCCCCCACCCACACACAGCCTACCCCCCCACACACGCACAGCCAACCCCTCCCACACAACCAGCCAACCCCTCCCACACACACAGCCAACCCCTCCCACACACACAGCCAACCCCCCCCACACACACACAGCCAAACCCTGCCACACAAATAGCCAACCCCTCCCCCCCACACACACAGCCTGCCCCACACACACCCCACCTGCCCCACACACACACACAGCCTACCCCACACACACCCCACCTGCCCCCCCCCCCCCACACACACACAGCCTACCCCACACACACCCCACCTGCCCCCCCCCACACACACACAGCCTACCCCATCCACACCAGGCTGACCCGGAATCAAACTCTAAACCCTAAACCCTGAACCCACCTGCCCCACCCACACCAGGCTGACCCGGAATCAACCCCTAAACCCTAAACCCTAAACCCACCTGCCCTACCCACACCAGGCTGACCCGGAATCAAACCCTAAACCCTAAACCCTAAACCCACCTGCCCTACCCACACCAGGCTGACCCGGAATCAGCTACTGGCAATAGCTAAAGACACCTCCCTTATTCAAGCCTACCACATGCAGAGTGAGTTGTCCTTGCTCTTGAACTTGAACTTGAACTTGGTTACATGGCTCCAGCCAGCAATTTGGCTGCTTGCCGTCTTCGCTATCTGCTTTAACTTGAATTTGAACTTGGTTACATGGCTCCAGCCAGCAATTTGGCTGCCCGCCGTCTTCGCTATCTGCTTTAACTTGAATTTGAACTTGGTTACATGGCTCCAGCCAGCAATTTGGCTGCTCGCCGTCTTCGCTATCTGCTTGAACTTGAACTTGAACTTGGTTACATGGCTCCAGCCAGCAATTTGGCTGCCCGCCGTCTTCGCTATCTGCTTGAACTTGAATTTGAACTTGGTTACATGGCTCCAGCCAGCAATTTGGCTGCTCGCCGTCTTCGCTATCTGCTTGAACTTGAACTTGAACTTGGTTACATGGCTCCAGCCAGCGATTTGGCTGCTCGTCGTCTTCGGCAGTAAAAGCAATATTATTGAACAGGTACCGTATTGGGATATTCAAAACAGCATTTTTCAAAGAAGCCAAAGCTCATCGTGCTATGTGTACACTCAAAAATCAGACAATCAAAACGGGAAATCCATGCGCAAGTTCCAAAGCGATATTATTCCCTGGTAGGGAACAGGGTACTTACAAGCGCGCCCTTTTGCGCGCTGGCGCACTGCCTTTTTGAGCCCCACTGCGCGTTTTGCGCAGTTTTTTGCACCTTCCCTGTGGACGCAGCAAGCAATTTTTGCGCCTTTTGCACTACAAAGCGCAGTTTTTTCTTCTTCAATTGCGCTAAAGCGCTGGCCAATTTGGTCAATGGAAGTACCCTGGCTGCAACTTCACCTGGACAAGGTAAGTTGAAGGTGGTACTACTGCACCTACCAAGCCTCTTACTGCACTTACCGCTTGACGGTGGTACTACTGCACCTACCAAGCCTCTTACTTTACTGCACTTACCAAGCCTCTTACTGCACCTACCAAGCCGCTCGTTAAAGTGTCCATGCGCTTGATCTGTAGTCCCTTTCTCTTTTAGTCATTTGCTCCCCCTCGTTGTCCTTCCATCCTTCAGTCCTGCCTTGGACCTTGACGAGTGGTTAAACTGTCGGTGTAGAGACCTAGACATGTCTATGATCCATCTGAGTACGAACACTAGTTTCCGTGGTTATCGCACCGAGGGGAACTTAACAAGCCATACTTCTCAACCTGCCTATCGCTCAGCTTGCCCACCAGTGGCCCAAGGCCAGCTCCCTGGTTTCCGTTGCTATCGCACCGAGGGGAGTATTGTATTCTGTGAACGGTTCGACGCCGAATTGCCGGCGTATAGAACCTAATAACAATTCTTCTTCTTCGGTCCTGCCAGGATTTCGTCCATTTCCTCCGCACCCTTATATATAGCTATGTAACATCCCCGTTCAACGAATGGCTAAATGGCAGAGCTCTTTGAACGACGTAGGTGCCGGGTTCGAATCCCCACTTCAGTGTCCGCGGTCGCTGTCAACCGCCATGGTAGCTTTGTCCAGGTAAAGTAGCAGCCCGTTCCCTACCGCTGTAAGACGAGGCTCCCTCAATACCACGCCCCACCAGGCATTATCATTGCTTTAGCTATGTAACCAAGTTAAAGTTCAATTAATGTACTGTTGTGGTCAGCCACATATCTCAGCCCCCAGGCACTTGTTTCCGGGGTCTATGACCAAATCGAAGATGATTGACAGCGTGCGCCTCCCCACATCCGTTTTGCTGCCCCCCCGGTTGTGGTTATGTTCCTTCCCATCTTATGTCCTCCTGACCCTCCGCCCTTCCCCACATATTTCTAGGGGTCTGTTATGTTATATAGTATTAGTGAATAAATAATATTAGATAATATCATATATTATGAGTCGGACGAGCCATCTCACCAGAATTTCGAATTTATTTGAAAAGCGAATATAATTGTGACACTATAATAATAGTAGTTAATCTTAATTTTGCAAACACTAATATTAGTTGCCGTTCCCTTCATTTTTCCCACCTTTCTTTCTAAATGATGGGTGGGATCTGTTTTGTGTGCGGGGTCCCACATACTGGGGTTTAAATACTTGCAATACAAAAGTGTCCTACTGACCTTGTGCTCGTGTGCACTCAATACTCCATTGCTGTCCTCACATTCAGCAGCCGTGCCCAGTCTAATCTCACCAGAGCACCTCATCATGCGTAGCATCATCATATATGGGCATGCATTTTACCAGTTTCTAGTTGCGAACATACATTGCTTTGCTCACCCTCCATTGGTGTTGACACTCAGCAGCCCTGCCCAGTCTAGTCTCACCAGAGCACCTCATCATGGGTAGCATCATCAGGGGCATGCATTTTACCAGTTTCTAGTTGAAAACATACATTGCATTGCTCACCCTCCATTGCTGTCCTCACAATCAGCAGCCGTGCCCAGTCCAATCTCACCAGAGCACCTCATCATGGGTATTCATGTTACCAGTATCTAGTTGAAATGTTACCAGTTTCTGGTTGAGAGCATACAATGCTTTGCTCACACTCCACTGGTGTCCTCACACTAAGCAGCTGTGCTGAGTCTAGTCTCACCAGAGCACCTCATCATGGGTAGCATCATCGTACATGGACATGCATTTGACCAGTTTCTAGTTGAAATCATACATTGCTTTGCTCACACTCCGTTGGTGTCCTTACACTCTGCAGCCGTGCCAAGCAATCTGCTTGGGCCAGCATGTTATGAAGAGGAAGAGGAGGATGCTTCAGCTCAAGGCAGGGTATCACAAGTGTGACTGCCTTGGTCAACAGAGGTATTGATGTGGCATGACCCTGCAGCTGTGCCTAGCCACCTGCTTGGGCAGGAAGGTTATGAAGAGGAAGAGGAGGATGCCTCATCTCGAGGCTACATGGCATTATAGGTTGAATAGTCTTGGTCAACAGAGGAATTGGTTTGGCATGCCTCTGCAGCTGTGCCTAGCCACCTGCTTGGGCCAGCATGTTATGAAGAGGAAGAGGAGGATGCTTCAGCTCAAGGCATGGCATCACAAGTGTAACTGCCTTGGTCAACAGAGGTATTGGTTTGGCATTCCTCTGCAGCTGTATGTTTGTAACAGCCGTTGTCTGTTGGTGAACCGGTACCCCACGCCTGCTGACAACACAACCAGGCCTCATTGATACGAGTACCTTGGGCGCATACCTGCTTTGTGCATTCTGTTACACTGCCTTATTTTGTTTGCAACTTAAATGTATTTTACAGCCCAGGGTTAGGCCAAATAGGCTAAAGGGACTTGCTCAACCGTGATAGGAAGGGCTAAAAAGAAAAGGCATTGATGAACTGAAATGTGCCAAGCCATCTGCTTGGCCAGCGTGTTATGGCAAGAAAGTTGATGATGCGCCAGCTCAAGGCTACATAGCACCATAGGCATTAGGGTGTCTACTGAAAAAGTAATGATAACGCCTGGTGGGGCGTGGTATTAAGGGCGCCCTGTCTTACGGCGGTAGGGAAGAAGCTGCTACTTTACCTAGACAAAGCTACCATGGCTGTCGACAACAACTGCGAACACTAAAGCGCACTCTTAGGGATTCGAACCCCGCACCTTCTTGTTTCGACGTGCCCTACCATAGGGTTCCTTATACCTTACTTCTGTAGGAGTGAGTCCGACGATCACATCAACAAAATGCTTGATTCCAGGGCTAGTGCACGGAGATCCACCCTTCGAGGCCCAGCTCCTTATACAAACACCGTAGGCTTTACACTGGGCTTGACTGTCTTCGTCTGCAGAGGTAGTGGTGCAGGTTAAGATAAGCAGTGGTTCAGAATGCTGTACCCTTCCACCAGGTGCCTACTGCCCTGCTTTTGTAGGATTTTCTCCACCTTTCTCTCTGAATGACTGAATCCTTTGGGTCGCTGGTTTGTGCAGTGGTGTGAAAATCCTTTCAAAAAAAGCTTTAATCAATTGATCATGGCACGTCTTGCCGCTAATTGAGAGCAGATTGATTTTGCTATAGTATTTGATTTGCAGAGGAGACCATTAGCCTACAGGGGCTTGCCTGACCTCAATCAGGCTAATGATATACTTGAGCTTGGTTGCATGGCTCCAGCCAGCAATTTTGCTGCTCGCCATCTTTTGCAGCAAAAGCAATATTATTGAACAGGTATCGGTATGTTAAAAATATCGTTTTTCAAAGAAACTAAAGCATCGTGCAATGTGTACATTCAGACCAGAGTACAAATTAAGTGCGCCTACTTTGCATATTGTAGGAGTGACACCACCATTCGGACTGAATCCTCCGTGTCGCTGGTTTGTGTCGGGAGACCCACCTCCTGGGGTGAAAGTCCTTCCACAACTTAAAAAAAAAAAAGAGGTTGCGTCCTGGACGCACCCAATTCGGTAGTCACATCTTCAGGCTGCATCCCACTACCAACAGAACCCGTAGCCCACGGAAATGGAGCGGTGGTGGGCCAATCAACTGGTGGGTGAGACGCAACCAACATCCTGAACCTGCGCCTGGGACACAACGAACACTCCCATGACGCTGCGTCCTACACTACCCTGATTCAGACAAAATAATATAGAAGGTCTATATAAGCTGGGTGCATGACAAAGGAATCGAAAAGGATATACGGAACTGTTGAGGGGACTACAAACAAACATACAAAATGTATGGAACAATGATGAATTTGAATATTGATGTACGTACCAGTACTGAAGTGCATATGGATTTGGGCATGTACTTCTGGAATCGAGCTGCCATATGCTCGGGTGTAACATTTGGGTAGAAACTTTAAAAATCGGGCACCTGGTGCCCAGGGTGGGACAATGGCCTTCCTGAAAAAGTTCCGATTCAATATTTCGTAGTACATTTGGTTCGGGAAGGACAGGTGAAATAATCTCCTAGGGCCTCCTCCTTGTCACGCTCTAATCTGTGTAACTGTGATTAAATGTTTATATTTGAATTGTTGCTGTAGACGGCGAGTGTGAATGTAAGATTGTTACAACGGCATAGGCTCGATAGAGGAGAAGATGCTATTAAGCGCAACAGGCGCAATCATATAGAATAGAGATGTGTACTGCAGGGTACTGCAGTCACGTGCAGGCCACAGCTAGCCTGTGGCCTGGCGGCAGGCAACACGGTACCAGGAGGGAAAGGTACCGGTGTGCATTATGCCGACTCAGAGACTGATATATAAATCAGTCCATAACATCCCCCCCAATTCAAGGTATTCTTGAGCTCAAGAATTCCTGGAATTAACTGAGGGGCATAAGAAAATTAAAATATAAAAGCTAGGGAGACTTTGGGAATTTCTAGTAGTTGAAAGGGAGAAATCACTTTAGCAGGGGTCTTCAAAGAAATGTCAGTCTTCTGGGGTAGCTGGCTAGGTAAGGGACACTGCAGGTAGGCTGCAGGCTAAGTAGCAGAAAGGCTGCTGAGAAGGTGCAAGGAAACTGCAGGTAAGCTGCAGGCTAGGTAGCAGAGAGGCTGCTGAGAAGGTGTAAGGAAACTGCAGGTAGGCTGCAGGCTAGAGCAGATAGGCTGCCATGGGGCTGGACTAAGTACTGCAGAGGGCTGCAGATAGGCTGCAGGGAGACTGCTGGGAAGCTGGGGAAGGAAAGTCCAGGCTTGGTTAAGGCTTGTGTAGATATCCTTGGCTACGAGAAGTTGCATGATTCGAGACTAGAGGATTTGTCTTTAGACATGATGTCTGGACTAGTCCCCCCATAATTTGGGTGAGCTACATTAGGTTGATCCTAAATTAAAGCATAGACATCATGGAGAGACTAGAATAATTCTAAATTCAGAAGGGGTGCGGCCTGTGGAAGTACATGGGGCAGTACAGTAGGCAGGTAATCTAAAAAATTCTAGAGTGTTCAATGTGGGATGCAAGCGGGCACGGGGACCCATACTAATGGGAGAACCCAGAAAGACAGTTTAGACTAACTGGAGATAGAGAGTACATCACTACTCACTACTAACTGGCGCAACATCGGAACCCAAATATAATAAACCTTACTCACCAGGGAATACCCAACCAGTCTACCAAATAATGCCTTTTTAACTAGCTTGTTGCGTGACTTCCCAATACTAAGGTGACATAGCAAGGGCAACCAAACAAACGCAACAACGACACATCAGGTGCAACCCCAAAGAAAAGCTCCAAAGGAGTCTAGTCTCCCTAGATGAACAGCCGATTGCGAAGATAACACACTAGCACCATGCTGAGCAGTGTCATCATCAACAACTCATGACCGCCCCAACTAATCGAGATCAACCGTGCCTCTATACCACTTAACTAAAAATTCCGAAGCCCTATCAGAACTCAAACACTTGAACCCAAACTCACGTAGCTAAGGCATACACCTAAGGGGGGAACCAGGGGCACGGGAAGACAAAGTAGCAACCTCTGTCGAACCACGGAACGCACCCAGGGGTCACAATGAGCCTAAGAGAGAAAAATGTCAACCAAGATATCATGCCAAAGATCCTCCACGGCCGCTGGACTAGGGCCAGGACGGCGTCCACTTCGGCCTTTAGCATGGGCGAAGTCCGGCGCTGCGAGACCCGGTTGGGGGGTAGAGGGAGCAGCACCCGGAGTGGGGCTGACCATACCCCCCTGCTTCCTACCACCTCCAGAATCTCCAGGTCCAGACGCGTAGGTCGTCCTCCTCTGGCGAACCCTACGGCAATGCCGGCGATCCGCCAGCTTGATCGAAAAATTTCTCCAGAAGGTAGCACAGAGCCACTAGAGCGCAAGCTCGTGCCAGTAGCCGACCTTCGGCTGGGCAGAGCAAAGGGGGCACAGACGACGTAGACATCAGCAGGGAGCTTGGTCGGCTTGGCAACCTCCGGTATGCAGGCAGAGCCTCAAACACCGGAGATATGATAGCGACGGCAAGGACGCGAGCAGACGAAGACAGGGTTTCTCCACCGATGTCCAGGCTAGTCGCCGACTTGAGTCTGCACGTCACAGTCATCTACGACAGACGGGAGGAGGCGACAGACGGCAGGGGAGGAAAAGGGAGAGAAGATGGAGGAATGACTGGGGGGGGGTGGCTTCCACGATGGCGGAAGGACTCTCATGACCGTTAGCAGAGGCCGCTGGCGCACAAACATCTAGCCAATCATCAAGAGGAGCCGGTCCTTCCAACGGAGGAAGGACTCGGTCGCAGCCATCGCTGAGAATGATACTGCGCATCCCGCACGTCCAGGAAAGACCATCCATGTCATGGAGTTTCTCAAAATTAGCGGGAGGTCCTCGCGGAAGTTGCATCGTAAAGCAGGGGTAGTAAATGAAGGACTGTATAACCTATCAGCTTGGATAACACTCCGGAGAGTGGACAAAGTGTGGGCAGACACGCCAATCTATAAATGCGGAGACGAGAGTAACATTACAAGCACAGGAGACCCATTAAGGGGCACCAGTGGAGGGAGGAGCGGCAGCCTGTACCCTAATAAGGGTACAGGCTATACAGTCCGTGTGAGGGGAACCGGTGACGCAGTCCACAGGAAGCTGTCACTACGAGAAGCTGGCACAGTACTGTCAGGACTGATAGTTCTAAGGGAGTACACAAGGAGTCACCAAGGCATAAAACAAGTGAGAGCACCGCTATTCATGCTGATAAAGTCTATTTCAACAGATGAAGAGCAATGTTTGTAACTGAATTAAGTGCCTGGCTTGCTGGGTATCAGCTAGAAAGCACTTCGAAGAGTGGAGAGAGATGTATGCAGCGGAGACAGACGCGCCAATCTATACACGGAGACAAGAATAGCGTTACAAGGACAGGCGGACGCCAAAGAACACCAGCGGTGGGAGAGGCGGATGCCTGTAACCTGACTAGACCCTAAGTCAGGAATCTTAAGTCAGGCACCGGCTATACAGAGTGTGTCAGTGAGAGACCGATGACGCAGTCAACAGGAAGCTGTCACCGTGTCATGAAGGATGACACAGTCTACGGGAAGCTGACACAGTACAGACAGAAACACTGTCTGGGCCGATAGTTCTAAGGAAGTACATAAGTAGTCACCAAGTCATAAAACGCGTGAGAGCACCGCAATTCATGCTGACACTCCACCTATGACACAGGTGACATACAATACTACCTCTCCACCTATGGCACTGGGGACATAGAAGTATATGTAACATATATAAAAAAAAAAAATCAAAGAACTCCGAAAAAAAAAATCGAGAGAACTTCAAATGGAACCCAAAGGGTTATAGGAAGGAATGAAACAAGGCAAAAAATTCTAAAACAATTTGCCAAGCTAGAAAGAGAGGAAAAACTAATATCAAAAAATGGGTAACAACGGTATAGAAAACCCGATCCGGGAATAGGAACCTAATGCCAAACTTTGATAACGAAAAGAAACTAATATGACCAAATGCAAGGATGACCCTAAGAAGAAGCGGTCATACCTAACATGCGGACAAACCTCCAGAACACAGCAGGATCAAGGGGCTTGGTGAAGGGGTCAGCACAGTTATCCACGGTGTTAACATAGGCAACATCCAGTGAACCATCCTCCACCAGCTCCTTGATGTAGTGATGAATAACATCAATGTGCTTGCTGCGAGGCAGGAGCTGCCAGTCTTTGGCCCAACTTAGAGACCCTAAGTTGTCACCCTGAATGGTAACCAAAGCACAAGGCAGACCCAGATCCACCCTCAATTTCTTCAACCATTGTACCTCCCTGGCAGCCTGGGACAGGGCCTGATACTCAGCCTCACTAGAGCTAATGGCAACAGTAGGCTGCCTCTTGCTCATCCAGTTCACTATGCACCCCCCAGCTAGCACAGCAAAGCCAGTCTGAGACCGCCTGTCAGACCCATCATCAGCAAAGGATGAGTCACTAAAGACAGTAAAAGAGAACTCAGGGTTGTGGGTGTAAGTGAGACCCAGGTGGGAATGTGTTCTCAAATACAAGAGCAACCGCTTGGCAGCCCCCCAGAGAGGGACGGTAGGGTGAGCAGAAAACCTGGACAGGTAGCTCACAGCAAAAGAAATATCAGGCCTGGTGCAAGTAGCCAGGTATAGCAAAGCACCCACAAGAGAGAGGTACTGGCTATTAGACGGCAGGGGTTCTCCAGGGGCGTCAGAAACGGTGGACTTGGCCATGGGGGCAGCAAACCTGGGTGGGGCAGCATCAGTAAGACCAAACTGCTCCACCAGATCAACAATGTAGGTGTGCTGAGAGATGTTGATCTGAACCACCTGCCTTCAGAATCAAGTGTAACATGCATGTCCAAAGAGAGGAACTGAACCGGAACACCCATCTCTTTGACCTCCCAGCCAGCCTTTTCCATAGCCTGGATAAGCAACACATACCTATCCAGCTCACTAAAAGCACAGATAAAATTATCAACATAGGTCAGAACATAGCTCCACCCACCATCAGAATCCTTCCTAAAATACAGAGCAGGTTCAGCCTTGCACATAGTGAAGCCGTGTGCAACCAGAACCCGCTTGACATCCCTACTCCAAGCCCTGGGTGCCTGCTTCAATCCATAAAGAGACTTGAGCAGCTTGCACACAAGGGGAACACCGTTGGGACCAAGGTGCTGAAAGCCCTCAGGCTGGCGGCAGTACAGGTCCAGACCAGGTTCCAGCTTAGCGTTCAGAAATGCAGTTTTGATGTCCAGCTGCCGAACAAACATCTTTCTATGAGTGATGGCAGCCAGGAGCACCCGAAGACCTGCTTTAGAGGAGACAGGGGCATATACGTCATGAAAATCCAGCCCAGGACGTTGCAGAAAGCCACGTACTACAAAACGTGCCTTGAAGCGTATAGAACCATCAACCCCAATCTTCTTCACAAATAACCACCTGCCTGACAGGATCTTTTGCTTACGAGGCTGTGGAGTGAGTACCCAAGTACCATGGGCATGTAGGGAAGCCATCTCATCCTTCATAGCAAGAAGCCATTGATCCCTGTCAGGGTTGGTAGGGAGCATGGCAGCTTTATAGGTTAGTTCAGTGGAGGGGGCAACAGATGCTCCCACGTACAAGCAGTTTACTTGTACATGAGCAGCGGGGATATCAGCAGTATCAGCAGTAACCGGTAGTAGAGCCCCCAGTGCAGAACTACTGCCTGGTTGAACAGGGCCGGCCTTATTTGCCTCTAATTCAACGAAGCCTGGGTCGACCGGAACACCCCAGCCATACGCAGTATCGGAGCCTGACCAATGATCAAGATCATCACTTGCACTATCGGCAAAGGCTACATCATCACCCAGGCTCCCGATTAATCTATCAGGAACGGCAGGAGGCGAAGCGCTCACCAACCCCTTCGAGCCATCCAAGATGATTGGAGCAGGGTGACTATTAGACAATGGACCTATAAGAGGCTCCACTATGATCTGAGATTGTCGTAATCCTAGAGCTTTACCGACGGAATTTGACGCAGAGGAGGGCCTGGCGACCCCCTGAGATTCGGCTAAGATTTTATCCGTAGGAACTGCAGAACCTCGCCCGCCCAGTGCATTCTCACGCAATACAGTACCAGCAGCCCCTGACCTGGGACGCAGAATCATCCTATGGCCAGGACAGTGGTCAACAATTGGGGAAAGCAAAGGATCTAAGGAATGGCCCGCAGCCTCAGGCATGTGTCCGTTGATAGCGGCAGGGATGCTAGAAACATACGGCGACCCGTCATAGGGAGGAAGCCCAGGAATACAGTTATAGCTAAACTGTTCATAGAAGAGTACATCACGACTCTCTACTACCTGGCGCAACTTAGGAACCCAAATAAAATAACCCTTACTCACCAGAGAATACCCAACCAGTCTACCAGATAACGCCCTTTCGTCCAGCTTGTTACGTTTCTTCCCATTGACTAACGTGACATAGCAGGGGCATCCAAACACACGTAACAACGACACATCAGGCATCACCCCATAAAACAACTCATAAGGTGTCTTGCGTCCCTGATTGGGCAGTCGGTTACGAAGGTAACAAGCAGCTAGGAAGGCATAAGGCCAGAAAGACTTAGCTAGCTTTGATTCCAGGTGGATACTCCTAGCTATAGACTGCAAGACCCCATTATACCTTTCCACAGTTGCGTTCTGCTGGGCAGTGTACACCAACGATAACTCATGTACTGCCCCAACCGATATCAGCCAATCCTCGAACCATTTAACTATAAACTCCTTGGCCCTGTCAGATCTCAGACACTTAAAGGCAAACCCCTGCAGCTGATTTGACCATCTGAGGATGATAGTTTGGACTGCTAAGGGAGCGTCATCCCTGGTCCTCAAGCACAATACTTCAGCAAAGCCAGAGAATTGGTCTATGAGGCACAGGATGTAAAACTCCCCACGCAGACCCCTAATATGAACTGGTCCCATTATATCCAAGTGAAGTCGTTGGAGAGGTGCACGGATCTCAGTTTTGCTTTCTTTAGGAAAAGGGAGACGTTTGCCCTTAGCCTTGTGACAAGCATCACATGGGATCTTACCCAACTTTTGCACTTGACCCAGACTGAGGGGTAAGTTCTTAACCATACCACTCTTGACAAGTTTGTGTAAGGCACTATAGCCGGGATGACCCAACCGCCTATGCCACAACCATGCAGGAGTGGTAGGGAGAACAACTCCACCGTCCTCATCAACATCAAGTGCAAACGCTGGATAATTGTCAGCAACTCTTAAACAACGACTGGAGGTGTGACAAGGCCTACATGCAAACTTGTACACACCATCACTGGAGGCAGGGAAGGACCAGAGAACAGAAGAGCCCTGAGTGGCAGTGCAACTAAGACTATCAAAAGAAACCTGGCAGTGGAGAGAATGAGCTACAGCATTTACTGACAGGAGATTCACCGGACAGTGAGGGATATAAAGAACATTGGTTAGAGTGATTGATGTTGGTAACCAATCACTACATAACACAATGGATCCTTTACCCTCTGACCGTTGAATCACCCCGTCACCAAATCGAACCGTAGGCCCAACAGCAGAAGATTCAAACACAGTGAACAAAGACTTATCACCCGTGATTGACATTCCAGCTCCAGAGTCCACATGCCAGACACCCTCAGAAAGACTAGGGCTACACACGTTAGAGAACTTCGTAGTGCAAGAGAATAGGACAGAGCGTACCTCCTAGTTCTTGGACATGGCGTACCCATCAATCTGAGCCTGCAAGGAGGACAACTGCTTGCGAGTCAGCGAACCTGGAAGGGCCAAGGCAACGGGCACGGGTTCAATGCCCGGTGCACCAGCCTTGGCCTTTCGCAGGTGCGGATGTTTCGTCCAGCAACGGTCCTCCGAGTGGCTCGTTTTGGAAAGACAGGGGCCCCAAGTGCAATCCAAGCGCCTCTTGGTAGTCCCGGAACCCTGAGGACCAGGTCCCCTGCCACGCTGAAAAGCAGCATTGGCAGGGACCTGGGGAGGATCGCGGGACCAACCAGGATGCCTCGGATCAGACTTAGGGAGAGACACGTTCAAGAAATCTAATGATCTATATGCTGCCAGACAGGTCCAGTAATCAACAGGCTGGTTCTGATGCAGTGCGAGACCAAACTGTAGCCGCAGAGAGTCGAAGCGGGGGTGCATGATGCCATTAATAATAGTATGCATGGCATGGCGCTGAGGCTGTGGGTATCCCGCACTGCGGAGGTCAGTGCACAAGCCCCGGACCCTGCGAAAGAACACATCCACAGGTTCAGAGTTGTCCATGGTTGCACCCCGAAGCTCAACAAGCATGAGAGGGACACGAGCAGCAAGAGCATCAGAACGCTGTCTTCGGATATGCAAGAAGATATCCCGAGGAGTGGCAAAATCCTGATACACATTGACCATCGCATCCGTCATGTTCGCAAGCATCATAGTGAGACACATGAACTCCTGACGTTCCAGGGGCAGGGCACTAAAACCCAACAGTGCAGGATCTACACGAGACTCACCATGAGAGGCCGAGGGTCCAGCAGCAAGAGGATCAGGCACAGGAGCATACGAGGCACGAACCGACATAAAATACTCGGCAGCAATGCCAGCATCATATGCGCGCTGATCATCTAAGTTCCTAATGAGATCTAAGGAACGCGCAACACTCGCAACGAGCTCGAAATCAGGCCTAACAGGAACAAAACTGAGAGGGACCTTCACATACTGATACCCTCGGAGATCATTGTTCCTACGCCCAATCCCACCAAAGGTAACACCTCCAGGGGAAGGGTAGTTAATCCCTGCCTTCACAGATCCTAGAAAAGCACGACACTCATGACCCAGCTCAGAGTAAGCCATCACACGCTTAGGGCGACCCTTTCTATCTAGATTAGCCCGAGTGGCTGCCTCATCCAGCCTACCGTACAAAGTGCGATCAAGAGAATTTCCAGCATACTGGGCTTGGCGAATAAGCCGGCAGTCCCGCACAGCCAGCCGCACAGGTGGTGTGCCATCAAGCAGATGTTCCCAGGATATGCCGGACAGCGTAGGATTCATAGACGGCGGAGGGCCAGGCGCAGGTGGCAGATCCACCGGTGGAGGTGGAGGGGGCTCCTGCGAGGTGCCAGCAGCAGATCTGTGGACACTCGTGGCAGCAGCCTCGCGAGCCCGAGTATGGTAAGCACCAAGAGCCCGCTCTGCAGGGTTGCGAGCCTGCTCTGCAAGGTTGAGTAGAGGACCCAAAGGACCAAGAGACGAACTCCGCAGCAAAGACGGCTTGACCACCTCAGGTAGGTCCGGTGGAAGCGGCGCAAGCAGAGCGGCAGACGGAGGCTTGAAGACCGCAGGAGAAGGTGCCAATTGAGGCTCATACACCGGAGAGACAGTGGAGGTGTGGAAAACCCTAGTAGCAGAAGAGGGAGTGACTCCACCGAAGTCGCCACTTCTGGCACTCTGTAGATCTTCCATACAATCATCAGAGTAATCTTCCTCTGAGTCGTCAGACTTGCCGTAAGCATAGCCATCTTCATGGCTATGGAGAGCAAGGTCTACAGTGTCGTAGGTAAAGCGGGCATCAGCGGGTGGAGGCGACCTTGCATACTGGATAATCTGTGTGGAAACACAGCATAGGCGCATCAGAATATCCTCAACCTCAGGTCGGAGACGTTGGACAAAAGGAGAAGGAGACGGAGAAATGGAGGTATTGGAGGGGGGGGTGGCTTCCATGATGGCGGAAGGAGACTCATCTCCGGCAGCAGAGGCCGCTGGCGCGCAATCATCTAGCCAATCAGTGGGAACACGAATCTTTAGAGGAAGAATTCGGTCGCATCCATTACTGATAATGACGCTCTCCATACCGCGCGACCAGGAAATACCATTCTGTGGGGTAGGTTTCTCGAAGCCGGCAGGAGGCCCACGCGGAAGTTGCATTGTAAAGCAGTGGTAGAAGTAATAAGCCCGTAACCTATCAGCTAGAAAGCACTTCGAAGAGTGGAGAGAGATGTATGCAGCGGAGACAGACGCGCCAATCTATACACGGAGACAAGAATAGCGTTACAAGGACAGGCGGACGCCAAAGAACACCAGCGGTGGGAGAGGCGGATGCCTGTAACCTGACTAGACCCTAAGTCAGGAATCTTAAGTCAGGCACCGGCTATACAGAGTGTGTCAGTGAGAGACCGATGACGCAGTCAACAGGAAGCTGTCACCGTGTCATGAAGGATGACACAGTCTACGGGAAGCTGACACAGTACAGACAGAAACACTGTCTGGGCCGATAGTTCTAAGGAAGTACATAAGTAGTCACCAAGTCATAAAACGCGTGAGAGCACCGCAATTCATGCTGACACTGGGGAAGCCATCAAGGTCAAGTTGCTGGCAGATCTGGGCAAAGAACTGGTCAAATGACTTGGGAGCTAGGCTGGGAGGGGTAAGGATGTTGATAAAGGTAAAGTCCATGGGGCTCCAGTTCATGCTGAGGTGGTTGACACATAGCACTTTGCCTCCAGGATGGGCACAGCTCCTGGGGTCCATGATCATCTTAGGTCTGAATGAGAGTGTGTGAGCATGTGCATTGACCATGGCAGCTTGAAGGCAAATGGCCCACTGTAGAGTGGGTCTGGCTGTGGTAGAAACAGTGGGGTAGGCTTGCACCATTTGCTGGAGTCTGCTATTGTGCTTGATGATAGGGCTGTAGGCATCAGATGGCTCCTTGTGCATTGACCTGTGTGGGAACTGTTCCTTTTCAGAAGTCAGCAGGGTAGGGAACTTGCTGGTGAATGCTGTGATGAGTTTGGACAGTGGAGGCCTTGGCTTGATGTTGAAAGCTGGTGAAGCAGGCCTGCTGTTCAGATGGTGTAAGGTGCATCCAAATCGTGTGAGACTAAGGCTGGAGTTGTTGGAGAAGTGGATGTGGTTGACATTCTGATTAACTTCTCCCAGTGGTAGTCCAATGTCTGTTGACCTGTTGACCAGTATCCATTGGTCCCAGGTAGTTGCTGTGTCCAGATCAGATGGCTTGAGTGGCCCGTCCCCATCTATGGGGCCATCGTATTCCTCATAGTTGGTCCTGATCTGGTCACTGAGGAGTTCCATCTCTGCTCTGGCTCGTTGTAGGCTCAGGTTGTCCAGCTGTTGTTGGAGGGCTGGAGTGGTTTCTGGAGGGTCATCTACTCCTAGTCCAGGGTCATCCTGGGGCTTGTGTACCTCCGGATGGATGAGCTCTGGCATGTCATCACTGTCAGTATCATCAGCAGAGTCTTGCAGATTGCCTGCAGTGGAATGGGGATGGTACTGGCAGATAGGAGGGGGATGGTCCTGGAGGTCTTGGTCTGCCTCCACATGAGTGGGTGGGTACTGCCCTATCTCAGAAGCAGTGTGGGGTGCAGATGGAGCAGAAGTAGAGGGGGGATCTTGGCAGTCTTGATCAGCTCTACTGGGGGAGGTCTCATGAGTGGGTGGGTACTGCCCTGTCTCAGAGCCAGTGTGAGTTGATGGAGTCTTGGTAACCATCATGATGTAGGCAATGGGAGGACCCACAGGGGTAGAAGGATTAATGGTCGTGACTGGTAAAGTTTGGGTGAGGTAGAGTCCATGCTTTTTGGGGCATGAGAGGAGCAGTTTGGTACCAGATGGTCTTGGGATGGAGAGTATGGCTTGGGTCTTGGACAGGTGAACTTGGAGGTCTGGGCACAGGCTGGTGGCTGCATGAATGCTAATGATGTTGGGCATGTTGCAGTCAGCAAGAAGTACATTGTTCAGGATGATCAGAGTCCTGCCATGGCCCTTGATCTTGGCCTTCCCTATCTGCTTGCAGAAGATAGGTGGAGAGTCTTGATCTGCCAGCTGCAGCCTAATAGGCTGTGGGAGGTCCTGAATGTCATGCAGATGGGAGATGTTACTGGTTGCATGAGAGTGTGCTGCAGTATCTATGATCCATTCTGTCTGCAGTGCTGCCTGGAAAACTTCTCCATCATCTTCTATAGTGCATTCATCATCAGCACTTATTTGTCCAAAGAATGCTGTATTAGCCAGGGGGTCAGGTGGCAAGGCAAATGAAACAGACTTGCCTCTGGTTGGTGTAGCAAATCTTATGGGCTGGAGGTTGTCTTCATCCAGTGCCAGGGACAGGAAGTTGTGTTCTTCACCCTCACTGTCAGAGTTGGAGGTGGAGGTGGACTGATCACCATCAGCAACGTGGGCATGGCGTCCCCTGCTTGGGTATCTTCTTAGACGTCTCTTGTCACTGGTCTTCTTGGGAGTCTTCTTGTCGTCAGGGTCCTTGTCATCTCCTGATCTGTTCTTGGGAGGTGACTTAGATCCATGGTCAGCTTCATCTGAGTCAGCTGGCCTGAAAGCCAGGTCAGTGTCCTCACTGGTGCAGTCTCTGGAGCTATGGCCTATTCCCCCACAGTTCCAGCAGATCATCTTCTTGTAGGAGATAGTCCTGTCTCTGAATTGGAGGTGCTTGCTGTTGAATGGCTTCCTGGCCCTGTAAGCTGCAGCTGCCATCTCAGCCTCTTCCGGAGATGGTGCAGGGTCAACTTGCTTCACTAAGCACCAGTTGAAGATGGCACTTTGGAGCATAGCAAAGGTGGTGATTGCTGTGGGGTTGAATTGATTGATATACCCATCATATTCAGGGCGGGAATTCAGTCCCTTGACAATAAGGTTGAGAAAGGTGCTGGCAGAAACGATGTGGAGGCCTTGAATCTTGGGAATCTGGGAATACATATCAGCTGCCCTAGAGAGGTATGTCTGCAGGGATTCAGTGGAAGTCATACGTTTTCCAAGTAGTGCAGTCAGGGTGGTGTGCTCTAGCCTGCTGCCTTCCTCAGAGTACAGGGCATCAAGAAACCTGAAAGCTCTAGTGGCCATATCTGTGTTAGCATGAATGGCCTGCTGGATCGGATCTGATACATGATCTATGATGATCTTGAAGGCCTTGTTGTTCTTCCAGGTGGAGATCCTGGTGGGGACACCACGAGCCGGAACAGCTGGATCAGCACCCGCAACAACAGGGTAAGTAATGTCATCAGCAGGGTAACCATCAGAGTCGGCAGGCTCGCCAGCGACCACCGCCTGTTGGCAGTCGAAAGCAATGGCAATGGTATCCCTATCTGATTTGAGGGCGAGGAGTATATTCTGCCTGGCGCAGCGCCAGTTGTAGAGGTTGTTACTAGTGAATATACCGGGAGGTTGCATGGTGAGGTCTTCTGTGTAGGAGTCTTGGCGTTGTAGGTCGGAGTGTTGGGATAGGGGGAGTTACGAGGGCGAGGCAGGGGAAGAGGGGATGGAGTGTGTGTGGGAATCGGCGATCCAAAGGGATCCAGAGGATTACCGGGGGTTGAACGTTGCCAAGCGGCAATGTTCGACGACAGAAGCATCTCTTAAGCTGGGGTCGTAGACAAATTGATCGTCTGAGATCAATACAGCACTGTGTGGGTCTCGGTGAGGGCGTCGTCCTATACTCACTTCATAGATTTCGGTGACTTGTGGTCGCTCTTGCTTGCTCCAGTCGTAGGACGCAGTGGCAGATCCAAGGATTCTTGGTAGGAAGCGGCAGGCGGAGCAGCGGGAAGTAGGATCCGCACAGGGAGTCCAGGTGCTTAGTTAAAACTCGGGCCTTCGACAAGTCAGAGGGGAACTGATTCCGAACGCGTAAATCAGCGGCTGTTCTTCGTTAGCGTCTAAAGATGGCGCACCTAACCTGTGAATGTAAGATTGTTACAACGGCATATGCTCGATAGAGGAGAAGATGCTATTAAGCGCAATCATATAGAATAGAGATGTGTACTGCAGTCACGTGCAGGCCACAGCTAGCCTGTGGCCTGGCGGCAGGCAACACGGTACCAGGAGGGAAAGGTACCGGTGTGCATTATGCCGACTCAGAGACTGATATATAAATCAGTCAATAACAGCGAGCAGCCAAATTGCTGGCTGGTGCAATGTACCCAAGCGCATAATGTGTTCCTGAGCGTAACCCAATAATACGAGTCCACGACTGGTATTTTTGTTAAATAATACTGCCGGTAATGGTGCAAACTCAGCCTATAACTTGGGTATGAAGAGCAAAACTTATGATGGTACAGCTGTGTTAATACAACTGCGATGCAAAGGGTTCATGATTAGTGGTGTTGAAAAACACCGTTTGCTCGGCAGAAATGAAATAGTTGAACGAAATGTAGGTCCAATAGTTGTTTAGGCCTCGGACTCCTTCTTGGCAGACTTCTTGGGGAGCAGCACGGAGTGGATGTTAGGCAGCACTCCGCCGTTGGCGATGGTGACTGAGCCCAGCAGCTTGGAAAGCTCCTCGTCATTTCGGATGGCCAACTGGACGTGGCGGGGGATGATTCTGGTCTTCTTGTTGTCCCGGGCAGCGTTACCAGCTAGCTCCAGGACCTCAGCACACAAGTACTCGAGGACAGCGGCCAGGTACACAGGGGCACCAGCGCCAACGCGCTCGGCGTACTTGCCCTTCTTCAGGTAGCGGGCGACACGACCCACAGGGAACTGAAGTCCAGCCTTGGCGCTGCGAGAAACAGACTTCTTGCCTCCACGGCCTCCGGTCTTGCCTGCCATTGTAATGTTCGGAGAATATAGAAGTAAATGTAGAACGAGATGGAAGCAGTTGACTTTTAATTTTGTCGAGGGCGAATTAATACACTCCGATCTGGTCCTGTTGATCCGACGCCGATGTAGACCCCCCATCGCTGCCCCAGTTCGGTTAGGTCCTGCTGATCCGTTGTTCCCGTTGACTTTGACGTTGGCCGAACAATGATATAACCTTCGCGTCTCAGGGCTGTATAGTGTACTATCGTATTCCCATCTCTATCACCAACTCCCAACACATCACAATGGCACCCAAAGCTGCTGAGAAGGCTCCCGCCAAGAAGGCCGCCCCCGCCAAGACTGCGGAGGGCAAGAAGAAGGCCAAGAAGATGGCCAAGGCCGAGACCTACAAGATTTACATCTACAAGGTGCTGAAGCAGGTCCACCCCGATACTGGTATCAGTTCCAAGGCCATGGGCATCCTCAACTCCTTTATCAATGACATCTTCGACAAGATCGCGTCCGAGGCCGCTCGCCTGGCGCGCTACAACAAGAAGCCCACAGTCACCTCCCGCGAGATTCAGACTGCGGTGCGCCTGGTCCTGCCCGGCGAGCTTGCCAAGCACGCTGTGTCCGAAGGCACCAAGGCCGTCACCAAGTTCACCTCCGCATAAATTGCTCTTCCCCTCCGCTCTTAGCAAAACAACGGTGTTTTTCAACACCACCATCCGCATGCGTTGACCCGACTCCTGTATGCGAACTGAGTGAGAGGCAACGCCATTCGAAATGAATCATCGGTGTCGCTGGTTTGTGTCGGGAGACCCACCTCCTGGGGTGAAATTCTTTTCACAACCAGGAGAAAAAAGGTCAATACGTCATGGCTACAAACCTGAGGGGGGCTGACCTACCCCCCCCTTGCCCCTCCATTATATATAAATACCATCTTTTTGAAAACTTAGGTATATATTTGGGGGGGTTACAATACGGATCACACAATGCCGTCATTAGATTTACAGTGCCTATATCGCGTGATACACAAAGACCAGTTCTGCCCCCCCACCCCCAGGTTGTCCAAGTACGTGATTGGGTGGGGTGGGTAGATACCAGAGATATCTCTGGTAGATACCTATTGCACGAGGTCCAAAGTGATGCCAATGGACTGCCCTTGCCAAGGCCTACTCATGGGTGGTCTGATAATTTCAGTGGTGGGGGTGGCGGGCCGGTTAGGGGGGGGGGGGGGGGGGGGGGATACTTATTGCTCGAGGTCCGAAGTGGTGCCAATAGACTACCCTTACCAAGGCCTACTCATAGGCGGTCTCAGGCTCTCAGCATTTCATTTGGTGGTCTGAGACTCTGAGTAAAGAGTTAGCAAAAAAAACAAATGAGGGCTGACCCCCCCCACACACCACCCCAAACCCCCAGCCCAGTGAACCGCTGTGACGGCTCTTCCTTGAAGGCGAACTGCACTATAATTGCAGTGATCATTTATTAATTATCACTGTAGCACGAACTCAGGGCCCCCGTCGGTCAAACGATTGTTTGGGGCTCAGTTCATCAGTGCTTGTTATTTTTAAGCCCTTCCTATACGGTTGGGCAAGTCCCTTTTGCCTATTGGGCCAACCCCTGGACTGTAACATACATACATACATGATCAGTGCCCTAACATTGGCTGTGGACCTTGTTTTGGGCTCGAACCAAGTTTGGCTTACTGGCCAAGCGTGCAAGGATTTGGCAGTACCCATACTGCCACATAAACCGCCATCAATTTAGGCGCATACAGTATTCCATCAACATGTATTATCCAAGTTGCGTACCGGTACTCCGGTGGGCAATATATTTCCTTGTTGGTAATTCAACCTCCTGGGGAACTCTGAGAAAGTTGTAACCAATCAATATATATGTATATATATATGTCGGTTATTGGTATCACCCGTCATAAAATAGCATCTTCAATTTTGCCTATGTCAATCTTGACTCCAGAGATTTGGTAATTCGGTTACCACTGACAGCTATGATGGTGTAACACGGCCTCGCAGGCAGCGGAAGTACGCAGGCAACTATGCCGGCTAGATATATACTTAGGGCTGTCAAGCTTTATATCGCCCTGTATTTATTTTACCGTGTACTGTACGATATATCGTACGGTAATAAAGTTCCAGCGTACGGTATTTTTGGGATTACACTACGATATATCGTGTTTAACCATATCCTGTGGTCCTGTGGTCTACGAAAATATATGACCCTCGGCGGGTCGGCGGTTCAATTCTCGTCAGGAGCACCTGAGTCTGGGCCAGGGAATATAGTATACCGCCTTACACCGTACGATATATCACGATATATCGTACGTTAATAGACCACGACGTTACCGTGTTTTTCTATCTCCCTCTGTATTGGTTCACTTGACTTGATTTTAAGTGTATGGACGTGTAAACGGTATTTCCTGTTATATCCCCTTGGTCTTATACTGATTTTCCCCAAAAAGGGTATACAAATATCGTACGGTATCGATACCGTACGGTATATCACGATATATTGTACGGTAATTGAAAATACCGTACGGTATTGACAGCCCTATATATACTCAAATTTACACAGCTACACACAGAAAGGGAAGCCAACAAGCCATACTGTAATGTTATTGCAATTCTTGTGTGGAACAAATAGTTCAGAAATATCTCGATTATGCATGCATTGTTACTGCCGAAGACAGCGAGCAACCTTGAAGGCTGAAGAGACATGTAACCAAGTTCAAGTTATTTCTCGAGTACGGTACTGTTATGCATCTCCTGAAAGCCTAGAACCATCTTGATTAATCGAGGTTGGCCAAGTCCCTCTGCATGTATATCTGCATGCACCTCTCCCCCTTCGGTCACTCTTGGCGTTGCAGGTCGTCGTCAACCGCGATGGTAGCTCGTCCAGTTGAGGTAGGAGATAAGGAGACCGCTCCCCACCCGCGGAAGACGGGCTCCCTTAACACCACGCCCCACCAGGCGTTATCATTACCTTTTTTTGCGTGCACCTCTAGCTCCTGGATAAGTATATCAAATGGACAAGTATATCAAGTATATCAGTATATCACAGCAGTATTCTATGCATCCAGGATGGTACTTGTTTTTAACGATGCTCTGCCGAAGATGGCCAGCTGACCAAAAGTTCATGATGAAGTTCTGGTGTGAAAAAACCGATAAACTTTGTAAGATGACTCCGGTTCTAAACTTTAACTGCAAACAGGATGTGCCGATGTCCCGTCTCGGCATTGTTTTGCTGAGTTTCTGTATCAACTTCAGGGTACTACTTATTGCCAAACTGCTAGCTCCGGCTTACGCAGTGGTGTCCTTAACTTCACGTCCTGAGAGTGGCATATTACTCGGATGTAAAATTCTAATTTCAATTTCAATTACCAAACTGACCAGCGCTTAAGCGCACATGCTAAAAATAAACTGCGTGCTACGCGCACAGGCCAAAATATAACTGCACGTTGCCAAAAAAACGAGACTCAAAACAAACAAAAATGCGCTTTCTTCGCGCAACTGGTTGATTCTAGTGACTAGTCCGCTTATATAATCGGACTTAAAGGAAAGAAACACAATCTAGTCTTCTTTTGGCAGCTCGCAATCCTTGGCATTAGCAACACAAATCAAAGCGACAAGACTTCTGTGAAGCCCGCTCAGAGGACTTTTGTTCCAATGCAAGTATGGTAAGTATGGCCCAACGCATCACATGACTCTGAACTTCCGAACTCTCTGACTTCATAAGCTACGCTACATCACCAGGTTGCGCATTTAATACATTTTACGTCCCCAAATCTATCCATACGTTTTTATGTAGACACATCTGGTCATGAAGCAATTTCAGGACAAGAAGACCGGTAGTAACGACCACAGAGGAGGTCAAAGAGATCGTACAGCATAGATTGGAGGACAACGTAGCCCCACTTACTCAACTGCCTAACCAGCGTAGTTGGCTCCCTGTGTCTGTGAGTATCGGGGGGGGCTTTGAATTGGAAGACGGTGAGCGGCCCGAATTTGGCTTCAAAACCTCATTACAGTAGAAGGAGAGAAAAGGACAGGTTCAGTCGTAGTTGTTTACACTGCAACTCAACAGAGTGAAGGTTGCTATTAAACGCAATAGAGCAACATATATGAAAGATGTAATGCGTACTTCATAGCGGCGTGCAGGCCATAGCTAGCCTGGACGCCTGGCGGCAGACAACACGGGACCTGATGGGAACAGGAACCTGTGTGTACTTAGCTTACTCAGGTGCCGACATATAAGTCTGACAATAATAGACAGGACCGCAAGTGAACTGCTTCGTTACAAATTACAAGAAATGCTGAGTTACAAGAACTGAGCTAAAAATTCGAAACAACCAAACTCGTTGCCCCAAGGGGACTAAGTTGCCCTGCTAGTATAAGTCTATGGCACTGCCTATTACCAGGATGGCACTACATTATCGTTGACAGGCCACTATTAACCCAAGACAAGCCCACTTCACAACATCCGGAACAGGTCTTCCAACTGATCCCCAAAATTAGGTAGGTAGGCAATATTGCAGCAAGCAAGCAAGATTGCAGCAAGCAAGCATTATTGAACTCCATATTACTGGTTAAACTCCATATTGAGGTACCTGTCTGTGTGTGTACACAATTGGGAAATGTGAGAAACAGCACCATTTAGCGAAAGTATCGCATAGGTCTGTCCCCCTTGGGGGCCCACCAACTGGAAGGGAACCAGGAGGCTCGGCTTTGGGGACGTATCAGTCCATAAGCCACAGCCAGGAGTGCCCCAATCATGTTGAAACCCAACCTTACACCTAGCAGGCTGATCCCCAACCCTACACCTCAATGACATAAGTACTATATGTACTGCACCCATCTACAATAGAACATACAAGTAATGTATGCAATGTGCACATCAGGCTGATGAACACCACGGGTGGATCCTGGACCCATGTTTATTTAGCCACTTCATATATGCACACCATTATGCCGAGCAAGCTTTATTAAACACGTATGTATTAGTGTTCCCACAGCATTATTAGCACAGGGTGAAGTGGGCAGGTCGCGGCTTGCATCTAACTACTACACTCTCAGTGATGATGTGATGATGCAGCATACGCCGACTAATCAATCTGGCAAAAATGTCCGTTAAATGCACATGTCACCATTGCAATCACAAATTGCATGTGGATTGCAGTACATGGAAGTGCTAAGTGCTGACTCGAATGACAAGGTAAGCTGTCTACTTGTCCAGAACGCAGACCAGGTTGCGGTCTCCGTACACATTGTCCACGCGGCTGGTGGTGGGCCAGAACTTGGAGGCCTTCACCCAAGGGGCTGGGAAGGCTCCCCTCTCCCTAGTGTAAGGCCTCTCCCACTTGTCACTGCTGATCACGGAGGCGGTGTGAGGGGCATGCTTCAACATGTTGTTGTCCCTGCGAAGGAGAGGTGGGCAGATAGTAAGAAGCAGATATCTGTTCGCAATTGCGCAGCAAGGCTCAGAGCGACCCACCCAGCACACCCACCAGCCTACCCTCGAAGGGAAAGGCACAAGGAACATAGCAGTACAATCACAAGCCTGCACACAGCAGTACATGGCACAAGGCATCACGAAGCACAAGCCTGCACACTGCAGCACATGGCACACGGGAGCACAATCACAAGCCTGCACACAGCAGCAGACACACAGGATTTCCACCCTGGAGCAGTGTAGTGTAATGTGCTACCAAGTCTACACTTTGTTATGTGATTCCGCATATAAAAGCTTAGCAGACTCACTTGTCAAGCTTGCCAGCCTCAATCTCGGCAATCTCAGCCCTAATGGAGATGAGGGCATCACAGAAGCGGTCCAACTCATCCTTAGACTCCGACTCGGTGGGCTCGATCATGAGGGTTCCAGCCACAGGCCAGGACATGGTAGGGGAGTGAAAGCCGTAGTCAATGAGACGCTTGGCCACATCCTCAGCCTCAATGCCGGTGGCGTCCTTGATGGGACGCAGGTCAATGATGAACTCGTGGGCGCAAGTGCCGGCGGTGCCCTTGAAAAGGACGGGGAAGCTACTGGACAGACGGTTCATCATGTAGTTAGCTTTCAGGATGGCAAACTCGGAAGCCTGCAGTCATGAAAGGGCGGGTAGGATGGTTGTAATGATGACGCACTCACTTAGGTAGTTATTATAATTCCTGAACATCCACACCCTCACTGCTGACAGGGAAGGGGCGGGTAGGACGGTTGTTATTCTAGAAAACACACTTCCAGTGGGATGTGCATATTTACTCACACATTTTTAACAGCTTTTGACCGAGTCAATCGTGTTTTCCATCCTTTTCATAGGTTAGAGGGTAGCCCAGAAGGTACCCCAACCTGACAATCAGTCAATTCCTCGGAAATTGTCATAAATTGTTTGCAGTTGGTGGGCAGCCTGATTGACTACGTCTTGAGTTATTGCCCTGAAAGTGTAGGCCGACACACACCCAACAGGGTAAGGACAGGGTAGATATGGCGCATGAAGTACCGCAACCTCCACCCAGTTCACCTTTCTTCAAACCCATTAGGCTTGACCCCCCTTCCCCTTCTAGGCCCGAAGTTTAGTCATGCGTACCTGGGTCAAACCCTCAGTTCCCATAAGGGAGATGTAGGCGTAGGAGATAGGCAAGATGAGAGAAGATCCGAAGGGGGCAGCAGCCATGGCTCCAAAGGGGTTGGAGTCCTTGGGGGTGACGGGCAGTGCTCCTGTGGGAATTACAGGGTGGGAGGGCATGAAGGGGGCGAGGTGGGCCTTGACTCCGATGGGGCCCATGCCGGGTCCGCCTCCGCCGTGGGGAATGCAGAAGGTCTTGTGCAAGTTCAAGTGGCATACGTCAGCGCCGATGATGCCAGGGGCGGTGAGGCCGACCTGAGCGTTCATGTTGGCGCCGTCCATGTATACCTGGCCTCCGTTCTCGTGGATGATGCGGCACAGCTCGTCGACACCCTGCTCGTATACCCCGTAGGTGGAAGGGTAGGTGATCATGAGTGCGCCCAAGTTGTCCTTGTTGGCCTCAGCCTTCTGCTTCAGCTCGGCCATGTTGATGTTGCCAACGGCATCGGTGCTGACAGGGACGATCTTCATGCCGGCCATGACAGCGGAGGCAGGGTTGGTGCCGTGGGCAGAGACAGGGATGATGCACACGTTACGGGTGTGATCACCACGAGACCTGCAGGGTGGATGGTTCAGCGGTGTTTAGCTCGGGCTCTTGGGTCCCTTGCAGGAGGGACCTTTTTCTGAAAAATAAGGGCATTGGCAAACCTTAAAATAAGGACCCTTCTTGAATAAGGATGAGGGACTTCATTGTATTAGAATCGTGAGCTACTTTTAATTGCAGGTCTGAAGCGCTTTATTCTCCAGTCCACCCTGCCCCCCCGACTGCTTGTTCATACTGAAGCTGAGGGCTGCTTGTGCATTCGAGCTATCACTAATCATTACTTTTCAATAGGTCAGAGTTAATTTTTTATTGGTTGTGCATTTACCTCACATTTTAATAGGACCCAGTCATTCATCCCATCATTCTTTAACAACTCACTGGTGGTAGGCGCGGATGGCCATGAGACCGGCATACTCTCCTGAGGCACCAGAGTTGGGCTGCAAGGACATGGCATCGAAGCCAGTGATGGAGCACAGCTGGGTAGACAGCTCCTTGAACATCTCAGTGTATCCCTCAGCCTGGACATGACAGGAGGGGAGCAAATTAGCCTTTTCTGGTGATGATGATGATGATGACAAAATGGTGGTAATGATGATGAGTACGATTGTGACATTGAAGCCAGTGATGGAGCACAACTGGGCCGACAGCTCCTTGAACATCTCAGTGTATCCCTCGGCCTGGTCATAAAAGGAGAGGGGCAAATTAGCATTTTCTGGTGATGATTATGATGAATGATGGTGGTAATGATGATGATGACAATTGTGGCACCCAAGCCACTAATGGAGCACAGCTCCTCGAACATCTCAGTGTATCCCTCGGCCTTTACATAACATAACAGAAGGGGGGCAAATTAACCTTTTATAGTGATGATGATCAATGATGGTGGTAATGATGACCCCACAGGTTCAATGACCCCACAGGTTCACACCCTCAGCGACCATTCCCACATGCCCACCCTCCTCCCCACCCACCATTCCCCCTCATCCACCATCCCCACACTATCACCCCACAGGTTCTCCCTCACCCACCTGGTCAACGGGGCAGAAAGGATGCAAGTTGGCGAGCTCGTTCCAAGTGATAGGCAGCATCTGAGTGGTAGCATTGAGCTTCATGGTGCAAGACCCAAGAGGGATCATGGAGTGGGCCAGGGACAGATCCTTGTTCTCCAAGCGCTTCAAGTAACTGCATGGGTGAAGGTAAGTGGGTGGGTGGGTGGGTGTGGGGGTACAGTAACTGCATGGGTGAAGGTAAGTGGGTGGGTGGGGGTGGGGGGTGCAGTAACTGCTCTAGTGAAGGTAAGTGGGGGGATAGGTGTGGAGGGTACAGTAAGAGCTCGTTCCAAGTGATAGGCAGCATCTGAGTGGTGGCATTGAGCTTCATGGTGCACGAGCCATGACTGATCATGGAGTGGGCCGGGGACAGATTCTTGTTCTCAAAGCGCTTCAAGTAACTGCATGGGTGTAGGTAAGTGGGTGGGTGGGGGTGGGGTGCACGAACTGCATGAATAGGTAGATGGAGGTGCATGACCCAAGAGGGATCATGGAGTGGGCCAGGGACAGATTCTTGTTCTCAAAGCGCTTCAAGTAACTGCATGGGTGTAGGTAAGTGGGTGGGTGGGGGTGGGGTGCACGAACTGCATGAATAGGTAGATGGAGGTGCATGACCCAAGAGGGATCATGGAGTGGGCCAGGGACAGATCCTTGTTCTCAAAGCGCTTCGAGTAACTGCACGGGTAAACGTGGGTGGGTGGGTGGGAGGGGGAACAGTATCTGCAGGGGTGAAGGTGGGTGGGTGGGTGGGTGGGTGTGGGGGGTACAATAACTGCATGCGAAACTAAACAGACCAAACTAAACAGACTAAACAAAAGCAGCACTTACCGCAACATGTCATGCTCGTTGTGGTATGAGTTGAACACTCCTTGGGTCATGAAGGAGGAGGTTCGCTTGAAGGAGCCAACACCTCCAGTAACGGAGGGGGCCAGGGACTCGGCGGTGAAGCTGGCGGCCTTGCCACCGTTGAGGACGGCAAACAAGGCATCCAAATCCTCGACGGAGGTGGTCTCGTCAATGGAGATGCCGACAGCGGTGGCGGTCATTCCACGGATGTTGATACCAGCAGCCGCGGCGATCTTGACCACCTTCAGGGCATCGCCAACCTCAATGGTGACGGTGTCGAAGAAGGGCTTGGAGGGGACCTTGTGGCCAAGCTTTGCGGCACCCGCAGCCAGAATGGAGGCAAGGCCGTTCACGCGTGCAGCGATGACCTTAAGGCCTTCGGGGCCGTGGTATACACCATAGCAGGCAGCAATGTTAGCCAGGAGCGCCTGCGTAGGGTCACAGAGTTTGTGGAGATTAGCACTTGGTGTGTTTACTGATTGATTAGCACTGTGTGTGCTTAGTTATTGATTACCACTAAGTGTGCTTAGTAATTGACTACCACTAGAGAAAGCGAATGCATCAGTGGAAGGCATGAGTGGATCTTTAAATTGGAGATTGGTACAATACTTCACCACTTTCATACCAATCCATAAATGGATGCTGAACCCCACTCCAGATCATTATTTTGTAGAAGAGGTAGCAGGCAATTATAATGACTTGTCAGGCACTCCGGGAATGTGTAATAATAATGCTTGCACATGCACATTTTGACAGAAGGGCACATGCGGCTTACCATAGGATAGCTTAATGACTGGATATTTGTGGATCGTTGCTGAAAATAAACAATGCTAAAAACATTACACAGTCAAGTCACAAGCCACAGCTTCTAGACAGCTCCCCTGCCTCCCTATCCAACCAAACGTACGCAGTCTACTGCACATGGACGCTGCCTACATCATTCATCTACACCAGTTGAAATGTCAGCGCAGAGCCCCTGTAGTCCCAGTCAGGGAGCTGCCTAAGAGCTGCTGCTCGTAGCTGAAAAGAAAAACACTGATATTTGTCTTCATCTCAAATCACTTAATGAAAACCTGATTGCTTCTTCCATTTTCACGTCTTACTTTGACTTGACTTGAGAAAACAATGAAAACGATCATGGGCGTACCTGGGCTGTGCAAATGTTAGAAGTAGCCTTGTCACGTCGGATATGCTGCTCACGGGTCTGCATGGCCATTCGCAAGGCAGGCTTGCCCTCAGCGTCGATGGACACACCGATGATGCGGCCAGGCATGGTCCTCTTCGCTTCCTCGTGGCATGCCAGGAAAGCAGCATGGGGGCCGCCGTAGCCCATGGGAACACCGAAGCGTTGGGCAGAGCCAACTACAATATCAGCGCCCCACTCGCCAGGGGGAGTGAGCATGGTGAGGGCTAGCAGGTCAGTGCTGACACAGACCTTGACACCTTGAGCATGGGCCTTCTCTACCAGAGACTGCAGTATGGGGAGGTGAGAGTGTTTGAGTGGGGGGGTGGGGGTGGGGGTGGGGGTGGGGGGGGGGGGGGGGGGGGGGGGGGGGGGGGGGGGGGGGTATGGGGAGGTTTGTGTGTGTGTATGTGGCCAGGTCCATGGTGTTTTGGGGCATGGAGCTGCTATGACTAAAAAATAGAATAGACTGGAAAATGATGTTTTGGGGTATTAGTAAAGGGCTGGTCAAAAATTAAATTAAATTATACTCGCAAAAACTCTCGCAACCCATCATGTAGAACGTGCTGGTGTTTCATCCACTAGTGCTTCTTTTTCTAACTGTCTTTCCTGTTTTCAAGGTTGGGCAAGTCCTATTAGCCTATCTGGCTATTCCTGGACTGTGAAATACATACTTGGTTAGAGGGCACTCAGATTAAAAGAAAAAAAGACTCCAACTTCAACATAAATCGTCTCAAAATGGGTGCTCAGCAAGGTATTGATTTGGGAGGAATTGATTTCGTAGATTGTGTCTTGCTTCAATTTAACCAGTGTGTGCCACTGATGTGCCACGTTTTGTTAGACAAGTCTGATCATGATATTCTGTTTTCCCTACAGAAATGCTTGAATATTTCCTGTAAAATACTACATTTTCTAGATCATAATATTTTTTCTAGAAAATACTATATTTTTAGAAAATACTACCTCCTCTTGGATATAATACCTTCTCTAGAAAATACTACCTAGTAACTTGTACAAAGGATAAAAGGATATAACATACTCTTGCTTGTAGGAAGCAGCAGCCAATGATTCAACCATCTCATGAAGCCATGGCAAAGACAGCTTTTTCTATTATTGAGATGGTAGCCACAAGTGGCGACCCAAGCCTCATTCTGGGACGGTGCGGCAGCAAGATTTTGCTAGGTTCCGGTGCTCTCTGGCTGTGTGACCATTTCGTCCCTAACATTACGAATTAGATTTGCTTAAAGAAGTTGTATTTACCTCAGAACTGTTATCTTCAACAATGCCTTTAACAATAACAACAACAACAACAAAGCCATGCAAATCTATCAAATTTAATTTTACCAGGTTAGATAAGCAGAGATTCCCTACTAGGGCATACCTAGTAAAGTTTTGTTCCGATTATTGATATGATCACATAGGCTTACATGTACTGTTATCAGCAGGACGCAGACCTCACACGTTTATCCTGCCATTCACTTGCTTACATCTAATTTCTCGGAACTGGAATTAGCAAACATGTATTCCACGCAACCCCGGCTAACAATCTGAAGCAGGGGTTGCGGAGGATCATCTGCAGCAAGACTCCTCCTCCTGTGTATCAACTTATCCCAAAACAGACTAGACAAGGACACGTCAGATCAGTTCTGGCCTCAACTGATGATACTATGATCACAGAATTTATATTGCTCCTCTTACTTCAGAAGGTCTGTCCTGCCGTTGGTAATTTCATTAAAACAGTCCACGCACACGGCCTTGCATATATTGCTTGCAAGCTGCTGTCATGCTTGCTTGCTTGCTGCAATATTGCCTTTCATTTCCTGAGCATTTGTTGGAAGAACCCTCTTGGATATTGTGAAGCCGGCTTGTCATGGGCCAACAATGGCATGTTGAGCGACAATGTCATGTTATTCGCACCTTGTAGTCATCAACAGTTCCATCAGTGGCAGGGTACTGCAGCAGTACACCACACACATCCTTGCCGTACGCGAAGTCAGCCTCGTCCTGGACAATGGCCTCCAAGCCCAAGCCATCAGCGCGTGTCTTAATGACGGCAATGGTCTGGGGGTGGCACTTGGTCTACACAGGCATCAGCAACATTAGGGGAATGTAAGATTGGGCCAGGCAACTATTCTCTGAATTTTGGGGCAGCTGTATATCAGCGGCCTCGTGATGCTTTTGCGTGTGAGTTGCAGTGAGAAGATTTTGGAAAGCACAGGAGATCAAAGCAGGGAACTTGGCAAAGCAGGGGACATAATGACATATTGAATTTCGACGTATTGACAAACTGAGTGTTGACATATTGAATATTGCCATATTGAATGTTGACATATTGAACGATGACATATTGAATGTTGACGCATTGAGTATTGGCATATTGGATATTGACAAATTGAATTCTTGAATTATTTCGAACTCTTTAATCAATGCAACTGCCATTATTAGCAGAAGAAGGAAATGCAAACCCGATGAGCCTACAAGAGGTAGCTGAAATATTGCGTAAGATTCAGGAGACTTCGTGCGGTTCCCTGTGATACAATCAGACAGGACATGGAGAACTCGGCAAGCAGATTGTATGAACTCACAGAGATCAGGAACTTAGGCTTCTTTCCGCGAGCCATTGCGCTGCACATGGTCATAGCCTCAGCGGCGGCAGTGGCCTCATCCAGCAGAGAGCAGTTAGCCATGGGCATCTTGGTCAGCTCAACAATCATGGTCTGGAAGTTAAGCAGGGACTCCAGGCGGCCCTGGGCGATCTCAGCCTGGTAGGGGGTGTACTGGGTGTACCATCCGGGGTTCTCCAGAACATTCCTCAGGATGACAGCTGGCAAGTGAGTTCCGTAGTAGCCCATTCCGATGAAGTTCTTGAACACCTTGTTCTTCATGGACATAACCCTGATAGCATGGAGGTGGACGCTGGTCAGCTGAATGAGACTAAGAAACTTGCATGGCAGCAATACTCAAGCTTTGAAAAAGTGATTATCAACTTGGCAAATGTTCATGCATGGAACTCAGCTTTGTCAGAAGGAACGAAAGAAAGGAAATACATAACCCAGAGAAACATAAATGGTAAGAGGGCCTCAATAATGGAAGGATTAAATATGCCGCATCCTAGTGGGACCAGACCGTCAGTTTCATTACAATGATAGCACCAGCTAAGTCCAGTCACTCGAAGATCAACATGAACAAGACTAACCCCATTAGTCCACGGCGTTAAGATCGAGTCTACTACAATAGATCGATCTCGAACAATTATCGAAACAGCAGTTGGCGCCATCGCGCAATAGCAACACATTCCAACTCATCCAGCGCATGCTATAGGGCTGCAAGTGTTAGCCCGCTTTGCAACGGCTGATGCCGGGTTTGGGGGAGAATCCCAAGGAACCTGGGTGGCTACAATCGTGGATGGCATCGTTTCACGTACGTAGTGCCTCTTAACCTCCCAAAGCCACTACTCACTTGAATTTCTCAAGGAAGGCAGCCTCGGTGCTTCCCTCGTTGTAATAGGTCAAAGGCATGCCATCATTTCGCCTAATGGAGGTGGGCACTGTGGCATCGATCAGCTCTGTCAGGCTCTTGAAACCTGTCGTGGCCACCATGGCGTCGACCTCAGCCTGGGTGCCGCTATTGTGCCTAGGCACGAAGCTGCAAGACAAGAAGACAGATGCATTAATCGCATCGGGGTACATACAACGATTGAGGATGTATTATCGGCAGAAGGGGGTGCATGGACACTTACTGGTCACTGGGCTGAAGAGAGTTCATGCTGATGCCACGAATGCCGCTGGCAGCGAAGGAGGAAGCATTGAAGTTGTTCCAGGCACCTACGGAAATCATATCTTAGCTCAGATCCCTTTTCGACACACGCCCATCAGTGCCAATGCGATCAAATTCCAATTCCGTTCTCACCTTCAACAGGGGAGCTCGACAGGAGGCTCTGTCCGCCGCGGACACCGGTGATGTCGAAGAGCGCGACGGCCTCGCCACGGGCATGAGGCCTGAAGGCCTGCAGACTGCGCTGGACCAAACCAGAAGCACGCTTGAAACGTCCCATGTTGTTAATTTTAAGTCTTGCTATTGAGCGAGCTGTCAGCTAAGTAGATTCCTATAGTAGTGTTCTACAACCACGAGGGACGCTCAGTGCCACACGATCACAGTACAATCTGAATTTCCTCCCCGCATACCCACGGGGGGGCTTCGCCCACACAAAAACGTCCAGGCTGTCACATATCACGAGGTTTGACTCTCTGGTTTGACTTGTGAAAGCGCTGACGTGGCCGGGAAAAGGCGTGAGCAATCGCGCGAGAAGACGTGGCAGCAATGGGCAGCAGCAGGCATCTGGCAGCAGGCTGCGCGAAACGTGCCGGCACGCGTGCCCGACAAAACGTGCTAACCCAGCAAACCATTGTAAATACGGCTGTAGCCCCCCCCCCCCCCCCCCCCCCCCCCCCCTGTCCACACCCCGCGCTAGGACCAGCAGGACCAGCGTGTTCCCAACGGCTTCATATCCTGTGCGTGGAAGCCGTTATCTTCCGTCCCAGATAATATCGGGGGGTGATCCTGCCTAGTACTACCACCGGACTAACACTACCATTGTTTCTACTACAACTCCTCCCCAAGAATGGAGCCAAGCAACCAAGGAGTCATGTTCGTCTCCTACCCAGCTTTCGCCAGGTCTTTCACTTGCCAGCCACAGACACGGAGCAGCCTTTGTCTCCTAAATGGGAATCACGTATACAACCTTGCATTATACTACGTGCCACTCTTGAGTAAAGTCATACCAACACTACGCTGCGGCAATGCGTAAACGAATCGCGTGGATGCTTTGTTGACGCGATGCGCATGTGCGCATGTTTCGAGCAATTTGTTTGACGCATGTTTGGCGGTTTATGCGCGCATGTGTATACATGCAAGCAGCATCCAGGCTTCATCGCCAGGAGTCGAGAGATAACCAAATACCCAGTTATCAACCAAATACCCAGTTATCAACCATGTCCTGGCCTCTCTTGTTTGTGTTGTTCCTCCTCCGCACTTCAGAAATCTAGGGGTGGGCTTATAATTCAAAGGGACACAGACGCCGAGGTCGAATACCGCCACGTTTCACGCACATGTTGCGTGTGTCTGTGCGTGAAACACACGCGTCTGTGCCTGTGCGTGTGTCTCTCAGAAGGCTTTGAACAACTTTTGTTTCGTTGCGACCAGCTGTAGCCCAGGCCTCAAAATTTTCAGTCAGGCCGATCGATTTTTTCTAAGAATGGGGCTGTAATGGCATGATTCATGGCAAAAGTTACTCTTCACTTCTTCAGATCATTCTGACTTTCTAAGCACCTCATGTAGGGGGGGGGGGGGGGGTCTCAGCCCTCATTTTGTTTGTTGCTAACTTTTTACTCATACCTCCAAATTGAAATTGTTACATCTGTGTAATGCAGTCACTCTCAGGACATGAAATTAAGGACACCACAGCTTAAGCCGGAGCTAGCAGTAGTCACCGTATACCGTATACGGTACCTCCAAATGAGATTCTGAGACCACCTATAAGTACCGGTATATTTGTTGGCACCATTTTGGACCTCATGCAATAAGCATTTATATGGTGAATATAGTACTTGGGCAACTCAGCGGAGGTGCAGACCTGATTTTTGACTATCATACTATCAGCTTGGATAACACTCCGGAGAGTGGACTTTGTGTGTGCAGCACGCCAATCTATAAATGCGGAGACGAGAATAAGTTACAAGCACAGGAGACCCATTAAGGGGCACCAGTGGAGGAAAGGGGGCGGTAGCCTGGAACCTGATCAGGGTACAGGCTAGACAGCGCGTGTCAGAAGAACCGATGACGCAGTCAACAGGAAGCTGACATAGTACTGTCAGGACCGATAGTTCTAAGGGAGTACACAAGGAGTCACCAAGACATAAAACAAGCGAGAGCACCGCTATTCATGCTGATACTCCACCTATGACGCAGGTGACATACAATACTAGTACTCCACCTATGGCACAAGGGACATAGAACCATAAACTGGTAGCAAACAAAAATTATTAAGGAACGGCGGAAAAACAGGAAACCAGAAGAAAGCCTTGTCTAAAATAAAAGGATGAGAAAGGATGAACCAAAAACCACTGTAGTACTCCGAAAATGTAGCAGCAAAAAACTTGGGTCATACCGAGCTGAGCTGAGACCAAAATGGAAATGTAACCATCCATGGTAAGCGCAAAAATACTATTCATCCAGAATAGTAGGCACCAAACCAAAAAATCATAGGGAGGCCAAACAGAAATCAATCCTAATACCAAAGGAAGGGGAACAACGGTGACTGAAAGAACCGAGAACTTAACCTAAAGAGAAGACTGAAAAAATCGTATATCAAAGTTGGGGAACAACGGTATAGAAAACCCGATCCGGGAATAGGAACCTAACGCCAATCAATGATAACCAAAGAGACGGATTGAAATATCGTGTGAGCGCAGCACACGAGAGAATCAAAGCCTAAAGGACGCAGACAAGAGAACACTAAAGACTACGATGGAAAAAAAAAAGTCGATGGAAAAATCCACTACCTTAAAAACTATTCTTAGCATAGAATTCATGACTAGGTTGGGATGAAAAAACCATGATGAACTGGTTTCTCACTCAAAGATGGAAGTAAGAAGATTTATGAAAGTTAATTATCATAAATCCCCAGCTACGGCACTAACGAAAAACATTCTAAGAGGTGGGTATCGCACCGCAAAGAACTCATGCACTCAAGACACACCAAGCGCCTAACCACAAGCAAACCAAACCTGCAGTAACTAAAAAAATCCAAAGGATGCGAAGTTAAAATTTTCAAGAAACTTGTAACCAACAAAGGAAACACAGTTCAATGAACAATAGAAGGGTAGATGTACAACCATAGTACATAAAACCTATTGTCCACCTGAAAAATAGGAAACGCAGAAAAAAGGACTTCAAAGAATTTACTGCAAAGGAAGGAATGAAAGGGCGCTTGAAATACACTCGGAAGAACAAGAAAGAGGTGAGCGGCGGTACATCTGCAAGTACAACTGCAAGATGACCCAGCCCACCAAATTACAGTAAAATCCTAAGGGAAATAACTACTACACTCCACAAAAAGTTCCAATCACATGAGGGGCTGGTGATCTAAAAACAGTGTGGAGTAAAAAGAAATAGCTAATCTATGATGAGCTCCACCGAACGAACCATCTGCCTATGGAACTAAGAGTCAGAAACCATCAAGACGCTATAACGGTGGTCTGAATTAAGTACCACCTTCCACCAAAACCAAGAAAGACAGCTGAAAGGAAGCTGCCTAAACAAAGCGTCGTAACGCTCCACCAATCTAGACTACCCTATAAGTCAGTCTAGGAGGTGCTGAGGAATAGGCACTCACACATAGGGCCATGTTAACCTACGTATGAGAACCAGCAGCACCTAAAACAATGAATCCTGGGTTGACTGTAACACCCCAGCCATACGCAGTATCAAGCTAGACCAGTGTTCAAGATCATCACTTACCCATTCGGCAACGGCTACATCATCACATGGGCTTGACCCGAGTAATCCACCAGGGACGACAGGAGGCGTCGGAATTATCGATACCCGCGAGCCATCCGAGGTGGTCGGAGGTTGGCGACTATTAGTCAATGGACCTGATCCAGGTACCACTATGATCGAAGGCTGTCTAAATCCTAAAGCTTCACCGCTAAAACGTGGCACAGAGGAGGGCCTGGCGACCCCCTGGGATTCGGCTAAGATTATAGTTGGATATCCAACTCCCACCCGCCCTAAAACTTCACACACAATACAGCAAGATCATTCTTTATCTATGGTCTAGAATGCAACAATGATACATCCCAGCCAGGCCAGCCAACAACAATTGGGGTTGTTAAAGGGCGTAGGGAATTACCGGTAACACATAACATATCACCGTTTGATGACAGGAGGGATGCAAGCGGGCACGGGGACCCATACTAATGGGAGAACCCAGAAAGACAGTTTAGAACTGAACTGGAGATAGAGAGTACATCACTACTCACTACTAACTGGCGCAACATTGGAAACCCAAATATAATAACCCTTACTCACCAGGGAATACCCAACCAGTCTACCAAATAATGTCTTTTTAACTAGCTTGTTGCGTGACTGCCCAATACTAAGATTACATAGCAAGGGCAACCAAACAAACGCAACAACGACACATCAGGTGCAACCCCAAAGAAAAGCTCCGAAGGAGTCTTGTCTCCCTAGATGAACACGCGATTGCAAAGATAACACACTAGCACCATGCTGAGCAGTGTCATCATCAACAACTCATGCATGCCCCAACTAATCGAGATCAACCATGCCTCTATACCACTTAACTAAAAAATCCTAAGCCCTATCAGAACTCAAACACTTAAACCCAAACTCACGTAGCTAAGGCATACACCTAAGGGGGGAACCAGGGGCACGGGAAGACAAAGTAGTAACCTCTGACGAACCACGGAACGCACCCAGGGGTCACAAGGAGCCTAAGAGAGAAAAATATCCACCAAGATATCATGCCAAAGATCCTCCACGGCCGCTGGACTAGGGCGAGGATGGCGTCCACTGCGGCCTGTAGCATGGGCGAAGTCCGGCGCTGCGAGACCTGGGATCACAGAAGGTGGGGAAGCGTTAGGTCGAAGTCGAGATTTGAGGTATGGGAAAAAGGAGACGAGAATGACAGGTGTGACTTGGTGCAGAAAATCGCACCAATGGCAGAAAATCGCAAATCGCAAGGGCAGAATTCGAACATTTATCGCTAGGATGCGAAGAGCAGAGCCGAGGCATGTAAAGGTCCTAATATCCCGCCGTCGATGATCAGTCAATCTCAAGTCCCCCCCTCTATCGCTCGACTCACCCGGTTGGGGGGTAGAGGGAGCAGCACCCGTAGTGGTGCTGACCATACCCCCTGCTTCCGACCACCTCCAGAATCTCCAGGTCCAGACGCGTAGGTCGTCCTCCTCTGGCGAATCCTACGGCAGTGCCGGCGATCCGCCAGTTTGATCGAAAATTTTCTCCAGAAGGTAGCACAGAGCCACTAGAGCGCAAGCTCATGCCAGGAGCCGACCGTCGGCTGGGCAGAGCAAAGGGGGCAAAGACGACGTAGACATCAGCAGGGAGCTTGGTCGGCTTGGCAACCTCCGGTATGCAGGCAGAGCCTCAAACACCGGAGAAAGGTTAGCGACGTCAAGGACGCGAGCAGACGAAGACGGGGTATCTCCACCGATGTCCAGGCTAGTCGCCGACTTGAGTCTGCACGTCACAGTCATCTACGACAGACGGGAGGAGGCGACAGACGGCAGGGGAGGAAAAAGAAGAGAAGATGGAGGAATGACCGGGGGGGTTACTTCCACGATGGCGGAAGGACTCTCATGACCGCTAGCAGAGGCAGCTGGTGCACAAACGTCTAGCCAATCATCAAGAGGAGCCGTTCCTCCGTTGGAAGGATTGGTCGCAGCCATCGCTGAGAATGATACTGCGCATCCCGCGCGTCCAGGAAAGACCATCCATGTCATGGAGTTTCTCAAAATGGCGGGAGGTCCTCGCGGAAGTTGCATCGCAAAGCAGTGGTAGTAAATGAAGGGCCGTATAACCTATCAGCTTGGATAACACTCCGGAGAGTGGACTTTGTGTGTGCAGCACGCCAATCTATAAATGCGGAGACGAGAATAAGTTACAAGCACAGGAGACCCATTAAGGGGCACCAGTGGAGGAAAGGGGGCGGTAGCCTGGAACCTGATCAGGGTACAGGCTAGACAGCGCGTGTCAGAAGAACCGATGACGCAGTCAACAGGAAGCTGACATAGTACTGTCAGGACCGATAGTTCTAAGGGAGTACACAAGGAGTCACCAAGACATAAAACAAGCGAGAGCACCGCTATTCATGCTGATACATACAATCCATACATGGGAATTCCGAGGATGCCATCATGTGCGCCATATTTTATACCCCCAGAATGGCAGAATCCATACCTTAGTTTTTCAAAACAATCGTATTTATATTTTTTTGGGGGGGGGGGGGGGGGGGGGGGGGGGGGGGGGGGGGTACCAGCCATCCTCAGGTTATAGGTGGTGGGGGGGGGGGGAGTGAACTTTTTTGTCTCTACTCCCGTTGCGACAGGGAATTTCACCCAGGGCAGGAGGCCGGTCTCCCAACAAGAAACAGCGACACGGAGGATTCATTTCGAGTGTCACTCTTACAAAAGAGTAGGCGCGTGGGTAGATGACTCCCAGTCTCCGAGACCAGGCTTTGACGTGCACAGGTTGCATTCTGTAACCAGGATTGTGGTGCGGTATATATAAATGTTTACTAGCCATGTTTACTCTGCCCGCAGACGATGGGCAGCCTGAAGGCTGATACGTAACGTAATAAATCCCAAATATGTAAACATGACCTGGAACAGCATGTAACAACCTGTTACACAGTGGTGCATCAAGGTTGGACTAGTTCAATGAGATGACAGTCAATGAAGCTTAGGTCCGCAGGTATCCAATGAACACACAGCCCCCAAATTAATAAAAACATCACTGCAGCAATGCAGCATACTGGGTACTACGATTACTACAGCTAGAGCTGTAGTGTTCAGCTACATGAGACCCGTCACTACTACTACTACTACCTGGGAACACTGTGGACAAGCTGGAGGTAACAGGGGACACATCGCACTGTCCTGTGAGTGTCCAGCTAGAATCTCCGACATTTAGTACTACGAATCTTCATCGTTCGAAAGCTTCAGTGGAGATAGAAAGGAGAAATAAATTGCCCAGAGGGTGAGAGCCATGGCTTGAAGGTATATAATTGCTCCTGAAACCTACACCGGCTGCAAAATTACCCCTTGAGTCTGCCAAGCCGAGGGCTTATTTGGAGTCCAGTAGGGCACCAGAATAATGTAATCGCCATCATGAAAAGGGGCCCTGGAGCATGGAAGTGTGGAACAAACCGAAGTCTTCTATGCAACGTGCTTGGGATGATAAACTCTTTCATACCACCTTGTCTAACTCCAGATAGGGGCCAGAAATAAATTAGGAAAACGATATATATTAGGAAAACGACAGCACCGGCAAAAACTGCAGTTCGACTTCAAACTTCAATCAACTCGAGCGGGGGGGAACAGGGTTGTCAAAACTTGCTGGTATTCCACAGTGCCCTGGTCGTTTTTGTCAAAAACCTGCAGCAGAACAGAAAAGGAAAGAAAGAGTTTCAAAACAATGAAATGTGTTACAAGTGATTGTATGAAGACATTGGATCAAATGTATTTTGTGATAAAAATGCTTTGATTATAATTGATTACGTTAATGCCGAAGACGGCGAGCAGCCTGAACAGCTGGAGCCATGTAACCAAGTTCAAGTTCAAGTAGAACAAGAGGAATGTTTAACAAGTGAGTCACAACGGCTGGCTGAAGCGCCAGTGCATGATGAGTACCATAATGTATTAGTAGGGTTGGGAAGCCAACTTATATAACATTACATACATTTCTGGAAAATATGACGTATACCCGCGTATACATATGCATGTCCTCATAAACATATTGAATCTGGACATATGTCGGCTTAACCCTGTAGAATACACAAGTTACACGCAGACAGAATGCCTGCAGCTACCTTTCCCCATCCTCAGGCCAAGCCTGAATGTAGCTAGTGCGTCTGAAAGCTGAGATGACGGGCATTCCAACGCAGCTGCAAGCTCTGGGCTTGACCCATTAGTTGGCTAATGGAGCTGGCTGGAAGCTACGACGCACAGCCCAACAAATAAGCAGCGCATGCCAGGGTACTGAGACCCATTAGTTCAGCTTACTTCTTTTGTGTGGAATATGCAAGAAGTTCCAACCCAATTCTTTCCAAAATTACCTTGAAAATCTGGTCGGTAATGTCGTCGGTAATGTTCACCCCCAGAGCAAAGAAGCCTTGCTTGACCTCATCTTTGCTCATCTCTCCAGTGTTGCTGGAGTCAATGAAGCTAAACACATCCATAACCTGGCAGCAGCAAGATCAGTATGGACGCAGTTAGATTTCTTTTGTGTAAGCACATAGTGAGCGAAGTGGGTGTAGGGAATATGTTGGAGCTAGCTGAACACTGCTACATGGAAGCACAGAGTGAATGAAGTGGGTGTAAGGAATATGTTGGTCTACAGGAGTTTGGCTGGACAAGAAAGGTCCAGTTGGCAATGGGCTTGACGTCTCTAATATGCACAGGCTTATATCTAGGGACCGGCATATTATATGATGTTGACCAAAGGTGAGTATATATTAGATGAGAGCATACAAATTGCATCATATGATATTGCATATAAATGGTAACTTAAGCCTACTCAGGCTGCCAGCATCATATGATATCATATGATGACATGATATCATATGATAGCACATTGCCGCTCCCTACTTATACCACAAGACTATAAACAATAAAGAAGCAAGACAGCAAGAAAGCCAAAGAAGTAACTCACCGCTTCAGCTGAGGTAAGTCCCTTGACACCCCGTGACATCGCATTGACCCGCACGTGGTTGATGGCTGCTGGCAGGTTCTTTGCCTGTTTCAAGGTCTGAACGTTCCAATACCTCTTCACTTGCTCGTCTGTTGCTTTGATGTCCGGCAGCCCAAGGAATTTGTGCAAGTACATCTGAGCAAAGGTCTCAGTAGCCTTGGACAATTCTGGCTTGCCCCAGTCCTTCACGCTGATGTAACCCTTACCAGTAGGGTCCAATCTGTCAAAGAACTTGTTGGCCTGTTCCAGCGTGAGGCCCAGGGCCAAGGAAGATTGCTCAAGTTGCGCCTTTGTGATCTTCCCGTTTTTGTTTTTGTCCAGGTCACTGTAAACAATGAAGGCATGGCTACGCTGGGCTCTGAAGGAAGACATGGGGTGCGCCCGTTTTGTCCGCATACTTGAAACATTTAGGTTCACGGGTGACACGTGGCCTCTACTCATTGAATCCCTCCCCCCCATACAGGCAGACGCCTCTAAACCAGCGCCGGCAGTTCCATTAAGATCTACAACGCTAGGTGTGGAGGGGCGCGCACCAGCCGCCCAGCCCACGGCTGGAGTCAGGGGCCTTCCTGAAGTCAGGGGTCGATCGCAGGAAGCTTGTTGGGATGTTGCAGGTCGGTTGGACGGCGTGCTAGGTCTTAATTCAGGTGTATAGGGACGTGACGCAGAGGGGCGCAATCTATGGCTAGGACTTCCGCTGGCCAAGGCTTGGACGTTCGCTGCAGCTACACCTGCGCCAGGACCTTTTAACTGATTGATGGACTCCACGGACTGAGCCAAGCGGGAGAACCTGCCACTGCCGCCACTGCCGGTGGATGGTCGCAGCTGCTGTTGCTGCTGATGCTGCCTCCTCAAACTCTCAAGGTCCCCAAGGTCCACAGATTGCGCAGTTCCAGGTCTGTCCGCTCCCTGCAAAAGCAAGATACAGATCATGCTCAGCTTGCAGCTCGCAGCATTGGTCAAGTCCAAACTTCACACTAGGTAGCTCTACTTTCTCTATCATAGGGTTGACAACTTGACTGATTATTATTGTTGACTCATGGTGTTTATGTCCACTGTGCGGCTGGACTGCAACTTAGTTGTGTCCCATCGTTCGCCAGGGTAAAGTCTGATACAACAAACGGCTAACAAGGCAAACACCTGACAAAATGACTTGTGAAAAATTCCAACGAGATGCAGCATAAATTAGCATATGCGAGGGCAACAGGGCAAACATTTGAAGGAGTCGTTCTGTGAGTTCTGCCAGAACTTCCTCCTCCACACAATTTGAGTATGAATTCAAATATCCTTAATTCATAATCCCTCATCCAGCCTTATCAGGCAAAATATCCTTAATTCATAAGCCCTCATCCAGCCTTATCAGGCAAAATATACTGAGGTGTTTGCTAACTAGCTATTGGATAGATTAGGGTGTAACCGCGGAGGGCCTCGTCAGTGGGTGACCACGTCAGCGCCTCATGTCCACCATCCCGCCCACGAACACACTCATCCATAATACCCATATCAGTGTAGATCGGCATATCATATGACGGTGACCAAAGGTGAGTATAATATCATATGATATCATACAAATTGTATCATATAATATCATATATGAGTGGCAACTTTGGCCTAGCTAGACCGCCGTCATAACACGGTACCATATAATATCAGATGATGACATGATATCATATGATATCATATTTCCGTTCCCTACCTAGCAGACAAAACATACTGAGGTGTTTGCTAACTAGCCATTGGACAAGTGACTCACCCTCCCTTTGCAGAATGTCAACGAGGACTGTGTGCGTGGCCTTAGCAATCGCCTGGACGAGTGAAGCGTGGGGTTAATAAACGCATCTATCAGGGCTGAGTTGCTGCTGTAAAGCTCCGTAGGTGGCGTGCCGGTAGGATGGATCTGGATGCGGCCGCTGTCCCACCCCACCTCATAGAAACCAGTATTCTCCAAGTCTGTTGCCATCGCATCCAATGCAGGAGTCACTTGGAGCTTGGACCGATCTGGAGCATTCAAAGAAGCAGAAGCACAATTAAGATGGTAACATTCTCCTCATGCACACACTCAGTTGCATGAGTAGGTGGGAGATTGTAGCGGGGAGGTGGTAAGGAGGGAGGTTGTGGGTTGGGAGGTTGTGGTTCTGGATGAGGTGGGTGGGATGTGGTGAGATGTTACAGCTCCAGTACTGATACAGGTGAGCTCCTGTCATAGTAATCGGCTTATTGCTACGTACGAAGGGGTTGATCCAGCCCAATCATATCTAGTATTCGGGGTTGGACGACCCCCTTCAGCCTAATTGGCTACCCCTGGATTGGAATATAGTACTGCGTTTGACTGCAGCTTGCAGAACCCCTAGCGGGGATGTGAGCAGCAAGACCGAACAGGCACACGGCACGTGCATGCGGAATCAATTGGCCTTGATGGAATTAAGCAAAGGCTACACGCGGTGCTAAAACGGTGATTGGCCTTGATGGGAATAAGCATAGGATGCACGCGGTTCTAAAACGGTGATGAAAGCGGTGAAATGGAACCCATGCAGCTGCAAAGAGACTTACCGTCCAAGGGGCATAGACTCGTCAATTCCCTGGCACCTTCAGGGAGCGACCTGCTCAGCGACGACGATAGGGAGGACATCGAGACTGACGTAGTCTCACTCCTCACCATGGTTCGGGAACGCCTGTTATGGAAGCATTGAGAAAGCGTTTAGCTAAACATGTCAACCTAGGCTGCCTGATAAGACGTCCGCGGCCGTGCTCGACAAGCCATTACTCACAAAGCGATTAAATCGAGCTGATAAGTCTAATGAAGACACGCAGATGTGCTACCTAAGCTCTGCCAGATGAGTCGGCCAGTGCGTATGAGCTAGAGAAAGGACAAATATCGCCCCTAGGCTTAGAAGGGCAGAAGGCAAATGTGCTCCTTCAGATACAAGGATAGGATGCTGGGAGTAATGCGCTAGATAGCGATAGAATGAGACCACCGCCGTGGAATTTGCCCCAACTCACAACCTCGGGATCATTGTACTGTATGGCAATACAGCCCAAACACGGCAAACTGAAACCACCCTTCACTTGGGCGCGCCTAACCGCTCGGTTGGTGTGATCAGGGGTGTGATGTGTCATTCAAACGCGGGAGAGCCGATTCGGTTGAAGTAGGGTCCCAAAGGTTTATATAAGCCCATCATGGCATGTACGTCATTTGATGTTTTTTGTATATCTCGTGTGAATATGGATTCATCACAATGGGGGTGGGTTGCAGACTTGCAATTGGGCCCTTTTACAAGTTATTTCATTATTTGGTGCATGGCCATCCCTTTGCTAGGTGCTCCTTGTATTCCCATGCCTCAAATTTGATGTAAATAGTTTATTAACCTTCCACACACAGTCACACACATTTAGGTGACACTTACAAACAAACAAGTGAACAGACCAAGTTTCAAGCTATGCCTGGATATGCATGTAGCATGTTTGGATTTGGGTATGCATGTAGTACATATCCATAGGAGCTAGAGCTGCACCATGTCCCACATACTTGCAAACATTGACATTTATGCCACATGACACTGCCTAGGCACCCCTATTACGGCAAGCCTAGGTAGGGAGTACTCATGGTGCACATGGTGCCAAGCCAGACCTTCCCCCCCACATGTAGTTGACTAGGCGTGCCCTATGCATCCCCCAAGTATGCCTCGTGACTACCTGGACAAAGGTTGCAGCTTGATCCGATGACAACCATTTGAACGTCGCATACCGTGATTATGCCATCGTACAAATCTTGGGGGGAAATGGGTACGAGAGCAAGGGGATATTACAGGTAATAACCCTTACATGTCCATACAGAAAAAATCAAGTCAAATGAACCAATCCTGAAGAAGATAGAAAAGTACGATAATATCGTGCTATGTTATCGTACAATTTCGGACAATAAAGGGCGATATACTGAATTCCCAGGCCGGGAGTCCCAGACCCAGTGCAAGGAAATCCCAGGCTGAGGTACTCCTGACGAGAATCGAACCGCCGACCCCCGAATTGTAAGAGCAAAAAACGCTAGCAGAAGGCTGTGCCTGCCTGGGGGCATCGACGATGTGACCCAAGAAAGATATGACGCAGATGTGGACGGAGGTCAAAACATACATTTAACAATTTAGATCTAACGTACGAAAAACACGATATACCGTACGAAAAACATGGATATATCGTACGATATACCTGGACGAATAATAAAATAAATATCGTACGATACAAAGCTTGACAGCCCTATATATACGGTATACAGTATCGAGTACCCAACACACACAAAATATCGCTGTGTTTGTCTATAGGTCTGCAATGCAGCGTTTAAATAATTCACAATTCTCTACACCTTGTTGATTGCCTCCTGTACTATAATGAAACAAAAGTAATGATAACGCCTGGTGGGGCGCCGTAATAAGGGAGCCCCGTATTACGGCAGTAGGGAACGGGCTGCTACTTTACCTGGACAAAGCTACCATGGCAGTTGACAGCGACCGCTAACACTTAAGCGCACCCGTGGGGATTCGAACCCGACATCTACGTCGTTCTAGGAGCTCTGCATCCTGTACTGTAAGAGTGCCGCGCAGTAGCGTTTATACAACCCATATAACGCTGCCTGCAGACAGTACGCAGCTTGGAGGCTGATGGACCAGGCAATAGAACAAAACCGAGCAATCAACTAGCTATTCCGAGGCTCTACTTCCCTTTGTGCTGCTGCGCCGTAGACCAAGCTCAGGCGCAGAGGGTCTGCGAAACCAAATAAACCCAACATGGTAGCTATTCTCTAGTATGTACACATGCATGCAAAAGGGAGTTTTCCCTCAATCTCACGCCTGTGGCATGGCGTACTAATTTTCAATTTTCAGTTCTGAGGCTCTTCAGCTTCGTTTGCAGGGCCTTGACCATGAAGGAGCGACAGCGGCCTACAATCACTGCGAGAAGTGATTGCTGTCCCTCCCCTAGTGATGCTGCCACTGCGGCAACAGCCCCATAGTTTGACAGCACGCTCAGCAGCAGACGTGAGAAGGCTGTGCTAGAGGCCATAGTGCTCTGCTCCGAGGCCACCAGCATGGCCCTCAGCAGAGCACTCACCACCCGAGTACTGCTTTCTGCCGGCAGTGTGGGCTTCAAGTCTACAAGGGCCTGTACGAGAGCAACGTGGACGTCAGTCCAGAAGCAAGCTTCATTATCCATGCTGCTGGCCCCGAAACCTCGTGCGCCCGGCTGGCAGGCCAGGCCATGACTGGCACCAGGCTGACGGGCTTGGTATTCAGCACAGCAGACCAGCAGGAGGTCGCAACGCATGGTCAACTCGCCTCTTTGGAGGGTGTCTTTGGCTGTTTTGACGATCAGCTGGCTCTGGCAGCCTAGCAGGGAGGGGCGGCTTACAAGCGGCTTCATCACTGCTTCCAGCAGAGACCTAGGGTGCGATGCAGCTGCCAGGGTGGGGTGGGGTGGGGGGGTGATGGGGGGAGGGCAATGGTAAGAGGGCGATGCAGCTGCCAGGGTGGATGTGGGGTGGGGTGGGGTGGGGGGGTGATGGGGAAAAGGTAATGGGAAGAGGGTGATGCAGCTGCCAGGGTGGATGTGGGGATGGGGTAGGGGGGTGATGGGGTGATGGGGGGAGGGTAATGGGAAGAGGGTGATGCAGTTGCCAGGGTGGATGTGAGGGGAGGGTGATTGGAGTTGGTTGGTGTCTTCGGTGGGTATATGTGCGGCTGTGATCATGCCTGGGGCGTATATGGTTGAGCTGGAGGCCGCGGCGGTAATGACGGTGGTGCTGGCATGCATACCTCCCTCCCTATCCACCCTCCCACCTACTTGCCCTACCTACCCACCCACGGTCCTACCTACTTGCCCCCCTATCTACCTCCTTTCGTACCTACAGATGTACGTACCTACCTTCCTGCCTCCCTGTGTACAATGGGGGGGCTCTAGGACAAGCATGTATGGTGTGTGAAGGCCCAAGACAAGGAGGAGACCCCTGAGAAAAAAATGTTTTGGGACGGAGAAAGTCCAGAAACACCGAGGTAGTGCTACCTGCATGTATGATATATGCAGTTTTTTTTTAAGTTGTGAAAGGTATTTCACCCAAGGAGGTGGGTTTCCGACACAAACCAGCGACACCAACAATCACATGATGCAATTTGTATGATTGCTGGTGTCGTTGGTTGGCATTTTTATTCGTTTCAGAAATGAGATGGCCAAGGACTTATCTTTTTAAGCCTGTTTTGAGTGTGATGGGATGACCTGCAATCTATGTATAAGTAGGAAACAGCAATATAATATTATATGATGCCGACAGTCTGACTAGGCTAAAGGTACCATTTGTATACAATATCATATGATGCACTTTTCATGATATAATATCATACGCGCCTTTGGTCAACATCATATGATATGCCAGTCCCTACATGTATGATTGCATTGTCTGTCCTGGAGTGTGGTGCAGTAGCGTTTACACTACCCATGTTTATTCTGCCTGCTGACGGTGGGCAGCCTGAAGGCTGATAGACCATGTAAGCTAGGATAAGCAAGCAAGCAAGCAAGCAAGCAAGCAAGCAAGCAAGCAAGCAAGCAAGCAACCATACAAGTCCCTACTGTCTTAACACTACCCATGTTTACTCTGCCCGACGACGGTGAGCAGCCTGAAGGCTGATAGACCATGTAGTAAATTCAAATTCAAATTCCTACCGCCTGCCGAGGGTGAGCCGCCTGAAGGCTGATAGACCATGTGGTCAATTCAAATTCAAATTCCTACCGCCTGCCGAGGGTGAGCCGCCTGAAGGCTGATAGACCATGTAGTCAATTCAAATTCAAATTCCTACCGCCTGCCGAGGGTGAGCCGCCTGAAGGCTGATAGACCACGTAGTCAATTCAAATTCAAATTCCTACCGCCTGCCGAGGGTGAGCAGCCTGAAGGCTGATAGACCATGTAGAGGATTTCATTAAAACAAAACTTAGAATAGGTAGGCAGACGGAGGGGGCAACAACTTAATGTCGCTGTTCCTTTCTTTATTCGATTCAGCCATCTGGCGTTGGGCAAGTTGGGTCCCTTCAGCCTATTTGGCATACCCCTGGACTGTAAAATACATACATACTAGCTGCATGAGCCAGCGCAACCAGCAGAGCGCGTGTAGCAGCACTTAGCGTGTCCATGAGTCAGGGTAGGAGTAGAGTGGACTGCACCAGCTTACTCTCGTGAAGGCGGATAGACCATGCAATCAAACCAAACCTACTTGAATGAGCCACCGCCACCCCTACAGCCCGCGTGATCAACCTGCATGAGCCACAGCCACCCCACAGCCCCACCCCCATATCCCCAACCTCATGCTGGTAGACCATGTTATCAAACCAAACCCACCAGCATGAGCCCCCGCCAATGCCCACTCCCACAGCCCCCCCCCCCCCCCAGCCCATGTAATCAAACTGCATGAGCCACCACCCACTCCCACAGCCCCACCCCCTGCCCCCACCCCCCCCAGCCCACGTAATCAAACTGCATGAGCCACCACCCACTCCCACAGCCCCACCCCCACAGCCCCAACCTCATGCTGCTAGACCATGTAATCAAACTCAACCCACCAGCATGAGCCGCCGCCACCGCCCACTCCCACAGCCCCACCTCCACAGCCCCACCCCCACAGCCACACTCCCACAGCCCCACCCCTATCCCCACAGCCCACGTAATCAAACTGCATGAGCCACCACCCACCCCCACAGCCCCATCTCCACAGCCCCACCCCCACAGCCCCGCAGCCAACCTCACAGCCCCGCTCCCACAGCCCCACCCCCACCCCCACAGCCCACGTAATCAAACTGCATGAGCCACCACCCACCCCCACAACCCCACCCCCAAGCTCGTGCTGATAGACCATGTAATCAAACTCAACCCACCTGCATGAGCCACCGCATCCAGTAGAGCACGTTTTGCAGCGCTTGGCATGTCCATGAGTCGGGGCAGGAGTAGAGTGGACAGCACCAGCTTGCTCACATGAAGGCCATGCAATCAAACCAAACTTACTCGTATGAGCCACCGCCACCCCCACAGCCAGCGTGATCAAACTGCATGGGCCACCGCCCACCTCCACAGCCCCACACCCACCCCCACAGCCCCAAACCCATCTCCACAGCCCCACCCCACCCCCACAGCCCCAAGCTTGTGCTGATGGACCATGTAATGAAACTCAACCCACCAGCATGAGCCACCGCATCCAGCAGAGCACGTTTTGCAGCACTTTGCATGTCCATGAGTCGGGGCAGGAGTAGAGTGGACAGCACCAGCTTGCTCACATGCAGGCCTGCCTCTGTCGTCACCATGCCCTGGATCAAGGAATGCACGCAGTCATGGCTGAGATTGGAGAGAAGTTCCCTGTCTGCCTTGAAATTCGGGTCCACGAGGGCCGCCGATGAAGCGTCTGATCCACACGTTGCCAAAATAAGCCCTCTGAGCTTGGCCCAGTCGTTTGGAGATCCCTTGAAGCTACCCTCTTGGACCTGTATGTATGTAGGTAGGTAGGTAGGTATGTAGGTACGTTGTAGCAGTGAAGGGGGTAGACCAAATAGGCTGAAGGGACCTGCCCAACCATGATATCAGGAGGGGCTAAATAAAAAACACTGATGAATTGAACCCTAAACGATCGTGTTACTGCCAGGGGCCCTAAACTTGTGCTACAGTGATAATTGAAATTTGCGATTATCACCTGCTCCAGGACCCCCCCCCCCCACCCACCCACCCACCCACCCACACACACATACCCCCCCCCACCCACCCACCCACACACCCACACACCCAACCCACACCTACACACACACACATCCGTTTGCGATTATCACCTGCTCTAGGAGGACCTTCAATGTTGATGCCGCCTCCATCCCATTGCAGTCCAGATCGAGCATTGCATTGGTGGAGTGGCCTATCCCTGCAGTCAATGGTTGGCAGAGGTCGTATTTGTAGCTGACGAAGGTAGTAGGAGGTGTAAGGAGGTAGGTAGGTAGGTAGGTAGGTAGGTAGGTAGGTAGGTAGGTGGGTGGCTGGGTAGGTAGGTAGGTAGGTGGGTGTGTAGGTGTGTAGGTAGGTAGGTAGGTAGGTAGGTAGGTAGGTAGGTAGGTAGGTAGGTGGGTGGCTGGGTAGGTAGGTAGGTAGGTGGGTGTGTAGGTGGGTAGGTAGGTAGGTAGGTAGGTAGGTGGGTAGGTAGGTAGGTAGGTAGGTAGGTAGGTAGGTAGGTAGGTGGGTGGCTGGGTAGGTAGGTAGGTGGGTGGGTAGGTGGGTAGGTAGGTAGGTGGGTGGGTGGGTAGGTCGGTAGGTCGGTCGGTTGGTAGGTCGGTAGGTAGGTCGGTAGGTAGGTCGGTAGGTGGGTGGGTGGGTGGGTGGGTAGGTAGGTAGGTAGGTAGGTAGGTAGGTAGGTAGGTATGTAGGTAGGTAGGTAGGTAGATAGGTAGGTAGATAGGTAGGTAGGTAGGTAGGTGGGATGTAGATGGGTAGGTAGGTAGGTAGGTGGGATGTAGATGGGTAGGTAGGTAGGTAGGTAGGTAGGTAGGTAGGTAGGTAGGTAGGTAGGTAGGTAGGTGGGTAGGTAGGTAGGTAGGTAGGTGGGATGTAGATGGGTAGGTGGGTAGGTAGGTAGGTAGGTAGGTAGGTATGTAGGTAGGCAGGTAGGTAGGTAGGCAGGTGTAGGTAGGTAGGAGGTGGGCCTCCCCATTCCCCTGCATCATCCACACGCATGCACGGCACCGGTGCCTCACCACCCACCCCTACCACACAAGCCTGCCTCCTCCGCCACATATTCACCGACCACCGACCTCCCCCCCCACACACACTCCTAACCACCCCTTCCCACGTCAGGGTGTGTGCGTACTGGGGATCACCTGCATCATCTCATCTACACGCTTGCACGGAACCGGTGCCTCACCACCCACCCTTACCCCACAGGTCTGCCTCCTCCGCAACATACTCACTGACCACCAACCTCCCCCCACCCCAGCCTCTCCACCCCTAACCACCCCAGCCCACCTCAGGGTGTTTGTGTACTGGGCCTCACCTGCATCATCTCCCCCAAGCGCTTGCACGGCACCAGTGTGTGAGATCCGCTCCTGAGGTACATTCTCTGCCTCATCAACCACCAACATGCACACCCCAGTCAAAATACAAAAACTGCCAAAATAGGCGTGAAAACACGCATGCACCTGCATCATCTCCCCCACCGGTGCCAGAGATCCGCTCCTGGGGCACATTCTCTGCCTCATCAACCACCAACATGCACACCCCAGTCGAAATAAACAAACTGCCAAAATAGGCGTGAAAACACGCATGCACCTGCATCATCTCCCCCACCGGTGCAAGAGATCCGCTCCTGGGGCACATTCTCTGCCTCATCAACCACCAACATGCACACTCCAGTCAAAATAAACAAACTGCCAAAATAGGCGTGGAAACACGCATGCACCTGCATCATCTCCCCCACCGGTGCAAGAGATCCGCTCCTGGGGCACATTCTCTGCCTCATCAACCACCAACATGCACACTCCAGTCAAAATAAACAAACTGCCAAAATAGGCGTGGAAACACGCATGCACCTGCATCATCTCCCCCACCGGTGCAAGAGATCCGCTCCTGGGGCACATTCTCTGCCTCATCAACCACCAACATGCACACTCCAGTCAAAATAAACAAACTGCCCAAATAGGCGTGAAAACACGCATGCACCTGCATCATCTCCCCCACCGGTGCCAGAGATCCGCTCCTGGGGCACATTCTCTGCCTCATCAACCACCAACATGCACACCCCAGTCAAAATAAACAAACTGCCAAAATAGGCGTGGAAACATGCATGCACCTGCATCATCTCCCCCACCGGTGCCAGAGATCCGCTCCTGGGGCACATTCTCTGCCTCATCAACCACCAACATGCACACCCCAGTCAAAATAAACAAACTGCCAAAATAGGCGTGGAAACACGCATGCACCTGCATCATCTCCACCACCGGTGCCGGAGATCCGCTCCTGGGGCACATTCCGTGGCTCTTCCACCTCCTGGGTGTTAGCTCCTGGAGACAGTGGTACCTTCAAGGGGCAGTATGTTTGCACATTGGGAATCGTAATGTTGCGAGCAAGCACATCCTAGCAGCAGGCCCAGGAGAGCTGTCCTGAGCAACTCTGCAAAGTAACCGTCTCTGGGAAAGTCGATATTCAGTATGTTGACTTGAGTGTGTCATACCTTCCACATACCTACCCACCAGATCTATCTATTGCCCCATCTATCTATTTATCGACCCACCATATATACTAATATACGTGTATGTTACAGTCCAGGGGTAGGCCAAATAGGTCAAAGGGACTTGCCCAACCGTGATAGGAAGGGCTTAACAAGAAAAAACACTGATGAACTGAACCCCAAACAATCGTTTTCGGGGGGCAGTAGCTTACTTTTAATGGGCCCTGGATGATCATACAAAAAGCTTTGTAACACAACACATATAGCTAGGGACCAGCATATCATATGATTTTTACCAGAGGCGAGTATGATATCATATGATATCATACATATGGCATCATATGATATTGTATATAAACGGTGACTTTAGCCTAGTCAGACTGCCAGCGTCATGATATTGATGTATGATATTGCCGTTCCTTATATGTGCTCAATGTGAGTTTTATATTGATATATGATATATGATATGCTGGTCCCTAGTTATATATTGATATATGTGAGTTCTATATTGATATATGATATATGATATATGATATGCTGGTCCCTAGTTATTTATTGATATATGTGAGTTATATATTGATATATGATGTATGATATGCTGGTCCCTAGTTGTATATTGATATATGTGAGTTCTATATTGATATCTGATATATGATATGCTGGTCCCTAGTTATATATTGATATATGTGAGTTCTATATTGATATATGATATATGATGTGCTGGTCCCTAGTTATTTATTGATATATGTGAGTTATATATTGATATATGATATATGATATTGCCGTTCCTTATATATAGCTCAATGTGAGTTCATCAGTCTCTTATCCAATGCAACTCAACAAGAATACATATGCCACCTCGTCTCTTATCCAATGCAACTCAACAAAAATACCTATGCCACCTCGTCTCAGTGGCAAAGGAATTTGAGTCAATGGGATAAAGGATACCCTTGCTTTTTGAAGATTCCCCCATCCCATTTGAGACAAGCTCCTGCTGTGGAGGTAGGGTGAAGCTGGTCAGCACTTGCGTTTATGTGGTTAAGGTTTAGATAGTTTAGGGTTTAGGTGGTTTAGTTTTAGGTGGTTTAGGTGGTTAAGGAAAATAAGTGCTGACCAGCTAAGAGGTGACCAGCCCAAGTGTCGACCAGCTAATTGGTAACCCCCTACCTGCTTCAGTTCATCAGTTCTTTTTCTTTTTAAACCCTTTCTACTACGGTTGGGCAAGTCCTTTTAGCCTATTGGGCTTACTCCTGGACTGTAACATACATACATACATACATACATACATCTATGTATATAAAAAAATCATGGTTGTGGTCGCGGTCGTGGTCGTGGTCGTGGTCGTGGTGGTGTCATCATCGCGTACCCACGTGCCATGGGCGTGCGAAGTGTAACCGACTTGCAACCGACTTTCCGTACACCCAAGTCTTTGCCCAGCAAAAATTTCAATGACCGAAACAGCAGATGCGCTAAGCTATGCGCGCGCTAATTTCATGTCCACAACTGCCCCCCATACTGTGACTGCAATTAATTGCAATGAAATGAGTGAGGAGATCCTCTCCTCGGAGGTCATTTGCTGACCTTCGAGCAGAGAATTGGAATAATAGTTTTCAGTGTATTGCTTCTTCACGGAGCGACCGGAGCTCATGCTCCAGAACTTTCACTTCGGCTCATGATTCGGCTGGCCCTTGACTTTCACTTGGCTCGCGCATGCGCACTTGATTCTTCATCTCAGCATTACGTTCGTCATCTCATTATGCTTTCACATCGCCTGATTCGCTATCACATCGCCTGATTCGTGATTGGAGGCAGTTGACTTCCATTCTCCAGCCTTTCTGCAGGCTTTATTGATACATTCATCTTGCTGCGAGCTAAGACACTCGCACGGCTCATGGTATCTCTGCACGATCTAAGCCCCTGCAACCCTGTGACGTTCTTCCGACTTCCTTCTTGCTGCGTGCTCTTTGCACCGCGTGCAATACCTCTTCAAGATCTTCCCCCCCACACCACACTACTCCCTGCAACCCTGCAACGATAAGGTTATTTTTGCGCTGAGCTGTAGCGAGTGCGTGACAGAGTTGACCGAACTAAGGCCCTTTCGGGAAACAGCTTGCACGCCCAACCAGGTATCTATGCACGAAGAGGAAGCTACAGGTAAGCAGCTTTGCTCTCGCGCAATTCCGATGTTTCAAGCTGAGTCTGAAGCTGGGCAGACGTTCGGTTGCAACTTCCAAAAGTCTTCGCATTTCCGCGTCGTCTGACGAAACGTCCAAACGTCTGCGCGATTTCGAACTCAGCTGGAAACATCATAACGGCTTCTGTTAAACCCATCTGCTAAAGTGGCCGAGAGAAGATCAGATTAATGGGAACGGAGAAGCAGGGAAGTACGTGTGTCTTGGCGGGTAAAGGGGTGAGGCAAATTTGAGATTGGGTCTGGGTCGAGGTTTGGGCAGAGTGGGGACTGTGTGTATGTGTGTGTGTGTGTGTGTGTGTGTGGGGGGGGGGGGGATGCATGGAGAGGGATTAGTGTGTGGGTAGTTGTTGGTGCTGGGGGGGGGGGGGGGGGGGGGGGGGGGGGGGGGGGGGGGGGGGGGGGGGGGGGGGGGGGGGGGGGGGGGGGGGGGGGGGGGGGGGGGGGGGGGGGGGGGGGGGGGGGGGTGGGGGGGGGGGGGGGGGGGGGGGCAGATGCGTCAGCATTTGAAGTGGGGGAAACATGGTGACTGTGTTTATGAGAGGGGTGGAGGTGAGGACATGTGTAGCCCATTCTGTAACCCAGCCCCACGGCACCCTATTATGATTGGGGTGGGGGTGATGTGTGTCTGTGTGGCCACCGGCCACACGGGCTACCGTACTAGTACATACATACATACATACATACCTGCTGTAGAACTCCTATCCCATGGACCACCTCTCCTGTGATTGCTTCGTGAGCAAGCTGTGTGTCCCTCACCATCCCAGGCGAGGTGTCTACCCTACGTAGGCTGCGCTGAGGCTGAGGCACGCAGTGTAAGCTTTCTTCAGTTCCGTCTGGCTCCATGAGGATTTCACCAGTCGCAGGGTCACAGTGTGTACCTGGGTCAAGTGAGAAACGACTCAGTGTGTGTTTTTAAGTTGCACCGGCATCTTGACCTGAACAACCACGAGGTCAAGCAGATCCAGCTCCATATCCAGCCCCATATAAAACCAAAGATGCAACCCCAGACACAGAACCAGATCTAGCCCCATACCAAGCCCCAGATGCAAACGCAGATCCAACCCAAGATCCAGCCCCATATCCAGCCCTAGATGCAACCCCAGACAGTCACAGATGCAGTCCCAGATCTAGCCCTACACCCAGCCCCAGTTGCCACCCCTGACACTGACACAGATGCAGTCCCAGATCTAGCCGTACATCCAGCCCCAAATGTAACCCCAGACACAGTCCTAGATGCAGTCCCAGATGCAACCCCAGACACAGTCCTACATGCATTCCCAGATGCAAACCCCGACACAGTCCTAGATGCAGTCCGAGATGCAACCCCAGATCCAACCCAAGATCCAGCCCCAGATGGTGAATATCCAGCCCCATATCCAGCCCCACATGCAACCCCAGATCCAACCCAAGATCCAGCCCCAGATGGTGAATATCCAGCCCCAGATGCAACCCCAGACCCAACCCAAGATCCAGCCCCAGATGGTGAATATCCAGCCCCAGATGCAAACCCAGATCCAACCCAAGATCCAGCCCCAGATGGTGAATATCTAGCCCCATATCCAGCCCCAGATGCAAACCCAGATCCACCCCCAGATGCATTCCAATTTCTAGTCCCATATGCAGCCCCATACGCAATTATGCATCCCCAGGGTACAGTATCCCTCAAGCAATGCAAGGATGAACAAGGTGCATTGGCCATGATACCACTGTATGTAACTGACTAGCTACCCATAATACCTAGCACTACAGCTGCACCCACTTTGGGGGAGGTGCACTCCTGCCACCACAGCTACACGCAGGGTGCAGTATCCCTAAAGCAACGCAAGGATTGAGCAAGGTGCGAGACTCACTTAGCCAGCTTTCTGGATGGCACACCCAGCTCCCTCCAACGCAAACCCAGCTGGCGGCCAGGGATTCATCTTGCAGCTGTGTGTCTAGCTCATCCTCCATTGACAGGCCTAGCTGCTGCCCAGCTTCTTCCCAGCTGCTGCCTAGCTGGTGCCCAGCTTCCGCCATCAGCATGCCATCACACTCCTCCTCGGAATGCGCCTCTGAGGGACGGGCTCGTTTGGTTGGTTTCGGAGCCAGCCAGCAAGGTGTGTCCAAGCTCCTCACTGCTACACCCCCAGACCCACCCTTATGCAAACACTCTGGCACGTACTTCTGCAGTACATCCTTCAGCATCACATGAAGCTGATGCGGCTGGCACATCTGTATAAGATGTGTTGCACCCACAACACTGGCTGCACATCCACCACCTGGTTCCCTCTCCACCTCATCACCGCCACCACCTGGCTCCTTCTCCACCTCACCATCACGACCACCTGGCCCCTCCACTATCTCGGCCTTTGTGCCTTGGCTTGAGATCACCTGGGTGCCTACCAATATGACAACATCTGCATCAGTAGCATCTTCAACACTAGGGGCCGGAGTACCAGGTCTGCAAGAAGCTACAGCCCCAGAAGGATGGCTAGCAATACGAGGTACAGCAACAGGTCCGGCGCCAGCTACGGGAGGGGCTTCAGCATCAGGAGAATGGCAAGCTTTATGGTGGTGATAGTGATGGTGGGAGGAGCTTCAGCATTATGGTGGTGATAGTGATGGTGGGAGGAGCTTCAGCATTATGGTGGTGATAGTGATGGTGGGAGGAGCTTCAGCATTATGGTGGTGATAGTGATGGTGGGAGGAGCTTCAGCATTATGGTGGTGATGGGTGGATGGTGGGGAGGAGCTTCAGCATGTGGTGGTGAATAGTGATGGGGGGAGGAGCTTGCAGCATTAATGGTGGTGATAGGTAATGGTGGGAGGGCGTCAGCATTATGGTGGTGATAGTGATGGTGGGGGAGCTTCAGCATTATGGTGGTGATAGTGATGGTGGGAGGAGCTGCAAGCATTATGGTGGTGATGTGGATGGTGGGGGGAGCTTCACAATTATGCGGGTGATGTGATGGTGGAGGGCTTCAGCATTATAGTGGTGATAGTGAGGTGGGAGGACGTCACATTATGTGGTGAATGATGGGTGGGAGGAGCTTCAACAGCTATGGTGGATGATAGTAATGGTGGGGGGACTTCAGCAGTATGGTGGTGATAGTGATGGTGGGGAGGAGCTTCAGCATTATGGTGGTGATAGTGATGGCGGGAGGAGCTTCAGCATTATAGTGGTGATAGTGATGGTGGGAGGAGCTTCAGCATTATGGTGGTGATAGTGATGGTGGGAGGAGCTTCAGCATTATGGTGGTGATAGTGATGGTGGGAGGAGCTTCAGCATTATGGTGGTGATAGTGATGGTGGGAGGAGCTTCAGCATTATGGTGGTGATAGTGATGGTGGAGGATTTGTTTCAGCATATGGGTGGTGATAGTGATGGAGGGAGGAGCGCAGCATACGGTGGTGATAGTGATGGCGGGAGGAGCTTCAGCATGGTAGTGGTGATAGTGATGGTGGGAGAGCTTCAGCATTTATGGTGGTGCTAATGCATGGCGGGCCGGAATTCACAATTCTAGTGGTGATTAGTGCTGGTGGAGAGCTTCAGCATTATGGTGGTGATAGTGATGGTGGGAGGAGCTTCAGCATTATGGTGGTGATAGTGATGGTGGGAGGAGCTTCAGCATTATGGTGGTGATAGTGATGGTGGGAGGCGCTTCAGAATGCGAAGACCTAGAAGCAGGAGGAGCAGCATCAGCAGAATAAATGCCAGCAATAGGAGGACGACTAGCAGTAGAAGGATGACATGCAGCAGCAGCAGCAGAATGAGTCGCACTAGGTGGCGAGCAGCAGGAGGAGCAGCATCAGCAGGAGGAGGAGCAGCATCAGGTCCAGCAGGAGAATGAGGAGCACTAGGTGGATGGCAAGCAGCAGGAGGAGCAGCAGCAGCAGCAGGAAAATGAGCAGCACTAGGTGGCGATGGAGGGACAAGAGCAGGCAGAGGAGAAGGATGAGAAGCTATTGCAGCATCAACGGCACAGCACGGCACAGCATAACACTGCAACAGCACAGCAAGCACAGCCAGCAAAGGCAAAAAAACACAGCAACCAGCAGCAGCCATAGCACAGCAAGCAGCAAACAAGCCACATCAAGCCCAAGCTCCTGCAGCCGCAGAACAGGCACAAGCAGCAGCAAGCAGCAGCCATCAGCCACAGCCCATAGCATAGCAGCGGCACAGCACAGCACAGCTACTGAAGCAGCAGCAAAGGCGACAGCAGCAGTGGTGGCTAGAATAGGCGGTAGGTGATGGTGACCTTGTAAGGTCTTGTACCCTCTCACCTCTTAGGGAGTCCCCGGTTTTGTCGAGAGGACACTCAGGAGTCCTCCTGATGAGATTCTGAAGATGTGGGTGAGGTGCTGTCAACTGGCCGGTCCAGTTTCATGCCGTTGGGAGAGCCAACATGGTGTGCCAAGCTTTTTAAGAAGAAGCGCTCCTGAAGGTGGTGGTGGTGTTGATGGTGGTGGTGGTGGGTGTGTGATGGTGTGGAGCGCCAACATGGGTTTGCCAGGACCTTGTTTTCAAGAAGAAGCAACTCCTTTGTGGTGGTGTAAGCGTGGTGGTGGTTGTGGTGGTGGTGGTGATGGTGGTGGTGGTGATAGTGGTGGCGGTGGTGGTGGTGATGATGGTGGTGGTGGTGGCGGCAGTGGCGGTGGCGGCGGTGGTGGTGATGATGGTGGTGGTGGTGGTAGTGTCGGTTTCGTGAGGTGGTGTTGTGGTGTTGGTGGCGGTAGTGGTGGTGGTGGCCGGTTGGTGGGGTGTGGTGATGATGGTGGTGGTGATGGTGTGGTTTGTGTTGTTGGTGTGTTTTTTTTGGTTTTGGTGTTGTTGTTGTTGTGTTGGGGGGGTTGTTTGTTGTGATTGGTGTTGTTTTTGTTGGTTGGTGGTGGTGGTGGGTTTTGGGGTGGTTGGTGGGGTGATTGGTGGGTGTGGTGTGGCGTGGTGGGTTTGTGGTGGCGGTGTGGCGGGTGGGTGGTAGTGGTTGGCGGTGGGGGGTTGGTGGTGTTGTATGAATGGTGGTGGTGAATGGTGTTGTTTGTTTGTTGTGTTTTTTGTGGTGGTGGTGGTTGGTGGGGTGGGGTGGTGGTGGATGGTGTTGGTGTTTGGTGTGGTGGTGGTGGTGGTGGTGGTGTTGGGTGGTGTTGGTGGTGATGGTGTGGTTGGTGGTGTTGGTTGGTGGTGGTGGTGGTTATGGTTTGTTTTTTGGTGGGTGATGGTGGTGGGTGGTGGTGACCGGGGGTGGTGTTGGTGTTGGTGGTGGTGGTGTCCCGGTGGTGGTGGTGGTGGGTGTCGTGGTGGTGTAGTGGTGGGGGGGGTTGGGTGGGGCGGTGGTTGGTGGTGGTGGTGGTGGTGGTGGTGGGGGGGGGGGTCGGTGGTGGTGTTTGTCGGTGGTGGTGGTGTGGTGGCGGTGGTGGTAGGGGCGGCATTGGTGGTGATAGTTATTATGGCGGCGGTGGGTGGTGGGTGGTGGGGGGTGATGAATGTGGGCGTCGTGGTAATGGTGTCGGTGGTGGTGGGTAGTGGTGGGGTAATGGTGGGGTGGTGGTGTGGTTGCCAGTGGCGGTTGGTGTATGTAGTGTTGGGTGTTGGAGTGTGATATTGATTGTGGTGGTGGCGTGAATAAGTTATGGTAGTGGTGGTGGTCGTGGTGATAGTGATGGTGTGGTGGTGGGGCGGTGGATGGTAGTGGGTGGCCGTGTGGTGATAATGATGATGGGTTGTGTGTCCGTGGCGGTGGAAGTAGTGGTGGCGGGTGGTGGTGGTGTGGTGATAGTGGATAAGGTTTGTGGGTGTGGTGGTGGTGGCGAGAATAGGACTGATGTGGTGGGGGGGGGAGGGGGGGGGGGGGGATGTTGTGGGGGTGGGTGGGGGGGGGGTCGAGATAACGTTGATGATTGTGGTGGGTGGTGGTGGTGGTCCCGTGAAGTGATGATGGTGGTGGTTGGTATTGGTGGCGGTGGAGACGTGATTACATGGTCCCCATCATAAAATTGGGGAAAGAGTTTTTTGGTGGAGACAATGATTTAAATGAATGCCCGCCGGCCCAATGTTGGGGAAAGGAAAGTGTAGTATCTTCTATGTTTTGTATCTGTTACAATAGCTTGGTGCTTGCTTGGCTGCTTGTTAAAATTAGTTAGTTTTTTTTTTTTAGTTCGTTGGTTTTGTTGGTTTTATTGGTTGGTTTTGTTGTTGGTTGGTTTGGTTCGGTCCGGTTTTGTTGTTGTTTGTTGGGTTTGGTTTGGGGTTGGTTAAGAGATGGTTGGGTTGGCTGGTTTTGGTTTATTGTTGCGTTGTTTTGTTTGGTTTTGGTTTGTTGTTGGTTGGTTTGGTTAGCATGGTTGGTTTTTAGCCTGGTTGGGGTCGGCTGGTCGCTGGGTTGGCTGGTCGCTTTGGTTGCTGGTTTTGTTGGTTGGTTTGGTTGGTTTAGCTGGTTTGTTTGGTTTAAGTTATTAGTTAGTTAGTTTTAGTTAGTTTAAGATAGGTTTTTTGATAATTTATTGATTGAATGGTTGGTTGGTTGCTTAGTGACATAATGAATGACTGATTGACCTGATAGATTTAAGCTGCCTAATAGACGTCGCGTCCTGCCTGTCTGTAGTTTTACAGTCCAGGGGTAGTAAATAGGCTAAAGAGACTTGTCCAACCTTACAAACAGGGAAGGCAGCTTAATAAAAAGTCCTGGTGAACTGCACGCCAACAAATTGTGAAAGACGGGGCCCCCGAGTTCGAGCTTTGCAGATGATTTATAAAGGATATCAGGAGCAAATGAATCCGCATGTTTGTCACATCCAATATAACCCATTTAATATAACATAACGCCGGTTGGGTGGGATTAAGGCTTGGGCCCCTGGTCTTTAACGGCAGTAGAGAAGGCTGCTAACTTTACCGGGCACGTGCTACCATTGGCCGGTTGACAGGGACCAAGAACACTAAGGAGAATGCGCAACCCGTAGGGATTCGATACACCGGGGGGGCACCTTCCCTCCCTGATTTCAAACGAACTCAAACCATTTGAGCCAATGTTCGAACGGAGATCTTTCACCCACCCGTTTAAAACAGTGTTGGAAGGTGATTCAGCGAAAATCTGCACCTGCAGCCACACCCGCCTTAACTCTGCTTACCCATGTGGAGCCATTTCTCAACCTCTGCTCTTTCATCCACCCTCCAACAGCAGTGCTACAGCTGATTTGCCTCTGTGCCAGCTGCCTTAACTCTGCAGTAATGGAGGAATGAATGTGATAAGTCGGCGTTTGACACAATTGACACATGGAGTGGCAACGCCATTCAAACTGTATCCTCGGTATCGCTGGTTTGTGTCGGGAGACCCATCTCCTAGGGTGAAATACCGCTTAAAACTAAAACAAAATGCACAGGGTTCTACGTACAATATTGTGCACATATATATGCATGATATATACGATACATACGATATATATCTAATTTATACGATATATACGATATATATATACGATATATCGTATCTGTATGCAATATATCGTATACATAGGATATATATATATATATATATATGTATATTATATATAATATTACAGTACATATAGATACATCGTATGATATATCTTTTGATATCATGCAATAAATTGTACGATGTTGTAAGGGTTGTCAGGAACGATATCGAGGAAATCTGTATCGTATGGTACAATGTGCAATATCATGCGCTACATCTATATATTGTACGCCATTTTGTATGCTTTGGGGGGCTATGCTTGAGTGCTTGACAGCTTCTAGGCTCCTCTCTTTCTCTATTCTGGGTCAACCCATAATAGGTTAACATCATTCAATCAATCACTCGGGTGGCGACTAAGGAGCCTGTTACTATATTGTATGACTTTGGGTGGTACTCTTGGAACCAGGATGGTATTGATAACCCTAAATATTGTATGATATGGGGCGGATATGGGGTGCGACAATCTTGGAACCAGGACTATATTGACAACCCTACACATGCATATGTGGAACTCAGTACTCGCCTAGCTGATGAGCATCGAAGACAAGATGTGGTGATGAGAAGCCACCATCATTGGCCGATTCTGGTCTGTTGAGGGAGTGAAGAGGCACCATCCTTCCCCTAAATCTTATCTCCCATTCTTTGAAACCCCCCTTTTTCTTTTTTTTGCCTGCTTCACCAGAAAGAACTAAGAAACCCTTGGGCTGGAGGAATTCAGTCGATCTAGAAGGAGGCTGATCAGGGCTGAAAGAAGTAGCTGGCCAGTTGTGATTTCGGTGGCACTAGGAAAAGGAGCTTGGCCAGGGGCCTGTTAGCTTTGCCCATAGCCTTAGCATTGTGAATGTTAAGGCCTATCACACTATTAACCCATCGCTATCCCCCCATTCGGACATGCAAAAGGTTTGGAATAGCTACCTTGGTCGCTTCCGATTCCGAACCTGTTTTTTGCCTGCGCGGAAGAAGAAAGAACAAACTCGCAACAATAGAGGTCGGAAATCAAATTTCAGACGAAAAAACGATTGTGCAGTCGGTGCTGCGGGCAGCTCAGAAGCGCCCTGGAAATAATCCGTACGAGTTTTTTTGCGCGCTAGCTTACGGAGGTGCAGTCTTGTGACGCGGCCTGTTGCGTTCGAACATTCGGAGGTGGTGGGAGTACGGTACATGCACGTACCGGTGCGGGTGTACAAACCCTACCGATCTGGGTCCCATTTATGAGTATCCGCCATTCACTTCCTACTTTCGCCAAGGCAGGGTGAGGGCGGGGGGTGAGGGTGCTCCTTCATCCAAACTGCAGCTTGCTGCAATATTGCCTATCTAATTTTGAGAATAAGTTTTGAAGAACCCTTTCTGATGTTGTGGGAGTGGGCCTTGGTCCTTGGTTAACCCCACTACTGTGCTGTACTGTACTCTGGTACTGTACTGTACCTGTAACTGTACTGTTTACTGAATGTAAATCAAAATGTAAATGTAACGTAAAATGTGGTGTACCGGAATGTAATGTAACGTAATGCAATGTAATAACAGATGTAGGTTATGATATGGCCTTGTTGATGTGGAACTTCATGCGGGGGTGGGGGGGTGGGGTGGGGGGGGGGGGGGTGGGGGGGGGTGGGGGGGGGGGGGGGGTGGGAGGGGGGGGGGGGGGGGGGCGGGGGGGGGGGGGGGGGTGGGGAGTTTTTTTGTTTTCTTGTTTGTTTTGGCGTTTTTTTTTTTTTGTTCTTTTTTTTTTGGCTTTTTTGTTGTTTATGGTTTTGGGTTGTATTGGTGTTTTTTGTTTTTTCCGTGTTTGGTTCTTAGTTTTTTAGTTTTTTTTTGTGTGCTTGTGTATGCTTTTTTGTATTTTCTTTTTTTTTTTTTTTTTTCTTTTTCTTCTATGTGTTAATTTTTCTTTTTTTTTTTTTTTTTTTTTTTTTATCTTTGTTTTTTTTAGTTTTTTTTTTATTCTTTTATTTGTTTGTGTTTTGTCCTTTTTTTTTGTTTCTTTTCTTTTTTTGATTTTTTTTTTTTTTTTTTTTTTTTTGGTTTTGTCTTTTTTTTTTTTTTTTTTTTTCTTTTTAGTATTGGTTTTTTCTCTTTTTTCGTTTTTGTTTTTTTTCTCCTAATGTGTTTTCTTGTTTTTGTTTTTTTTATCTTTGTTTTAATTCTTTCATATTTTTTTTGTCTTTGGTTTTTCGTTGTTTTTTTTTGTAGGTCTGTCTTGTTTAGTTTCTATTTTTTTTTTTGTGTTTTTTTTTCTCGTTTTGTTTTTTTGGTGCTCAGAACTGGGAGAGGGAGGGCAGCCCGGATTTTGGATATTGGCTTAACACCATGTAACAATCCGATCCAATCCAACCCAATATAATCCAATCCTGTTCGGTATGAGATCAGAGAAACCCTGGTGGCTGATAGACGAGGTCATTAAAACAATACAAAAACAAACCCGAATGGAATTGATATGTACTTTAAACTTCTTGTAGTGTTATCCGTTTTTATCCAGTTGTTGTGTGTAAAATGGTTAGTTAATTTCTTTCAGTTCATCAGTGCTTTTCCTTTTTAAGCCCCTCCTATCACGGTTGGGCAAGTCCCTTAAGCCTATATGGCCGACCTCTGGCCTGTTACATACATACAATAGTTAAGTGTTCTACCGTATACAGTACTTATGTCTCTGTTCACCTCGCTCGTTTAAAAAATGAAAAGGAAAAAAACGAAAGAGTGATTTGTTCGCGTTTACATTTCCTAGTAAAACAGAACGAAAAACGGCTAGCAGCGAAATTCCTGGCTGAAGCTATGTAACCAAGTTCAAGTAACATCCTTTGCTACAAGTCCTAAGCCTACGCCACAACATCAATCAATCATCCCCGCATCACAATCAATCAATTTCGCAGAGATTGCCTTTGTTTATCAATGATTTTATACAGAGATTGGATCAAGCATATTTAGTTGATAATGCTTCGATTTGAATTGATCGTGTTACTGCCAAACACAGCGAGCAGCCTTACCGGCTGGAGCCATGTAACCAAGTTCAAGTTCAAGCTAACCTACAAGTCCTAAAAAAATGGCGCCGCAAAATCAGGGGAGAGACACCACAAAGCGCCTACTCTTTTGTAGGAGTGGCAATGCCATTCAAACTGAATCCTTGGTGCCGCTGGTTTGTGTAGGAAGACCCACCTCCTGTGCTGAAATAACATTCACAAATAAAAAAAAGAAAAAAGGATCTAGCTGCCGAAGTGACAGGTGGCAAAACTTGAGAAGAGGGTGACAGACAGACAGGCAGACAGATAAACAGATACACAAACGGATGGACAAACGGGTGCACCCAAAATTGTTAATCATGTGCCTCCAGCCTTGTCAGGAACTCCTAGGCTACGGGAGTTCTGAGGACATCTGATCAGATGTCCTCAGAACTCCCGTAGCCTAGCAGTTCTGACAATAATGCATGCCCCTCAGTGGAACAAATTACCCAGCGCGAACACTGCCACTCAGGGTCTTACCATGAGGCGACTTGATACTGATCAAGATTCCACCCCCGCCCTGCGTCCGACGGGATTCGAACCCACCCACTCCGGGATATCCATTATTCCGGAGCTCACTGCTTAGCACCTTTGATATAAACATGAACAGCAGGGTTGTTCTAGACGCAGCATGTTGCATGAATAAAACAGATTTTGGAGGGTCCGTTGCGTCTCAGAGGGTCTGGATGCGGTGCAGAAACAGATTTTGAAACCAGTCGCGTCTTATGATGCAGATTTTGGAGTCCTCCAGATCAAACCCGATGGACAGGTCTATGCACTCTATAAAGCTGCCTGGTTGCTTTATGTTCACAGGAGTGTGGTGTAGCAGTGTTTAGACTCCCCATACTCACTTCGCCTGCAGGCTGCAGAGGCTGAGCAGCCTGAGGGCTGATAGACCGTGTTGTCAATCCAAAGCAATCATTTTTGGCTTGGCTTGCAGAAGGTGAGCAGCCTGAGGGCTGATAGACCGTTTAGTCAATCCAAAGCAATCATTTTTGGCTTGGCTTGCAGAAGGTGAGCAGCCTGAGGGCTGATAGACCATGTAGTCAATCCAAAGCAATCATCTTTGGCTTGGCTTGCAGACGGTGAGCAGCCTGAGGGCTGATAGACCATGTAGTCAATCCAAAGCAATCATTTTTGGCTTGGCTTGCAGAAGGTGAGCAGCCTGAGGGCTGATAGACCATGTAGTCAATCCAAAGCAATCATTTATAGCTTGGCTTGCAATTATGGCTTAGCTTGCAGACGGTGAGCAGCCTGAGGGCTGATAGACCATGTAATCAATCCAAATCTAAATCAGCATCTTCAGCAGTCACCATAATACGCCAGGATCCAAAGTGTTCTCCTCCTAAGTTTTGTTTTAGTTGTGGAAGGCATTTCACCCCAGGAGGTGGGTCTCCCGACACAAACCAGCGAAACCGAGGATTTGGTTTGAAAGGCGTTGCCACTCCTACAAACTAGTAGGCACACTTAAGGCGTGTGATAGAGGCATAACACCAAAAAGAGATACCGAACCTCGACCGAAGATGTCAATGATCCAATCCAGGTTTGTTCTACTCACTGCGTGTTGCACATCTTCAGCAGTCACCATATTACGCCAGGATCCAAAGTGCTCTCTAAGATGTCCTAGCACTAAGTTAATGTTCCATTTTTTAATATTTACGTAATGTTCCCAAGATATCAATGATCCAATCCAGGTTTGTTCAACACTTTGCTTGTTGCACATCTTCAGCAGCCACCATATTAAGCCAGGATCCAAAGTGCTCTCTAAGATGTTTTAACACTAAGTTAATGTTCCTTTTTTAAATATTTAAGTAATGTTCCCAAGATGACACGGATCCAATCCAGGTTTGTTCTACACTCTGCGTGTTGCGTGATGCATGCAGATCTTGGAAGGTCAGCTGCGTGGCAGACGTAGATTTTGAAACTGGTTGCGTCTCATGCTGCAGTTTTTAAAGTCCCCAGAACTGAGACGCAACCGACCTGCAACCGTCCTATAACCGACCCATAGCCTGCATCCTGTGACGTAACTAACCCACTGAAGCTGCGTCTGCGACGCAACGGACCTTTCGACATTGCGTCTGAGACAGAGGACGCAGCGTCCTGAGCAACCCTGCCGGTTGCGTCTCATGATGCAGCTTTTGGAGACCCCAGAACAACCCTGGTTCAATCTCTTCGGCCCTGAGCGGTCTTGTTCAAGCAGTCTTTGAGCCCGTCTCTTCTTTTTTAGAACCTTGGGATGCCAGCAACGATGCAAGCACCATGACCAGTCCTCCACCCCAAGAAAGAGGACCCATCGCTTCGCTCCCATCACTGCCGATTGTCAAGAAAGCGATGCCAGCACCCCACAAGGGAGTCAGACTGAAAATAATCTGCAGAGTTTTTAATGGGTTTGCTTAGTTTGGCTTGGCTTAATTTGGCTTGATTTTTGTAATCGTCAAGAAGGTAACACCAGAATGGTTTTGCTTAGTTTGGCCTGGCTTGATTATTTAATTGTCAAGAAGGTAATGCCAGCACCCCACAAGGGAGTCAAACTGAAAATAATCTGCAGAGTTTTTCATGAGTTTGCTTAGTTTGGCTTGGCTTAGTTTCTCTTGGCTTGGTTTTTAATGCAATTATGTTGTGTTGTTGGTTGCAAGCGACCTTGGATTTGGGCCTTTGGGGGCGGGTTTGGGGGAGGGGAAGGGGACGATCAGATATTTATATTTATCATATGAACATGCACACCTGGGGTGGGGTGGGGTGGGGTGGGGGTGATCAGATGCTACTAATGATCATATAAACATGCATTCCTGGTGTGTGTGTGGTGTGGTGTGGTGTGGTGGTGGGGGGATGCTCCTCGTGATCATAGAAACATATATTATTGATAGTCTAACCTTATCTTGATTATTTGAAGTTGGGCAAGGCCCTTATGCCTTATTGGCTAACCCCCTGCACTGTAACATACATTTACATGTCAGGTTGCACAGATGTCAGGTTACAACATGATGTCAGGTTACAACATGATGTCAGGTTACAACATGATGTCAGGTTACAACATGATGTCAGGTTACAACATGATGTCAGGTTACAACATGATGTCAGGTTACAACATGATGTCAGGTTACAACATGATGTCAGGTTACAACATGATGTCAGGTTACAACATGATGTCAGGTTACAACATGATGTCAGGTTACAACATGATGTCAGGTTACAACATGATGTCAGGTTACAACATGATGTCAGGTTACAACATGATGTCAGGTTACAACATGATGTCAGGTTACAACATGATGTCAGGTTACAACATGATGTCAGGTTACAACATGATGTCAGGTTACAACATGATGTCAGGTTACAACATGATGTCAGGTTACAACATGACATCTGTGCAAGAAGTGCAACAAGCAGGATGAACAAAGCAGGTATGCACCCAAGGTGCTCGTTTTAATAAGGCCTGCTTGTGTTTCTGCAGACATAGGGTACCGGTTCACCAGCAGGCAACAGCCTTCAAGATAGTGCCCTACGCGTATGGTACGTAGGGGTCCGGTTCACCAGTAGGCAACAGCCTTCGAGATAGTCCCCGGGTTGATGCCGAAGCACCGTGCAAATGCCAGTGCACATGCAAATACAAGCAGAAGCAACCAAGGAATCCAGGCGGACGCTGTAGAAGTTCTTGAAAGAAAGGTCATGGAAAACGAAAAACGTGTACAAAGTGCGTGGCGTCGAGATAAGCTCACGCAAGAGTACCTGAATGGTAATATTAGCTGCTAACAGAGGTGTCGACCAGATATACACACACCTGCGCCATCCCACTCCTCATCGCCACTACACTCGCAGACCAGTAACACTGGCACCAGTCCCACCCACCCCACCCCCGACTCCAAGCTTAACAGCACGTCTGGCCCAACCATAAAACAGGGGTCGACCAGGTACACATATACCTGCACAATCCCACTCCCCAGTGCCACTACACTCGCAGGCCGGTAACACTAGCACCAGCCCCCCCCCCCTCCCCCCCCCCCACTCCAAGCCTAACAGCAAGTCAGGCCCAACCATAAAAAAGGTGTCAACCAGGTTCACACCTACCTGCGCCATTCCACTCCCCATCGCCACTAAACTCGCAGACCGATAACTCTAGCACCAGCACCACCCACCCCACTCCCGACTCGAAGCCTAACAGCAAGACTGGCCCAACCATAAAAGAGGTGTCAACCAGATACACACATACCTCCACCATTCCACTCCCCATCGCCACTACACTCGCAGATCTGTAACACACCGGCATCGCCCCCCCCCCCCCCCCCCCCCCCCCCCCCCGACTCCAAGCCTAACAGCAAGTCTGACCCAACCATAAAAGAGGGGTCAACCAGGTTCACACATACCTACGGCCCTCCCACTCCCCATCGCCACTACACTCAGACCGGTAACACTAGCACCAGCACCACCTACCCCACCCCCGACTCTGTCAGCGTTTAGCTGTTGACTGCCTCTTTGTCCTTCCGCCCCCCTAGATGTAACAGACTCCAAGCCTAACAGCAACTCTGGCCCAACCATAAAAAAGGTGTCAACCAGGGACACACCAGGAGTCAGGGTACTACTTCTTGCCAAATTGGTCAGCGCTTAAAGCGCACAAACGTCAAATTGGTCAGCGCTTTTTAGTGCAAAAAGCGCTAAAACTGCGCGCTGCGCCCATAGGGGGTTGAAAAAACTGCGCGAAACGTGCAGAGGGGCTACCGCGCGCGCTTAGTAGTACCCTGGCACACACATACCTGTGCCTGAGTTGCAGGCACTAGTGTCTGGCCCTTTGTTTGGAGGAAGGTCGCAAGAGCACCAGGGCCCAGTGAGGAGTAGGCTACAATGCCCCACAGGAATATAATGGGGGGCAAGTCTACAGGGACAACTTCCGTGACTGCAGTAGCACTGTTGGAAGCTCCAGAAAAAAAGTCTGCAGCACTGTCAGACACACCAGTGAAAAACTCTGCGAGGTGGTAAAAGGTGTGTGGTGTGGTGTGGTGTAAAAGGTGTGTGGTGTGGTGTAAAAGGTGTGTGGTGTGGTGTAAAAGGTGTGTGGTGGGATGTAGAAGGTGTGTGGTGTGGTGTCGTGAGGCGTGGTAAGGGTGTGTGGGCGTGTGCATATGAGTGTGTGCTGGTGTGGGTGTTGGGTGGTGCAGTCTGTTTGTCGGCGGCATATAGTGTGGTGAGACAGGGATTTGTTATGGTTGGGATTTGCCAGGTATTTGCCCTGTTTTGCTTTGTTATTTTTCATTTCTTCTCTATCTTGTGCAGATCTTGTGTGTAATTGTCTGATATTATGTGTTGCGTTCTGTTTTGTTTTCTTCTCTTCTTCACTGCTTCTTTGTTCTCCATGGAATGTATACAACAACTAGTGGATATGCCCTTCACTAGTAAGGAAGATGTTAGTGGGTATGTATGTATGTATGTATGTATGTATGTATGTATGTATGTATGTATGTATGTATATATATATGTTTGTTACAGTCCAGGGGTAGGTCAAATAGGCTAAAGGGACTTGCCCAACCGTGATTGGAAGGGCTACAAAGAAAAAGCATTGATGAGCTGAACCCCAAACAATCGTTTTACTGCAGGGGCCTTGAGTTCGTGCTACAGTATACAACAACAAGTGGATACGCCCTTCACTAGTAAGGACAAGTTTTACGCAGCATCGCCTGCAGCGCTAAAAAATGGCGGAGAGTGATCACGACGGAGCGACAGGTGGCAACGGAAGCGAGTTAGTTACGAGACCATTGGCTGATGTGTCAGGCTTCGTCTTGGTCAGACGGATGGATGGATGGATGGATGGTCGGTCAGTTGCACAGACGGACAAATAGGTAACCCTGGGGGCTCCCACCCCCTTGAAGAGGGGGCTCCACCAAAAACGTTAGTGGGTAGGACCTTCACTACTCTAGTCTCCCTCAGGTACCTTGAAGATTTCCCCAACCCATTCACCAACCCACCCACCCACTTCACATCTACCCACCCACCCATACATGCCACCCATATCCACCCACCCACTTCACATCTACCCACCCACCCATGCACCCACACATGCCACCCATATCCACCCACCCACTTCACATCTACCCACCCACCCATACACCCACACATGCCACCCATATCCACCCACCCACCCACCTTCACTACTCTAGTCTCACTAAGGCACCTTGAGGACGGGTGAGGTAAGGTGGGTGGGTGTGGGTGTTGGGTGGGTGTGGGTGGGTGTGGGTGGCGGGTGGGTGGGTGGACTCTCAGGGACGCCTTGGAGTGGTGAATGATGAGACTGATCTGCAAGTGGGGGAGGAGGAGGGAGGGCAGGGGTGAGGTGGGTGGGTGGGTGGGTGGGTGGGTGTGGGGGTTGGGTGGGTAGTCTCACTAAGGCACCTCGAGGATTATTTCTGCAAAGGCCTATGCATATGCATATGCGTTCCCCTCTGTTTCTTTTCTGCCCGCCTTCCCGCTATTTTCGGCAGAACCCCCCCCCCTCCCGGGTGGCGGGAGCCCCCAGATTCAACCCGTTGTCCGACCGACGACCCAGACGAAGCCTGACACGAAATCCAACGGTCTCATAACTAACTGGCTTCTGTCAGCTAGTCTCAATAAGGCTTAGGGTGAGTCTCCGTGCCTTACCTTACCTTAACGACAGAACAAATCGACCCAAAATCGACCCAATCCTTGAGTCTAGGACTAGTGCACAGAGACCCACCCTTTGAGGCGAAATTCCTTCTTGTAAAAAAAACAAAATCACCTTCCGGCCGTGTTGACAACCACCATATGATGGAGGTGGCGCACTGAGTGTACTTCTTTATCAATGGGCTGGCCCCCTCAACCTCACGCCTCGTAATAAGGCCAACTTTTCTTCTTCTTCTTCATGACAACACTTGCTCACCTGCTGGCTGGGTCGACAACCATCATATGCATGCACTCCGAGGGGTACGACTGACAGACTAACTAATTTATGTAAGCTCCCCCCCCCCCCCCCCCCCCCCACACACACACACACACACAAAAAATAAATCACCTGCCGGCCGTGTTGACAACCACCATATGATGGAGGTGGTGCACAAGGTGAACTTCTTAACCGCAGCCAGGTCCACACTGTTGAAGCGAGGAGCATGCACCCCGAGGCGCACAACAGACAGACTAATTAAAGTAGGCAAGCCCCCCCACCCACACCCACCCAAAAGATCACCTGCCGGCCGTGTCGACAACCACCATATGATGGAGGTGGTGCACAAAGTGAACTTCTTCACCGCAGCCAGGTCCACACTGTTGAAGCGAGGAGCATGCACCCCGAGGCGCACAACTGACAGACTATAAAACAGGCAAGCCGTTAACAGAAAGACCTCCCCTCCTCCTGCGCTAGCACTCCCAGTCGCATCGGCTGCATTGGCCATGACGCCATCGTATGTAACTAACAGGCTGCCCATAATACCCAGCACCACAGCTGCACCCACTTGGGGGGAGATACGCTCGCCCTGCAAGGAACACCAGCAATACAGAAAGTTAGCAGGAGCAAGGGTAAGTCACCAATAAGCTCCCAGCTGCGTCAGTCAAATCGGCTGCATTGGCCATGACGCCAATGTATGTAACTAACAAGCTGCCCATAATACTTAGCACCACAGCTGCACCCACTTGGGGGGAGATGCGCTCGCCCTGCAAGAAACATCGGCAATACAGGAAGTTAGCAAGAGTAAAAAACAAGTCACTAATAAGCTCCCAGCCGCAGCAGTCCCATCAGCTGCATTGGCCATGGCGCCATCGTATAATACTAATAAGCTGCCCATAATACTTAGCACCACAGCTGCACCCACTTGGGGGGAGATGCGCTTGCCCTGCAAGGATCATGAGCAATATAGGAAGTTAGCTAGAGGTAAGTGTACAGTGCTGGCTGAAAATAAATCGAGACTGTTTGGACTAGGAAGCTAGAAAAAGCACTAGGGGGAAGATGCGCTCGCCCTTTGAGGAACACCAGCAAAAGAGGAAGTTAGCAAGAGTTAAGTTCACAGCGCTGTCTGAAAAGAAATCGAAACTGTTTGGATTTGGAGGCTTGAAAAGGCATTTGGGGGGAGATGCGCTCGCCGTGCAAGGAACATCAGCAATAAAGGAAGTTAGCAAGAGCAAGGGCAAGTAAGTTTTAACCTCCCAGCCGCATCAGTCGCATCAACTGCATTGGCCATGACGCCATTGTATGTGACTAACAAGCTGCCCATAATACCCAGCACCACAGCTGCACCCACTTGGGGGGAGATGCGCTCACCCTGCAAGGAACACCAGCAATACACGAAGTTAGCAAGAGCAAGGGCAAGAGCAAGGGCAAGCCAGTTTTAACCTCCCACCCGCATCAGTCGCATCGGCTGCATTGGCCATGACGCCATTGTATGTGACTATTAAGCTGCCCATAATACTTAGCACCACAGCTGCACCTACTTGGGGGGAGATGCGCGCACCCTGCAAGAAACATCAGCAATACAGGAAGTTAGCAAGAGTAAAGTGCACAGCGCTGGCTGAAAATAAATCAAAACTGTTTACACTTCGAGGCTAGAAAAAGCACTTGGGGGGAGATGCGCTCGCCCTATGAGGAACACCAGCAATACAGGAAGTTAGCAAGAGTGAAGTGTATCGCGCTGGCTGAAGATAAATCTACGCTGGTTGGACTTAGAGGATAGAAAAAGCACTTGGGGGCAGATGGTCTTGCCCTGCGAGGAACATCAGCAATACAGGAAGTTAGCAGGATTTAAGTGCACAGCGCTGGCTGAAAACAAATTGAAACTGTTTGGACTAGGCTAGACTAGGCTTGGACTAGACTAGGCTAGAGAAAGCACTTGGGAGGAGATGCCCCCCTGGCCCTGCAAGGAACATCAGCAATACAGGAAGTTAGGTAGAGGTAAGTGCACAGCGCTGGCTGAAAAGAAATGCTCGCCCTGTGAGGAACAACGGCAATAGGGGAAGTTAGCGTTAGCGTTAGAGAGAGGGAGAGCAAGAGCAAGAGCGAGAGCAGGAGCGAGAGCAAGAGCGAGAGCGAGAGCAAGAGCAAGAGCAAGAGCAAGAGCAAGAGCAAGAGCGATAGCAATAGCAATAGCGATAGCGATAGCAATAGCAATAGCAATAGCAATAGCAATAGCAATAGCAATAGCAATAGCAATAGCAATAGCAATAGCAATAGCAAGAAATAAAAACGTAAAATAAATACATGATATAAGCACATACAGAAGATACACTTCCAGCAAGATATCCAAGGAAAGGCACAAACACTGACATGAGCTATATTTAGGGAACGGCAGTATGATATCATATGATGCCGGCAGTCTGACAAGGCCAAAGTTACTATTAATATACAATATCATATGATGCAATTTGTATTATATCATATGATATCATACTCGCCTTTGGTCAACACGATATGATATGCTGGTCCCTAGCTATGTCACTACCCCAACCTCTCACATGACACATACACAAGATAGACTTATGCCAACATATACAACGACAGGCACAAGCAAAGGCGTGAGCCATGCCACTACCCCAACCTCCCACATGACACATACACAAGATAGACTTACGCCAACATATACAAGGACAGCCACAAGCAAAGGCGTGAGCTATGTCTAGGGAACGGCAGTATGATATTATATGATGCCGGCAGTCTGATTAGGCCAAAGTTACTATTTATATACAATATTGTCTGATGCAATTTGTATGATATCATATGATATCATACTCGCCTTTGGTCAACACCATATGATATTATACTCGCCTTTGGTCAACACCATATGATATGCCGGTCCCTAGGTATGTCACTACCCCAACCTCCCACATGACACATACCAAGATACACTTACGGCAAGATATCCCAGGATAGGCACAAACACTGACGTAAGCTGTATAAGGAAGCCCGCCCTGGTCGCCGTTGACAACTGGAGCCCCATGGCTTGGCTTGATGTGCCCATGAAATTGTACAGCCCAAGCTCTATGCCTGATAGCACTACACTACTCGAAGTCCAGGTCAAAATGTTGGAGCTAGCTGCTGAGGTGGACGCTCCACTGTCTTGGGGCTCCGGGTCTACGCGTGGGTGGGTGAGTGGGCGCGTTGGTGGGTGGGTGGAGGGGTGGAGGGGTGGGTGGGCGCGTGGGTGGGTGGAGGGGTGGGTGCACTTCTAATTTGGGGGTCTTTATCATCCTTTTATTGGGCTGAAAAGGGTGCATTCTGGGTGGGAATGGTGCTGTAGGGGTGCAGAAAAGGGGGCTGACACCCCCCCAAAATTGCAGAGGTGGGAGGGTGGATGGGTGGGAAGGGTGCTGTAGGGGTGCAGAAAAGGGTGCCGACAACCCCCAAAACTTGCAGAGGTGGGAGGGTGGATGGGTGGGAAGGGTGCTGTAGGGGTGCAGAAAAGGGTGCCGACAACCCCCAAAACTTGCAGAGGTGGGAGGGTGGATGGGTGGGAAGGGTGCTGTAGGGGTGCAGAAAAAGGGTCCGACAAGCCCCCAAAACTTGCAGAGGGGGGAGGGTGGATGGGTGGGAAGGGTGCTGTAGGGGTGCAGAAAAGGGTGCCGACAACCCCCAAAACTTGCAGAGGGGGGTGGGTGGATGGGTGGGAAGGGTGCTGTAGGGGTGCAGAAAAGGGGTGCCCGCCCCACACCCCCCAAACTGCAGAGGGGTGGTGGGTGGATTGGTGGGAAGGGTGCTGTAGGGGTGCAGAAAAGGGTGCTGACAACCCCTCAAAATTGCAGAGGGGGGTGGGTGGATGGGTAGGTGGATAGGTGGATAGGTGGATAGGTGGGTAGGTGGATAGATGGGTAGGTGGGTTGGTGGATAGGTGGGTAGGTGGGTAGGTGGATAGGTGGGTAGGTGGGCAGGTGAGTAGGTGGATAGGTGGGTAGGTGGATAGGTGGATAGGTTGGGGGGTGGATAGGGGGTTGAGTGGATATATGGGTAAGGTAGATTAGATGGGTAGTGTTTGGTGGGGTGGGTGGAATAGGTGGGTGGGTGGGTGGATAGGTGGGTGGGTAGATAGGTGGGTGGGTGGGTGGATAGGTGGGTGGGTGGGTGGATAGGTGGGTGGGTGGATAGGTGGGTGGATGGATGGGTGGGTGGGTGGATAGGTTGATAGGTGGGTGAGTGGATAGGTGGGTGAGTGGACAGGTGTGTGGATGGATGGGTGGGTGGGTAGATAGGTGGATAGGTGAGTGGGTGGATAGGTGGGTGAGTGAATAGGTGGGTGGATGGATGGGTGGGTGGGTGGACAGGTGGGTGAGTGGATAGGTGGGTGGGAGGTACCCTTTTCTGCTCCCATTTGCATCCCTTTCCCCCACAATGCACCCTTCCAAGCCAAATATGAAGGTGCCTATGACCCCCCAAAATAGCATTGTGGGTGGATGGGTGGGTGGCTGGATGGGTGGGTAGATGTGTGTGTAGGTGGGTAGGTGGGTAGGTGTGTGGGTAGGTGGGTAGGTGGGTGGGTGGGTGGGTAGGTGTGTGGGTGGGTAGGTGGATGGGCGGGTGAATGGGTGGATGGGTAGGTGTGTGGGTGTATGGGTGGATAGGTGGGTATATGGGTGGGTGGGTGGATAGGTAGGTGGATGGGCGGGTGAATGGGTGGATGGGTAGGTGTGTGTGTGTGTGGGTGGATAGGTGTGTGTGTGTGTGTGGATAGGTGGGTATATGGGTGGGTGGGTAGGTGCATAGGTGGGTGGGTGGGTGGATGGGTGGGTAAGTAGGTGGATGGGTAGGTGGATGGGTAGGTGGATGGGTGTGTGGGTGTGTGGGTGGATAGGTGTGTGGGTGGATAGGTGAGTGGGTAGGTGCATAGGTGGGTGGGCACCACTGGCCCGACTGGGCAAATGAGCGCGAAGAACAAGCTTCAGGTATGTAGCTTTGCCATCGCGCAGGTACGGGTTTCTCTGCGGAGTCGATACCTATACAAGCGTTTGCAGGTTCTCGGGGGGGGGGGGGGGGGGGGGGGGGGGGGGTGGCCCACCCTGGTGGGGATGGCTGTGTTCATGTGGGTGTGGGTGGGTGAGGGGCAGGGAGAGGTCGAGGAATGTAGGGGATACTATGGGTCTTTCTGGGGGTGGTTGGAATGGTTTGCACGTGTGATTCAGGGTTGGGGGCTGCTGAAGTGACGGGGATGAGGACGGGGGAAGGGGTGTGCGTTTCTGTGTCTGTGGACCAGGAGGGGAGGGAGGCGAGCGTACAGCGAGGGTGGAGATGGCTGGGTGGTGGTGGTGGTGGTGGTGGTGGTGGTGGTGGTGGTTGGTGGTGGGGGGGGGGGGTATGGGGGAGAAGGAGAGTGTGTGTCAAGGGGGTGGGGATGGGGGGAAGGGAGATTTAGGGCAAAGTAGGGGATCATGTAGGTCGTGTGTGTGTGTGTGTGTGTGTGTGTGTGTGTGTGTGTGGTGGTGGTGGTGGTGTGTGTGTGTGTGGGGGGGGGGGGGGGGGGGGGGGGGGGTATAGAGAGGAGTAGGGAAGGGAAGGGGGCATGCATAATGTATTTTCAGTTTTGATGGGGGGAATATCTCGATGGTGCGGGTACATACAAGGATGTGACCCATTTTGTATCCCAGACCAGGACCCCGGACCAGGGTGGGGGGTGACCAACCGCCACACGGGCTACCGTACTAGAACATACATACATACATACATGCATGCATACATACATACATACATACGTACATATATGCATACATGCATTCAAAAGAATAAGCTGACACTTGCCCAAGGAGGCAGTTGCGGTGCCCCTTAAGCCTAGTTGGCATGCGGGACTGTAACAAACAAACATACATACATTCAGACATCCATTCAAAAGAAAAAGCTGAGACTTGCCCAAGGTGTCGTTTGCGGTGGCCCTTAAGCCTAGCTGGCATGCTGGACTGTAACATACATACATACATACATGCATGCATGCATGCATACATACATACATACACACATACATGCATTCAAAAGAAAAAGCTGAGACTTGCCCAAGGTGGCGGTTGGGGTGCCCCTTAAGCCTAGTTGGCATACGGGACCATAACAAACATACATCCATTCAAAAGAAAAAGCTGAGACTTGCCCAAGGTGGCGGTTGGGCAAGCCCCTTAAGCCTAGTTGGCATGCGGGACTGTAACATACGTACATACATACATACATGTATACATACATACACATATACATGCATTCAAAAGAAAAAGCTGAGACTTGCCCAAGGTGTCGTTTGCGGTGGCCCTTAAGCCTAGTTGGCATGCGGGACTGTAACAAACATACATACATACATTCAAAAGAAAAAGCTGAGACTTGCCCAAGGTGGCGGTTGCGGTGGCCCTTAAGCCTAGTTGGCATGCGGGACTGTAAAAAGCAAACATACATACATACATACATACATACATACATACATTCAAAAGAAAAAGCTGAGACTTGCCCAAGGTGGCGGCTGCGGTGGCCTCGGCTGTGGCTATGGCAGCTGCTGTGGTGGAGGTGGCGGTCTGGGCCGTTGCGATGGCGGTGGCTGTAGCGGTGGCTGTGGTAGCTGCGTTAGCAGATGCGGAAGCCACTGACTGGGACGCTGAGCTGGCAGAATCTGAGAGAGGTGCGACGAAGGGGGTGAGCAGCTCCGCGACAGCTTCCTCCGTTTCATTGAAAGCGCTAACACTTGTATCCTGGCTCTTTTGGGAGCCCCTGCTTAAGGCTAGTGCTATGCCCAGTGCCACGGCAGCGCCAATGGTTCTGATCGCTGTTAGGGACTGTGGATCTAGGTGCAGGTATTCGCTCTGATACACAAACCTGAACAGCAAAAATGTTTGTGTGTGTGTGTGTGTGTGGGGGGGGGGGGGGGGGGGGGGGGAACATAGGAGGTCGGTGTATGGCACGCTGATACACAAGTCTGAACAACAAATGTTTGATTGTGCTTCTGTGTGTGTGTGTGGCAAATATATGAGGTCGGTGTCTGAGATGCTGATACACAAACCTGATAAACAAATGTGTGTGTGTCTGTGTGTGGTGGTGGGGGTGGAGGGCAATGTAGGAGGTCGGTGTACGGGACGCCGATACACAAATCTGAACAACAAATGTTTGTTTGTGCTTCTGTGTGTGTGTGTGCCAAATATATGAGGTCGGTGTCTGAGATGCTGACACACAAACCTGATAAACAAATGTGTGTGTGTGTCTGTGTCTGTGTGTGGGGGTGGGGGTGGGGGGGCAATTTAGGAGGTCGGTGTATGGGACGCTGATACACAAACCTGAACAACAAATGTTTGTTTGTGCTTCTGTGTGTGTGTGTGGCAAATAGATGAGGTCGGTGTCTGAGATGCTGATACACAAACCTGATAAACAAATGTGTGTGTGTGTGTCTGTGTGTGGTGGTGGGGGTGGAGGGCAATGTAAGAGGTTGGTGTACGGGACGCCGATACACAAATCTGAACAACAAATGTTTGTTTGTGCTTCTGTGTGTGTGTGTGGCAAATATATGAGGTCGATGTCTGGGATGCTGACACACAAACCTGATAAACAAATGTGTGTGTGTCTGTGTCTGTGTCTGTGTGTGGGGGTGGGGGTGGGGGGGGGCAATGTAGGAGGTCGGTGTATGGGACGCTGATACACAAACCTGAACAACAAATGTTTGGTTGTGCTTCTGTGTGTGTGTAGCAAATATATGAGGTCGGTGTTTGGGATGCTGACACATAAAACTGATAAACAAATGTGTGTGTGTTTATGTGTGTGGGGGTGGGGGTGGTGGGGCAATGTAGGAGGTCGGTGTATGGGACGCTGATACACAAACCTGAACAACACATGTTTGTGTGCGTTTCTGTGTGTGTGTGTGTAGCAAATATATGAGGTCCGTGTCTGGGATGCTGACACATAAAACTGATAAACAAATGTGTGTGTCTGTGTGTGTGTGTGTGTGTGTGTGTGTGGGGGGGGGGGGGGGGCAATGTAGGAGGTCGGTGTATGGGACGCTGATACACAAACCTGAACAACACATGTTTGTGTGTGTGTGTGTGTGTGTGTGTGTGTGCATGTGTGCGTGTGTGTGTGTGTGCGCGTGTGCATGTGTGTGGGTGTGGGTGTGGGTGTGGGTGTGTGGGTGGGTGGGTGGGTGGGTGGGTGGGTGGGTGGGTGGGGGGGGGATATAGGAGGTTAGTGTATGGGACTTAGAGGGCTGGTGTGCCTAATGCACCCAGTGCACACACATGAGGTGGTGGTGTCATGCATGTAATGCAATGTAATGTGATGTAATGTAATGTAATATAATTGTAATTGTAATGTAATGTAATGTAATGTAATGTAATGTAATGTAATGTATTGTAATGTAATGTAATGTAATGTAATGTAATGCAATGTAATGAAATGTAATGTAATGTAATGCACCCATTTGTAATGTTATGTAATGCTGATGTGTCATGTCATGTCATGTCATGTCATGTCATGTCATGTCATGTCATGTCATGTCATGTCATGTCATGTCACGTCATGTCATGTCATGTCATGTCATGTCATGTCATGCACACATGGGGTGCTGGTGTCATGCATGTGCGTAATGTAATGGTATGGTATGGTATACACCCATGTGTAATGTAATGTAATGCTTATGTGTAATGTATTGTAGTGCACCCAGTCCACAAACATGGGGTGGCGGTGTCATGCATGGGGTGGAGTTGCTCAACCCACACACCTTAGAGATGGATTGTATGTACCCCACAAGAGGCTGCAAACAATCAGGTCAATGTACCCCTCTGAGCTAGCCTTTCCCGACTTCTGATCAGAGGAGCTTGGCGATGCATCTTTTCCGTCAGACGCATTGGGGGCAGAAAGGCGTTGGTGATGTTGATTACTGGGCGCCTTCACTGACTGGAATCGATGAAACGCTGAGGTACTTGCATGCGCGTATTTCCGGGGAGCAGTAGTCCGGGTTGCGCTCGTCGCACGCATGCTGGGCTCGGCTGTCAACAGAGTCAGAGTCAGAGTCAGAGTCGGAGAGAAAGGGTATGTGGTCGTGTATGCGGAGGGTGTGGGGTGGAGTATGTGTTTGAGTTGTACGAGTATTTATGGTTTCTATGGCTTAGGAGCCTGCAGTAGGACGCATTGGAACTTGTGGGAGGCAGGCAGTGTTGAGGGAAAGCAGGCGGCAGGAGGCGTGGCTTGGCGGGCCTGGAAGTCTGGATGCCTGGATGTCTGCTTGTGGGACCTACAATAATACCAGGGTACCTACCTACCTGGATGCCTGGGTGCGTGTAAGTGGTACAGAGTGGACTGGTCACGTCGGGTCACGTGTCAGATATGGAGGCTAGCTGGCGCGGGCCCCCTATTCTTATCTAGTCATGAAGCTCCAGGCCGCTCCAGGCGGGCCCTGGGTCCAGACGCGTCTTCGCCCGTAGTCTCACACGCAAGCTCGCGCATGCTACTTCCTACTTACTGAAGTTGGGTTTCAACCACTCAGCTCTTACTGTCATGGGACCTAGCCTGTGATCGTCGTTGTAGCAAATTCTTTTTTCCTGTCCTCTCTAGGGTTTGTAGTCCAGGCCCACCTGCCCTACTGACGAGTTCATCCAGCATTTCTGACAATTTTCCTTTCCCGGTTATCTCGATCGTTGGAGGTTGGGCGAATCCCATTAGCCTGTTTGGCTACCCCTGGACTATAACATGCATACAAGTCCCATTGACAGAGTCCAGCACAAAACATTTCAAGTTCACTGCTTCTGAATTCTGCCTAGAAGGTCTACCTCCAGTTTCAGACAATTTCTGTGCATTTCTTCCTCCACTTTCTAGTTTAAATTCGAGTACATTTCTGCAGAATTCTGTCTCCAATTTCTACTTCCAATTCAAGCACATTTGGTTAGAATTTTACCTCCAATACACAATGGTTGATGCTGGAGATCCCATCAGTGAGATTATGGGATCAGGTGGGTGAACCAGCCAGCCATTTACTGTTCTTTGGGGGGCTACTCGTAGCAGCTTCTGGGCAGATCCCTTTCATTCTCCTAGAGCCAAATAAAAGGGTGCCGAAGACTGGCTGAAGACCCCCCAAATCCACTGTTTCTTTGGGGGGCTACTTGTAGCAGCTTCTGGGCAGCTCCCTTTCCCTGTCCGAGAGCCAAACAAAAGGGTGCTGAAGACCCCCCAAATCCACTGTTTCTTTTTGGGGCTACTCGTAGCAGCTTCTGGGTAGCTCCATTTTCCTGTCCTAGAGCTAAATAAAAGGGTGCTCAAGACCCCTCAAATTCACTGTTTCTTTTGTAGGCTACTCGTAGCAGCTTCTGGGCAGCTAGTCCATTCACTCTTTCTTTTGGGGGCTACTTGTAGCAGCTTCTGGGCAGCTAGTCCATTCACTGTTTTTTTTGGGGGGGGGGGGGGCACTCGTAGCAGCTTCTGGGCAGCTAGTCCATTCACAGTTTATTTCTGGGGCTACTCGTAGCAGCTTCTGGGCAGCTAGTCCATTCTCTGTTTCTTTTGGGGGCTGCTTGTAGCAGCTTCTGGGCAGCTAGTCCATTCACTGTTTCTTTCTGGGGCTGCTCGTAGCAGCTTCTGGGCAGCTAGTCCATTCACTGTTTCATTCGTACATCGCACACATAACATGCATACATGACAAACTTAAATGACATGCACACACATAACACGCATACATCACACACTTACATAACATGCATACACATAATACACATAACGTGCATGCACATACATATAATACACATAATACATGACATGCACACACATAACACGCATACATCACACACTTACATGACATGCATACACATAATACACATACACATAATACATAACATGCATACACATACACATAATACACATACACATAATACATAACATGCATACACATACGAATAATACATGACATGCACACACATAACATGCATACACCACACACTTAAATGACATGAATGTATAACACGCATACTCTGCACACATGCATACACCACACACTTAAATGACATGAATGTATAACACGCATACTCTGCACACATGCATAAACCACACACTTAATTGACATGAATGTATAGCACGCATGCTCTGCACACATGCATACACCACACACTTAAACGACATGAATGTATAACACGCATACTCTGCACACGTGCATACACCACACGATTAAATGACATGAATGTATAACACGCATACTCTGCACACATGCATACACCACACACTTTAAATAACATGAATGTACAGCATGCATACTCTGCACACATGCATACACCACACACTTAAATGACATGAATGTACAGCATGCATACTCTGCACACATGCATACACCACACACTTAAATGACATGAATGTACAGCATGCATACTCTGCACACATGCATACACCACACACTTAAATGACATGAATGTACAACACGCATACTCTGCACACATGCATACACCACACACTTAAATGACATGAATGTATAACACGCATACTCTGCACACATGCATACACCACACACTTAAATGACATGAATGTATAACACGCATACTCTGCACACATGCATACACCACACATTTAAATGACATGAATGTATAGCATGCATACTCTGCACACATGCTTCACTGGATGTCCTCTCTTATCTGCATTTTTTGTAGGGGACGGCAACTAATATAAGTGTTTGAAAAACTAATATTAACTGATATTATTATAGTGTCACAATAATATTGGTTTTTCAAATAAATTCGAATTTCTGGTGAGACGGCTCGTCTGACTAATATGATATAATAATATTTATTCACTAATATTATATAACATAGCCGACCCCTACCAATAATGCAGATAAGAGGGAACATCCAGTGATGCATGTGTAGGGGTCGGCTATGTTATATAATATTAGTCAAATTAGTCACACATGCATCACTGGATGTTCCCTCTTATCTGCATTATTGGTAGGGGTCGGCTATGTTATTTAATATTACGAGATAGTGAATAAATAATATTAGATCATATTATATAATATTAGTCAGACGAGCCATCTCACCAGAATTTCGAATTTATTTGAAAAACTAATATTATTGTGACACTACAATAATATTGGGTAATATTAGTTTTTCAAACACTAATATTAGTTGCCGTTCCCTAATTATTGGTGGTCACTATTTGATGCATACATCACACTCAGAACATGCATACACCAAGCACACACATCACTATAAACTCCCTCTTATATGCAGCACTGGCGTTCAGAATTGTGTTGCACACATAATACTCATTAGTAATTACATGTATTACTTGGCATTCCCTCCTATTTACAGTATTGGTGTTCACTATTCATGGCATACACCACACTCAGAACATGCATACAACAAGCACATACATCACTGTAAACTCCCTAGTATGTGCAGTATTGGCGTTCATAATTGTGTGGCACACTTAATACTCATGAGTCATTACATGTATCACTGGGCATTCCCTCCTATTTACAGTGTTGGCGGTCACCATCCATGGCGTACATCACACTCATAACATGCACACATCAAGCACATGCATGACTAGAAATGCACTCGGATCTGCTGTGTTGGCGTTCACACTTTGCAGTAGGCATAGCAGTATAGCACTCATTCCATGTATCACTGGGCATTCCCGCCTATTTATAGTATTGGGGGTCACCATTCGTGGCATATATCACACTCATAACGTGAACACATCAAACACATACATCCAGGGTACTTCCATTGGCCAAATTGGCTAGCGCTTTAGCGCACTTGAAAAAAACAAAAGTGCACTTTGTAGTGCAAAAAGCGCAAAAATTGCTTGCTGCGCCCACAGGGGGGTGCAAAAAACTGAGCAAAACGCGCAGTGGGGCTCAAAAAGGCAGCGCGTCAGCGCGCAAAAGCGTGCGCTTGGAAGTACCCTGCATACATCACTGTAAACTCCCTCTTATATGCAGCACTGGCATTCAGAATTTTGTTGCACACATAATACTCATTAGGCATTACATGTATCACTTGGCATTCCCCCTTATTTACAGTGTTGGCAGTCACCATTCGTGGCTTACATCACACTCATAACATGCATGCACACATCATGCAGTCTTGGTGTTCAGAATTGTGTGAACCCCACACCCCCCCGCCCCTACCTACCCCACCCTAACCCAACCCAACCCAACCCAACTCGCCCAACCCAACCCAAACTAAACTAAACCAAACCAAACCGAACCAAACCAAACCAAATCAAATAAAACCAAACCAAACCAAACCAAACCAAACCAAATAAAACCAAACCAAACCAAACCAACTTGCCCAACCCCACCCAACTCGCCTTGCCCCGCCCCAACCCGCCCCAACCCAACCCAACCCAAACCAAACCAAACCAAACCAACCCAACCCAAACCAACCCAACCCAACCCAACCCGACCCGACCCGACCCAACCCAACCCAACCCAACCCAACCCAACCCAACCCAACCCAACCCAACCCAACCCACTCCAACCCAACCCAACCCAACCCAACCCAACCCAACCCAACCCAACCCAACCCAACCCAACTCGCCCCACCCCAACCCAACCCACTCCCCCACCCCACATAACACTCATTACATGCATCACTGGAAATTCCTTCTTATGTGCAGTATTGGAGGTCACAATTCGTGGCCAGCCGCTCAGGCTCCCTTCCCTCTGGCTGCGGGACGTGTCTGAGTGGCACCGCCACACCTATCAGCGTGCAGTCAGCATGGTGGCGGTGCCCACGGATATTTCCGTTGTTCAGCATGAGGTTGACGAGACGAAAAACGCTTTGCGTGTAACCTGGAGTAGCCCTGAAGGTAACTGGGACAAGGGGGTATGCATATGGGGTGAAGGGGGTGAGGTTGATGAAACGAAAAACGTCTTGCGTGTCACCTGGAGTAGCTTGGAAGGTAAATGGGACAAGGGCGTATGCATATGGGGTGAGGGGGTTGATGTTGATAAGACGAAAAACACATTGCATGTCACTTGGACTAGCTTCGAAGGCAAATGGGGCAAGGCTAAGGGGATTGGGTTTTCTTTCAATCTGATATCAAATGCTTCAGAAGGTTGATGAATAAAAAAACACTTTGCGTGTCACCTGGAGTAGCTTCAAAGGTAAATGGAACAAGGGGGTACACCTATATGTTATTGTGGATAAAGAGGTTATCTACGAGGATAGGGGGGGATGAGGTTGGTGAGGTCGATGAGGGGGTAAGAAGGGTGAGGATGATGAGTTGAAAAACCTGTTGCGAGTCACCTTGAGTAGCTTCGAAGGTAAATGGGACAAGGCTAAGGGCATAGAGCATACCATGGGGCATGGCATAGCATGGCATGGCATGGCATAGCATAGCATAGCATAGCATAGCATAGCATAGCATAAAAAAAGAAACAGTGGTCTATAGTTCTCCACAAATCATGGGTTAATGATGTATTGATTTACAAATAATGATACTGGTATAATGGATTATGAAATTATGACAGACACGAAACATCAAGAGATCCTTATTCTATTATACAATTGTAATACTGTATACTTATATATAACTCCAGTGTAACGCGTTCATTTATGATATGGTGATATCCGTTCCCTCCTGCAGTTATGAGCTACTTCATCATGAATTCATGATGGTCAGATCATATCCAATCGCCACAAAAGTCAAAAGGTTGCGTAATTGAAATTGAAATTGAAATTGTTACATTCGTAAAAGGTTGCGCAACAACACTCTCCTGAACACATGGCAACTTTTCTGGGGTGTTTTGACAATTTTTTGCTAAATTAGTTGTGAACTAATAGGGCTAAATTTTGCTATTAGCCTTATCAGGGCTAATTTGGTCAACAGATTAGCCCTAATCTTCGTAGCCTAAATATATTGAATGATATCATGCGATACATCTCTCGAGAATCTTAGATCCAGGACCATATTGACAGCCCTTCTCTTCTACCATGCAGGTGAGGTGGTGGTGTGAGGTGGTGAGGTGAGGTGGTGGTGTGAGGTGGTGGGATGGGGTGGTGAGGTGAGGTGGTGAGGTGAGGTGGATCCAGGACCATATTGACAGCCCTACTCTCCTACCATGCAGGTACTGGCCTGCCACCAGCAGCGGAGTTTGACCAAGCCACCTGCCCTCTTGTTACCTCTCTAAGCCAGCTAGCTGCACCACCGCCTCATGCGCATCACTTGATAGGTGCGTCATAAGCCAATAAGTCATAAGCGATCGCTAGTTTTGACCCTGTTTGGGGTGAAATTATCACTATAGAACGTTCAAAAAAGTTTTGTTTGCCCTAAATGGCCCTAAAAAGCTACAAAAAGCTTTTAAAAGCACGTAAACGCTGTCCCTACATGAGGCCTAAAACCATAAAGATTGAAACAACTCACACTCACTATATAAAACAGGAACAGCGCACAGACGCTAAACTCACACTCATACTCGCGACAAAAAACAGGAGCAGCAACAGCAACAGCAACAGCAACAGCTAGTACCCGGCAGGCCAACTTATCACTAGATATGACCTTAAGGGACCTCGCTGACACTGACACTAAACTCACACTCTTAGTCATACTCATACCGAAACTGACACTGACACTCAAAGTAAGGCTAAGATTAACTCTAAACTCACACTGTCTAAATGTCCATGAAAGACAGGAGCAGCGCACCAACACTCAATATGAAAGACAGGGGCAGCGCACCAACACTCAATATGAAAGACAGGAGTAGCGCACCAACACTCACAATGAAAGACAGGGGCAGCGAACTGACACTAAACCCACACTCATACTCATGACAAATAATAGGAGCGGCACCAGCAGAAGCTGGTATCCCGCAGGCCAACTTATCACCAAATATGACCTAAAGGGACCTCACTGACACTGACACTAAACCCACACTCATACTCACGACAAAAAACAGGAGCATCTTTGACAAAAAAACAGTGACACTGACACTCAAAATAATACGAAGACTAACTCCAAACTCACTCTCACACTCACACTCATACGCACACTCATACTGACACTGATACTGACACTAAACTCATACCCATACCCATACTCATGCTCACACTCATTCTTACACTTAATGCTCACACACATACATACATACATCGACGCTGAAAATCAGGAGCAGCAACAGCTGGTCCCCGCCAGACCAACTTATCACCATATATGACCTCAAGGGACCTCACTGACTCTGATACTGACACTAAACTTACACTCATACTCACGACACAAAACAGGAGTAGTAGCAGCATCAGCTGGTCCCCGGCAGGCCAACGTATCATCAGATATGACCTTAAGGGACCTCGCTGACACCGACACTGACACTACACTCACACTCTTAGCCATACTCATACCAACATTGACACTGACACTCAAACTAAGACAAAGACAAACTCCAAACTCACACTCACACACACACTCATACTCACACTCATACGCACGCTGATACCGACACTCATACCAACACTCATACCAACACTGACCCTGACACTACACTCACACTCATACCCATACTTTTACTCAAACCCATACTAATACGTATGCTAATACTCACACTCATTCTCATACTCAATACTCACACGTACATGCATCGACGCTGAACTCATACCCATACCCATACTCATGCTCACACTCATTCTTACACTTAATGCTCACACACATACATACATACATCGACGCTGAAAATCAGGAGCAGCAACAGCTGGTCCCCGCCAGACCAACTTATCACCATATATGACCTCAAGGGACCTCACTGACTCTGATACTGACACTAAACTTACACTCATACTCACGACACAAAACAGGAGTAGTAGCAGCATCAGCTGGTCCCCGGCAGGCCAACGTATCATCAGATATGACCTTAAGGGACCTCGCTGACACCGACACTGACACTACACTCACACTCTTAGCCATACTCATACCAACATTGACACTGACACTCAAACTAAGACAAAGACAAACTCCAAACTCACACTCACACACACACTCATACTCACACTCATACGCACGCTGATACCGACACTCATACCAACACTCATACCAACACTGACGCTGACACTACACTCACACTCATACCCATACTTTTACTCAAACCCATACTCATACTAATACGTATGCTAATACTCACACTCATTCTCATACTCAATACTCACACGTACATGCATCGACGCTGAAAAACAGGAGCAGCAACAGCAACAGCTGGTTCAGGCAGGCCAACTTATCACCAAATATGACCTAAAGGGACCTCGCTGACACTGACACTGACACTAAACTCATACTCTTAGTCATACTCATACCGAAACTGACACTAACACACAAACTAATACTAAGACTAACTCACGCTAACACAAGATCACGCTAACACTCACTCACTCACACCCATACTCATACGCACACTGATACTGACACTCATACAGACACTGACGCTGACACTACACTCATGCTCATGCTCATACTCAAACTCATACCCATACTCATATGCATACTAATACTCACACTCAATACTCTCACTCATACACACACCGATACTGAAAAACAGGAGCAGCAATAAGCTGGTCCCTGACAGGCCAGCTTATCACCGAATATGACCTAAAGTGGCTTCTAGCCTACACTCCTGATATCTACACCTGCATCTACACCTGCACTCACACTAACACACACGAACACGTCCATGCAAGCACACAAAACTCACACTCATACTCATACGGCCACTGACACCCACACGCATGCTCACACTCAATACTCTCACTCATACACACACTGACACTGAAAAACAGGAGCAGCAACAAGCTGGTCCCCCACAGGCCAGCTTATCACCGAATATGACCTAAAGTGGCTTCTAGCCCACGCTCCCGGTATCTACACCTCTGACCAGGCTTTTGCAGAGGCGCACTTGCCATTGCCAAGGAAGGTACGGTACATTGAGTGTGGGGGGGAGAGTGTTGTGGGTGGGTGTCATGGGTGAGTGTTGTGGGTATGTGCTGTGTCTACCTGCCTGCCTGCCTGCCTGCCTGCCTGCCTGCCTGCCTGCCTGCCTGCCTGCATGTCTGTCTGTCTGTCTGTCTGTCTGTCTGTCTGTCTGTCTGTCTATCTGTCTGTCTGTCTGTCTGTCTTTCTGTCTGTCTATCTGTCTGTCTGGCTGGCTGGCTGGCTGGCTGGCTGGCTGGCTGGCTGGCTGGCTGGCTGTGTGTCTGTCTGTCTGTGTGTCTGTCTGTCTGTCTGTCTGTCTGTCTTCTGTCTGTCTGTCTGTCTGTCTGTCTGTCTGTCTGTCTGTCTGTCTGTCTGTCTGTCTGTCTGTGTCTGTCTGTCGCTGTCTGTCTGTCTGTGTCTGTCTGTCTGTCTGTCTGGTCTGTCTGTCTGTCTGTCTGTCTGTTCGTGCTGTCTGTCTGTCTGTCTTCTGTCTGTCTGTCTGTCTGTCTGTCTGTCTGTCTGTGTCTGTCTGTCTGTCTGTCTGTCTGTCTGTCTGTCTGTCTGTCTGTCTGTCTGTCTGTCTGTCTGTCTGTCTGTCTGTCTGTCTGTCTGTCTGTCTGTCTGTCTGTCTGTCTGTCTCTGTCTGTCTGTCTGTCTGTCTGTCTGTCTGTCTGTCTGTCTGTCTGTCTGTCTGTTCTGTCTGTCTGTCTGTCTGTCTGTCTGTCTGTCTGTCTGTCTGTCTGTCTGTCTGTCTATCTGGCTGGCTGGCTGTCTGTCTGTCTGTCTGTCTGTCTGTCTGTCTGTCTGTCTGTCTGTCTGTCTGTCTGTCTGTCTTTCTGATTCTATATCGATGTACTGTTTTCCCCTTTTTTGCCACTTAGTGCCCTACTACACCCCTTCAACCACAAGAGGGATGCCTAAACCCTAAACCCTACAACCCTAAAACCTGTATGCCCTGGCCCTGGTGATATATATAGATATGTATAGATATGTATAGATATGGGTGAAAAGCTGTCAGGAACTTCTAGGCAACGGGAGCTCTGAAGACATCTGATCAGATCTAGTAGTTCCTGATAAAAGCAGCTGGTGCGAGATGCCTAAACCCTAAACCCTACATCCATAAAACCTGGATGCCCTGCCCCTGGTGCAGATATGGACCAAAAGCATCTGGTGTGAGAGACCTAAACCCTAAACCCTAAAATCAGTATGCCCTGTCCCTGATGCAGGTATGGACCAACAGCAGCTGGTGGGAGAGTCCTAATCAGCAAGGAAAGCAGAGCCTTCCACACACAGAGCATGCACGCCTGGTGCCCATGCCCACCAAGGTGGGTATCATGATTGTTCGATGTTGGGCAAGTCCTTTTAGCAAAATTGACTACCCCTGGACTTATATATACAAACATTTAGGTAGCAGGTTGCAAGCAAGATAAGGCAGTGCAACAAGCAGAATGAACAAAGCAGGTATGCACCCAAGGTGCTCGTATTATGAAGGCCTAATACTTTAACATACATGCATAAATGCTACTGCTCATCAATCTTTTTGGCGGAGCCCCCCCTTCTGGGGGGCGGGAGCCCCCATGTTTACCCTTTTGTCCGTCCATCCATCTGTCTCACCGTGATGAAGCCCGACACGTCAGCCGACGGTCTCGTGACTAACTCGCTTCTGTTGCCACCTGTCGCTCCATCGCGATCACTCTCCGCCATTTTTTAGCGTCGCAGGCGACGCTCCATAGAACTTGTTATTTTTAAGCCCTTCCTATCACGGTTGGGCAAATCCCTTTAGCTTATTTGGCTTACTCCTGGACTGTGACATACATACAACATACATGCATACACGTTTGCACCCTGGGGACGCATGGGGCACTGTTGGTACGGCTGTTGTCTGCTAGGTGAGCAGGTAGGCTTGTCCCCTAAACCCCAAGCCCTAAAACCTGCACCGCTGGTACGGCTGCTCGGTGAGCGGGTGAGGTGGCTGATAGGTGAGTAGGTGAGTAGGTGAGCGGGAGGTGGCTGGTAGGTGAGGGGAGGGAGGACTGAGGGGGGGGAGGGGGGGGGGGGAAGGGGGAGGAGACATCTGTCGTGTGGCTGACAGGTGATGATGTTCCGCAGCCCATGGTTGGTTGTTCAAGGTGTTGAGGGAGGACTGAGGGGTAGGTGAGCGGGATAAATGGCTGTCTGCTAGGTGAGCGGGTAACCCATGCACAACAGACAATTAGGTCAGGCCTTACCAGCACGAGCACCTCAGGGTCACTCTGTCTTGGTGTTAAGTAGCACTAGCACTGCTTGATCGCGCTGTAGTCAATCCTTAGACTTTCGAAATACTATACCAGACCACCACCATCACCATCCTAGCAGCTTTCAACCAGCTTCAGAAACACCCTACCCCCATACCCATGCCCCCATACCCTATCTCCTACCCACATACCCCCATGCCCTAACCCCATGCCCCCATACCCTAACCCCATGCACAGCAGACACTCTCACCAGGACTTTTTAACAAGAGCAGGTTCACTCTGTCTTGATGTTAGGTTGCACTCGCACTGCTTGCTTACTGTGCTCACTGTTCAACCTGTATACAAAACAAGCACTGGTGAAGTGTAACTTTACCAGCACTAGCACCTGAGGTTCACACTGTCTTCATGTTAGGTTGCACTCGCACTGCTTGCTCACTGTGCTCACCGGTCAACCCTTGGACATTCACTGTGTGAACCATGTTGTCTTCATGTTAGGTTGCACTCGCACTGCTTGCTCACTGTGCTCACCGGCCAAGCCTTGGACATTCTCTGTGTGAACCATGTTGTCTTCATGTTAGCTTGCACTAGCACTGCTCACCCTCTGCCTAACACATCAATTCCCCTCCCTATCCAGGTGAGATGACCCAGATGAGATGATGATTCAATTATATTCTAGAATTAAATTATCACTGAAGCACGAACTCAAGGCCCCCATCGGTAAAACGATTGTTTGGGGTTCTGTTCGTCAATGCCTTCTCTTTTTAAGCCCTTCCTATCACGTTTGGGCAAGTCCCTTCAGCTTATTTGGCCTACCCCTGGACTGTAACATACATACATACATTCAGGTTGGAGAGGAGCCTGTGTACTTACCAGCTGTCCCATACGACACAGTAATGGAGAGCGACAGCGGAGTGCGTGACTGGCTCGCGTTGCTGCAGCAATATGGCTTTGGTCTTGTGACTGGAGTTCCTGCCACTGACGGGGACACCGAGGCCTTGTGCCGTCGTGTCACGTGGCCGCGTCCCACCATGTATTCGGGGGATATGTGGAAGACCGAAGTAAGGCCGGTGGAGAAGTCCCAGGACACTGCTTACGGGTCAGATGCACTACCTAGCCACACAGACGGTGAGCTTAGGCTTGTCCTTACTCTTACCCTGGCACTGACACGCACACCCACACTCACATGTAGAGAAGTCTCGGGACACGGCTTATGGGTCAGATGCACTACCCAGCCACACACACGGTGAGCTTAGGCTTGTCCTTACTCTTACCCTGGCACTGGCACTCACACCCACACTCAAACTCACGTGTAGAGAAGTCTCGGGACACGGCTTATGGGTCAGATGCACTACCCAGCCATACACACGGTGAGCTTAGGTAGGCTTGTCCTTACTCACCCTGACCCTGACTTTCACACCCACACTAATTCTCACACTCACATGACCCATGATCCCCTCACCCTTCACCCCTCACCCTTCACCCCCCCCCCCCCCCCCCCCCCCCCCCCCCCCCCCCCCCCCCCCCCCCCCCCCCCCCCCCCCCCGCCCGCGCTCACTCTTCACCCCCGCCCCTAGCCCCCCATCCCTCACCCTCAACCCCCACCCCGCATCCTCCGCCCCTCATCCCTCATCCCACCCACCCACCTCCCCTATAGGGAACTACTTCGAGGCTGCCCCAGGTGAACAGGTATTCCATGCAACCATGGCCGCTTCCTTGACCCTGGCACTGACACTCACACCCGCACCCGTGACCCCTCACCCCTCACCCCCACCCCACCCCACCCACCCAGGGAACTACTTTGAGGCTGCCTCTGGTGTGCATGCAACCGTGGCCGCTACCTAGAGCCCCCTGGCACTGACACTCGCACCCGCACCCAGGACCCCTCATCCCTCCACCCCTCACCCCTCACCCCTCACCCCCACCCTCTAGGGAACTACTTTGAGGCTGCCCCTGGTGTGCAGGTATTCCATGCAACAGTGGCCGCCAAAGATGGTGGGGGCAGTATCCTTGTCGACGGTTTCGCAGTAGCTCAGCTCCTTAAGACGGAGCAGCCAGCTGCCCATGATTGGCTGCTATCCAACAAGACCCCCTACCACTACCTTGGCAAGGAGCGCTCTTACCTGGCCTTCCACAAGGTAGGGGGAAGCTGGTTAGCACTTAGCTGGTCAGCACTTAGCTGGTCAGCACTGAGCTGGTCAGCACTTAGCTGGTCAGCACTTAGCTGGTCAGCACTTAGCTGGTCAGCACTGAGCTGGTCAGCACTGAGCTGGTCAGCACTGAGCTGGTCAGCACTTAGCTGGTCAGCACTGAACTGGTCAGCACTTAGCTGGTCAGCACTTAGCTGGTCAGCACTTAGCTGGTCAGCACTTAGCTGGTCAGCACTTAGCTGGTCAGCACTTAGCTGGTCAGCACTTAGCTGGTCAGCACTTAGCTGGCCAGCACTTAGCTGGCCAGCACTTAGCTGGTCAGCACTTAGCTGGTCAGCACTTAGCTGGTCAGCACTTAGCTGGTCAGCACTTAGCTGGTCAGCACTTAGCTGGTCAGCACTTAGCTGGTCAGCACATCTGATATTCTTTTCCTTTACCACCTAAACCCTAAATATAATCCTTAAAACCATTTAAATCCGGAACCCTAAACTTAAACCCTAAACCACCTAAACTTTGACCACCTTCACCCAAGTGCTGACCAACTTCCCCATGCTCTCCCACCAGGCCTTGGCTACGTGTGCAGATGGCGCTACCTACTCCGACTTCCACTACAACGCACTAGACCGGGCGGCATTTGCCGCCCCCCCGGGGGTGGGGAACCCAGTGGCTTGGCTTGCTGATGCGTATGCTGCGGTGAGGGCACTGGAGTGTGCGATGGCCAGCCCTGAGCTGGAGCTGCACTTCACTTTGCAGCCCGGCACTGTGCTGGCCTTCGACAACCGGCGCCTGCTGCATGGGAGGGATGCCTTCGACCCCACATCGGGACGCACCCTAGTGGGCTGCTATATGGACAAGGAGGAGTGGCTCAGCCGGTATCGTGTCACCGCCGCCGCATGTCCATCAAGACAATAACACTGTTTTACTTGTGTATGAATTTATCTTCCTTTCTTTTTGAATCCTTGGTGGCGCTGGTTTGTTCCACTTCCTGGGGTGAAAATCCTTTCAATAAAAAATCAAATGAAATACGTGTTTAGTTTCCTGTGAAGCCACGCTGTGACGTCCAGCCCACATCGCCACCCAGCCGTACCGTTACGTCCAACCCACATCGGGACGTACCCTGGTGGGCTGCTACATGGACAAGGGGGAGTGGCTCAGCTGTTATCGTGTCACCTCCACCTTCCGGACAAGAGCCTATGCTGCGGTGAGGGAGCTCGAGCGTGAGATGGCCATCGCCAGTTTTTTTTACGGTACGGAAACCGTGTACCATCATCGAGCTCCTAGTGGCTTTTGGGTGCTACTGGCAGCTTTTGAGGATATGAAGGCAACCCCAAAAGACTTTAACATAGCACCCTTAAAACACCAATGTATTCAATTTGTGCCGCATTACCGCATACAGCACTTCGAAGAAAATCCTGAACTGCAATTTTGTGTTGTTTACATCATTTCGCTCAAGTGCTTACTTTAGTTATCTCCTTACGGTATTTCTGACCTTATACTTGGTTGCATGGCTCAAGATTTTAAGGCTGGTATTCTAGAGATGCTCTCGATTTTTATAAACAGATTTTTTAAACTGCTGAAGACGGTGAGCAGCCAAATTGCTGGCTGAAGCTATGTAACCAAGTTCAAGTTCTAGGCTGTGAAAGTCTCCTCGGCCAACTTGACTAGCCTCCTAATGTAAAGCAGAGAAAAGGAGACAAGGGGAATATGAGCTTCACCACTTTTACATGCTGACTGCTGCCCTTGGACAATGTTATGCCATCACATTTGTTGACAATGAGTCAAAGTTTCAACAAACCAACTTAAGAACACTGGCGTGCTCCCAGTCCGCCAGGTGTTGATGCTTGCGTTCTTAAGCAACATCGATATAAAATGGAAGTCAATACGCAGGTACGGAACGTGCCCGGATCTTCACCAGGAAACCTTCCCATCCAAACAATCGGTTCGAAAACTAAAAAGTATACGCAGGTCCATTGATAAAACAGGTGAGTGTGAAAATTAGGACGTAATAGGGCAAAAGTACGCAGGTACACACGCGCCTATATCCTACCAATCTATAACTGGGTTTATCATGGGCTTCCTCTTCGCTACAATGTTCAATTTCAGAGGAAATATCAGAAGATGTAACAATGAATCATTCAGAAGCAAATACTCAAATCATGGATAGAGGAATGGAGCATTGCCATAACTCTGGCTTCTGTGCTGCTCTGGCTACATCAACAAGAATTCAAGATTTCAGAAGGGTAAGGGTCAGGCAACTAATAGCACATGCACCACACCACATAGGGACAACAGAAAACTCTACAGGATGAAAAAGGCCAAACACATGAATGAAGGCAATAGCCGTCATGGGAGGCTACCCATGGTTCTTATTTGTATTTATTGTTCTCATATAATAATCTTTGATTGACAACAATACAGACTGTTGCATCCCCTTCTGGAAGGCGGGGGCACCCTGTTGTCCGTCTGACTGAACAACGTCCGCGACCGTCAATAAGCTTGACACGACAGCCAACGGTCTCGTAACTAACTGGCTTCGGTCCACTTGATTCCGTTCACCAGAGTCTCTGCGAATTCTCCGCGTCGCTTACGACACTGCCTAAGACTTGTCTAAAAGTGATACAGCAGGAGTGGGGCTTCAAGCTGAAGGTTAGGCTACTACTGGTGTAGAAGGGTGGTAGGACAAAACATGTAGCCAGGCTGGCCTCCTAGTGGCCAGACTTCACTAGCACTCGCCAGCTCTGCACTAGCAGCAGCACAGCACAAGTGGGAAGACTTTACTAGCACTGCACTAGAAGCAGCACAGCATGAGGCAAGACTGCAGTGACATGTACACTGGCCATCCCTAATGCAGGAAAGTGGAGGTCGACTGTCGCTCACAGTCCCCGCAGGGATTTTTCTCCGCTATATATAGCGATCGCTACTTTTGACCCCGTTTGACCCTGGAGGAGGCCCAAACCCTTGTAGGTAGTAAACAGCCTACTTCTAGATTTGAAAAAAAATCCTTGAGTCCCCGTAGGACTCCTCTCAGATTCACTCACTGTACAGGATCCATTTTAGGTGGCAATACAATACACGAAGGAGGCAATACAAAAGGCTTGCCTAGGGCCATACATGGCCTGTCTAAGACGAGAATCAAATAATGTAATGAAATAAACAGACGAGTCAATGCAAGAGGAGCTCAAAAGAAGGAAGTCTCTTGAGGCCCGGCATATGAACTGGTGGTACCTACTGAGTGGCGCATTGGCCACATCACATATCGTCGTGGGGTCGGGAGGCCCAAAGCTACACCCACTGATGAGGGCGTCCGAAGGTCCGAGGGCTGCGAGCTGCTGGTAGCAACACAGTTCTATTTTTGGGCTACTCATGGCAGCTTCCCACCAGCTCCGTTTGACAGCCACTGGATCAACTCCACAAGTTTCTACTGCATTGGAATGCTCGTCAGGCCAGCTTTCAGATGCAGTAGCTAGCTTCAGGTTTGCCGAAGGACGAATAGAGAGGGAGCTGCCTAGAAGCTACTACGCATAGGCCAAAAAAGAAACAGTGACGAGGACTGCAAGCCACTAGAAGTAGCAGCTGCAGCACACCTGCAGTGCAATTCAGCCGCTGCAGCACATCAGCAATACAGTTTAGCGGCTGCAGTACAGCGTCAGTATAGTTCTCAGTAGCATCGCACAGCATCGCGTAGCACATCATCCCATAGCATAGCATAGCGTCGTACAGCACAGCATCCCATAGACTAGCATAGCATTGCGTAGCATAACATCACTGCTGTTGCTGCTGGACAAAGCTGCGCTAGCCTTTGTAGCCTCGCCAGTTACCTGCTGCAAGGCAACGAAACGGAGGCCACACATCTTCCCCTGTAACACAAGCTCGAGTGGCCTTACCGGCCTTTTGCCTTATGAGCAGCAGACTGAAGATCACATACCTCAACCCACAAGCCACGTATACGTTGGATGGGTCATTCGGCCTACGTACCACTTGCTGACTGGGACCTCAGCCAGTTCGGGTTCGAGATGCCCGCTCTGATTTCTTTTCGCATGGGTCAGATGGTCAGTCTCATAGTCAATTAGCTCGCCAAGGAAGTCCTGGCCTAGCAAGGGCATGCCCATGTCATAGATCTGGTTACCAGTGGATGGGCCAATCGACCGACCTACCACCTGCTGGCTGGGGCCTCAGCCAGTTCGGGTTCGAGAAGCCCACTCTGATCTCTGTTGTCAGGGGTCAGATGGTCAGTCATGTGGTTCACTACCTCCCTGAAGAAGTCCTGGCCAAGCAAGGGCACTCCGATGGCACAGTTCTAGTTAGCAGTGGATGGGCCAATTGACCGACCTACCACCTGCTGGCTGGGACCTCAACCAGTTTGGGTTCGAGCAGCCCTCTCTGATCTCCATTGTCAGGGGTCAGATGGTCCGTGAAGTGGTCCACTACCTCACCTAGGAAGTCCTGTTCTAACAAGGGCATGTCCAGGTCACCGTTCTGGTTATCTAAGTCACTAGAGTGCATGCTGTAACTGCTCAGGGAGTCTTCTCCAGCAGTGGCCTCCATCGGGATGGTATCATTCCCCTTAGCAACCTCAGTGGACATGTCCAGATCCATCTCCGAAGCTCGAGCAGGGCTGGCCTCGGGGGCAACTTGGTCTGCCTTCCCCTCCCCTCGAGCGGCTAGCAAGGTAGCTCCGACGATGATGACAGCACCCAGCCAAGACAGGGGACCCATGCCCTCGCTTCCGTCCTTTCCAACCGTGAACGCGGCGATTAAGGCACTCCACAAGGGGGTCAAGGAGAAGATGAGCTGCAAATGTTTTGAATTCGTAGCAGATTGAGAAGTGAAGAAGGGGGTAAAGGAGAAGATGAGCAGCAAAGGGTTATAAATTCATAGCAGATTGAGAAATGAAGAAGGGGGTCAAGGACTCAAGGGGAAGATTAACTGCAAAGGTTTTGAATTCATAGCAGATTGAGAAGTGGACAAGGGGGTCAAGGAGAAGATGAGCTGCAACAGTTTTTGAATTCATAGCAGATTGAGAAGTGGACAAGGGGGTCAAGGAGAAGATGAGCTGCAACGGTTTTTGAATTCATAGCAGATTGAGAAATGAAGAAGGGGGTCAAGGAATCAAGGGGAAGATTAACTGCAAAGGTTTTGAATTCATAGAAGATTGAGAAGTGGACAAAGGGGTCAAGGTGCAGATGAGCTGCAACAGTTTTTAAATTCATAGCAGATTGAGAAGTGGACAAAGGGGTCAAGGTGAAGATGAGCTGCAACGGTTTTTGAATTCGCAGCAGATTGAGAAGTGGACAAGGGGGTCAAGGAAAGATGAGCTGCAAGGGGTTTTGAATTCATAGCAGATTGAGAAATGAAGAAGGGGGTCAAGGTGAAGATGAGCTGCAAAGGTTTTTGAATTCATAGCAGATTGAGAAATGAACAAGGAAGTCAAGGACTCAAGTGAAGGGAAAGATGAGCTGCAAGGTTTTGAATTCATAGCAGATTGAGAAGTGGGCAAGAGGGTCAAGACGAAGATGACCTGCAAAGGTTTTTGAAATCATAGCGGACTGAGAAGTGAATTCCCCTTGAACCCTCCTTGAAGGGGGTCAAGGTGAAGATGAGCTGCAAAGGGAACAGGCCAAGAGTCAGACTTCTCAATCTTGAGTGGCAGGTGCAGGGTGTCCGTTGGGTGTGGTAGGTGCAGGGCGTCCATTGGATGTGGTAGGTGCAGGGTGCTCGTTGGGTGTGGTAGGTGCAGGGTGTTCGTTGGGTGTGGTAGGTGCAGGGTGTTTGTTGAGTGTGGTAGGAGCAGGGGTGAGTGGTAGGTGCAGGGTATTTGTTGGGTGTGGTAGGTTCAGGGTGTTTGTTGGGTGTGGTAGGTGCGGGGTGTTCGTTGGGCGCGGTAGGTGCAGGGCGTTCACTGGGTGTGGTAGGTGCAGGGTGTTTATAGGATGTGCCGGGGCCAACGGCAGTACAGACGACCACAGCCCAGAACAAGAACATGGCTAGGAGGTCCTAGCTGTGTTTGGGTGGCTGGGACACCCGCGTGCCCTTGGTCTGCAACAAAGACGCCTAGGCACCGGGGCTGACGGCAGTATAGATAACCACAGACCAGAACAGGAACATGGCTAGGGGACCTACCTGTGTTTGGGTGGCTGGGACGCTTCGCATGCCCTCTGTCTGTAACACAGACGCCCAGGCACCGGGGCCAACGGCAGTATAGACAACCACAGCCCAAAACAGCAACATGGACATGGGGTCAACTGGGGGAGCAGAGACGACACTGTTCAACTGGATGGCTTGCACGGCGTTTACAGCCTGCTCAAGGGGTGCTGAGAGGTTGGCAAAAAACGCCGCGATGTCTGAGGCCCTTGCAGTCACCACCCACACAATGGCCATACCCATGCCCATGAACTTCTCCATCGCCGTCAGCTCCATTGCATCGAATTGGTTCGCCAGCTTGCCGATTCTGACGCATGATAGGCTGTAGAAGAAGCACGCTAAGAGGAGGAGAGCCTCTCCCCCTGCGGAGTTGGCAGCAGCCTCGAGAACGCCCGGGGCGTGGGACATTCCGTCAAAGGTGACGATGGAGATGCCAAGCAGGCCTAGCGCAACAGCACCAGCCACTTGCAATGAGATCACCTCTCCCTGCAATAAACAGTGGGTAACAATACGTACAAATCATTGTAGTGTGTGTGCGTAGTGTGTGTGTATGAAGTGCAGGTGGGGGTGGTTGGCGTGGGAGGGGGCATTGAGGGTTGATCATGCAGCATACGAGGAGGATGGGCAATATGATGTTGAGATGCCCAGCAGGCCTAGTGCAACAGCGCCAGCTACTTCTAGTGAGACCCACCCCCCCACCCCCCACCCCACCCAAAGTCTATCCGCACAAGGAAAAAACAGTGGGTGTCGGGAGTCAGACAGGCAGAGATGGGGGTTAAGGGTTCAAGCATCACCTTATCACCTCTCTCTGAAAGATACAGTGGGATACATTTTTAGCCCTTGTATTTATGAGCCAGGCATGTATGTATATCACTAAGGTGTTTTAGCATACAAATGTAACCTTTTCTGTTTCGTTTTAAAAAACAAATACATAATTGTACATTTAGTCTGTTATCTTGGATTAAGCAGTTGGTAAGTTTCTGTTAAATAGTTGGTAGGCTTCTGCAAATTCTGTTAAACAGTTGGTAGGTTTCTGTTAAATTGTTGGTAGGTTTATGCAAATTATGTTAGGCAGTAGGTAGGTTTACTTAGTTATATACAAATTAAGTTAAGCAGTTGGTAGGTTTATCTTTGCCTGACAGGGAGTGCAGACACGCCAGATCACACCACTTCAAGACAGGTGCCAAAACATGTGTATGCGGATGAAAATACTAGTACCAAATAATAGTATTAAAAATGCGATAAGCATCAAACAATTAAATTATCGTCTCATGTGAGATAATGATCAAATTTTACTTGTAGAATAAAAATTACTATTTAGGCACAACTCAGGGCCCCTGTTGGTAAAACGACTGGTTGGGGTTCATTTCATCAACACTTTTTCCTTATTGCCCTTCCTGTCACTGTTGGGCAAGTCCCTTGGGCCTATTTGGCCGACCCCTGGACTGTAACATACATACATACAGTTCCCAGGTTACATGAATACGGAACTGATGTTGAGCTCAAGGCTTGGCTGGTACAGTAGTAACAGCTTTAACTGACAGGTTGGGGGAGTTCGAAACCAGCGCTAGGTTAACCATTTCCGACCGACCCCCTAGAAAGAGGCCACAAGCTTTCCTCCATGCTGTCGCGCGACAGTCGGAGCTTAGGCGCAGTAGCATTCTGCGAAAGCAAACCCCACAGTAACCTTCCCCAGTGCAAGTGAACAGGAAGTATCCTTCAACTTCACAAACCGTGGCAAGGCGCAACAATTTCCATTTTTACGTGAAAGGGAAAACCATATCTCCAAGGTCCCTTCCTCCCCCCCCCCCCCCCCCCCCCCTCAGTGGGGCACGTGTTTTTGGTCGTAGGTCAGTATGTGTCTGGACACCTCCTGGGGTGAAATTCCTTTCACACGTTTTTTACACCGTGAAGACAAAACCCACATCTCCCAGGTCTCTTCCTGCTCCCCCCCCCCCCCCCCCCCCCCATGTCCACTAGCCTGCTTTCTGTCCTTCCCCCATCTCCCATCCTCTCCCCCACACCCACCCTCACTAACCCACCCCCGATGTTCCCCTGCCCATTTTCTGTCCTCCCCCCCTCTCCCATCCTCTCCCCCCCCCCCCCCCTACCCCGATGTGCCCCCCCCACCCATTTTCTGTCCTACCCCCTTCTCCATCCTCCTCCCCCCCCAGGGCCCCCCCACCCATTTCCTGTCCTTCCCCCTTCTCCCATCCTCTCCCCGCTCATTTTCTATCCTTTCCCCTTCTCCAATCTCCCCACCATTTCTGTCCTTCCCCCCTGTCCCCTCCCCCCCCCCCTTAACCCTTTTTATTGAAGTACCAGGAAAAATGAAACAAATTAAAAACGATCAAAAATCAAAGCATTCTTAAAAATAAAAGATTTCTATACAAGCATTATCTAGGACTCACCGACATGACAGCCAGCAAGGGCACGATGATCACGGCAGCTTGTAGCAGAAAGCCTGCTCTAGTAGCAGACGTCAACTGCAAGCCAGTGCTCTCAAAGGCTGCACCAAGCGTGTTCCGCAATCTAATTTTTCTGTTCTTTCACCTCCCCTATCCTTTCTCTCTCTCCCATCTCCCTCCCCCCTAGGGTTCACCCCCAGGGGACCCGTATTGCCTAGGACTCACCGACATGACAGCCAGCAAGGGCACGATGATCACGGCAGCTTGTAGTAGAAAGCCTGCTCTAGTAGCAGACGTCAACTGCAAGCCTGTGCTCTCAAAGGCTGCACCAAGCGTGTTCCACAATCCAATTTCGAAGCCCGCTAACCATAAGTTTTTAGGGGATGTGTTGAGAAGCTTAGAGATGAAATTTTGCTCTCCTGCTGACTGTCCTAGCTCCTTCCCTTCTGGCTCTTGTTGTGCCGTCTCCAGTAGATGGCTCTGGGTAACTAAGAGGTTCAAACTATCGCTATTATGGTGCCCAATCTTCTGATGGTCCTCCTGTTGTTGGTACCCAAGCGGCTGAGGCGATTCGTCATGATGCAAATGACTGTATTCATTCATCGGTTGACCCTGTTGGCCCTGGAGCGCCTGGTCTAGGAGCGCCTGTTTTTTCCTCTTGCCATACAACCAGGCAATACCCATGGTACCTGCTGCAAGCCCGCCCCTTATAGCCATCAGGGTGGGAGGGTCCAAGGAGAGTGTCTCGTTCGAGAAGATGTACCTGCAGCCAGGAACACAGGGATGCATCAGACACAGACTTGCCGGTCATCTATTGGGCGGCAGGGTGGCCGGTATGTCGGGCGGCGATATCATAGCTCGGCGATACCATAGCCCTCAGAGCTGCTACCTCACTGCTCACCAGGGACCCCAGCTGCTCACCGTCGCATTCATCGCAGGTCACCGACACGAGCGTGTCGCCCGTGAGCCACATGGCGGACGACCAGGCTAGGGCGAATCTAAGAACCAAATAAAACCTGACGGAAGTAAGATAGGCCACCGTACTCGACGCGAGGCGAGGCGACTAGGGTTAGGATAAATTATAATAAGTCGACGAGGCAAGGCGAGTGCATACAAGCAGCATGATGACGCAGAAGCAGAAACGATTGAGCCGAATGGGCCAACCGTTCCTCCATCTAGTCCTTCCAGAAGGATTTGAATCGTCCCGGAATCCTGCTTACCGGATAGCGGGGCCGTAAGTACCCCATAAGAAGGTGCATATCAACAAGTCTAGGTAGCCATTGTAGCCAGTCTGAAGTGCTTGAGGTCTATTCGCCGCCCCCACTTCTTCTGGACAGGTGCATAGGAAAGGTGGGGTTAAGTCATCTGGGCCTCTACGCGGGACAGATCGAATCTGTGAAAGCGGCTACAAAGCGGTTACTCACTTGGAGCGCATTGTATTCGGAATTGAAGCAGTTTGTCATCTGGCAGCAAGAGTTTAGGGGCCAAGGAGGATAACCCTTGTCGCCTACGAGTGCTCCATGCTGGACTGCTCGAACTCCAGCATGGAGCTTGAAATTTAGCAACTCGGGGGGGAGAGATAGAAGCAGGTGCGGCAGCGTGGCAGAGTTGGATCATGGTGGCAACATGACAACCATAATTTGGCTTCGTGTGGTGAATATACTGTGTGCATGTCCTGCCGATGTACAAGGTCCATGATGGGGCCCTTTCCTTGCGAGATTTTTTAATTAAGTTTTGAAGCGAATCTTGTGTTGGGTTTACGCCTAGCACGCCCACGCCATCGATTTTTTCCCTTAGCGCGTTAGCTCACGAAAAACCGCGAGGCCGGGCTCTTTTTTCCACCCAAGTTTCTCTGAACCCAGTACTTTCCTCGGCCCGCATCTCCCCCTTACCCGGTGCCCCTTACTAATCTTATCGACCCTTGCTGAGCCACGCCACCTGCGCTCTGTTTTTCCTCCAGCCACAGAAGAGCTCGGAAGTTCACACCGGGTCAAGGGATTCCTCCTCCACGTCCATGCCTCTAATTCTTGTCAATTACTCAGTTAGAAACACCATTCTGCCATGAAGAGCTTGAGCGCTTGCAACCTCCGCCACTCAGGGCCGCAGCATGCCCATCGCACGGGTCCAGCGCACCCCTCCTTTCCCATCGTAGCGCCCCTGGTTAGCTCTAGTAATGCTCACCTCAACATTGCCGGTGCGAGAAGGGACCAAAGCCAATGGCTGACCGTCTGCAATGCTGAGGTGGGTACCAAATAGCCGTACCCAATCGCTGCGACCCTCGGAAACTCTCCATGCGGGCAGCATCAGCACAGCCGCATATATCCCCCACCGCAATGCTCCCCCCACCCCAATTACACTGTCCCACCGGCACCGCCATCTCCACCTCATTCCAGGCTGCTGCCTCTAACCGCCAAGCTCGGCAGTAGCTCGAACCTCCGCAGGGCCTCCTTATCCACCTCTTACCTGCTCCTCGTTGGTCTCCCTCGTATGGCTATGCCCCCCAATGTCTCGATGAGTATGCCCCTGCCCCCCGGCCCACACATAATCCCACCCTCCATCCCGTACCCTCCCCCACCCTGTCCTCATCCCACCCCACCCCATCCAATCTCTCCATGCCCTGCCCTATTCTGCTCATGCTCCCCTATTCTGTAAGAGGCTCCCCTAGCACTCCTCTTGCTCTCCCCCCCCCCCCCCCCCCCCTCTCCCCCCCCCCCGCACTGCCCTCATCCTTTCCCCCTCCTTTCCCCTCCCCTCCATCTCACCATGCTCTGTTCCTTACCCCCCATCCCTCTGGGCATGTCTCTCCTTGCCCCCACTCTACCCCACCAGTCCAGCACCAAGTCCAAGGCAGCCAAAGGAAAGGAAGCTAAAGCAGAAAAAGCCAAGGAGGCCAAGGCAGATAAAGCAAGGGAGATCAAGGCAGGAAAGGAAGCCAAGGCAGAAAAAGCGAAAGAGGCCAAGGCAGGCAAAGCAAAGGAGACCAAGTCTGAGAAAGTTAAGGAGGCCAAGCCAGAAAAAGCAACGGAGATTAAGGAAGTAGAGGAGACCAAGGCAGACACAGCAGAGGAGCCAGCCCTCGTAAATGGGAATCCCCCACCTATCGTTTCTACCATGGCTGAGTTTGACGACGAGACGGACGAGAAGTCCAAGGCAGGCTCCTCGGGTATCGCTTCCGGCATGCGCCTCGAAAACGTAAGCCTTCATAGCTTGTATGGGGTGTGCATGTGGAGGTGGGGGCGGGTTGGGGCAGGGGTTGGGGGTCCATGGTGCAGGAGGTGTGGGCGGGGGCAGGAGGTTGGGGCATGCGCCTTGAGAATGTAAGTCTTCATAGCTTGTATGGGGTGTGCATGTGGAGGTGGGGGAGGTATGGGGTTGGGGGTCCATGGTGCAGGAGGTGTGGGCGGGGGCAGGAGGTTGGGGCATGCGCCTTGAAAATGAAAGCCTTCATAGCTTGTATGGGGTGTGCATGTGGAGGTGGAGGAGGTATGGGGTTGGGGCAGGGGTTGGGGTTGGGGGTCCATGGTGCAGGAGGTGCGGGCAGGGGCAGGAGGTGGGGGCGGGGGCCATAACGTACGCCTTCATAGCTTGTATGGGGTGTGCATGTGGGGTTGGGGGAGGTTTGGGGTATGGGGTTGGGGCAGGGGTTGGGGTTGGGAGTCCATGGTGCAGGAGGTGTGGGCGGGGGCAAGAGGTGTGGGCGGGGGCCAATTTGAAAGCCTTCATAGCTTATATGGGGTGTGCATGTGGAGGTGGGGGCGGGTTGGGGTTGGGGCAGGGAGTGGGGTTGGGGCAGGAGGTGGAGGCGGGTGCAGGAGGTGTGGGCAGGGGTAGGAGGTGGAGGCGGGGGCCATAACGTAAGCCTTCATAGCTTGTATGAGGTGTGCATGTGGGGGTGGGGGTGGGTTGGGGGGTGGAGGTGGGGGCGGGGGCAAAAAAGAAAGCCTTCATAGCTTGTTTGGTGTGTGCATGTGGGGATGGGGGCGTGTTGGGGTTGGGGGTCCATGATGGTGTGTACTACAGGCAGAGCTTTTGTGGGCCTGGCCATCATCTCGTAAGTGCTTTTGATGTTATGAATTTAAATAGCTGAGTGTACCAACTGAAGAACAGATCCTATTTGAGTACAGTCGATATCTCATACACGCTTTTCTAGGTAGCTTGTAGGCAGCTCCCTGAGCCAGCCACTGGGCCAAGCCCCTACATTTCAAGAGCATGGGAAAGTTGATTCAGTCGGCTTCCAGATACCCCCCCCCCCCCCCCCCCCATAGGTTTGGCTGAGTAGAAAGCCAGTGGGGCTGCCTAGAAGCTGCTGCTCGTGGCTGAATAGAAAAGCTATGGGGGGGAACTCACTAAGCGGCGCATGCTCCCTGGTCATGTGTGTTGATGTTACAGTCGGGAGGTAACCTCATACAATCAAGATCAGGGATATTTTTTTCAAATCAAAGAGATGAAATCTTATTCCTTTTTATTTTATTCCTTCCCATTTTCCTCCCTAAACAGGATTCTTATTCCGATTTGGGTCGATTTGGGTCATTTTTAATCAATTTCAGTAAAACAAAAAAACCTTTTTTTATTTTAGGTTTCTTATTCCGACAATTTCGTCCACGGGGTCTCGTATTCCGATCGGAATGTATTCCGGGGAAGAAAATCCCTGATCAAGATCAGCTACAGATTTCCAGCTAATTGGAAGAGATGCTTGGTAAACTGGTCACTAACAAATATGAAGCATACATAAAAATAAAAAAGCATGATAAACACGACGGAGAACCTGAGTTCCAGTCTTATATAATAAATAAATAAAGTCATTAAGTATTAGTACGCCTTATTATGAGGCGTGAGGTTTAGAGGGACACCCTGTTTGCCTTCCAGTTGGCTAGCACTGGGGCCAACCAGTTCCAGTCTGAAACATATATTTTGATTCTTCATGCTCCCTGCCCACACACATGTTTCCCTTCAAGGTGCTGCACGTGGCACAAGTGCTCCATCACAACCCCCCCCCCCCCACCCCAGTCCCCAACCCATCTCCCCCCCCCAACCCCCAACCCCACCCCTCCCCAGTCCCAAACCCATCCCCCCCCCACACCCACACACACCCATCCCAAACCTATCCCCCCCCCCCCCCCCCCCCCCCCAACCTCCCCCCCCCCCCCCCCCCCACACACACACACACACAGATACACAGACACACCCATCCCCATCCCCATCCCTACCTAACCCTATCTCAACCCCATCCCAACCTCCCACCCCCCACACACCCCCCATCTGTAAATAGCACAAGTGCCCCAAGTACACACACACACACGTTCCTACGCACCAGCAAACATGAGTGCTAGCTGATGAATGAGCACATCCTCTAGCCAGGACCACATGCCACCACCACCTCTCTGCCCATGCACATGTTTTCCTTCAAGTTGCTGTATCTAGCACAAGTGCTCCGTTATTTACCTTCACGTTTTGGGGTTGCTATATTACAGTTTTGGGGGGGTGCCTTTCGAGCCAAAAGAGATGCTAGTAGCACCCCAAAAGCAACTAAGAACCTGTTTCCTTATCTTAAAAGGCCTTGCAGATTGCTGTTACTTAAAAACCTAGACCAAGACTCAGCCAAAACTTATTCCAAATTTTAGACCAAAACTTAGACCAAAACCTGGACCAAAACCTACCAGATCCTTATAAAAACGTTATAAGTAAAAGAATGACACAAAGAACCAGCAAGTGCTTAAGGACTGCTCCTGAGAGGTGAAGAAGGGCTCCACCCACCCCACCACCACCACCCACCACCCCACCCTGTCCATGCAGACACCACCACCACCACCCCACCACCCACCACCACCACTCACCACCACCACCCACCCACCCCACCCCACCACCACCCACAACCCACCCCACCACCACCACCCACCACCACCACCCACCACCACCACCCACCACCACCCACCCCACCACCACCCACCACCCACTCCACCCACCCCACCCACCCCACCCACCACCACCCACCACCACCACCACCACCCACCACCACCATCACACCACACCACACCACCCACACAACCTCCACCACCCAGCACCCCACCCTGTCCATGCAGATTGCTGTCTCCTTCAAGAACCAGCAAGTGCTGAAGGACTGCTCCTGGGAGGTGAAGAAGGGCTGAACCCATTACTTGCTGGATTGTCCACATAGCCCACACCACCAACATGTAGTACCCCACCACCCCACCATGACAACGCTGCAATCCCTCGCCACGACCACCCCAACCCACCCACCCCACCACCAGACACACACCTCCAACTCGAGCTTCAGTACCACTCCACCACCCCACCATGACAACGCTGCAATCCCTCGCCCCAACCACCCCAACCCACCCACCCCACCACCACACACACACCACCAACTCGAGCTTCAGTACCACTCCACCACCCCACCATGACAACGCTGCAATCCCTCGCCACGACCACCCCAACCCACCCACCACCACCACACACATACCACCAACTCGAGCTTCAGTACCACCCCACCACCCCACCATGACATCGCTGCAATCCCTCGCCACGACCACCCCGCCCCACCCGCCCCACCACCCCACACACACCACCAACTCGAACTTCAGTACCACCCTACCATGACAACGCTGCAATCCCTCGCCACGACCACCCCAACCCACCCACCCACCACCACCACACACACTCCACCAACTCGAGCCTCAGTACCACTCTACCACCCCACCATGACAACGCTGCAATCCCTCGCCACGACCACCCCAACCCACCACCCCACCACCACACACACTCCACCAACTCGAGCCTCAGTACCACTCTACCACCCCACCATGACAACGCTGCAATCCCTCGCCACGACCACCCCGCCCCACCCGCCCCACCACCAGACACACACCACCAACTCGAACTTCAGTACCACCCCACCATGACAACGCTGCAATCCCTCGCCACGACCACCCCAACCCACCCACCCCACCACCACACACACTCCACCAACTCGAGCCTCAGTACCACTCTACCACCCCACCATGACAACGCTGCAATCCCTCGCCACGACCACCCCAACCCACCCATCCCACCCCACTACCCACCAGCACCACCCACCACCCCACCCTGGCCATGCAGATCGCTGTCACCTTCAAAAACCAGCAAGTGCTTAAGGACTGCTCCTGGGAGGTGAAGAAGGGCCAGCGTGTTGGTCTTGTTGGTGAGTATACAAGGGTTTGCTCTAGGTTTACTCTAGCACGTTGGCCTTGTTGGTGCGTACAGAAGGGTGTACTCTAGCGTGTTGGCCTTGTTGGTGAGTACAGAAGGGTTTGCTCTAGGTTTACTGTAGCGTGTTGGCCTTGTTGGTGAGTACACAAGGGTTTACTCTAGCGTGTTGGCCTTGTTGGTGAGTACACAAGGGTTTACTCTAGCGTGTTGGCCTTGTTGGTGAGTACACAAGGGTTTACTCTAGGTTTTCTATACCCTTTAGCTTATTTGGCTACCCCTGGACAGTAACCAACCACCACCACAACAACAGCAACAACAACAGCAGCAACAACAGCAGCAACAACAGCAACAACAACAGAAACAACAACAGCAACAACAACAACAACAACAACTCGGACTGTCTGATAATCTGCACATGTGCTCACGGGAGTGTGGCCAGAACATTCAACTGATGAAAGCACACAAAATGGCAAGCAGCGTGTTGGCCTTGTTGGTGAGTATACAAGGGTTTTATCTAGGTTTTATCTAGCGCGTTACCCTTGTTGATGAGCACAGAAGGGTTTACTCTAGGTTCACTCTACCCTTTAGCCTATTTGGCTACCCCTGGACTGTAACCAATCACAGCAACAACAACAACAACAACAACAACAACAACTCGGACTGTCTGATAATCTGCACATGTGGTCATGGGAGTGTGGCCAGACCATTCAACTGATGAAAGCACACAAAATGGCAAGCAGCACGTTGGCTTTGTTGGTGAGTATACAAGGGTTGACTCTAGCGCGTTGGCCTTGATGGTAAGTGCACAAGGGTTTACTCTAGGCTTGGTGCAGTGCTGGGGTGATGGTCCTAGATGGTCTGTGCTGGTTGTTTCTTGTATTATTGCTGATGCATTCAGAGGTGAGGGGGCAGGACTTGTGGGACGGGCAGGCTTGGTGCAGTGCTGGGGTGATGGGAGGGTTGACACCTTTGTTCGTTTACCTGTGCAGGTGTAAATGGTGCTTGAAAGACCACTCAGCTCCAAGTAGTGAGACGCCGCATCTCCCCTGATTCCGGGCAGAGTTTTAGTGGGTGTCAGGCTTGTTGCAGTGCTGTGGTGATGGTTAGGTTGGCACCTTATTCAGTAACTTGTGTAGGTGTGAATAATGCTGGAAAGACCACTCAGCTCCAAGTAGTGAGGGGCCGCATCTCCCCTGATTCCGGGGAGAGTTTTAGTGGAGGTCAGGCTCATTGCAGTGCTGTGGTGATGGTAAGGTTGACACTTTGTTCGTTAACCTGTGCAGGTGTGAATGGTGCTGGAAAGACCACCCAGCTCCAAGTAGTAATGGGCCGCATCTCGCCGGACTCCGGTGAGATAGTGAAGGCCAAGAAGAACATGAAGATCGCTTATCTGGCTCAGGAGTTCGATGTCGACCCCAGCCGCACCGTGAGGGAGGAGTTTTACAGCGTGTATCAGATTCAGATGAAGGTGAGCTGACACTTGTCAAGATATGAGGGGTTTTACAGGGTGTATCATGACATTTTTAAGACTTGTCCAGGCACTTCAAGATACAAGTGCATATCAATTGCAAGTCCCCCCCGTGCAATACTCGCGGAAACCAGGGAGCATAATGAGCAGTTTTGGAACCATGACTAAGCTGCTCACCGTCTTCCAATTCTAGATTCCCCTGTGCAATAACCACGGAAACCAGGGAGTATAATGAGCAGATTTGGAACCATGACTGGGATGTGGAGACCATTTCGCTGTTTTTCTTTTTGGCTACCAGCACCAGCTAGGCAGCTCCCTGAGACTGCCACTGGGCCCCAACCAAAGATTTCAGGAGCACTGGAAAGCTGATGATATCAGCTTCCAGGTGCCTAGGTTGCTTAAGGTTGTGATGAAGAGCAAGCCCAGGGAGCTGCCTGAAAGCTGCTGCCTGCAGCTGAAAAGAAGAACTATACACCATTTATGACCAGATTAGATAGTGCTGTCCATTCTGTCGATCAGCATAGTCCCTAATGTTTTTTTACCTCCACTACATATTGCAATCGCTACCTGAGACCCCGTTTTGTCCGAAATGTCTGCTACCCGAGACCTGGTTTGAGATCCCAGCACTCCTGGGACCTGCAGACACACCCATGCATACACGTATCTTCAGCATCCCCTATCCCCCCCCAACATGCAGATTCTCGCCCTCAAGAATACTCTCACCACCCCTAACGCACATACGTACACATATCTTCAGCATCCCCTATCCTCCCCCGCCTGCAGATTCTCGCGATGCAGAATACTCTCACCACAGAGCTGGAGAACGTTGGCGAGGATATGGAACGGATGCAGCAGATCCTGGATGAGCTTGACAAGCTCCAGGCAAAGGCACTTACCATGGACGCGACCCTCCCTAACAAGATAAAACATATCTTCAGCATCCCCTCTCCTCCCCCACCTGCAGATTTTCGCGATGCAGAATACTCTCACCACAGAGCTCGAGAACGTTGGCGAGGATATGGAACGGATGCAGCAGATCCTCGATGAGCTTGACAAGCTCCAGGCAAAGGCACTTACCATGGACGTGACCCTCCCTAACAAGATAAAACATATCTTCAGCATCCCCTATCCTCCCCCGCCTGCAGATTCTCGCGATGCAGAATACTCTCACCACAGAGCTGGAGAACGTTGGGGAGGATATGGAACGGATGCAGCAGATCCTCGATGAGCTTGACAAGCTCCAGGCAAAGGCACTCAACATGGACGCGACCCTCCCTAACAAGATAAAACATATCTTCAGCATCCCCTCTCCTCCCCCACCTGCAGATTCTCGCGATGCAGAATACTCTCACCACAGAGCTCGAGAACGTTGGCGATGATATGGAACGGATGCAGCAGATCCTGGATGAGCTTGACAAGCTCCAGGCAAAGGCACTCAACATGGACGTGACCCTTCTCGACAAGAAGATCGATAAGATGATGCCCGAGCTTGGCTTCAAGGCTGGGGACAATGACCGCTTGGTGCTTTCGTACAGCGGTGGTTGGCAGATGCGAATGTGCTTAGGGAAGATGTTGCTGCAGGAGCCCGACTTGTTGTTGTTGGATGAGCCAACTAACCATCTGGATCTGGACGCCATCGAGTGGCTGGAGAAGTACTTGAAACAGCAGGATGTGCCCATGGTAAGAAATGAAGATATTATTTGTTTTCGTGCGACCAGTCGCCAAACCTGCGACCCAGGTGCGACCACCGTGCGACCCTGAGGTGTGAAAAAAGAAACTTGAAGCTGCTCAACACATGAACATGAAGATACAGCCCGTAAGCAAAGAAGCAGGGTGCACGTGAGCACACTAACATTAAGAAACATGAAGTAAAGTAAGCAAGTAAGCACATTAACACATAATGAACGTGAGCACATAAACATTTAAAACTTGGACGCATCATGAACAAGAGCACATAAGCATTGTAATACATTAGCACAGAAGCACACAAGCACATTTATACATAATGAACGTGAGCACATAAACATTTTAAAACATGAACACATAAGCACGTGAGCACATAAACATGTAATTAACGTGAGCACATTATATTTAAAAACATGAACAGATAAGCATGTTAGTACATTAACACATACTGAACGTGAGCACATAAACATTTACAAACATGAAGAAATAAGCACGTGAGCACATTAACACATAATGAATGTGAGCACATAAACATTTACAAACATGAACACATAAGAAAGTGAGCACATTAACATGTAATGAATGTGAGCACATGAACACTAAAAAACATAAGCACGTGAGCACATTAACACATAATGAATGTGAGCACATTGACATTTTAAAATATGAACACATAAGCACGTGAGCACATTAACATGTAATGGACGTGAGCACATTGACATTTACAAACCCAAACACGCGAGCATTAACACATAATGAATGTGAGCACATTTACATTTTAAAATATTAACACATACGCATGTGAGCACATAAACATGTAATGGACGTGAGCACATTAACATTTACAAACCCAAGCATGTGAGCACATTAAAACATAATGAATGTGAGCGCATTAACATATGATAAATATGAGCACATTAACACATGATGAATGTGAGCACATTAACATATAAGCACGTGAACACACAAGCATATGTACACATACGTATTTCAACACATGAGCACATCAGCATATGAATATGTACACATTGAAAGACATAAAGACATAAGCACATGAACACATAAGCACATGTACACATACGCATTGCAACACATGAACACATTAGCACATAAACACATTAGCATATGTACACATACACATTTAAATGCATGGACACATAAGCACATGAACACATAAGCATATAAACGCATACACATTTAAACACATGAACACATAAGCACATGAACACATTAGCATATGAATGCATACACATTTAAACACATGAACACATTAGCACATGAACACATTAGCATATGAATACATAAGCATATGAGTACATACACATTTAAACACATGAACACATACGCAAACAAATACATCCATTATAAACACATGAAGAAGAAGAAAAAGATGAACCCAAAAAAACTCAATGGCACATGAACATGGGTTGGTTCCTTGGCTGGGAGGGTGCTGTAGAGCATAGGTTTGGCCAAGGAGAGTGATGCTGGTTGGCATGGGGTGGCATGGTTTGATTATTATTTTTATGAGGGAATGGTTGGCGCTAGCTGTCACCACGCCCTTGCATGCATGTGTCCGTGCAGGGTTGCATATTATTTAATTTTAATTATTAAGGAGGGTGACACGGGTTGGCATGGGGTGTCGTGGAATTAAGGGGTGTTTAATTTATTTTTAGTTGTGAAAGGACTTTCACCCCAGGAGGTGGGTCTCCCGACACAAACCAGCGACATGGAGGATTCAGTTCGAGTGGTGGTGCCCCTCCTACAATATGCAAAGTAGGTAATAGTGTCATACAATGATATTGCGCAATTGTGGCTGAAGTGGACAACCACCAGCTTCAACTCTTCCTCCTACACGTTGGACCTACAACTGCCCAGATAACCTCTTACAACCGCCCAAGACACAAGCACACAAACACACAGATAACCTGTTATGATTAGGGACAGGCAAATCATATGATGTAGACCAAAGGCGAGTATGATATCATACAGATTGCATCATATGATATTGTATACAACTGGTAACTTAGCCTACTTAGAATGCCGACATCATATGATGACGTGATATCATATGATATCATATCGCCGTTCCCTAGTTATGACTGCGTAACACAGGTAACCTCAACAACCACACAACTGCTCAGATAACTTCTTATAACTACACAAACACATAACCACACAAACACATAGGTTATTGTATCCCACGATCGAGAGTTCCTGGATCAGCTGTGCACCACAATTGTCGAGATTGTCATGTCACCCACCCACACCCACCCACACTCACCCACTCATCCACACTCACACTCACATTCACCCACCCACCCACACTCACCCACACCTACAGGTTATCGTATCCCACGATCGGGAATTCCTGGATCAGCTGTGCACTAAGATTGTCGAGACAGAGCGCGGCATGACTACCACATATCAGGGCAACTACACCAAGTTCACTGCAACAAAGGTTAGATCGTTATGTTTTTTGAATTCAAACAGAAGAGTGTACCAACCCTCAGCGTGAATTGTGATGCTCACGTGTGTTCACCTGTGAATCTGACCGGTACATATAAGTCTCATAATTCTTACGTGGTACAGATTCTTACATGGTACTGATTTTAGGTGGTCAGTCATGCAACCTGAAAATAATTTTGTCGGACGGATGGACGGACGGACGGACGGACTAACATACAAGCATTTTTGCCGAGATAATCCATCTTTCATTTTTCCATTTTTTCAAGCTTTACATGGGCAGTTTATGTAATCTAGTGGTGATCTGGCATTGATCTTGATCTCGTGGTGAACTTTTATCTTTCCTTTCCTTTCATCTGAATCTTAATTAATATTATCTTTCTATTATCTTCAAATGATTTTTTCTTTTATCTTAATATAGTGGTGATCTTGATTATCCGAGGCCGGGTTAGTCCCTTTGGCCTATTTGACTACCCCTGGACCAACATACAATAACAGCAACAACAACAACAAGAACAACAGCATGCTCAGGTGATCAGGTATCAGTGGCCGTCCAATGGCCCCGGGCTGGTATCAGTGTAGGGTTCCATGTGACGTCAGGTCCCGTGTATGGTCACGGGACAGGTATCAAGCAGTGCCAATGTCCGGGCCCCCCCCTGGTATAAGTTGGGTAGGTCATGGTAATGGCCCAAGGATCGTGTATGGTCACCGTGATCAAGGTATCAGTGCCATGGCGGGCCCTGGGTTCAGTGGTATGGTTTATGGGGTATGGTCTGGTAGGGCGCAGGTCGTGGTATGGTCACGTGATCAGGTATCAGTGGCATGGCGGGCTGGTATCAGTGGTATGGTCATGGTGCGGTCAGGTCGTGGTATGGTCACGTGATCAGGTATCAGTGCCATGGCGGGCTGGTATCAGTGGTATGGTCATGGTATGGCCAGGTCGTGGTATGGTCACGTGATCAGGTATCAGGTGCCAATGGCGCTTGTATCAGTGATCAGTGCGTCAGTGGTATGGCATGGTATCCAGGTCGTGGTATGGTCACGTGATCAGGTATCAGTGCCATGGCGGGCTGGTATCAGTGGTATGGTCATGGTATGGTCAGGTCGTGGTATGGTCACGTGATCAGGTATCAGTGCCATGGCGGGCTGGTATCAGTGGTATGGTCATGGTATGGTCAGGTCGTGGTATGGTCACGTGATCAGGTATCAGTGCCATGGCGGGCTGGTATCAGTGGTCAGGTCATGGTATGGTCAGGTCGTGGTATGGTCACGTGATCAGGTATCAGTGCCATGGCGGGCTGGTATCAGTGGTATGGTCATGGTATGGTCAGGTCGTGGTATGGTCACGTGATCAGGTATCAGTGCCATGGCGGGCTGGTATCAGTGGTATGGTCAGGTCATGGTATGGTCAGGTGATCAGGTATCAGTGTCATGGCGGGTACTGATGTAGCTGCTTGTACTTGCACAATGTAATGCGATGTTAATTGTACACCACAGATTCTTTCTTTGATGTGTTCAGCTGTCATGTTTTTAAACCCTACATTTGAATTTGAATTTGAACTGGCGGGCACTGGTGTATCAGCTTGTACTTGCTGTCCTGAGTCTTTTTCCTCCTTCCATGCTGTCCTGATATTCTTCACATGTTCAAATGATGTGTGTCGCATGCTGTCCTGAAACCTTTCGCTTTTCATTTGTCGCCCTGTGCTGCTGCAGAAGAGAAGCCTGCTGTGCCCACAGCCCCACCCACCACAACACACAACCCACCCCCACCACCCTGTGTTGCCCCGTGCTGCTGCAGAACAAGAAGCCTGCTCTGCCCACAGCCCCAGCCACCACAACACACCACCCACCCCCACCACCCTTTGTTGCCCCGTGCTGCTGCAGAACGAGAAGCCTGCTCTGCCCACTGCCCCACCCACCCCAGCTCACCACCCACCCCCACCACCCTGTGTTGCCCCGTGCTGCTGCAGAACGAGAAGCCTGCTCTGCCCACAGCCCCACCCACCCCAGCTCACAACCCACCCCCACCACCCTGTGTTGCCCCGTGCTGCTGCAGAACGAGAAGCCTGCTCTGCCACAGCCCCACCCACCCCCAGCTCACAACCCACCCCCACCACCCTGTGTTGCCCCGTGCTGCTGCAGAACGAGAATCCGGCTCTACCCACAGCCCCACCCACCACAACACACAACCCACCCCCACCACCCTGTGTTGCCCCGTGCTGCTGCAGAACAACAAGGCAGCTCTGCAGTGATAGGGGGGCCCTTGCCTTACTGTCCTGAAACCTGAACCTCATTACCTTAAACTCATTACCTGAACCTCCTAATTCACACTGCCCTGAGACCTGGCCCTTTTGAATCTGACCCTCCTGACCTGACCCTCCTAACCTGACCCTCATAAAAGCTCTCACTCTCCGAAGACCTTCCCCTTTTAACCTGTCCCTTATAAAATCTCTCACTGTCCTGGGACGTGACCCACCTAAACCGACCCTCGTAAACTGACCCACTGACCCACTGTCCCTCCTAAGCTGACCTACCTAAACTGAACCACTGATCCTCCTAAACTGACCCACTGATCCTCCTAAACTGACCCACTGATCCTCCTAAACTGACCCTCCTAAACTGCAGAACGAGAAGACGGCACTACAGTGGTCAGCTTGGGAGAAGCAGCAGAAGGAGCTTGCTAAGCAGCAGGAGATCATTAAGCGCCTCTCTGGAGGAGCTCAGAGCGGACGTGCCAGCACGGTAAGTTCGTGCTTGGAAGACAGTACTAGCCGATAGGGCAGTACCGGCTATAGTAGCTTGCTATGCAACCGGAGATCATGAAGCGCCTCTCTGGAGGAGCCAGCACTGTTAGTTACGGTGCGTATCCATTGGACTCGACTTGACCACTTGAGTTAGTAGTGCGCGTATCGGACAGGAATCGACTTCAGAGAGCCTCTCTGGAGTTGCTCAGAGCGGACGTGCCAGCACTGGCAGTTAGTCTCTTACACTCAACCTGAGGTGACTGTAGGTCAGGTACATGTCAGTGTGGGTGGGAGGGGTGGGGGGGTAGGTCAGGCACATGCGCAGGTGGAGAACGGACGTGCCAGCTCTTTTAAGTTAGAAAAGAAAAGCAATACGCCAAGTCGGTGTGATTAAGGAAGCTGTCTAAAGGGGGTCCTCGCACAACACTACAATACAAGTTAGTGTATGGAAGACAGTACTACCCGATTGGGCAGTACCGGCTTTATAACTGCTCGATAGGGCAGTGCCGGCCTTGCTGGCCTTGCAGCCATTAGGGACTGGGCTCCCTAATTGCTTTACTGTTTAACACACCGTAAGTCGGGGGCAGGCTTTACTGTTTAACACAACATAAGACAGGGGCAGGGTTAATCAAGTAAGCCAGGCTATCAGCACACCCTAGACCCCATACTTTTGATGAATGCGAAAATGTCCTTTTGAAGAATTCAAAAATGTGAAGTCCTATGCTGAATATACCTCGTGTAGGCTGAGAAGACGTTGGAGTGCATGAAGGCTGAGGGTCGATTGAGAGGCTGCCCATTCCTATGACGAGTGTAACCCTATGCTGAACCTCCCTGTACCACACACCCATACCTTGTCTACCACTCCCTACCCCCCCACACACACACCACCACCACACCACACACACACACACACACACACACACAATACCTAATGCAGGCTGAGAAGACTTTGGAGCACATCAAAGCTGAGGGCCTAGTTCAGAAAACCTTGGTGCCTAAAAATAGTGTATCTGTATGCTGAAACTCCCTTGTCTGCCCCACCCCAAACCCTACCCCCCACCCCACCACCACCACCACCACCACCATACCTTATGCAGGCTGAGAAGTCCTTGGGAGCCCTTGGTGCCTACAAAGAATGTATCCCTATGCTGAACCTCCCTTGTCTGCCACACCCTAAACCCTACCCCTCCCCTCTCCATACCTTGTACTGAACCTTTTGCTGAGCCTTCCTTGTTTGTACCACACACCCGTACTGTGTGAGAAGACCCTTGAGTGCTGAGAAGACCCTTGAGTGCATCAAGGCTGAGGGGCTGAGTGAGAAGCCCTTGGTGCCTAAGAAGTGTATCCCTCTGCTGAACCTCCCTTATCTGCCACACCCTAAACCCAATCCCCACCACCACCACCACCACCACACACACACACACACACACACCACCACCACCACCACCACCATACCTTCTGCAGGCTGAGAAGTCCTTGGTGCCCATGAAGGCTGAGAAGTCCTTGGAAGCTCTAGGTGCCTAAAAAGAGTTTATCCCTATGCTGAACCTCCCTTGTCTGCCACACCCTAAACCCTAAACCCTACCACTCCCCTCTCCATACCTTTTACAGAACCTTTTGCTGAGCCTTCCTTGTGCGTACCACACACCCGTACTGTGTGCGAGCTGAGGAGACCTTGAAGCGCATGAAGGCTGAGGGGTTGATAGAGAAGCCCTCGGTGCCTAAAAACAGTGTATCTCTATGCTAAATCTCCCTCGTCTACCACTTCCTAAACCCTACAAACTAAAAAGAGTGTATCCCTATGCTAAACCTCCCTTGTCTACCACTCCCTAAACCCTAAACCCTAAAATGAGTGTATCCCTATGCTAAACATCCCTTGTCTACTACTACCTAAACCCTAAACCCTAGAATAAGTATATCCCTGTGCTAAACCTCCCTTGTCTACCTCTCCCTAAACCCTAAACCCTAAACCCTAAACCCACCCCACCACCACCACCATCATTTTTGCAGGCCGAGTAGATCCCTCGAGTGCATCAATGCTGATGGTTCGATTGAGAAGCTCTTTGTGCCAAAAAAGAGTGTATCCCTATGCTGAACCCCCCTTATCTGCCTCACCCTAAACCCTACCCACACACACACACACACACATACCATGTGTAGGCTGAGAAGACTTTGGAGCGTATTAAGGCTGATGGGTTGATTGAGAAGCCCTTTGTGCCCAAGGTGAGGTCCTTTTGAGGTCTATTGGATGAAACTAGTCACTGTTTTTTGTAATCATTTGTCCAAATCTCTCACTTTTTGTAATCATTCGTCCATATCTCTCACTTTTTGTAATCATTCATCCATACCTCTCACTTGTGTAATCACTCGTCCGTATCTCTCATCTCCTCTTACTGCTGATTTCTCTTTTTCAATTTTTCAGTTTAGATCCCTAGTGCTTACTGCCCGGAAAGAAGCTTTATAGCCATTCAGCGGATGATTTGGGTTCAAGGTTTCTGAAGAACCCGGACTTCTTACATGAAATCGAGAATTTGGCCTGGAAATCTGAGAATTCTCGCGAGAATTCTCGATAATTGGCCTGAGATTCTGAGAACCAAGTCCGAAGTACAAAATGTACTTCCCAAATCATCCACTGGATGGCTATAATTGGTTACTCGCCCACCCCATGTAGTTTGTGTGTTACAGTCCAGGTGTCAGCAAAATAGGCTAAAGGGACTTTTCTCAACCGTGACGGAAAGGGCTAATAAGAAAAAACATTGATGAACTGAACCCCAAACTATCACCGACAGGGGCCCTGAGTTCGTGCTACAGTGATAATTTAATTGTATGCCCAGACTATCGGAGTAGCTGTCTGGCTGACTTACTGGATGGATGGAGTAGCTGAGTGGCTGACTTACTGGATTGATGGAGAAATTGAGTACTCTAAGGAATTCTGCTGACTTCTCTATCCCACCCCACCACCACCCTGTCCATCTCCCCCCCAACCCTCCACCAACCCCACCCTGTCTATCCCACCCCCCACCCCGACCATGTCCATTCCCCCCTACCCCATCCCCCACTCCCACTCCCACCCTTTGCCCCTAAGGTGAGGTCCTTCACCTTCCCTCCAGTAGACAAGATGGGCCAGAAGGTGGTGAGCATTGAGGACTTGACCCACGGCTACGGCGACCGCATGCTTTTCAAGAATGTGAACCTGGAGATCAGCAAAGGAGACAGGGTGGCTATTATTGGACCCAACGGCGCTGGTAGGTAGCTAGATGGGCAGCTGGGAAAGATGAGTGGCAGATAACGTGTTTGCCTGGCACGATCCATGTTTCCTGCAGGCAAGAGTACTCTGCTGCAAATGGTGATGGGCTTCTCACAGGTTGTGAGAAGCCCCTCTCTGGGACAACCGGGGTATTGGAGACTTCTACATCGTCCCCATCTATTTTGAACAAAATCAGTAATAAACAACCTGTTTTCTGACACGCTCCATGTGCCCTGCAGGCAAGAGTACTCTGCTGCGAATGGTGATGGGCCGTGAGAAGCCCCTCTCTGGGATAGCTGGGGTATTGGAGACTACAACATCGTCCCCATCTATTTTGAACAGAACCAGTAGTAAATAATCTGTTTGCCTGGCACGATCCATGTGTCCTGCAGGCAAGAGTACTCTGCTGCGAATGGTGATGGGCCGTGAGAAGCCCCTCTCTGGGACAGCTTCTATTGGAGACTACAACATCGTCCCCAACTACTTCGAGCAGAACCAGGCTGAGGCCTTGGACATGAAGCTCACAGTGCTCCAGACCCTTATTGAGGTGAGCACTATCTCGAGTGGGTGGGTGGGTCAGAGTTTGTATGTGTGTGTGGTGTTGGGGGGGGGGGGGGGCTTGGACATGAAGCTCACAGTGCTCCAGACCCTTATTGAGGTGAGCACTATCTCGAGTGGGTGGGTGGGTCAGAGTTTGTATGTGTGTGTGGTGTGGTGTTGGGGGGGGGGGCTTGGACATGAAGCTAACAGTGCTCCAGACCCTTATTGAGGTGAGCACTATCTCGAGTGGGTGGGTGGGTCAGAGTTTGTATGTGTGTGTGGTGTTGGGGGGGGGGGGCTTGGACATGAAGCTCACAGTGCTCCAGACCCTTATTGAGGTGAGCACTATCTCGAGTGGGTGGGTGGGTCAGAGTTTGTATGTGTGTGTGGTGTTGGGGGGGGGGGGGCTTGGACATGAAGCTTGCAGTGCTCCAGACCCTTATTGAGGTGAGCTCTATCTCGAGTGGGTGGGTGGGTCAGAGTTTGTATGTGTGTGTGGTGTTGGGGGGGGGGGGGGGCTTGGACATGAAGCTCACAGTGCTCCAGACCCTTATTGAGGTGAGCACTATCTCGAGTGGGTGGGTGGGTCAGAGTTTGTATGTGTGTGTGGTGTGGTGTTGAGGGGGGGGGGGGGGGGGGCTTGGACATGAAGCTCGCAGTGCTATAGACCCTTATTGAGGTGAGCTCTATCTCGAGTGGGTGGGTGGGTGGGTCAGAGTTTGTATGTGTGTGTGGTGTTGGGGGGGGGGGGCTTGGACATGAAGCTCACAGTGCTCCAGACCCTTATTGAGGTGAGCACTATCTCGAGTGGGTGGGTGGGTCAGAGTTTGTATGTGTGTGTGGTGTTGAGGGGATGGGGGGCTTGGACATGAAGCTCGCAGTGCTCCAGACCCTTATTGAGGTGAGCTCTATCTCGAGTGGGTGGGTGGGTCAGAGTTTGTATGTGTGTGTGGTGTTGGGGGGGGGGGGGGGCTTGGACATGAAGCTCACAGTGCTCCAGACCCTTATTGAGGTGAGGCTCTATCTTGAGTGGGTGGGTGGGTCAGAGTTTGTATGTGTGTGTGGTGTTGGGGGGGGGGGGCTTGGACATGAAGCTCACAGTGCTCCAGACCCTTATTGAGGTGAGCACAATCTCGAGTGGGTGGGTGGGTCAGAGTTTGTATGTGTGTGTGGTGTTGGGGGGGGGGGGGGGGCTTGGACATGAAGCTCACGGTGCTATAGACCCTTATTGAGGTGAGCTCTATCTGGAGTCGGTGGGTGGGTCAGAGTTTGTATGTGTGTGTGGTGTGGTGTTGAGGGGGGGGGGGGGGGGGGGTGGGGGCTTGGACATGAAGCTCGCAGTGCTATAGACCCTTATTGAGGTGAGCTCTATCTCGAGTGGGTGGGTGGGTGGGTCAGAGTTTGTATGTGTGTGTGGTGTTGGGGGGGGGGGGGGGCTTGGACATGAAGCTCACAGTGCTCCAGACCCTTATTGAGGTGAGCACTATCTCGAGTGGGTGGGTGGGTCAGAGTTTGTATGTGTGTGTGGTGTGGGGGGTGGGGGGGGGGTTGGACATGAAGCTCGCAGTGCTCCAGACCCTTATTGAGGTGAGCTCTATCTCGAGGGGGTGGGTGGGTCAGAGTTTGTATGTGTGTGTGGTGTTGGGGGGGGTGGGGGGCTTGGACATGAAGCTCACAGTGCTCCAGACCCTTATTGAGGTGAGCACTATCTCGAGTGGGTGGGTGGGTCAGAGTTTGTATGTGTGTGTGGTGTTGGGGGGGGGGGGGCTTGGACATGAAGCTCACAGTGCTCCAGACCCTTATTGAGGTGAGCACTATCTTGAGTGGGGTGGGTGGGTCAGAGTTTGTATGTGTGTGTGGTGTTGGGGGAGGGGGGCTTGGACATGAAGCTCACGGTGCTATAGACCCTTATTGAGGTGAGCACTATCTCGAGTGGGTGGGTGGGTCAGAGTTTGTATGTGTGTGTGGTGTGGTGTTGAGGGGGGGGGGGGGGGGGGGGGGGGCTTGGACATGAAGCTCGCAGTGCTATAGACCCTTATTGAGGTGAGCTTTATCTCAAGTGGGTGGGTGGGTGGGTCAGAGTTTGTATGTGTGTGTGGTGTTGGGGGGGGGGGGCTTGGACATGAAGCTCACAGTGCTCCAGACCCTTATTGAGGTGAGCACTATCTCGAGTGGGTGGGTGGGTCAGAGTTTGTATGTGTGTGTGGTGTTAGGGGGGGGGGGGGGCTTGGACATGAAGCTCGCAGTGCTCCAGACCCTTATTGAGGTGAGCTCTATCTCGAGTGGGTGGGTGGGGTCAGAGTTTGTATGTGTGTGTGGTGTTGGGGGGGGGGGGGGGGGCTTGGACATGAAGCTCACAGTGCTCCAGACCCTTATTGAGGTGAGCTCTATCTCGAGTGGGTGGGTGGGTCAGAGTTTGTATGTGTGTGTGGTGTTGGGGGGGGGGGGGCTTGGACATGAAGCTCACAGTGCTCCAGACCCTTATTGAGGTGAGCACTATCTCGAGTGGGTGGGTGGGTCAGAGTTTGTTGGTGTGTGTGGTGTTTGGGGGGGGGCCTTGGACATGAAGCTCACGTTGCTAAGACCCTTATATTGAGGGAGCACTATCTCATGGTGGGTGGGTCAGAGTTTTATGGTGTGTGTGTGTGGTGTTGAGGGGGGGGGGGGGGGGGGGGGGGGTGGCTTGGACATAAGCTCGCAGTGCTATAATAGACCCTTATTGAGGTGAGCTCTAATCTCAATTGGGTGGGTGGTGGGTCAGAGTTTGTATGTGTGTGTGTTGGGGGGGGGGTCTTGGACATGACGCGCACATGCCCAGACCCGTATTGAGGTGAGCATATCCGAGTGGTGGGTGGTCAGAGTTGTATGTGTGTGTGTATGAGGGATGGGGGCTTGGACATTAGCTCGCAGTGCTCCAGACCCTTATTGAGGTGAGCTCTATCTCCGAAGTGGGTGGGTGGTCCGAGTTTGTATGGGTGTGTGGTGTTGGTGGGGGGGGGGCTTGGACATGAGCTCCAGTGCTCCAACCCTTATTGAGGTGAGCTCTATCTTGAGTGGGTGGTGGGTCAGAGTTTGTATGTGTGTGTGGTGTTGGGGGGGGGGGGGGGCTTGGACATGAAGCTCACAGTGCTTCCAGACCCTTATTGAGGTGAGCACTATCTCGAGTGGGTGGGTGGGTCAGAGTTTGTATGTGGTGTGTGTGTTGCGGGGGGGGTGGCGTGGACATGAAGCTCACAGTGCTATCCAGACCCTTATTGAGGTGAGACTTACTATCTGGAGTCGGGTGGGGTGGGTCAGAGTTGTATGTGTGTGTGGTTGGTGTTGAGGGGGGGGGGGGTGGGGCTTGGACATGAAGCTCCCGGTGACTATAGACCCTATTGAGGTGAGCTCTATCTGGAGTCGGAGGGTGGGTCAGAGTTTGTAGTTGTGGGTGGGTGGGTGTTGAGGGGGGGGGGCGGGGGGGGGGGGGGGGGGGGGGGGGGGGGGGGGATTGGACACATGAAGCTAACAGTGTCCAGACCCTTATTGAGGTGAGCACTATCTCGAAGTGGGTGGGTGGGGTCAGTAGTTTGTATGTGTTGTGGTGTTGGGGGGGGGGGGGGGCTTGACATGAAGCTCACAGTGCTCCAGACCCTTATTGAGGTGAGCACTATCTCGAGTGGGTGGGTGGGTCAGAGTTTGTATGTGTGTGTGGTGTGGGGGGGGGGGGGGGCTTGGACATGAAGCTCGCAGTGCTCCAGACCCTTATTGAGGTGAGCTCTATCTCTCGAGTGGGTGGGTGGGTCAGAGTTTGTATATGTGTTTGTGGTTGTTTGGGGGGGGGGGGGGCTTGGACATGAAGCTCACGGTGCTATAGACCCGTATTGAGGTGAGCCTATCTGAGTGGGTGGAGTGGGTCCGAGTTTGTTGTGTGTGTGTGTGGTGTTGAGGGGGGGGGGGGGGGGGGGGGGGGGGGGGGGGTTGGGGGGGGGGGGGGGGTGGGGGGGGGGTGGGGGGTGGGGGGGGGTGGGTGGTTGTTGGGGGGGGGGGGGGGTTTGTTGGGGGGGGGGGGTGGGGGGGGGGGGGGTGTTTGGGGGTGGGGGGGGCATGAAGCTCGCAGTGCTATGACCCTTATTGAGGTGGAGCTCTATCTCACGTGGGTGGGTGGGTGGGTCAGAGTTTGTATGTGTGTGTGGTGTTGGGGGGGGGGGCTTGGACATGAAGCCTCACAGTGCTCCAGACCCCTTATTGAGGTGAGCACTATCTCGAGTGGGTGGGTGGGTCAGAGTTTGTATGTGTGTGTGTGGTGTGTGTTGAGGGGGGGGGGGGGGGGGGCTTGGACATGAAGCTCGCAGTGCTATAGACCCTTATTGAGGTGAGCACTATCTCGAGGTGGGTGGGTGGGTCAGAGTTTGTATGTGTGTGGGTGTGGGTTTGAGGGGGGGGGGGGGGGGGGGGGGGGGGGGCTTGGACATGAAGCTCGCAGTGCTATAGACCCTTATTGAGGTGAGCTCTATCTCGAGTGGGTGGGTGGTGGGTCAGAGTTTGTATGTGTGTGTGGTTGTTGGGGGGGGGGGGGGCTTGGACATGAGCTCACAGTGCTCCAGACCCTTATTGAGGGTGAGCACTATCTCGAGTGGGGTGGGTGGGTCAGAGTTTGTATGTGTGTGTGGTGTTGAGGGGATGGGGGGCTTGGACATGAAGCTCGCAGTGCTCCAGACCCTTATTGAGGTGAGCTCTATCTCGAGTGGGTGGGTGGGGTCAGAGTTTGTATGTGTGTGTGGTGTTGGGGGGGGGGGGGGGCTTGGACATGAAGCTCACAGTGCTCCAGACCCTTATTGAGGTGAGCTCTATCTGAGTGGGTGGGTGGGTCAGAGTTTGTATGTGTGTGTGGTGTTGGGGGGGGGGGTGCTTGGAACATGAAGCTCACAGTGCTCCAGACCCTTATTGAGGTGAGCACAATCTCGAGTGGGTGGGTGGGTCAGAGTTTGTATGTGTGTGTGGTGTTGGGGGGGGGGGGGGGCTTGGACATGAAGCTCACGGTGCTATAGACCCTTATTGAGGTGAGCTCTATCTGGAGTCGGTGGGTGGGTCAGAGTTTTGTATGTGTGTGTGGTGTGGTGTTGAGGGGGGGGGGGGGGGGGGGGGGGGCTTGGACATGAAGCTCGCAGTGCTATAGACCCTTATTGAGGTGAGCTCTATTCTCGAGTGGGTGGGTGGGTGGGGTCAGAGTTTGTATGTGTGTGTGGTGTTGGGGGGGGGGGGGGGCTTGGACATGAGCTCACAGTGCTCCAGACCCTTATTGAGGTGAGCACTATCTCGAGTGGGTGGGTGGGTCAGAGTTTGTATGTGTGTGTGGTGTGGGGGGTGGGGGGGGGGTTTTGGACATGAAGCTCGCAGTGCTCCAGACCCTTATTGAGGTGAGCTCTATCTCGAGTGGGTGGGTGGGTCAGAGTTTGTATGTGTGTGTGGTGTTGGGGGGGGTGGGGGGCTGGACATGAAGCTCACAGTGCTCCAGACCCTTATTGAGGTGAGCACTATCTCGAGTGGGTGGGTGGGTCAGAGTTTGTATGTGTGTGTGGTGTTGGGGGGGGGGGGCTTGGACATGAAGCTCACAGTGCTCCAGACCCTTATTGAGGTGAGCACTATCTTGAGTGGGTGGGTGGGTCAGAGTTTGTATGTGTGTGTGGTGTTGGGGGGAGGGGGGCTTGGACATGAAGCTCACGGTGCTATAGGACCCTTATTGAGGTGAGCACTATCTCGAGTGGGTGGGTGGGTCAGAGTTTGTATGTGTGTGTGGTGTGGTGTTGAGGGGGGGGGGGGGGGGGGGGGGGCTTGGACATGAAGCTCGCAGTGCTATAGACCCTTATTGAGGTGAGCTTTATCTCAAGTGGGTGGGTGGGTGGGTCAGAGTTTGTATGTGTGTGTGGTGTTGGGGGGGGGGGGCTTGGACATGAAGCTCACAGTGCTCCAGACCCTTATTGAGGTGAGCACTATCTCGAGTGGGTGGGTGGGTCAGAGTTTGTATGTGTGTGTGGTTGTTAGGGGGGGGGGGGGGCTTTGGACATGAAGCTCGCAGTGCTCCAGACCCTTATTGAGGTGAGCTCTATCTCGAGTGGGTGGGTGGGTCAGAGTTTGTATGTGTGTGTGGTGTTGGGGGGGGGGGGGGGCTTGGACATGAAGCTCACAGTGCTCCAGACCCTTATTGAGGTGAGCTCTATCTTGAGTGGGTGGGTGGGTCAGAGTTTGTATGTGTGTGTGGTGTTGGGGGGGGGGGGGGCTTGGACATGAAGCTCACAGTGCTCCAGACCCTTATTGAGGTGAGCACTATCTCGAGTGGGTGGGTGGGTCAGAGTTTGTATGTGTGTGTGGTGTTGGGGGGGGGGGGGGGCTTGGACATGAAGCTCACGGTTGCTATAGACCCTTATTGAGGTGAGCTCTATCTGGAGTCGGTGGGTGGGGTCAGAGTTTGTATGTGTGTGTGGTGTGGTGTTGAGGGGGGGGGGGGGGGGGGGGGGGGGGGGGGGGGGGGGGGCTTGGACATGAAGCTAACAGTGCTCCAGACCCTTATTGAGGTGAGCACTATCTCGAGTGGGTGGGTGGGTCAGAGTTTGTATGTGTGTGTGGTGTTGGGGGGGGGGGGGGCTTGGACATGAAGCTCACAGTGCTCCAGACCCTTATTGAGGTGAGCACTATCTCGAGTGGGTGGGTGGGTCAGAGTTTGTATGTGTGTGTGGTGTTGGGGGGGGGGGCTTGGACATGAAGCTCACAGTGCTCCAGACCCTTATTGAGGTGAGCACAATCTCGAGTGGGTGGGTGGGTCAGAGTTTGTATGTGTGTGTGGTGTTGGGGGGGGGGGGGGGCTTGGACATGAAGCTCACGGTGCTATAGACCCTTATTGAGGTGAGCTCTATCTGGAGTCGGTGGGTGGGTCAGAGTTTGTATGTGTGTGTGGTGTGGTGTTGAGGGGGGGGGGGGGGGGGGGGGGGCTTGGACATGAAGCTCGCAGTGCTATAGACCCTTATTGAGGTGAGCTCTATCTCGAGTGGTGGGGTGGGTGGGTCAGAGTTTGTATGTGTGTGTGGTGTTGGGGGGGGGGGGGGCTTTGGACATGAAGCTCACAGTGCTCCAGACCCTTATTGAGGTGAGCACTATCTCGAGTGGGTGGGTGGGTCAGAGTTTGTATGTGTGTGTGGTGTGGGGGGTGGGGGGGGGGTTGGACATGAAGCTCGCAGTGCTCCAGACCCTATTGAGGTGAGCTCTATCTCGAGTGGGTGGGTGGGTCAGAGTTTGTATGTGTGTGTGGTGTTGGGGGGGGTGGGGGGCTTGGACATGAAGCTCACAGTGCTCCAGACCCTTATTGAGGTGTGCACTATCTCGAGTGGGTGGGTGGGTCAGAGTTTGTATGTGTGTGTGGTGTTGGGGGGGGGGGCTTGGACATGAAGCTCACAGTGCTCCAGACCCTTATTGAGGTGAGCACTATCTTGAGTGGGTGGGTGGGTCAGAGTTTGTATGTGTGTGTGGTGTTGGGGGAGGGGGGCTTGGACATGAAGCTCACGGTGCTATAGACCCTTATTGAGGTGAGCACTATCTCGAGTGGGTGGGTGGGTCAGAGTTTGTATGTGTGTGTGGTGTGGTGTTGAGGGGGGGGGGGGGGGGCTTGGACATGAAGCTCGCAGTGCTATAGACCCTTATTGAGGTGAGCTTTATCTCAAGTGGGTGGGTGGGTGGGTCAGAGTTTGTATGTGTGTGTGGTGTTGGGGGGGGGGGCTTGGACATGAAGCTCACAGTGCTCCAGACCCTTATTGAGGTGAGCACTATCTCGAGTGGGTGGGTGGGTCAGAGTTTGTATGTGTGTGTGGTGTTAGGGGGGGGGGGGGCTTGGACATGAAGCTCGCAGTGCTCCAGACCCTTATTGAGGTGAGCTCTATCTCGAGTGGGTGGGTGGGTCAGAGTTTGTATGTGTGTGTGGTGTTGGGGGGGGGGGGGGCTTGGACATGAAGCTCACAGTGCTCCAGACCCTTATTGAGGTGAGCTCTATCTTGAGTGGGTGGGTGGGTCAGAGTTGTATGTGTGTGTGGTGTTGGGGGGGGGGGGCTTGGACATGAAGCTCACAGTGCTCCAGACCCTTATTGAGGTGAGCACTATCTCGAGTGGGTGGGTGGGTCAGAGTTTGTATGTGTGTGTGGTGTTGGGGGGGGGGGGGGCTTGGACATGAAGCTCACGGTGCTATAGACCCTTATTGAGGTGAGCTCTATCTGGAGTCGGTGGGTGGGTCAGAGTTTGTATGTGTGTGTGGTGTGGTGTTGAGGGGGGGGGGGGGGGGGGGGGGGCTTGGACATGAAGCTAACAGTGCTCCAGACCCTTATTGAGGTGAGCACTATCTCGAGTGGGTGGGTGGGTCAGAGTTTGTATGTGTGTGTGGTGTTGGGGGGGGGGGGGGCTTGGACATGAAGCTCACAGTGCTCCAGACCCTTATTGAGGTGAGCACTATCTCGAGTGGGTGGGTGGGTCAGAGTTTGTATGTGTGTGTGGTGTGGGGGGGGGGGGGGGGCTTGGACATGAAGCTCGCAGTGCTCCAGACCCTTATTGAGGTGAGCTCTATCTCGAGTGGGTGGGTGGGTCAGAGTTTGTATGTGTGTGTGGTGTTGGGGGGGGGGGGGGGGCTTGGACATGAAGCTCACGGTGCTATAGACCCTTATTGAGGTGAGCACTATCTCGAGTGGGTGGGTGGGTCAGAGTTTGTATGTGTGTGTGGTGTGGTGTTGAGGGGGGGGGGGGGGGGGGGGGGGGCTTGGACATGAAGCTCGCAGTGCTATAGACCCTTATTGAGGTGAGCTCTATCTCAAGTGGGTGGGTGGGTGGGTCAGAGTTTGTATGTGTGTGTGGTGTTGGGGGGGGGGGGCTTGGACATGAAGCTCACAGTGCTCCAGACCCTTATTGAGGTGAGCACTATCTCGAGTGGGTGGGTGGGTCAGAGTTTGTATGTGTGTGTGTGGTGTGGTGTTGAGGGGGGGGGGGGGGGGGGGGGCTTGGACATGAAGCTCGCAGTGCTATAGACCCTTATTGAGGTGAGCACTATCTCGAGTGGGTGGGTGGGTCAGAGTTTGTATGTGTGTGTGGTGTGGTGTTGAGGGGGGGGGGGGGGGGGGGGGGGGGCTTGGACATGAAGCTCGCAGTGCTATAGACCCTTATTGAGGTGAGCTCTATCTCGAGTGGGTGGGTGGGTGGGTCAGAGTTTGTATGTGTGTGTGGTGTTGGGGGGGGGGGGGCTTGGACATGAAGCTCACAGTGCTCCAGACCCTTATTGAGGTGAGCACTATCTCGAGTGGGTGGGTGGGTCAGAGTTTGTATGTGTGTGTGTGGTGTGGTGTTTGAGGGGGGGGGGGGCTTGGACATGAAGCTCGCAGTGCTATAGACCCTTATTGAGGTGAGCTCTATCTTGAGTGGGTGGGTGGGTCAGAGTTTGTATGTGTGTGTGGTGTGGTGTTGAGGGGGGGGGGGGGGGGGGGGGGGGGGGCTTGGACATGAAGCTCATGGTGCTCTAGACCCTTATTGAGGTGAGGTCTATCTTGAGTGGGTGGGTGGGTCAGAGTTTGTGTATGTGTGCGGGGGGGGGGGGGGGGGGGGGGGGGGGATGGACATGAAGCTCACAGTGCTCCAGACCGTCGTCGAGGTGAGCACTCCCTCGAGTGGGTGGGTGGGAGAGTTTGTGGGTGGGTGGGTCAGAGTTTGTGTGTGTGGGGGGGGGGGGGTAGGGGGGGGGGGGGGGGGGGGGGGGTCATAGTGATCCAGACTCTCGTCGCGGTGAGCACTCTCTCTGCACTGTTTTGGGCGGAGCCCCCCCCCCCCCCCCCAAATGAGCTCACTTTGCTCCAGACCCTGGTTGAGGTGAGCACTCTCTCCGCACTGTTTTGTGCAGAGCCCCCCCCCCCCCCTCCAGGGGGCGAGATCCCCCAGGGTCACCGCGTTTGTTTGTCCAAACACAAGAAAGAAGAAACAATAAACCCTGGCCCTAACTGTCTCGTAAACCCTGACTTCGGTCTGCTGCGCTAGATTCCGTTGCCACCTGTTGCTCCGATAGCCTAGGACTTCTTGTTTTGGCCATCCGGATGAGCACTGTTTGTATTACCGCCCTCAACGTAGCAGAGACTCCACTGTTTCTCCAATTACACCGGATGAGGTCCCACTTGTACCTAAGGGTTCGGCGCAGGTTAGTTTCTACATGTCTCAGCCCGTTTCAGTGATATATATTGGTTTAGTGGTACACCAAATTGCTGAAACAAAGAATGGGCGGTTGTTCGATTCCCCCTACGGTCGCCCTAAGCATTGCAGGTTGTTGTCAACCGCGATGGTAGCTTGTCCAGTTGAGGTGGTCGACTGTTCTCTACCCGCGTACGACGAGTTCCCTTAATACCACGCCCCACCAGGCGTTCTCATTACTACATGGGCCGGTCACCTGAGGTCGGTATGTAGGAAGGCTGTTTTTGTTTTGGCTATGTGTGGTAGCTGATAGTAGCTGAAGTCGAAAAACCTAAACCCTAAACCTTTGTTGTAGTGGTCCCCTTATGCTAAGCAGGATGACTTGATCCCTAAACCCTAAACCTCTGTTGTAGTGGTCCCCTGATGTCAAGCTGGATGACTTGATCCCTAAACCCTAAACCTCTGTTGTAGTGCTCACCTGATGCCAAGCTGGATGACTTGAAGTCTGTGCCCTAAACCCTAAACCTCTGTTGTAGTGCTCACCTGATGCCAAGCTGGATGACTTGAAGTCTGTGCCCTAAACCATAAACCTCTGTTGTAGTGCTCACCTGATGCCAAGCTGGGTGACTTTGAGTCTCTCCTGTGCCCTCAACCCTCAACCCTAAACCTTTGTTGTAGTGTTTCCCGGATGCCAAGCTAGATGACTTCGAGTCTTTCCTGTGCCCTATACTCTCAGCCCTAAACCCTCAATCTCTTTTGTAGTGTTCCTGACGCCAAGCTGAATGACTTAAATCCTCTCCTGTGCCCGAAACCCTCAACCCTCAACCCAAAACCCTCAACCCTCAACCCAAAACCCAAAACCCTCAACCCAAAACCCTCAACCTCTGCTGTAGTGCTCCCCTGATGCGAAGCTTAATGACTTGAAGGCTCTCCTGGGCCGCATGATGTTCTCCGGCAATGCCATGGATAAGAAGGTCCAGGTTTTGAGTGGAGGGGAGAAGGCTCGGTTGGCTTTGGCTAAGTTTATGTGCACACAGGTAAGATACTGGGGGGGGGGGGGGGGGATGGGGTCTCTTGGCTAAGGATAAGGTCAGGGTCATGGACAAAGTCAAGGTCGATAATAAGGTCAAGGTCAAGAATAAGGAATAAGGGCAAGGGCAAAGACAAGGTAAATTTCAAGAATAACGTCAAGGCCAAGGTCAAAATTAAGGCGGAGGAGAAAAGGCTCGGTTGGCTTTGGCTAAGTTTATGTGCACACAGGTAAGATACTGATTTAAAAGTGGGGCCAATTCATTTGACCAATTTATGTGCACATATGTAAGATAGTGCTTTATATGTAATGGCCAATTCATGTGACCAATTTATGTGCACACCAGTAGCATACTGATTCGTATGTTGTGACCAATGTATGTGCACGTAGGTAATATACTGATTCATATGTAGGGACCGGCATATCATACGACTTTGACCAAAGGCGACTATGATATCATACAATGTAATGTTTTTGTTCCCTATTCGGACGTGGCCTTATTTGCTCCTATTTTTAAGGACGTGAATATCGTACTGGTTCCCAAGGTTATCGGGCGATTTATCATACAAGGGCGTACGATATATCTATACAATACCGTGCTTGATAGCCCTACCTATGCCCCTTGGCATGTTTGAGTGTGGTGGGGACCGCGATGTGTGTTGTGTGTTGGTGGTATGTGTGGGGGGGGATGGGGGTGGGGGGGTCCATTGGCTAAGGATAATGTCAGGGTCATGGACACAGTCAAGGATAAGGTCAAGGTCGATGATAAGGTTAAGGATGAGGTCAACATCATGGTCAAGGATAAGGTCAAGAATAAGGACAAGGTCAAAGACAAGGTAAATTTTAAGGATGACGACAAGGTCAAAGTTAAAGAAAAAGGTCAAGGATAAGGTCAAGGATAAGGTCTAGGTCTAGGTGTTGAGGGGGGGGGGGGGGGGGGGGGGGGGGGGCTCAGTGTGTGCATCTCCTTGTGCTTGATCAGTCCACCAAGCATTTGCATCACTCTATCCCGCTGACCCGTACAACACTTTCCACACGCAGGGTACTCTCCTCCTGCTTGATGACCCCACCAACCACTTGCATCACCAACAGGGCAATAGGTCTCACTATCCCGCTGACCCCTGCAACACGTGCCATGCTGGGTACTCCCCTTGTACTTGATGAGCCAGCCGACCCACCACTTGCATCACCAACAGGGCAATAGGTTTTACTATCCCGCTGACCCCTGCAACATGTGCCATGCTGGGTACTCCCCTTGTACTCGATGAGCCCACCAACCACTTGGACATCCCCAACAGGGAAATAGATCTCACTATCCCGCTGACCCTTGCAACACGTTCCACGCAGGGTACTCTCCTCGTGCTTGATGAGCCCACCAACCACTTGGACATTCCCAGCAAGGAAATGTTGGAAGAAGCCATCAGAGCCTTCGAGGGCACTGTGATCGCTGTGTCGCATGACCGTTACTTCCTTCGCCAGATTGCAACTCGTATCCTGCTGGTAGGTATCGGTGTGTGTGAGTGTGTGTGTGCGTGCGTGGGTAGACAGCATGGGGTAGTGTGTGTCTGTGTGAGGAGACAGCATGGGTGTGTGTGTGAGTGCGTGGGGAGACAGCATGGGTGTGTGTATGTGTATGTCCTCCGCCATATTGCAACTCATATCCTACTGGTAGGTATCGGTGTGTGTATGTATATGTGAATGTCCTTCGCCAGATTGCCACTCGTATCATGTTGGTATGTATGGGCATGTGTGTGTATGCATGTGTATGTGATCGCTGTGTCGCATGACTGTTACTTCCTTGCCAGATTGCAACTCCTATCTTGCTGGTAGGTTTGGGCATGTGTGTGTATGCATGCATGTGTGCGGGCATGGGCATGTGTGTGTATGCATGTGTTAGTGATTGCTGTGTCGCATGACCGTTACTTCCTTGCCAGATTGCGACTCGTATCTTGCTGGTAGGTTTGGGCATGTGTGTGTATGTGAATGTCTTTTGCCAGATTGCCACTTGTATCCTGCTGGTATGTATTAGTGTGTATGGGTTTAGCTTTGTGTGGGCGTGGGTGTATGTGCATGTGAATATCCTTTGCCATATTGCCACTAGTATTCTGCTGGTGTGTATTGATATGTATGCGTTTAAGTTTGTGTGGGTGTGGGTGGATGTGTATGTGTATGTGAATATCCTTTGCCATATTGCCACTAGTATTCTGCTGGTGTGTATTGATATGTATGCGTTTAAGTTTGTGTGGGTGTGGGTGTATGTGTATGTGAATATCCTTTGCCATATTGCCACTAGTATTCTGCTGGTGTGTATTGATATGTATGGGTTCAAGTTTGTGTGGGTGTGGGTGTATGTGTATGTGAATATCCTTTGCCATATTACCACTAGTATTCTGCTGGTGTGTATTGATATGTATGCGTTTAAGTTTGTGTGGGTGTGGGTGTATGTGTATGTGAATATCCTTTGCCATATTGCCACTAGTATTCTGCTGGTGTGTATTGATATGTATGGGTTTAAGTTTGTGTGGGTGTGGGTGTATGTGTATGTGAATATCCTTTGCCATATTGCCACTAGTATTCTGCTGGTGTGTATTGATATGTATGGGTTTAAGTTTGTGTGGGTGTGGGTGTATGTGTATGTGAATATCCTTTGCCATATTGCCACTAGTATTCTGCTGGTGTGTATTGATATGTATGGGTTTAAGTTTGTGTGGGTGTGGGTGTATGTGTATGTGAATATCCTTTGCCATATTGCCACTAGTATTCTGCTGGTGCGTATTGATATGTATGGGTTTAAGTTTGTGTGGGTGTGGGTGTACATGTATTTGAATGTCCTTCCCCAGAATGCCGATCGTTTTCTGCTGGTATGTATTGGCCTGTGTGGGTTTAGGTTTGTGCGTGGGTGTACGTGGGTGTGGATATCCTTTGCTAGATTGCCACTCGGATTATGCTGGTATGAATTGGCATGGCTGGCCTTACGTACCTGACCTGGCCTGATATGAGATGAATTACAATTTGGAAACGAACATGGATCATCGATATATTATTCCATGGCTTGCAGGCTGGACAATATTCCTTGGTAGATGTTGAGGGTGACTGCGACTACTACCTGACCTGGCCTGACCGACCTGACCTGGCCTGACCTACTTGACTTACTTGACCTGTCCTGACCTACTTAGCCTACCTGACCTACTTGACCTGACTACCTGACCTGACCTATCTGACCTACCTGACCTTATATCAAGCACTTTTTCAATACAAACATCCCTCATTACATCGATATATCTTCATTGCTTGCAGGCCGAGAAGGAGTCGTTGATAGACTTTGAGGGCGACCACGACTACTACCTTGAGCAGAATGACCTACCTGACCTGACCTGAGCTACCTGACCTGGCCTGACCTACCTGACCTACTTGACCTGACTACCTGACCTGACCTATCTGACCTACCTGACCTTATATCAAGCACTATTTCAATACAAACATCCCTCATTACATCGATATATCTTCATTGCTTGCAGGCCGAGAAGGAGTCGTTGATAGACTTTGAGGGCGACCACGACTACTACCTTGAGCAGAATGACCTACCTGACCTGACCTGAGCTACCTGACCTGGCCTGACCTACCTGACCTACTTGACCTGACTACCTGACCTGACCTATCTGACCTACCTGACCTTATATCAAGCACTATTTCAATACAAACATCCCTCATTACATCGATATATCTTCATTGCTTGCAGGCCGAGAAGGAGTCATTGATAGACTTTGAGGGAGACTACGACTGCTACCTGACCTGGCCTGACCTCCGTGACCTACCTGACCTGACACGCCTGGCCTACCTGACCTTCAATTAAGTTATATTCAAAAACAAACATAACTCATCACATCGATATATCTTCATTATCTTGCAGGCAGAGACGGTGTCGTTGATAGATTTTGAGGGCGACTGCTGCGACGACTACCTGACCTGGCCTGACCTACCTGACATGACCTGACCTGACTACCTGACTGACTGACTGACCTACCTGGCCTGAGATCAAGTTATATTCCAATACAAACATCCCTCCTTGCATCGATATATCTTCATCGCTTGCAGGCCGAGAAGGAGTCATTGATAGACTTTGAGGGCGACTACTACGAGTACCACCTGACATGGCCTGACCTACCTGACCTGACATGCCTGGCCTACCTGACCGTATATCAATTTATATTCCAATACAAACATCCCTCATTACACCAATATATCTTCCTTGCTTGCAGGCAGAGAGGGAGTCGTTGATAGACTTTGAGGGCGACTACTGCGACTACAACCTGACATGGCCTGACCTACCTGACATGACCTGACCTGACCACCTGACCTGACCTGACTGACTGACCTACCTGGCCTGAGATCAAGTTATTTTCCAATACAAACATCCCTCCTTGCACCAATATATCTTCCTTGCTTGCAGGCCGAGAAGGAGTCGTTGATAGACGTTGAGGGCGACCACGACTACTACCTTGAGCAGAATGACCTACCTGACCTGACCTGAGCTACCTGACCTGGCCTGACCTACCTGACCTACTTGACCTGACTACCTGACCTGACCTATCTGACCTACCTGACCTTATACCAAGTACTATTTGTATTCAAACATCGCCCATCACATTACTTGCAGGCCGAGAATGAGTCATTGATAGACTTCGAGGGCGACTACGACTACTATCTTGAGCAAAATGAGGAGGAGGCGGTGAAGATGGAGGTAAAGGAGGAGAAAGCGAAGGCTGTGATGAAGGACAACATCAAGTCCACGAGTAAGATGACGAAGGCTGAAAGGGAGAGGTTGAAAAAGGATAAGGCCAAGGCTTTCAATTCATCTGCTGCCGACAAGAAGAAGAAGAAGGCTTAGATGAATATCAAGTTGACTAGTAAGATGGCGAAGGCTGAGAGAGAGAGGTTGAGACAGGAGAAGGCCAAGGCTTTCAATTCATCTGCTGCCGACAAGAGAAAGAAGAAGGCTTAGATGAATATCAAGTTGACTCGCAAGATGGCGAAGGCTGAGAAGGAGAAGTTGAAAAAGGAGAAGGCCAAGGCTTTCAATGCATCTGCTGCTGACAAGAAAAAGAAGAAGGCTTAAAAGAACATCAAGTCCACTAGTAAGATGACGAAGGCTGAGGAGGAGAGGTTGAAACAGGAAAAGGCCAAGGCTTTCAATGCATCTGCTGCCGACAAGAAGAAGATGAAGAAGAAGAAGGCTTAGAACATCAAGTCAACTAGTAAGATGACGAAGTCTGAGCAGGAGAAGTTGGAAAAGGAGAAGGTCAAGGCTTTCAATTCATCTGCTGCCGACAAGAAGAAGTGGGGTAAGAGGAGGAAGAAGTAGAAGTAGACGAACATTAAGCCCACGAGCACTGACCAAGGCTGAGAAGGAGAAGTTGAAAAAGGAGAAGGCCAAGGCATTCAATGTATCTGCTGCTGACTAGAAGAAAAAGTACAAGAAGAAAAGGAAGAGGAGGAGGATGAAGAAGTAAAAGAAGTAGAAGACCATGAAGTCCGCGAGCAAGATGACCAAGGTTGAGAAGGAGAGGTTCAAAAAGAAGGCCAAGGCAATTAATGCCCTATTGGCTGACAAGAAGAAGGAGAAGTAAATAGCACCCTTAATCCTGGGGGTTGACCACCCCCCCAACCCACCCCACCCCTCTCCCCCATTGGTGGTTGACCCCATTGCAAGCAAACAGGCTGGACCCCTCAACCTCACGCCTCATAATAAGACATACCATGTATTGATTTAATCACGCCCTCAAGCCTATTACCATTTATCTTGGCACGCATGTTGCAGGAACATGGGGCACTGTTGATAAGGCTGTTGGTAAGACTGTTGTCTACTGCTTGAGCCAGTACCCCATGTGCACCAGACAAATCCAGCTCAGTCTTAGCAACAAGAGCACTGCATGAATCAGCCTGCATTGTTAGGGCGTACTTGCACTGCCCAATTTGGCAATCTTACCCTCTCAAATGTATGCAGTTGATAAGCGCTGCCTGTGCCTTACCAACACTAGCACCGCATGAATCAGCCTGTGTTGTTAGGGCGTACTTGCACCGCCCACTGTGGTAGTCTTACCTTCTCCAATGTATGCTGCTGACAAACGCTGCCTGTGCCTTACCAACACGAGCACCGCATGAATCAGCCTGTGTTGTTAGGGCGTACTTGCACCGACCACTGTGGCACTCATACCTTCTCAAATGTATGCTGCTGACAAACGCTGCCTGTGCCTTACCAACACGAGCACCTCATGAATCAGCCAGCGTTGTTAGGGCGTACTTGCACTGCCCACTGTGGTAGTCTTACCTTCTCAAATGTATGCTGCTGATAAACGCTGCCTGTGTCTTACCACCAGGTTGCACTCGCACTACGCACCGCGTTAGTCCTGCATATTCAAATGTATGTTGCATAATATATGCTGTATAAACTGTGCAGAAATAGCCAGCTAATGAGTTGGGGTACTTCTTGGTCTATAGCATGAATCATACCTTTCAGTACTTATTGGTCTGTAGCATGAGTCATGCCTACCAGTAAACAGTAAAGAAGCAATGCTGTCTTGTGAAGATTAACATTTAATACATGTTCTCTATATTAGAGGTACCGGTAAATATATACAGTATAGACATATATATTGGAGTATAGTCATATATATTAGAGTTGTTATAGAGATGCTGTTTTGTGTGGAGGCACGATGAAATGTTTTGTTTGCTCATACATGCAGACTGAAAAGCATTTTCATTTCTTTTGGGGGATAGCATTTATTTGATGTTCCATAAAATGGCAGACTGCACGCATGTTGCGGGAGTCGACGTTGGCTAGGATAGACACAGGTTGGTTCCACGTCTATTAGACTTCAGTCTGCTCACTGTTGTCGGAGTGAACATGGGTTTAAGTAATACTCTACTGCACACCACTTCTGAGCGCTGCTTGTAACCACATGGATGTAGACATTTACACTTGCCAAAATTGAGGGAGTCGACGTTGGCAGAGATAGACACAGTTTGGTTACACGTCTATTAGACTTCAGGTTGCTCACCGCAGTTGGAGTGTACATGGGTTAAAGTACTCTACTGCACATCACTGTACTGCACATCACTTCTGAGTGCCGATTGCAACGACATGGATGTAGACATGTACACTTGCCAAATTAGTGTTAAATTGTAGGCATGGCTGTCGAAATTACATTATTTTTTCAATTCTCGGGTGCACGTTATACCATAACATTTCATACGATTACGGCACCGTACACTGTTTTCTATGAATATCAGTACGAGATCAAGAGGATATTACAGAAATAGCCGTTGCATGTACGTGAAAAAATGAAGTCAAATGAACCTATCGTGAAGAAGATAGAAAGTACGATAAGATCGTGCTCTATTATCATACGATATAGGGCGATATACTGAATTCAAGGCCCAAGACCAGGCCAATCTGTAGCAATTCCCAACCTTCCATGGCTCACTGGGTACTCCAGCCCATCGTCCCCATATCTCCCATCCCCCCCGATCCCTCATTTCCCACCCCCCGCTGTCCGATCCTGAGCAACCCAGTCAAATTTAGAGAGTAGCCTTTTACCTGAAAACGCTCGGTCGAGAGACCGAGCCTTGTCACTTTGTCAGGTGGAAGTCGATATATGTCATCGGTTTTACGATGACATATATGTCATAGTCGATATATCGAGCAAAGCCCCCTCCCCTTTTTTTTGCGATCACCGCTGCCATGCGAAAGTGCGAACTATGTCAAGCAGGGGGACGTTCCGCTGGTCTCAACCCTTGCCTCTCAAAATATTGGATTGGGTTTGGAATCTTGTCAAACGGCCATCATTTGTCATCCGAGGCTCTTGTTGATCAGAACGTCTCCAAACGGACAGCCGAGCGAGCTGCGATATTTTCGATGCCCATATTCTCGGCATCTCCAGGCATCCCGATAATTTCGCCATTTATGTTCGAGACAGCATAAGCCAGGGCTTGCGGACTCGAGCACCTAATGCTTTGAACATTTGAAAGGTGCACAAGGCCTTGTCTTGCCGGCACACTAGGCCTTGTCTTGCCTGCACAGTGCCGACCTAATAGTATGCCGAGAGGGCGAGAGGGCTTATCTTGCTGCGCCCAAGCGCCAGCAGTTGACGAGGGCAGAGGGCGGGGGCGGGGGTGTGTCCCGTCCCTCACCTGGGGTTGTCTGCAAAAGTTTTAAATTTGGGGGTCAAAGGGGGTCCATGAATGACAGTTGGGACCTGTCATTCCGACCCGGCTGCTATTTCAACTTTTAAAAATAATTTAACAACTCCCATATCCTTGGACTGTCCTCGGAGCCTCGAACCCATTCGCTCCTTGCGCTTGCCTTCGACTCTTCTTTGAATCATCCGCAGAGCTCCCTCCCCTCCGTGTCCCCTCCTCACGCTGTCACGCAGTCTATACCTAGTACGAATTCTGGTGTTTCTTCCTGCTGACTGCTCGAGTGCCCTCGTTCTGCATTGTTCTGCATCGTTCTGTATTGCTTTCTCTAGACTGAATATCGCCTAGCGCATCAAAAAATTATCGACCAGCTTCAAACCCTCCTGTCGGTTCACCGCTCCAACCTGACCTCCTGAGCCGCTCCCTGCCAGCCCTATCGCGCAGTATGCTTCGAAGCATGGACCAACCCAGCATTTGCTATGATCTCATCGGACTTGCCTCTGAAGGCCTGGTGACACTGGGCAGAGATAGGGAGTCCAATATGATCACCTTGGATTCCAGACAGGTGCCAGCCCTCCTGTCCCGCCAGCACGCCTTGTTTCAGCTGCAAACCAATGGAGATATCATGCTCAAGGATCTAGATTCTACCAATGGCACTTATGTGGCCCGGGCTGATGAAAGACTCAACAGGGTCCAAGGAGGAGAGTGCTGGAAGCTGCAGGCTGGGGATACAGTCAGCTTTGGTGGTGCCTACAGCATAGTCATGGAGGACCCCCCTGGCCGTCTGCCTAACCCTTTCAAATTCAAATTTTTCTCAGAGAATTGCAACAACATCAGTAATGTGTCTGATCAACCGCATCTCTCTAAACTCTGCTCACCCAGTGCACGGCAACCGACGATAGCCTACCCATCCGAAGACAAGGAGAACTTCAAGAGGAGCTCTTCCCTCCCTGTGGCCTCCTGTGGGAAGGCACTTGAAGACATCCTCCAAAATCACTTCACATGCCCCATCTGCCAGGAGTGGGTGATGGCCTGCCATGCTCTATCCTGTGGCCACATGTTCTGCGGCTCCTGCATTGCCGAGTGGCTCAAACGGAAGCAGGCGTGTCCTACTTGCCGCAAGCCCGCAGCAGGTGATTTGATTTATTCCTATAGCCCTGTACTCATGTAGATGTAGGGTTCAGGGGTCTTGGTCGCATGCCATTTGTCAGAAGTGGGTGTCAGTCTACCATGCTCCATCCTGTGGCCATATGTTTTGTGGCTCCTGCATTGCCGAGTGGCTTAAATAGAAGCACCAAACTTCTGGTTGGCCGCAAACCCGCAGCTGGTGATTTGGTTTATTTCTCATAATCTTGTAGTTGGAGTATCTTGGCCACAAGCCTGCAGCAGGTGACTTGGTTTATTCCTGACAGCCCTGTAGATTTACGGTTTAGAGGTGTTTTGTCCCACCCCCTCAACAGGTGCTTTTCTTTCTTTCTCATAGCCTTATATATGTAGGATTTAGGGGTTCTTGGTCGCAAGCTCGCAACATGTGCTTTGATTTGTTTCTCACGTCCCTGTTTATGTCGGGTTCCCCCCTGTTTATGTCGGGTTCCCCCTGTTTATGTCGGGTTCCCCCCTGTTTATGTCGGGTTCCCCCTGTTTATGTCGGGTTCCCCCTGTTATGTCAGTTTCCCCCTGTTTATGTCGGGTTCCCCCTGTTTATGTCGGGTTCCCCCTGTTTATGTCGGGTTTCCCCTGTTATGTCAGGTTCCCCCTGTTTATGTCGGGTTTCCCCTGTTATATCAGGTTCCCCCTGTTTATGTCGGTTTCCCCTGTTATGTCAGGTTCCCCCTGTTTATGTCGGGTTCCCCCTGTTTATGTCGGTTTCCCCTGTTATATCAGGTTCTCCCTGTTTATGTCGGGTTGATTTGTTTCTCACGTCCCTGTTTATGTCGGGTCGGAATGTTTCGGGTCACATGCCCGCTGCAGGTGTTTTGATTTCCTTTCCACACCCCTGTATATTTAGGGTTAGGGGTGTTTTTTCCCGCACTCGCAACAGGTGTATTTCTTTCTCTCACAGCCTTATTTGTAGGATTTAGGGGGTCTTGGTCGCAAGCTCGCAATAGGTGCTTTGATTTCTTTCTCACAATCCTGTATATGTAGGGTTTCCTGGTGTCTTGTAACATGCCTGCTGTCGGTGCTTTGCTTTCTTTCTCACAGCCCCTTGGGTTTATGGGTGTTGGTAGCATGCCTGCAGCAGGTGCTTTTCTTTCTTTCTCACAGCCTTATATTTAGAATCTAGAGGGTCTTGGTCGCAAGCTCGCAACAGGTGCTTTGATTTCTTCCTCACACCCCTGTACATGTAGGGTTTCCGGGTGTCTTTAGCAAGTGCTTTGATTTCTTTCTCACAGCCCCTTAGATTGAGGGGTGTTGTTCACATGCCCGCAGCAGGTGGTTTGATTACTTTCTCACAGCCCCCTAGCTTTATGGGTGTTGGTAGCATGCCTTCAGCAGTTGATTTGATTACTTTCTCACAGCCCCCTAGCTTTATGGAAGTTGGTAGCATGCCTTCAGCAGGTGATTTGATTACTTTCTCACAGCCCCCTAGCTTTATGGGTGTTGGTAGCATGCCCGCAGCAGGTGATTTGATTACTTTCTCACAGCCCTGTATATTTAGTTTTTCTTATTTATCTTAATCCCACAGCAGGTGATTTGATTTCTTTCTCACAGCCAACTCTGGGCTGCTCACTGTCTTCCGATTCCAAGACCCCCCTGCGATACCCACAGAAACCAGGGAGCATACTAAACAGACCTCACACCATGTCCCTATCCACCCTAGCACCATGCCCCTCACACCATGTGTTCCTGTGCGATGCCTTCAAGTAGACACCACCACCAATAACGTGTTTACCTTGACCCATGTCCCTATCCACCCCTCGCATCATGCCCCTCGCACCATACCCCTTGCACTATGCTCCTATTCACCCCTCGCACCATGCCCCTATTCACCCTTCGTACCAAACCCCTCACACCATGCCCCTATTCACCTCTCACACCATGCCCCTTTTCACCCTTCGTACCATACCCCTCACACCATGCCCCTATTCACCCTTCGTACCATCCACTCGCACCATGCCTCTATTCACCCTTCGTGCCATACCCCTCACCACATGCCTATTCACCCTTCGTACCATACCCCTCCACACCAGCCCTATTCACCCTTTGTACCATACCCCTCACACCATGCCCCTATTCACCCTTAGTACCATAACCTACACCATGCCCCTATTCAACCCTTTCGTGCCATACCCTCACACCATGCCCTATTCACCCTTGGTACCATACCCCTCACACCATGCCCCTAGTCACCCTTCGTTACCATACCCCTCACAACCATGCTCTGGTCACCTTCGTACCTACCCCTCACACAATGCCCCTATCACCCTCGTACCATACCCCTCACACATGCCCTATTCAACCTTCGTACAATACCCCTCCACACCATGCCCTATTCCACCCTTCGACCATACCCCTCAACCTGCCCATATTAACCCTTTCGTTACATTACCCCTTCACACCATGGCCCCTATTCACCCTTCGTACCATACCCCTTCCCACCATGCCCCTATTCACCCTTTCGGCCATACCCCTCAACCATGGCCATATTCACCATTCGTTACATACCCCTCACACCATGCCCCCTATTCACCCTTCGTACCATTACCCATCACACCATGCCCCTATTCACCCTTCGTACCATCCTCACACCATGCCCCTCATTCACCCTTCGTACCATTACCCCTCCACACCATGCCCCTGTTCACCCTTCGTACCATACCCTCACACCATGGCCTTATCACCCTTCGTACCATACCCCTCACCCATGCCCTATTCACCTTCGTCCATACCCCTCCACACCATGCCCCTATTCACCCTTTACCATACACCTAACCCCACATGCCCCCCTATTCACCCTTCGGACCATTACCCCTCACACCAGCCCCTAGTCACCCTTCGTTACCATACCCCTCACACCATGCCCCTATTCACCACTCGTAACATACACTCACACCATGCCCCTATAACCCTTCGTACCATACCCCTCCACACCATGCCCCTATTCACCTTCGTACCATACCACTCGCACCATTGCCTCTATTCACCTTCGTGCCATACCCTACACCATGCCTTATTCACCCTTCGTAACCATACCCTCACACATGCCCCTATTCACCTTTGTACCATACCCTCACACCATGCCCCATTCACCCTTCGTACCATTACCCTCACACCAGCCCATTCCCCTGTACCATACCTCACCCATTGCCCCTATTCACCCTTCGTACCCATACCCCCTCACTACCCTGCCCCTATTCACCTTCGTACCATACCCCTCACAAATGCCTCCTGTTCACCCTTCGTACCATACCCCTCACACCATGCCCTATTCCCTCGTTACCATACCCCCACACCATGCTGCACCTATTCACCCTTCGTACCATACCCCTCACACCTGCCCCTATTCAAACCTTGTTATCCAACCCCCTCACACAATGCCCCATATTCACCTTCGTACAACCCCTCACACCATGCCTCTATGCACCCTTCTGCCATACCCCTTTACCACCATTGCCTCTATTCACCCTTCGTACCATACCCCCACCACCATGCCCTATTCACCCTTGTACCATACCCTAACACCATGCCCCTATTCCCCTTCGTACCATACCCCTCACACATGACCTATTCACCCTTCGTACCATTCCCTCACACATGCCCCTATTCACCCTTAGTACCATACCCTCACAACAGGCCCTATTTCACCTTCGTCATACCCTCACACCATGACCCTATTCACCCTTCGTAACCATACCCCTCCACCCATGCCCCTATCACCCTTCGTACCATACCCCTTCACCCATTGCCCCGATTCAACCTTCGTACAATACCACTCACACCATGCCCCTATTCACCCTTCGACCATACCCTCACACCATTGCTCTGTTCACCCTTCGTACCATACCCTCACACCAGCCCCTATTCAACCTCGTACCATACCCCTCAACCATGCCCATATCACCCTCCGTACCATTACCCCTCACCCCCATGCCCCCGAATTCACCCTTCGTACAATACCCCTAACACATGCCCTTTCACCCTTCGACCAACCCCTCACACCATGCCCCTCTGTCACCTTCGTACCATACCCTCACACAAGCCACTATTTCACCCTTCGTACCTACCCCTCCACCATGCCCCGATTCACCTTCGTACCCATAACCATCACACCATGCCCCTATTCACCCTTCGTACCATACCCCTCACACCAGCCCCTGTTCACCATCGTCCCATACCCCCACACCCATGCCTCTATTCACCCTTAGACCATACCCCTCACACCATGCCCCTATTCACCCTTCGTACCAACCCCTCAACCATGCCCCTATTCCACCCTTGGACCATACCCCTCACACCATGCCCTATTCACCCTTCGTGACCATTACCCCTCACACATGCCCATATTCACCGTCTACCATACCCCCTCACACCTGCCCCTATTCACCCTTCGTACCATACCCCTCACACCATGCCCTATGCACCTTAGTACCATAACCCTCACACCATGCCCTATTAACCCTTCGTAACATACCAAACTTCGCACCATGCCTCTATTCACCCTTCGTGCATACCCTCACACCATGCCTCTATTCAACCTTCGTACCAGACCCCTCACACATGCCCCATTCACCCTTTGTACCATACGCCTCACACCATGCCCCCTATTCACCCTTCGTTACCAGTTACCCTACACCATGCCCCTATTCACACGTGGTACCAACCCTCACACCTGCCCCTATTAACCCTGCGTACCATACCCCTCACACAATGCCCCTATTCACCCTTCGTTTACCATACCCCTCACACCATGCCTCTGTCACCCTTAGTACAATACCCCTCACACCATGCCCTATTCCCCTTCGTACCATACCCCTCACACCATGCCCCTATTCACCCTTCGTACCATACCCCTCACACCATGCCCCTATTCACCCTTCGTACCATACCCCTCACACCATGCCCCTATTCACCCTTCGTACCATACCCCTCACACCATGCCCCTATTCACCCTTCGTACCATACCCCTACAATGCCTATATGAACCCTTAGTACCATACCCCTCACACCATGCCCTATTCACCTTTGTACCATACCCCTCACACCATGCCCTCTTCACCTTCGTACCATCCCTCACACCATGCCCCTATTCACCCTTCGTACCATACCCCTCAACACATGCCCCTTATTCACCTTCGTTACCATAACCCCTCCACACCATGCCCCTATTCACCATTGTCCATCCCCCTCACACTTGCCCTATTCACACTTCGCCATACCATACCCCTCACACCATGCCCCTATTCACCCTTCGATACTACCCTCCACCCATGCACCTATTCACCTTAGTACCAGACCCCTCACACCATGCCCCTCTATTCACTTAGATACCAACCCTCACCACAGCCTCTGTTCACCCTTCGTACCATTACCCTCACACCATGCCCCCTATTCCCCTTCGTACCAGACCCCTCACACCATTGCCCCTATTCACCCTTCGTACCATAACCCCCACACCATTGCCCCTATTCACCCTTGGTACCATACCCCTCACACCATGCCCCTTATTCACCCTTGGCACCCATAACCTCACACCCATGCCCTATTCACCCTTCGTACCATACCCTCACACCAAGCCCCTATTCACCCTTCGTACAATACATCACACCATGCCACTATTAACCCTTCTTTGCCATACCCCTCACACCATGCCCCTATTCACCCTTGGTACCATACCCCTCACACCATGCCCCTATTCACCCTTCGTACCATACCCCTCACACCATGCCCCTTATTCACCCTTCGTCCATACCTCACACCATGCCCTTTCACCCTTAGTACCATACCCTCACACCATTGCCCATTCACCCTTCGTACCATACCCCTCACACCATGCCCCTATTCACCCTTCGTACCATACCCCTCACCCATGCCCCTATTCACCCTTCGTACCATACCCCTCAACCATGCCCATCACCCTTCGTACCATACCCGTCACACCATGCCTCTGTCCCCTCGTACCATACCCCCTCACACCATGCCCCTATTCACCCTTCGTACCATCCCCCTCACACCATGCCAATATTCAACCTTCGTAACCATACCCCTTCCAACATGCCCCTATTCACCCTTGGTACCATACCCCTCACACCATTGACCCCTATTCACCCTTGGTACCATACCCCTCCACCATGCCCCTATCACCATGCGTACCCTACCCCTCACACCAAGACCCTATTCACCCTTCGTACCTACCCTTCACACCATGGCCCTATTCACCCCTTCTGCCATACCCTCACACCATGCCCCTATCACCCTTGGTACCTCCCCCTCACCACCATGCCCATATTCACCCTTTGTACCATACACATCAACCATGCCCCCCTATTCACCTGTACCATACCCTCACACCATGACATATTCACCATTCGTACCATACCCCTCACACAATGCCCTATCCCTATTCACCCTTCGTACTACCACTAACACCCAGGCCCCTAGTCACCCTTCGTACCATTACTCCCTCACACCATGCCCTATTCACCCTTCGTACCATTACCCCTCACACCATGCCCCTATTCACCCTTGGTTACCATACCCCCCAAACCATGCCCATATTCACCCTTCGTACCCTACCCACCTCACACCATGCCCTATTCAACCCTGCGTACCATACCCCTCACACCATGCCCCTATTCACCCTCGGACCATACCCATCACACCATGCCCCTATTCAACCATTCGTACCAACCCCTACATCAGCCCCATATTCACCTCGTGCCATACCCTCACACCATGCCTCTATTCACCCTTCGTACCATACCCCATCACACCATGCTCCTATTCACACTTGTACCATACCCCTCACACCATGCCCCTCCCTATTCCACCCTTCGTACCATTACCCTCACACCATGACCCTATTCACCCTTCGTACCCACCCGTCACACATGCCTCTGGTCACCTTCGTACATAACCCTCACACCAGGCCCCTATCACCCTTCGTACCATACCCCTAACACCCATGCCCTATTCACCCCTTCGTAACCATTCCCCTCACACCATGCCCCCTATTCACCTTCTACCCATACCCTCACACCATGCCCATCTATTCACCCTTCGTACATACCCCTACACAAGCCCCTTTATTCACCCTTAGTACCAACCCCTCCACACCATGCCCCTATTCACCCTTCGTCCCATACCCCTCACACCATGCCCCTATTCACCCTTCGTACCATACCCCTCACACCATGCCCCTATTCACCCTTCGTACCATACCCTACCACCATGCCCTATTCACCTTTCGTACCTACCCCTCACACCATGCCCCTATTAACCTGGGACCATACCCCTACACCATGCCCCTATTCACCTTCGTACCATACCCCTCACACCATGACCAATTCACCCTTCGTACCATACCCCTCACACCATGCCCCTTATTCACCCTTCGTACCCAATACCCCTCACACATGCCCCTATTCCACCTTCGACAATACCCCTCACACATGCCCCTATCACCCTCGTACCAACCCCTCACACCATGCCTCCCCTATTCACCCTTCGTACCATACCCTCACCATGCCCCTATTCCCTTCGTACCTTCACAGCCCTAAACACCCCCACCATGCCCCTATCACCCTTCGTACCATACCCCTCACACCAGCCCTATCCACCCTTTCGTACCATACCCCTCACACCATGCCCCTATCACCCTTCGTACATACCCTCACACCATGCCCTATTCACCCTCGTACCATACCCCTCACACCATGCCCCTATTCACCTTCTACCATACCCCTCACACCATGCCCCCTATTCACCCATCGTACCATACCCTCACACCATGCCCCTATTCACCCTTCGTACCATACCCCTCACACCATGCCCCATTCACCTCGGCCCTATTCATCTCCATACCCTACACCATGCCCTATTCCCCTTCGTACGCCTTCAATACCCCTCACACAGCCCTAACAACCCCTCACACCATGCCCCTATTCACCCTTCGTACCATACCCCTCACACCCATGCCCTCTATTCACCCTTCGTACCATACCCCTCACACCATGCCCTCATTCACCCTTCGTACCATACCCCTCACACCATGCCCCTATTCACCCTTCGTACCATACCCCTCACATCCATGCCCCTATTCACCCTTCGGTACCAATACCCCTCACACCATGCCCCTATTCACCATCGTACCATACCCCTCACACCATGCCCCTATTCACCCTTGGTACCATACCCCTCACACCATGCCCCTATTCACCCTTCGTACCATACCTCTCACACCATAGCCCTGACTATGTTCAGGTGTTCCTGTGCGAAGCCTTCAAGCAAACAACCCCAGCAATGACGTATTCGCCATCCGACCCATGTCCCTATTCACCCCTCGCATCATGCCCCCTATTCACCCCTCGCATCATGCCCCTCACACCATGCCCCTACCCATGTTCAGGTGCTCCTGTGCGACGCCTTCAATAAAACAACACCATCAATGACGTCTTTACCATCCAACCCGTGCCCCTATTCACCCCTCACACCATGCCCATATTCACCCTTCGTACCATACCCCTCACACTATGCCCCTATTTACCCCCACCACCATGCCCCTGACCATGCTCAGGTGTTCCTGTGCGATGCCTTCAAGTGGACAACACCATCAATGACGTGTTAGCCATCCGTCCCATGTCACCCTCCGCCAAGAGTGAGCGTAGCCGGAGGGAGACCGCGTGGGAAGAGATGCAAGAGGCTGTGGTCCAGAACTGGGCTTCCAACCTGGCCGCCCGCAAGCAAGAAGCGCTGGACGGTGCAAGGAGGCACCACCGTGCCATGATGGGGGGGCAGCCGCCCATTCCCATTCCCCGCCCACAGATCCCAGGCCTACTGCCACCTGGCCCTCTGCTCTCTGTTGCGAACACAGATGCAATGTTTATGTTTGACCTACCCGGGATGCCCCTTGGCCATTTGCCCACTCGTCCAGACGCTGCTGCAACGGGGGCGGCAAGAGCGCCCTCTGGGCCCCCTCCCGGTGCAAACGCTAGCCGTTCTTCCAGGGCATATGACTACATGGCTGTTTTAAATACCTTAACTGAGGCAGGGGAGGCACCCAGGGTAGTCACAGCAGCGGAGGCAGCATATGTTGGGGCGTTTGCAGAGTATGAAGAGGCAGTGGCAGGATATGAAGAGGCTGAGGCAGCACTAGCAGCCGCAAATGGACCCGCTAGGGGTAGGATGTTCCGTACAGGTAAGCAACAGCGACTTATGTAAGTGTTTGAAAAACCAATGTTAACTAACATTCATTGGTGGTTGGCCCCAGTGCAGGCCAACGGGCTGGCCCCCTCAACCTCACGCCTCATAATAAGGCGTACTATTTTTTTATTTAACTAACATTCACAAATATGATTCATTCACTAATATTTACTAACATATCCTATTCCGACAAATGGCTCATTGACAGAGCTCATTGAAACAAGAAAGTGCACGGTTCGAATCCCTACAGGTGCACTTTATTGTTCTCGGTCGCTGTCGACCGCCATGGTAGCTTTGCCCAGGTCAAGTAGCAGCCCGTTCTCTACCGCCGTAAGACGAGGCTCCCTTAAAACCACGCCCCATCAGGCGTTATTATTACTTTTAAAGTAACATAGCCGTTTCCTACGCACCCCTGTTTTGGCCCAAATTATTGCCATACAAATGTTAAAAGAAAAACAGTTTTTTTTGTTTGCCCTGAATGGCCTTAAAAGCTATAAAGGCTTAAAAACCCTGTCCCTGGAGGAGGCCTGAAACCATCAAGCTAGAAGAAGAAAAACTTTCAGATTTGAAAAAATAAAAGCCCTGCGTTCCCTACACACAGGTAGCATGCAACAAGGCCGAGGCGGTTCTCTGCAATCCTGTGGGAGCCTCCCTCAGACCAACAACAACCCAAGTTGGGTTGGGTTGGGTTGACCCAATCCAAACCAATTTGTATGATATCATACTCACCTTTGGTTAACATCATATGATATGCTGGTCCCTAATAATATTAACTAACATTGCCTTTCCCTCGGGGATTTTACCCCCACTATATAAAGCGATCGCTACTTGACCCCGTTTTGGACCAAATTATGGCTATAGAATAGTGGTAAAATCCGGGGTAAAATTGTGTTTTTTGTTTGCCCTAAATGGCCCCCAAAAACTATAAAAGCTTTAAACCGCTGCCCCTGGAGGAGGCCTGAAAGCATCAAGCTAGAAACATTCACTTTCAGATTTTAACAAAAAAATCCCTGCTTTCCCTACGCACAGGTAGCATACAACAAGGTCGAGGCAGTTCTCTGCGATCCGGTGGGAGCCTCCCTCTGACCAACAACAACCCAAGTTGGGTCAACCCAACCCAATTTGTATGATATCATACTCACCATTGGTCAACATCATATGATATGCCGGTCCCTACTTATATTAAGTAACATCGCCTTTCCCTACGCACAGGTAGCATGCAACGAAGCCGAGGCGGTTCTCTGCAATCCGGTGGGGGCCTACCCCGGACCAACAACAACCCAAGTTGGATTGGGCTGGGTTGACCCAATCCAACCCAATTTGTATGATATCATACTCACCTTTGGTCACCATCATATGATATGCCAGGCCCTACTAATATTAACTAACATTGCCTCTCCCTATGCACAGGCAGCATGCAACGAGGCCGAGGCGGTTCTCTGCGATCCGGTGGGAGCCTCCCTCGGAGCAGCCCGCATACATACAGTGAGCTTGGCAGGCAGCAGAGAGGGCCAGGGCAGCAGAGAGCGCCAGCTCAGCGCAGCCCAGGACTGGCAGTGAGACGTGTCATTGCCAACAGAGGGCGTTCAAGGTCTTAAAGTGGGCCAGGGCAGCAGAGAGCGCCAGCGCAGCGCAGCCCAGGACTGGCAGTGAGACGTGTCATTGCCAACAGAGGACGTTGAAGGTCTTGAATGTGTTATGTGTTACAGTCCAGGGGTAGGCCAAATAGGCTAAAAGGACTTGCGCAACCGTAGTAGGAAGGGCTTCAAAAAATAGCATTGATTAAGTGTGCCAGGGCAGCAGGGAGCGTCAGCTCAGCGCAGCCCAGGACTGGCATTGAGACGTGTCATTGCCAACAGAGGGCGCTCAAGGTCTTGAAGTTGGCCAGGGCAGCAGAGGGCGCTAGCACTGCGCAGCCCAGGACTGGCAGTTAGACAAATAAATGCTAACAGAGGGCGTTCAAGGTCTTGATGTGTGTTCTAGGATAAAAATCCTTTCAATAAAAAGGGCAGTAGGGAGCGCCAGCACTGTGCAGCCCAGGACTGGCAGTTAGACGAGTAAATGCCACCAGAGGGCGTTCAATGTCTTGATGTGTTTCTGGGATAAAAATCATGTCAATAAAAGGGGCATTACGGAGCACTAGCACTGCGCAGCCCAGGACTGGACTGGCAGTAAGACAAGTAAATGCTAACAGAGGGCGGTCAAGGTCTTGATGTGTGTTCTGGGTAAATAAAATCATGTCAATAAAAAAGGCGGTGGGGAGCGCCAGCACAGCCCAGGGCTGGCAGTTGGACGTGTCATTATTAGGGATCGGCAATATGATATCATATGATATCATGTCATCATATGATGCTGGCGGTCTGACTACGTAACTTTGGCCTGGGGCACCATATCATATGATATTAAATCATATGATTTTTGTATGATATCAAATGATATCATACTTGTCTTTGGTAAACATCATATGATTTGCCGTTCCCTAGTCTCCATCTTAAGCACAATCCACGCCATGCCCCGTCCTCTCTACAACACCCACACTCCAGTCCCTCTGCACCCCATCTGTAATCCAATCCCAATGAATCCCACCGAACCCCAATCCAATCCCCACTACACCACCACCAATCCAATCCACACTGCACGCCGTCCAATCCAACCCTAGCTGCGGTCTTTCCTCTCCATCTTCAATGCCGTACAGGCATGAAAATGTAACGGTTGGATCATTTGACAATCATCTTAGGACGCGACAAAATTTGCCGGTAAAGTGAATCTGCGACCATCGAATTGGCAGGCAGCATCCCCCCCCCCCCCCCCCCGTCACACCGTCACACCGTCAAACCAATCGACCCTGGTTCAATTCCGCAGAACCCCCTGCAGACCCTTTCTTCGTGAAAACGTCAAATTATCGAACCGTCAAGTTTTCATGTCAGTGCACTATTCTATATTCATAGGGATGTCAAACATGATATCGTACAATAGCTCAGCTCCTTCGGACTTCTTCAGAGCTCATACATTCTTGTTAAGTGAATTATTTTAGACAAAGCTTCTTTTTCGGCTACGAGCAGCAGCTTCTAGGCAACTCCCCTGGCTTGCTACCTCGCCTAACTTAAAACAACCTTGTGTATCTGGAAGCAGCCTGAATCAGCTCCCCAGCACTGTTGAAATCTTGGGGCTTAGCCCATTAGCTGGCCCAGAGCGCTGCCTAGAAGCTGCAGCTCGTATTAAAAAGAAAACATAGGATTTTACCATGCGTGGATTGGTTTGTTACCCTACGACTGTCTGCACCTGGTTAACAACCTATTAAGGGGCCCAACCATGCAGAGAGGGCCCAACATGTTTAAGAGGGCCCAACCTTGCAGGCTTAAGCACCCCTAGGGTGTTAACCAGGTGCACACAGCCGTAGGGGTGCATGATTTTTTTGTTCACATTTCTTTGGTGCTAAAACAAAAGTACAGAAATGGAGCTCAGAAGCACAGCTCAACGCAGAAGAGAGGCACTGCTTTTCTTTTCGGCTACAAGCACCAGCTTCTAGGCAGCTCCCTGAGGCTGCCACTGGGCCTACCCCATAGATTCCAGGAGCATTGGAGAGCTGATGATTTCAGCTTCCATGTATCTAGGTTGCTTAAGGTTTGAATGAAGAGAGAGCCCAGGGAGCTGTTTAGAAGCTGCTGCTCGTAGCTGAAAATAAGAAATTATGGAGAGAGGGCCTTTATATTGGATTTGATTGGTATGTGTTTTTTCAGCCAACTCTGGGCTGGTCACTGCCATCCAATGCCAAGTCGCCCCGTGCGAAACCCACAGAAACCAGGGAGCACATTAAGCACATTAGACAGTCCAAAGACTTAGTTACATGTTTAGATGTCTGATCAGTTATGTATCAATGCTAGGCTAGAGGCTCTAGGTCGTGTGGATACCCTATAAGATCTGCACTGTAGGTTATCAAGCATGAAATTCATGGAATGATATGAGTCATCCCATAGCGATATGGCTCCAGCCAAGGCTGCTCGTCATCTTCGGCAATTACACAATCAATTCAAATCAAATCTCAAAATACAGATTGCTACCTAGGGATTCGAATGTCAACTAAACAAATAAAATTGTGTGCCTTACTACAAGGCGTGAGGTTGAGGGGAGCAGCCTGTCTGCTTGCACTGGGACCAACCACCAAGGTCGACTACATGACTAGGGCAGGACCGTTTGAGTCGACTGATCACTCCTCTCTTTCAAGATTGGATTCTAACATGGTTTATATGGCGGGGCCTCCCCTTCTGGGGGGTGGGACCCCCCCCGGGTCACCCCGTTGTTTGTATGTTCGACCACACGAAGCCACGAAGCCGACTGTCTCGATTCGATTGCCACATTGTAACTCGATTCCGTTGCCACATGTCGTTCTGATAGTCAACACTCTCCGCCATTTTTCTGTGTCGCTTGCGACGCCGCCTAGGACTTGTTTAGTCAACTCCGGGCTGCTCACCGTCTTCCCATTCCAAGTCCCCCCGGGAAATACCCACATAAACCAGGGAGCACGCTAAACAGATTAGGCAGGCTAAAGACGTGTCCAGCTCCAGCTCCTCTCTTTCACTTAAATAGCCTCCTGCCCCCTGTGTTCGTACTTGAGTAACTTGTAGCACTCCCAAAACATAGGTGCAAGACACGCTTTTATAGTTTACAAGCAGATTAGTTTTTTTGTATTAGTTTGCATCATTGGTCGGGCATAAGAGAACGTGTTGTAATTTTTCTGTCTGTCTGTCCAGCCAGCAACTTGGCTGCTTGCCGTCTTCTTCGCCACGGAGAGGTGGAGACCAGGGTACTTCAGGAGGACCCTCGGCTCTGCTACCTGAGACGCAACCAATTGTACAGCCTGCGTCCGGTGACGCAATGGACCCTTCCTTCTGGTCAACGTACCCTCCCCACGTTGCGTCCTGCGACGCAACAGACTTTCTGACGTTGAATCTGAGATGGAGGATGCAGCTTCCTGTATAACCCTGGTGGAGACTGAGCTGCTGGATCGACTGTCCATTAATTTCGGGTTTAGGGTTAAAAAACTGATCTTCGGTCAAATAAGCGTATCACTGACCCTTCTTGTGGCTTAGCGAAGGAAAGGTGACGTGATAAGTCCTGGGCGACTTTGGCGGAGAGGATTGGAAACGGAATCAAGCGGACCGAAGCCTGTTAGTTAAAGCCTGTTAGTTAAGCGACCGTTGGCTGACGTGTCAGGCTTCGTCTCGGTCACACAAACAAACAAACGGGCTGGCCCTGGGGGCTCCTGCCCCCCAGAAGGGGGGGCTTCGCCAAACACGTCTTTGAAATATATGCAACCATGTGATTACACTCTGTCCTCATAAAGTAAGGAGTGTGGTACACCGTAGACGTGTTTATTCATACCACTTTTACTAACGAACTCCCCCAACAGACTGTGATCAACCTGCAGGCCGATAGACCATACAATCAAAACAAAACAAGTTCAACCCAATCCATAAATCTCTTGCATCCTTAGAATCAATTTTCTAGCCCTTCGAAACGGGACCTGGACAAGTCTTCAAACTGACTACACCACATAGGATGCTCCCTGGTTTTCATGCGTTTCGCACGGGGGGACTTAGTAATGGAAGACGGCGAGCAGCCCAGTGTTGGCTGAAAAACCAAGTAATAATCCAATCCAATGACAATACATCCTGGCAACGTTTGCAACAACTTTCTACTCTACACGAGCTCTATGGGGTGTCATTTCTACAGAATTCACAGGTATCCATTCTGTAATCAAGAGTGTGCAAGTGTGGTGTAGGAGCTTTTATACCATGGCTTTTCTTGTTGGCTTTTCTGTTTTTCAGCTTCAAGGTGCTCGCGATAGGTTAGGCTTAAGAACCAGTCAGGGGAGCCACCTAAAAGCTGCTGCTTCTAGCTGAAAAGAAAAACACTGTTTTATACTACCACTGGTTATCCTGCCAGGTCGACTACCCCTTCGGTCGCTCTTGGCGTTGCAGGTTGTCGTCAACCGCGATGGTAGCTTGTCCAGTTGAGGTAGGAGACCGCTCCCCACCCACGTACGACGGGCTCCCTTAACACCACGCCCCATCAGGCGTTATCTTAACCTTTTATTCTGCCAGGACATGGGGAGAGGCCCAAAGGCTTAGGCTAGAGACCATTTAGTTCAACCAAACGAAACCAACAGGTCATCTGCCCAACTTACGCCAATAACAGACATAGGTTTCCTTTTCGGCTACAAGCAGCAGCTTCTGGGTACCTTCCTGAGCCAGTCACTGGGCCAAAGCCCCAAGATTTCAACAGTGCCGAAAACCAATTCTATCAGCTTCCAGACGCACTGTGTTGCTTTGAGATTGACTGGGTAGCAAGCCAGGGCAGCTGCCTGGAAGCTGCTGCTCGTAGGCGAGAATAGAAGCTATGATACAGGACATGCATTTTGTTGGACTTTTCGGTCCCTGCTTCGGCTCACAGGCTTGACTGTCTTCACCCATGTGATTGCATTCTGTACGCAAGAGCGTGGAGACACAGGTTTTATACTTGTGTACGTCACCAGCAGACAATGAACAGTCCGTAGGCTGATAGACCATGTAATCCAACCAAACCAACAGATTGTCTGACTAACATAAGCCTACAAAGGACATGCCTTGGTTGGGCCTTTTCAGGCCCTGCTTCGGCTCACGGGCTTAACTGTTTTCACCTATGCGGTTGCATTCTGTACGCAGGAGTGCGGAGACGCAGTTTTTAGAGTGTTTTTATAGTGGAGTGTGGATAAGCAGTTTTTATACCGTACTTGCGTACTTAACCAGAAAACGGTGTACAGCCCCAAGCCTGATAGACCATGAGATCCAACCAAACCAGACCAGCAGGTTGTCTGCCCATCACACGCCTGTACATGACATACGCCTATACAGGACATGCCTTGGTTGGGCCTTTTCAGTCCCTGGTTTGGCTCACAGACTCGCCTGTTTTCACCCAGGTGGTTGCATTATGTACGCAGGACTGTAGAGACACAGTTCTTATCCTGCACAGGGGGGAGGGGGAGGGGGAGGGGGAGCGAGAGGAGGTGGGGGAGGGGGAGAGGAAGTGGGGGAGGGGAGGGGCATTCTTATAATGCACGTGCGCACGTCACCAGTAGATGGTGCACAGCCTGCATGCTGGTAGACCATGAAACAAGAGGAAAATACCAACCTTAGCTCCTGTGACACTTTATGGCAATTCAGCGGATGATTTGGATTTGGGCCTTGTAATTCGTAGTTCACACCTCCACTTTTCCAGGCTGAATTTCTGACAATTCTCAGAAATTCTCAGAATTGTCGATTCTCAAGTCAAAATGTCAGAATCCTCAGGCCAAATTCTCAAGCCCGAGCTGCGAACGACAAACTTTGAAGTGCTTTGAAAACTCAAATCCAAATCATCCGCTGAATGGCTATAACACTGTTAACCACACCTCTCCTACACCTAACAACACCGGTAACACCATCACCACACCTAACAACACCAGTAACACCTTCACCACACCTAACGACACCGGAACAACACCTTCACAACACTGGCTGCACCACTAACCCCCACAAACATCTAGGGAGCTGCCTAGAAGCTACTAAAATAGCAGAATATTCCACCCCCACGCAATGCAGAAGGCCCAACACAAAATGCCACTGGTTGCATCGGATATTGTAGAATTAAATTATCACTGTAGCACGAACTCAGGGCCCCCGTCGGTTAAACGATTGTTTGGGGCTCAGTTCATCAGTGCTTTTTCTTTTTAAGCCCTTCCTATACGGTTGGGCAAGTCCCTTTAGCCTATTTGGCCTTCCCCTGGACTGTAACATACATACATACCGGAGACCACCACAAACAACTATTTGGTGCAGCACATGCTCTGTAGACCAGGTACACAGGTTTTTCTGGAACAAAAAAATACTGCCGAAGACGGCGAGCAGCCAAATTGCTGGCTGAAGCTATGTAACCATGTTCAAGGACAAGCTCCATAGACCAGGTACACCCGTTTTCCTGGTACATTTGTTTTTGCTGCATAAGACGGTGCGCAGCCAAATTGCTGGCTGAAGCTATGTAACCAAGCTCAAGGACATGCTCCATAGACCAGGTACACATACCGAAAGGAGCTAGTATCTTCACTTCGCATCTTATTGGTGGTTGGCCCCAGTGCAAGCAAACGGCTTTGTGTTGTCAGACAGACGGACAACGGGTGACCCTGGGGGTACCCGCCCACCAGATGGGGGGGCTCTGCCAAAAAACATGTAGCAAACCAATATTGAAGGAGAGGAGTGAACAGTCGACTGAAACAGTCATACCCTAGTCATGCAGCTGACCTTGGTGGTGGGCCCCACTGCAAGCAAACGGCTGGCCCCCTCAACCTCACGCCTCGTAATAAGGCGTACTATCTAATTATTCATCTTGCATCCTGCAACAGCTGAAACCGCATCTCGAATGATAGCATTCAGCGGATCATTAGGAAATCTATCTTTCGAAACAGGTCGTGGTTCTTAATGTGTGCATCAGATTTGCCCTGGAATTCCAAGAATCCCGAGAATTCTGGGAGAATTGTCGTAATTTTTATCTGAAAAATTCGCTAAGTGCGACCTGCCAAACTCGATTCCCAAACGATCCGCTTTACTGCTGAAGATGGCGAGCAGCCAAATTGCTGGCTGAAGGTATGTAACCAAATTGCTGGCTGAAGGTATGTAACCAAGTTCAAGTTCAAGTTCAAGAATGGCTACAACCAACTGCAGCCTCTCGGGATATGATCTTAAGAGGTTTGGGTCCAGTTCTTGCAAACAGGCTTTTAGTACTTTTTACTTGTACTTTTTCAGGCCCCAAAAGAGTAGTGACAGTACTTTTCCTTTTCAGCTATGAGCAGCAGCTTCAAGGCCGCTCCCTTAGTCATCCAATGGGCTATGTGCCAAGATTTCTACAGGTGAAGAAAACTGATAACGTCAGCGTCCATGTGCAGTTGACTGCAGCAGGTTTGACTGGATAGACAGGAAGAGGAGCTATCTAGAAGCTGCGGCTGGTAGCTGAAAAGAAAAGCATACATCAAGAGTGACATGCTTGACCACTGTTTTCTTTTTGTGTGACGCGTCACAAATTGAGTCCCTCTGTGCAACCCCAATGCGACGCGCTGCCCCCAAAACCCCGCGGAGCGCGGAGCCGCCCCCAAAGGCACAGTTCAATGTGTACCATGTGTGCCATGTGTGCAGTTCAACGCGTACCATGGGCGCCGTGTGTGCCATGTGTGCAGTTCATTGTGTACCGTGAGCGCCATGTGTACCATGTGTGAAGTTCAAGGTGTACCGCGTGAACCATGTGCACAGTTCAATGTGTACCATGTGTACCGTGTGTAGTACCATGCGTGCAGTTCAGTACGTATCATGAGTGCCATGTGCACCACGTGCCCAGTTCAATGTGTACCATGTGCGCGGTTCAATGTGTACCATGTGTGCCATGGGCACAGTTCAATGTGTACCATGGGCGCCATGTGTGACATGTGTGCAGTTCAATGTGTACCGTGGGCGCCATGTGTACCATGTGTGAAGTTCAATGTGTACCATGGGTGCCATGTGCGCAGTTCAATGTGTCCTGAGAAGAACCCTGCAGCCTTTTTCATATTGTTCTTCTCCTCAGTTACATTATCTCTGTAGTTGGCTGGTCCCTTTACTGGTCCCCTTGCTGCCTGGTTAATATTTCCTCTTCTTTTTTAGCTATGCATAGCAGCTTCTAGGCAGCTCCTGTTTCCCATCCTGGGGCCAAACCTGAAGCTAGCTAGCAAACTAACACCAACCAGCTGTGTATGTGTGTCGGGTATCATGCTATAGACGATGTGAGCCAGCACACACAGTCCCAGCCTAACATATACAGCAGCTGTGTCCGTGTGTTTTGCATCATGCTGTAGACGACATGAGCCAACACAGTCCCAGCTAAGCACACACAGCAGCTGTGTCTCAGTGTCTTGCCATTAAGCTGTAGACGATGTGAGCCAACACACACAATCCCAGCCAAACACACGCAGCAGCTGTATCCTTGTGTCTTGCATCATGCATTAGACGACATGCATCCACATCCACAGTCCCAGCCAAACACACGCAGCAGCTGCATCCTTGTGTCTTGCATCATGCATTAGACGACATGCATCCACATACACAGTCCCAGCCAAACACACCCAGCAGCTGTATCCTTGTGTCTTGCATCATGCATTAGACGACATGCATCCACATACACAGTTCCAGCCAAACACACACAGCAGCTGTGTCTCAGTGTCTCGCCATTAAGCTGTAGTCGATGTGAGCCAACACACACAATCCCAGCCAAATACACGCAGCAGCTGTATCCGTGTGCCTTGCATCATGCATACGACGATGTGAGCCAACACACACAATTCCAGCCAAACACCAACAGCAGCTGTTTCTGTGTGTCCGCACAATGCATTAGGCGACATGCGCCAACACACAGTCCCAGCCATACACAGAGCAGCTGTGTTCCAGTGTCAAGCCACTAAGCAGTAGACGACATGAGCCAGCACATAAAGTCCCAGCCAAAGACGCAGCGGCAACCAGGGTACTACAAAGAGCGTGCGGAAGCTTTCACACTTTTTTAGCCCCACTGCGCGATTCGCGCAGTTTTTAAATCCCCTGTGGGCATAGCGCGCAATCTTTGCGCTTTTTGCACTGAAAGCGCTGACCGATTGGACGTATGTGCGCTTGAAGTGCTGACCAATTTGACAAAATGTAGTACCCTGGCGGCAACACAGACTGATGAAGCATGTATAGAGGCCACAGCTCAAAGCTGTCTGGTCATTGAGTTTTAATTGTCTGAAGACGGCAAGGAGCCAAATTACTGGATGGAGCCATGATACCAAGTTCAAGTTTCATTGGCATATCATTTGTCCTTTGGGACGTCACAAACAGTCCTTGGCTCAAGTCCATGTGATTGCGTTCTGTAGGCAGGAGTGTGGAGACACCGTTTGCGTACTTGTGTACATCACCAGCAGACTGTGAACAGCCTGAAGGCTCATAGACCATGTAATCAAACCAAATCAAACCAACAGGTCATCTGTCCAACAAGTCTTTAAACTGTCTAATCCGATTGGTTTGCTCCCTGGTTTCCGTGGGTATCGCACTGGGGGGGGGGGGGGGGGGGGGGGGGGGGGGGGGGGGGGGCTTGGAATTGGAAGACGGTAAGCTGCTCAGAGTTGGCTCAGGAAAACCATGTAACAAGCCAATCCAATCCCACAGTCTAGAGGAGCATGCTGCTTCCCACCCACTTAGTATGCTCCCTGGTTACCATGGGTACCGCACGGGGAGGCTTGGAATCGGAAGACGGTAAGCAGCCCAGAGTTGGCTGAAAAAACATGTAACAATCCTCTTGGTACTCGGCTCACTGCCCTGTAGCAGCTGAAAGCTGACGGGAATGGCACGCAGGCTCTCAGCCATAGCTTTCTTTTCAGCTCCGAGCAGCAGCTTCTAGGCAGCTCCCTGAGTCAGCCACTGGGCTAAGCCCGAAGATTTCAACAATACTAAAGAGATGATTCTACCAGCTTCCAGATGCACAAGGTTGATTGAGGTTTGGCAGGGTAGCAAGCCAGGGGAGCTTGCTGGAAGCTGCTGCTCGTAGCCGAAAGGGAAAGCTATGCTCTCAACCAAGCTCCTCAACAATCGCTCCTTTACTATCATACATGTCTACATCATTCCAGGTATATTTGCACTGAGTGGTTGGCCCCAGTGCAAGCAAACGGGCTACCCCCCTCAACCTCACGCCTTATAAGTTATAATAAGGCGTACTATTTATTTATTCATTTGCACGGCTTATTCTTCTGGTTAGCATTTTTCTTTGAGGCGGTGAAAAGTTGCAGAGCCTCGTTGTCCACTTCACGCCAGGTTAATTTGCACGGCTACTTTTTCTGGTTGATATTTTTCTTGGAGGCAATGAAGAGTTGCAAAGCTTCGTTCACATCTATGTTGGCGAGCTGACGCAAGGACGCGAACTCTGTCTGAACGCCCTGCATGGCCCAATGCCCTGCACCACGCAGTTCCCCATCACCTTCTTTGCCCCCAAGCAATCGCCCGCCAACTGTCTCTCCAGTTATTTCCTGGTTGGACGAGCTCAGGTAGCCTACACTCGCCACAGGGTCCGGCTGCGAGACATGCAGCTGCCAGGCAGCTCCTACGTTGGGCCTTGCAGCCGAGGATAGGAATACGGGCTCTAGTTTCACATTTTGCTGCCCAATGCTGTTACCTTCCATCCCCGACGTTGGCACCCCCGCTTCGCCCAAGCCCACCCCCGTTCGAAGCTGTGGGTACCCGGCTAGCTGCGGGAAGACATTGTCTGCATTCTGCAGATGGTAGGATTGAAGTGGGCGACTGCATTGCCCCCCTGCTATGTCTAGTGAGCCAAGTTCCAAGTGCTGCTGCTGTTGGGGCAAGGAGGTGAGCTGAGAGGCATGGGGGAGGGGCCATAGCCTCGGCTGACCAGCCTGCGGGTCTTGCAGGGCATGATCCTGCCGTTGGAATAGGGCTAATGGAGCTTGCTTTATCTGCTGGTCTGCAGATGCGGGGGCAGCTGACCCACTGTTCACATTGGCTTCTGGCTGAGGAATGCTGAGCTTTGCAAAGAGCGTGAGAGCTCCCAGGCAGGCCTGCTTGGCGTCTTTGTCTGAACCGTACAGCCCCTGTCAAACATAATGGCGTGGTTGGATAAAACATGATGGTTTGGTTTGGTTGGATCAAACATGATGGTTTGGTTTGGTTAGGTAAACATGATGCCGTGGTCGGATAAAAAATTAGATCAGGAAGCAGGCTGCTCATCGTCTGCAGGCAGAGTAAACATGGGAAGTACAAACTTTACTACACGACACTCCTGAGTACAGAATGCTATCACATGAGTGTGGATAGCTCGCCGACATGCCAAGGTCCAGGGACGGGGGAGGGACGTGTGTGCAGATGCATGGACTGCATGGATACCCCCACCCCACTCCAAACACACACCACCCTTCACCCACACCCCCACCACCATTACCCCCCCCACACACTCCCACCCCCACCCCCCCCACACACACACACAATTGTGCAGGAAATATCTCACGTTTAACATGCCAAGCACAACAATTCTCAAGCACAACATGATCAATCCATTAAGCTATTTAAGCAGTTTAGCCCTGGCAGATCTTGAGGTCTGAGACGGAAACAGTGATAAAGCAGAGCAGGCCAAATTGCAATTGAGGGGATGAATCGGGTTCAGAGGTCAGACTACGTAATTATTCTGAGGCCAAATCTCCCAAAATTCTCCCAGAATTCTCAGATTCCAGGCCAACTTACGGAGGGGATTTTCTTACGGGGGAGATACGAAATCCAAGGTCCGACTTTTTTTTGTAAAACAACTCCCTAATCATCCCCTGAATTGCTATGTGTAACCAGGCTCTTACCAGGTTGTGCAACGTTTTCCCATTCCAGATACATGCGCCGGACTGGTGATCCTGTTTGTACAAGGCGCCCACCACGTCAGGCCCATCAGATGGGATTACACTATCTATTGTAGCTCCTACAGGAAGGTTGGACTGGATCGAACTAAAGATTGTTGAGGTGGAGGGAGCAGAAGGAGCGTCAGCTTGTCCACTTCTGCTCGCAGGTTGCTGTGCTTGTTGCCGGTCCAAGCCAAGGTGTGGCTGGAATGTAGGCAGGACCTGCGGCTGCAGTTGTTGCTGCGGCTGAGACATCGAGTGCATCAGGTGCATCGGCTGTTGAAGTATAAGCAAAGGGTTCTGGCTATTAGGCTGGTGGGCCATTGGGTTCTGAAGTTGAAGGACACGAGCCTGATGTACTGGCTGGAGGGAGGAGGGGAGCTGATTGGCGTGAGAATGCATCAATGGAACAGCCTGAGGTAAGCCCACTGAGGGGGGTCTGACAATCTGAGTCTGTCCTGGTGAGTCTTTCCTTCTCCCAGTGTCCTGCACAGATGGATGAATGAATCTCGCAAGTGCTTGCAGTGCTATCTCGGCAGTCCCCTTGTCGGTGCCAGTAATGCCCGCTGGGTCATCCGAGGCAGGAAGGTCGCCTTGTTTGCTTCGCTGCCTTCGCTGCTTGGTTGGGTTGCAAGCAGTGAGCAAAAGGGACTCTACCAGAGCATCTGGGAGCACTTGCCCTTGGGCATCCAAGTAGTCCTGAACATTGTAATTGATACGGGCTTTGGGCCCTCGGACTCGAACAGCAGCCTTGTCGAAGACACGGGCAGCCTCTTCTTGCGCGTCATACGAGCCAAGATAGAGGTAGCGCCCGTTTGAATTAATAGCAGCTTGCCAGCGTTTGTTCTTCTTATTCCAGCACACACCTGGGATGAGCGCGATGAGCAGTAACAGATAAAAAATGAGAGAAGTAGAAGCAGATACAGCACTAGCAGACATGCGGGAGCACCAAATGGTCCACCCCCCAAAATTAACTGCTACACACCTCTAAATTTCGAAGTCAGGACCTTCTTGGTGGAAAAAGCTATAGCCTTTATGTTGTAAAGAGAAGGCTCGAGCCCCTCTTCCTCTTGTCCGAACTCGTCATCCATCTCATCATTTTCTCCATTCGGATCGCTCATTTCAGAAAAAAAGGGAAAGTGAGCTATGGTTGGCTGAACACACCTAGAAAATAGGCAAGCGTGTGGACGGACGGTTTAGTAAAGCGCACTCTATATTTTTCGCGCTTGCGAAAGTAGTCACAGCAGACAGGAAAAACACATAAGAGACTTGACGAATAGGGGGAAGTGGATTTAGTTTCTACATCAAAGATCCGTGCTGAAGGGTCATATCTCGGGAATGATGAAGGCAAGCGCAGCACCGATACGCACGGTTCAGAACAGTAAGGGAAATTGGCACGGTACTGATACTGAGGACGGAAGTTGTGTTGTGTACTTCTATGTATATCGGTGTGTCGGGTATATTGAGCTTACCCATCGTAAGGGGAAGACCGATACCGTTATACCATGCGCACAGCACAAATCGGGTGGCTTTTAGCGAGTATCTTGTCGGATTGGCGGGACAACGTTTTCCCCATGTTGCGTAGAGCAGAAACCATATACTTGATACACAATACTGTCATAAGTCCGATTCCCTTTCACTTGACCACGTCAAGCGTTTGGAGCCCAGTAGGGCACCTGAAAATGTCCATACATCGTCATGCTGTGATGCAGCAATTGAGGTTGGAAGGTGGAAGGCCACTGGTGGTTCTGTTATCATGTACCATCGCACACGTGCTTCACAGCGAGCTCGTTCGCCATCTCCTGGCATGTGTCCCTCTAACACCCTGCGTCTAATGCCAAGCCACCTCAAGCCACTTGCACCCTGGCACATGAAGCTGTTCTTTACTGCATGTGTACACCTTGCAGCCCCCCCCCCCCCCCACCCCCACCACCACCACCACCACACACACACACACACACACACACACACACACACACCACCACGCAACCAACCAGCAAACCAACCCATACTAAAACCCAAGCAATGTGTACAGTTTTATTTGTGTACGTGTGGATAGGTGGGTTGTTAGGCGAATGCTTGGCTTGCATGGTGGGTGGATGACCTTAAATGGGTTTAAATTGCCAAATGAGTGCATGGATGGCGGCTTTTTGGATATTTGAAACATGGATTGGCGGGTGGGTGGGAGGGTGCATGGATGGGTGGATGGATATGTGTTTGGCTGCAACTGTTGATGTGTGCACATATGAATGCATGCCTCGGGAGCATATGAATACATGGACCGCTGGGTGTGTTCATGGGTGGGTATGTGAACACGTGTTTGAATCAACGAGTGCTTGACAGAGCGCATGGAGGGTCATGTAGATTGGTGGATGCATGGATGATCTTGTGGATGGCCGGAGGATCAGGACGGTGTCTGCAAGAGGTAGGTGGACGAATAAATGGATGGGGCTGTGCATGATTGGGTAGACACAGAAGTGAGTGGGAATACGTATATGGGTGGGTGGGCACGTGGATGCATGGAATAGATAATGCAATGGTGCATAGATTGCTGGCTGATTAGGAGGCTGCGTGGATAGATGGATGAATGCCGATTTAATGCTTGGGTGCATGGATGAATAGATGCATGAATGTCGATTCGCAGGCTTTGGTGCAAGCATGTGTGCGTTTGGGCATGAGAGGGTGGATGGATGCATGCATGCACAGATGAGTATTGGAGTGTATCAGTGTGTTGAATGGTGGATGGGAGTGAAAGGGTTAGTGCCTAGGTGGATGTGATGTGTGGGTGGGTGGGTGGGTGGGTGGGTGGTGGGGGGGGGGAGATAAATATAAGTGCTGACGAATACCGGTTATTCAGAGTGTGCCTATGTAGGTGGATACAGCGCTGAGCTGTTATTGTAACATACACACTAGCTGTGTAATTGACAACTAGGTTCGAACTTTATCTTGTCAATCGGGACTCTTAGGGTTCAGTCGTTGCACGCACTGGGCCTAAAATAGGCGAGACCCATGGAAGGTGGTCACATGGGTGTCTCGTCCATGGTGTATTATTGGCTACGACAATGACCCGCACATAAGAATAGGCTAGACAGCTGTGTAGCCAACTTGAGTGGGGGATTGTTTGACGTGGCAAGGTGGCAAGGAGCCAAGAACTTGAACTTGAACTTGTTAACGTGGCTCCAACTTTGGTCGTGGGTTTTTCGTGGGTTGGTCGTTTGGTCGTGGGTTGGTAGTGCGCCTACTTTGCATATTGCAGGAGGGGCGCCACCATTCGAACTGAATCCTCCGGGTCGCTGGTTGGTGTCAGGAGACCCACCTCCTGGGGTGAAAGTCCTTTCACTGCTTTAAAAAAAACTTGACCTTATAAGGCTGCTTGCCATCTTCAGTAGTAAAATAACAAATTTAAATTATTATTATCTTACCCGGATCTTACCACAAAAGATCGTTCTCGGAAGAAACCTCAACAGAATGTTCGTGGGCATCCCCAAGGATGCTAATCTCGGTGCAAGGAGCCAAGGACTGGGTATGCACATATATCATGCTGAAGACACAGTCACCCTACGTGAGTACATAACCTTGTGTTCCGATGGTCAACACTTGGGGTGCTTTGGTCAAACAAATGCCCCAAACGGCCGAACCTGGCCCATTGCAGAGGTTTCCATAAAATATGCGGGCGGGGGGGTCAATTGTCACATTCTCTGCGCACAACGCTCAGAAGGGCGGGGGATTTGCATATCGAAGAGTAGGGTACGCCGGGGGTACGCACAGCGTGGGGTATGAACCAGACTCTGGTATGAACCATCCAGTATTAAGGACGGTGAGTACGACCAGATGCCCGTGTTCCGCAAGCTGCTCAGCCGATTGATAGCATCTACTATATCGATGAAGAGAGGATGGACAATCTTCAGGGTAAGGCAGGAGGGGTACTGGGCATGGACATGTGCAACTCGTAAGGTCGGGTTGAAGGGTAGCTGGCGAGAGCTGACGCAGTAAGCAGTACGAATCGCTGTCCTCCACCTTCTTCATAACTCCGTGTCAGCTCGGCTCTTGAGCACAAATCTCGGCAGCTCGACGTGATACTTGCCTTGAAAACTCTCTGCTCGTTGAAATCTGTCTAAATTTGCCAGTCTTTTGCACTCCTCGCAACTCCCGATACCTCAACTACGAAATCGCCTCAAGCGGAATCTGCAGTTGCAGCTCTGAATTGTGTTCGAATATTATTAGCACCTCTGGTCGCAAGCGATCGAAATGAGACGGGCACCGTCTGAGGTGGTCCTGAACAAGAATGTGAACTGGCTGAATCATCCAGCTGCATGGGCATGGTACATTGGTTCAGTGCTGCTCTGCTGGCTTCTTGTTTCGGCACTTCTGGATGATTCCGGTCTTTCCTGGACCTACACTCATCTGATTCATGGAGTAATAACCTACTACCTTCTACATTGGACAAAAGGAACGCCTTTCGTGTGAGTGCCCAATTTGAAGTGCTTGCATGAAACATGAGTGGCTATTAGATGAAAGGAGCATACGGCTTTCTTTCTCAGATCCTCTGGTTTTCACTCTCTGCACTTAGCACAGGCTAATATTAGCTGTTTAGCTTCCTCTCGCTCATCAAGAGTAGTCATGCCCTTGCAAAACCTATTGTGGTCTGGGGTGCACAACTGCCCCAACACCACTCTCTTGCTTTGCTTGCCTAGAATTTGGTGTCAGCCATTGTTTTCTTCATCAACCATGCCTTTGCGTGCCCAAACCTATCAGCTTCTTGACTGGCCACATATTGGCCTACAAGGCTGTGCTGCCCAGTATCAGCCAACAAACAGTCTGGCTGTGTGAACTGCATGCTGTCTTATATCAGGCCTTCTGTTAGTTAATACTTTCATTGAAGCTGTATGCACGGCATTGTCACAAGTTCAGCAAATAGGTCCACCCAAATTGAACAAAACAACTCCAATCACATTCTTAATTTTAGTCTCACTCTGTTGGCAGCACACTGGATAACGCACAGTTCCAGAACATGCATATTTGCCATTTGATCTCCTACAATCCATCTGCCTTATCGAGTTTGGTTCTGTGTCTCTGTAACGGGTGACCAGGACATTAACATGAGGAAAGTGTGTCTACAACCACCCTTGCTTGTGCCCAACACGCCATTGCATTCATCCTATGGCAGTTACCTTGAATGGACAGACTGGATGCCCATGGATCCTTGCTCAAATGAAATAGTGTTTGAATGGACAGAAAGGAATGAACAGAAAGAATGCCCATGGATCCTTGCTCACGTGTAATAACGTTTGAATGGACAGAAAGGATGCCCATGGACCCTTGCTCGAGTGCATTAGTGTTTGAATGGATAGAATGATGCACATGGATCCTTGCTCCCGTGTATTAGTGCCCTTATGCATCATGCTACTGTTGTATCACGTGTGGTAACCGCTGGTGTTTATAGAAACTCTTAGCTTGGAAGATCTCCCTTGATTACTGAGTTGTCACACTGAGCTTGAAAGGTCTAAGGAACTTGAACTTGAACTTAGCAATATAGCTTTAGCCAGCAATTTGTCTGGGGTATGAGGTCTGAGGAACACTGAGCTGGCATTGACTCCCTTAGTCAAGTCCGCATCTCTGCTCTATTGCATGTGCCTTTCATGATGTACCTTGGTCTCTGAAAGCAGATCAGGGATCCTATATTTTAGAGTATCTCACTTTCTCATCTGCTTATCTCACTAGATCTATCCCCAGATGGGCCACGTACTGCTGGCACAAGAACCTGCAACTCACCTTTGGTTTGCCTTGGATGCATGTGCAGGGCGGAGGACATGGGCAAGTACGATCGACTGACCTTCTGGGAGCAGGTCGACGGCGGTCGTTATGCAACTCGAAATCGCTTACTGCTCACAGCCATGCCCGTAATTACATACATGGCGGCAACAAACATGGCGGACTTCAAGAGACAGCCATTGGGTCTTAACCTGGTAGTAGTTGTGGTGTGCGTGATAGCCAAACTCCCACAGTTGCATAAAGTCCGTATTCTGGGAATTAACAAGTACTAAGCTAGCACCCACGATCCTTACTCTTCGATCACTGGCCATGCCATCAACCTCCCAGTTGGAAGGCGCCCCTCCGTATTAGTTTTAGTGGTGTATCAATGCCCTATCTAGGTGCATATACGTCCAGTAAAAGAAGCTACTTATTCGTAAGCAATCTTGGATTTATGGCTGCAAGATAAGTGTATTATAACACAGACAATCTGTACATACCGCTGTTGAATGTGATATATGCAGCTCTGGCCGCTTCATGATCACTGCATTTCGGTTTACAGTAGTGCAAGGGTAGTAGGGCAGGTCCTGGCCAGTAGTGGGGCAGGTCCTACCATGACACCTTCTGATGCGAATGTTCTTGCTGGCTGTACTTTTCTCGTAGTCCTGGCTGTACCCATATTGTATGCTTATCGCCAGAGGCCACGCCTCCCAAGGTCAACCTTACTATCCTTAGTTTTTCTTTTCGGAAGCAGCAGCTTCTAGGCAGATCCCTGAGCCAGCCACTGGGCAGAGCCCCGAGAAGAAGAAGAATTGTTACAAGCTTCTATACATAGCCACTGTTCAGAGCCCCAAGATTTCAGAAGTGCTGGAAAGCTAATTACGCCAGCTTCCAGATGCACTGCGGTACTCTCGGGTTGGCTGCGTAGCAAGCCAGGGGAGCTACCCAGAAGCTGATGCCCGTAGCCGATTAGAAAATCTATGTTACTTTCCTTTGGAGAATCAACAGCTTGATTGCCTTACAAGTCCCATGTTTGAAGGCTCAGGTGCATTGTTTCTGACTTTCGTGGTCAGGTCCAACTTAGCCTCAGACTTCGGCAAGAGAAGAATGTAAATAGATTGTAACAAGATAACATCGAACGATGTGTGCGTATAAATTATATGTCTGCATGAGTGCTTGCTACATACATGTATGCAGAAGTGCATGCACATACATCGCCGCGATGTTTCATGCAGATTGCACATGATTTGGTTTGGATTGAGTAGGATACTTTGTTCCAACCATGTGACGGTGTGACTGCAGGAAGGACGACAGTTGCCTTGCTCACTACTATTTATGCTACGCTCACAACATACTTGATATATTGTTCTGGACAACTTGTAACGGACGTTAATACGGGCTAATTTGGTAATGGTGTGTGTTGTGTGCTACGATGTGTAGTTCCCCTCTTGTCACTCTGCTTAATTGAAATTGAAATTGTTACATCCGTGTAATAACGTTACTCACAGGACGTGAAGTTAAGGACACCATAGCGTAAGCCGGAGCTAGCTATAGTCACCGTAGGGCCACCTCAGTAAAAAGAATCACCACCAATGCCTGACACCGTCAGGCACCGTGGCCACATTATGCCAGTGCAGCTTAATACGGGGTTTTTTCACCCCGGTTGGGAAGCACCAACACAATGCAGCTGGCAAGACGAAACCTCGGGGGGGGGGGGGGGGGGGGGGCACGGTCTGTGTGCTAGTCCCCGGGTATCGACCGGGGTGTGCTCCCATGAAACGTCTGCACTGTAAAATACTCTGAAAGCTAGTAATGGTTCTCTGCTTATTATGTATGCGTTCCTGTTACAGACATACAGCCCAACCAAGGGTAGCCAGATAGGCTAATATAGAGACTTGCCCAACATCGAACAATCAAAATCATCAGGTATGGATAACCATATGTGATATGTGTCTTATTGAACGAAACACTTCTTGAATTTGTCCCTGACGAATTGTAAACATTATGTGTACAACGGAGAGCATGAGTTCAAGTGTTTCGAATATATGTTGACTTCACGTTTATCACAATCTTAGCACTTCTCCATGCATTGTATCAGATACTTCCAGACAACAAATATGCCATCTGTGCCTCATGCCTGGTATCTGATCAGTGATCACATTCACCCACAAAAAACAACTAAACATGTATGTATCTGTCCAGCCATCCAGGCATTTCCATCCCACTATCCCAGCCCAACTCACCTCCACCTAACGATTCATCAATCGACCATTTAGAGTTTCTACATGGTGTATCTACATGGATATATTTTACAGTCCAGGGGTAGCCAAATAGGCCTTTTTGACAAGGCTGTTCAAGGCTATTCTTAGTTTTCATCATTTTAGTTACTTCCATTTTAATACATTCCGGACTTTTAGGTGCTCATGCCGGCATAATGTTATAGTTTGATGTAGCCTTGTGTTTGAGGCAGATTTGTTTGGGGGGCGGCCATTCATATAATTTATACATTACATGTATTGACACATTTATAAAGTACATAGTATGATTATCGGTACTAAATTAAAGGCAGAACTCATGTGAAGTCAAAATATCCTTCACAAATTGTTGTGCCTATTCGCCTGCATATGTTGCTGCTCAGGATTGTATTGCCCTTCTGTTTCAGTTTAAATGTGGCTGATATTTGGCTTGGATCTGAGAGAGTTGGTTACATAGCAGAGCACACACAAACACACACAGCAGTTCGGCGCATCTTTCGATAGAGCGGGTACTCTAATTATACTTCCATCAATCCAACTGTAGCTTTGAAGCAATTACGGTATATAATCTTTTGACAAGGGACTTGCCCAACCTTCAAACCAGGAAAGTAGCTTAAAAAACTAGCACTGGTGAATAAATACCCAACAAATCTTAAACGGGGGCCCGGAGTTCGTGATATGCAGATAATTTGCTTAAATTTAAAATACACAATGTATTGATGTTCTAAATGCATTGATGGATATGTCAGATATCATCATACCAAATCGTCAACCTTAAGCATATTCTGAAATGGTTCAAATACGACGTATGGCATCAACATCCGTACAACTGTATCTTCTTATCATTCCAGACAATTCTGATCAACTATTTTTAATAATTTTCAACATCTGTTCACTATCTTTTAATTTCGATCCAGCAAAATAAATGATGAAATAAATACACAGGAATGACAGGAGTCTCCACACATTAGCTACCACGAAGGACAGCCACCCAAATGGGCATATAGGAATAAAACCGAGTAACGTACTCATGGATGCATCCATACTTGAGTTTTTTTTCTGAGCTTAGCAGCCACGCACTGTCAGAGTAGAAAGTGGGCATAGAGAAGACAGTTGTTAACTTGTCGCGTGCTATAATATATATGAGCACTATCCCCTTGTAACACTGATGTTGACTTGACAGCTGAGGCCAACTGGGTGCCTGTAGCTCCCAGCCAGCACTAACAGAAATACGTGCTGCACTTCTACTAGCGCATTGTATTGTGCACTTGACTAATGGTACTCAACTGCGTGTGACAAACTGACAATGATTTTGCTGTATACCGTATATATCGATAAAGCCACGCAGCAAGAGGCCTGTATCTATCTGGAGACTGGAGGATTGACCAATCAAATTCAATTGTAGTGTGAAAAATATTGTTAAATGATTCTCAAGATTGCTCAAGGCTATCTCAGCACGGCAGTACTTGCTTATTGCTTATTTACTTCCATTCATACACACCGGATACATGCATCATGTTACATTATCGGCACCAGTACTATTGGACCCACGGGTCTTTCCAAATAACGCTATATATAAATGAATGCAATCCCAGGGCTTGCCTGTCCTGGCCACCAGTATCCCAGGGGAGTCACTGGCCAGTGTAGGGGTAGTGGTGTGATTGGTCGTGCGTAGGTCGTTTGGTCGTGGGTTGGTCGTTTGGTCGTGGGTTGGTAATTATGGAACACTCTATTAGTACCTACATCCTTGTGATTGTAGGAGTGGCTCCACGTTTGACATCGACAAAATCCTCTGTGTCTAGCTCTAAGGCTCGTGAAAGGAGATCCATCATTTGGGTGGGAATCTTATTGTTATCCAGCAGCTGGGTGCATAGCAGGTACTGATAGCCCAAAGAAGGCGTTGTGGGGGAGTTGGTGAGCACGACCAGCCCACCTCGACAAAGATCTGGACTTCTGGGTTGACCAACGCACGACGAGGAAAGGAAAGGATCGTGGCGTGATTGGATCAGGGTTGTTCAGGAGGACCCCCAGCTCTGCGTCCTGAGACGCAACACATTTTACAGCCTGCGTCCTGAGACGCAACCAATTTCATGGCCTGCGTCCCGAGACGCAACCGACCCAAAACCGACCCATAACCGACCCATAGCCTACGTCCAGCGACGCCACCACTGAACCCTCTCAAGATGCAACGGAACCTTCGATGTTGCGTCTGCGACGCAGGACGCAACGTCCTGAACAACCCTGGCGTGGGTCCTACAGGTCGAGGGCGATCTAGAGAACTAGAACAACAATTTGGTTGTACCGCCCAGTACGCCCAGTCGGCGTGGATCTATCTGGAGTACGCTTTGGGTTACAGTCGAGGGGCCACCCTAGTTTAGACGGTACAACTTCTTAACTTTCCACAAAGACTCATCACTGACGGCGGTATCTCCCCTTTCTAATTTCCGTGTCTTTACTTCGAGCAGTGGTATCTGCTTAACCCGGCATTCTCGCCAGATAAGAAGAGAGAACTTGCAAGATGGTTAAGTTCACGATGGAGGTGAGCTACGCACTTGTGCCACTTGAGACATTTGCGCCACCTGCCCACTGCTACCTACTCTCGCCGTGAAAGATTTCCGCAAACCTAGGCCACTTCTAATGACACTACCCCTCCCCTTGCTGCGCACAGGAGATCCGTGGTACGTGGCAAAGTTTTTACGACGGTTGACGGTGTCTGCGCCCGCCCGAGGCTAGCCCGGTTCTAGCTTGTGCAGTAGTGGTTAATCGTATGCTCTTCGCTCTAGCTGAAAAACTGCCCAGGTTCACTATCATGATTTGACGATATCCCCCCCTTTGCAGCTCTGATGGACAAGAAGAACAACATCAGAAACATGTCCGTCATTGCTCATGTGGACCATGGTGGGTTGCTGCCTCCTTTCTCGCGTGTGCTGTAGCTTCCAAGATTCTTGAGCTTATGTCGCCTCTCTTTCGGAAAATTTGCAGGAAAGTCTACTCTGACCGACTCCCTAGTCGCTGCTGCGGGAATCATGTCTGTTGATCAGGTATGTCTTGGCAATGACCCGTCCAAGTAAAATAGCAGCAGCCATAATTAGTCGGCACGATTTGATGCTTGTTTGGTGCCTTGCGCAGAGAATGCTTGTTGTCGGTTCAGATCTGCGAGTGAGTCCATGATCTGTTCTAACCGAGGTTACCCGCTTTTGTGATGATGCAGGCAGGAGACATGCGCCTTACTGATACCCGCAAGGACGAGCAGGAGCGTGGTATCACCATCAAGTCTACTGGTATCTCCCTCTACTACGTGGTAAGGTTACCTTCGGAAAATACGCGAATGATATCTCGCTTGACCCAGCCCCCCTCCCTACTGAATTTCTCTGTGTTGCTTACATGCATGTGTAGATGTCTGAGCTGGAACTGAAGGCCTTCGATGGTGTGCGTGACGGAAACGATTATCTGGTGAACCTGATCGATTCCCCCGGTCACGTTGATTTCTCGTCCGAGGTAACTGCCGCTCTTCGTATCACTGACGGAGCTCTCGTGGTTGTGGATTGCGTGGAGGGCGTTTGCGTGCAGACGGAGACGGTGTTGCGCCAGGCTCTTACTGAGCGCATCCGACCCGTGCTCACTGTGAACAAGATGGATCGCTGCTTCTTGGAGCTCATGCTTGGTGGTGAGGAGGCTTACACCACCTACCTGCGTGTCATTGAGAACGCCAATGTGCTGATGGCTACCTACCAGGATGAGGCCATGGGTGACCTGCAGGTGTACCCTGAGAAGGGTACTGTCTCCTTCTCTGCTGGTCTCCACGGCTGGGCATTCACCATGACCACCTTCAGCAGGATGTATGCTGCCAAGTTCGGCATTGCTGAGGAGAAGATGGTTCAGAAGCTGTGGGGTGAGAACTTCTTTGACCCCATGACTAAGAAGTGGACCACCAAGCAGACTGATTCTAAGTCTTGCAAGCGTGGATTTGTACAGTTCATCTATGAGCCCATCAACACTGTTATCTCTCTGGCCATGCAAGACCAGAAGGACAAGCTCTTCCCTATGCTTGAGAAGCTGAACGTGCTGAAGCTGCTGAAGGCCGAGGACAAGGAGCTTGTTGGGAAGCCCCTGATGAAGCGTATTATGCAGTACTGGCTGCCCGCTTCCACTGCTCTCCTTGAGATGATTGTCTACCACCTGCCCTCACCTGCCAAGGCGCAGAAGTACCGAGTGGACACCCTCTATGAGGGCCCCTTGGATGATGTCTATGCCACTGCTATCCGTAACTGTGACGCTGATGGTCCTCTGATGCTGTACATCTCCAAGATGATTCCCTCCGCTGACTCTGGCCGCTTCTTCGCTTTTGGCCGTGTGTTCTCCGGAAAGGTTGCCACTGGCACCAAGGTCCGCATCATGGGCCCCAACTATGTCCCAGGTGAGCTTGCATGATTTCTGGGATTTCATCTTCACTGCTCCAATGATCGGTCATTTAAAATCAATTTTGACTATTTCCCTTAGCTGGTGTCACTAACAAGTCAACGTATTTTCATAGATCAGCTCTTGCTGCAGCAGACCAGGGGTAAGCTTGCTCATGCAACACCTTCTACAGGTGTACTGTCATTCGCTTCACTTCATGTACACCTGTATGCAGATCTCAAGTTTTGCCATTTACAGACTGGGCAACTGGCCCATTATACGATCAGGCCTTGAATTGATTTCTGACCAGAAGTGGCTCATTGTATGGTGTACCTGCGCACAGATTGTGTAGTGGCCAAACCCAATCACATCTCTTGTAAAGCTAATCTACTACATGTGAGCAAAGATGTCTCATATGCCATCAACAAAGACATGTTAATGAGCTCCCATTCACAGAACAAACCTTGCCCATCCAATCTGAATTCAACCCATTTTTCAGCTTCTAAATATTTTTGTTACGTTTTCTGCAGGTGAAAAGAAGGATCTCTACAACAAGGCAGTGCAGCGTACTGTGCTGTGCATGGGTCGTAAGCAAGAGGCTGTTGAGGACGTGCCTTGCGGTAACACAGTTGCCCTGGTCGGACTTGATCAGTTCATTGCCAAGACCGCCACCATTACCAACGAGGGTATGGTTGATGCCCACCCCCTGAAGGCCATGAAGTTCTCCGTGTCACCTGTTGTGCGTGTCGCTGTGGAGCCCAAGATTGCATCAGATCTGCCCAAGCTGGTTGAGGGATTGAAGCGTCTGTCCCGATCTGACCCCATGGTTCAGTGTATGATTGAGGAGACTGGAGAGCACATCATTGCTGGTGCTGGTGAGCTCCATCTGGAGATCTGCTTGTCTGACTTGCAGAATGACTTCATGGGCGGAGCTGAGCTCAGGGTAAGCCAACGCTGGTGTAGTTTCCCAGTACTTGTTGTGTGCCGACCCTGCCTGTAGCACACCCTTGGCTGCCACATACTACCTCAAAGCGTATATTCTGTTTCCCACCCTTGCTTTTTGGGTATTGTCACCCCTGTGCCCCCAGGTTTATTATAAATGCTGCATTGTATAGGTATTACATAGGCTGGTTATGAGAATCTTTTAGCAGCGCTCTTGAACTCTAACGTGAGAAAGACCCTACTTTCCAATACTTCCGCATGTGGTGGAGACAGAGGATCATTTGTGTTCATATGGTGCTTAAAAGTATGTCCATTGCAATGAGTTCTTGTGTGGCATGGTCATAATCTCCCCCAAAAGGGGATCAGTTGCTTTCTATTCAGTCCATGATTGTAGTACATGTGTTCTCCTGGAAGCAGCCGTTTAATTCCCGCAGCAAACGTAAGTCATGATTTTGACAGGCCCGGGACAAGGGCCCTAAGCCTTATTTCCTTGAGTAACCACATACACCATACATGCGTACAACTCGGAGATCACATATATTTCCAGGTACTTATCCATTCCCTGATCTTCTTCCTTGTCTTCAGGTGTCTGAGCCTGTTGTGGCCTTCCGTGAGACAGTCTCCAAGGTCTCCGACCACATCGTCATGTCCAAGTCTCCCAACAAGCATAACCGCTTGTACATGCAGGCCCAGCCTCTGGCTGATGGACTGGCTGAGGTTATTGATGAGGGCAAGGTGAGATTTTCCTGCTTCTCTCGACACAACTCGTGAACCAACTGCCAAGACTTGTGTTTCCTTAACCACTGAGAATTTGCGTGTATATGTGGGCTGATCCTGATGTAAGTAACACAGGACCTCGAACAATTATTGCCGATCGTCTTCATGAATGGGAGATGTGCATTGTATCCAGCAATAACGCATGTCACCACACCTGTTGGCAGACAAAACAATACACATCTTGCCATTCAGTTACATATCTATGGACCCCGGTACTCGCACACCGCACCCACCAGGTTGTGTAAGTTCTGACACCATCTGCTGAGGCAGGCATGATAAAATACACACCTTGCCACTCTCGGTTATCGCACCTGGCGGGTTGTGTGCATGTAGCTTTATATTCTCCCACCACTCAGTAGGGTTTCCTAACATATTTGCAGCGTCCATCGAGAGTGCCACACAGTCTTTTTGTCAGAGACTGCACTGCCTCACTTCAACAGCTTCACCTCATCCCACAGCCTAAAAGACCACGTTAGACTTGCAACAATTCTCAAAAGATAATAGTAGGGTAGTGTTTTCAAATTGATTTAATTATTGCTTGGCTTGATGTCTCTTAAATCTTTGATGGCAGATGAATGCATGCTGATAATTACTGATCCTTCTCCACCCCCCTGACTTGCGATTCAGATTGGCCCCCGTGATGACCCCAAGGCCCGCACCAAGATGCTGGTGGATGACTTCGGCTGGGACAAGGATCTGACCAAGAAGATTTGGTGCTTCGGCCCCGACACCCATGGCCCTAACATGTTTGTTGACATCACCAAGGGTGTGCAGTACCTGAATGAGATCAAGGACTCCGTCAACGCTGCCATGCAGTGGGCTTGCAAGGAGGGTGTCCTTGCTGAGGAGAACATGCGTGGTATCTCCTTCGAGATTGCTGACGTTGTGCTGCACGCTGATGCCATCCATCGTGGTGGAGGACAGATCATCCCCACCGCCCGCCGCTGCATGTACGCCTCTCAGCTGACTGCTGGACCCAGGCTGCTGGAGCCCCACTACCTGGTGGAGATCCAGACCCCTGAGAACGCTCTGGGTGGTATCTACTCCATCATGAACCAGAAGCGTGGTATGGTGTTCGAGGAGATGCAGCGCCCTGGTACACCTATGTACAACGTCAAGGCATACCTCCCTGTCATCGAGTCCTTCGGATTCACCGCTGCCCTCCGTGCTGCCACTGCTGGACAGGCCTTCCCCCAGTGTGTGTTTGACCATTGGGAGCTCATGAACGCTGATCCCCTTGAGTATGGATCACAAACACACAAGCTCGTCAGCGACATCCGTAAGCGCAAGGGCATCAAGCTGGAGGTCCAGCCTGTCAGTGAGTACGAGGACAAGCTATAATTGCTTGTGACGATGGATGGATGAGCATGCCTCTCCTCGCCTGAGATGAGGCGTATCCCTGTGTGAATTTCTGTACCGCCTCGGATCGCAGAGATAGTCAGTTATCCTTTGGACGTATGTAGTTGCAGAATGTAGCTCCATTCATTGCCCAAAATGAAATTCTGACTCTTGAAACTTAAGTTATGTGAGCACCTGGCTCAAAAGGGAAGGACACGTTCTATGGTGGTGTGTGTGCATCCCCCAGCAGCATATATTAACACCCAGCAGATGAAGGCTTTTTCTGTAATTGAATCAATCTGACCTTTGCAAGAATGGCGAAATAGTTTTGCCTCCGTATGTAAGACTCTTATGCTCCCAACATGTTGAGAAAGAAGCTGAACCTGGTTTACACGTCTCCAGCCAAGGCTGCTCGCTATCTTAGGAACTTGCACAATCAAATCTAAGCATTCCTAACGAACATATGTTTGACCATTATTTTCAAACAATCATTGAAAAGTAATGGCAACTGTGGACGTCCTCCACCTTTGAATTCCTCATTAAGTAACGCAGGCGAATAATTTTGTTCGCAGTTTGGGTTTCTGGTACCTTCTAGTTTTCAGTGAGGCTGTATATCATTCATATCCTACCAATATGTAACGGGTTTGCTGATGGATTTCCAACAGCTACGGGTTACAATTTAGCTGAAATATCATAACATGTGACAGTTACTGGAAACCATGAAAATTAGAAAACTCAGGATTCGAGGAAGATAGCATCGCCCTATCCTATCCTACCAATAGGCCTCTGTCAGTACACCAAAGAACCACACGACGTTCATCTTGTCTCGATTTCAGAATCACTAGGCTGAGTGGTCGTTACACTTGACCATAATATGCACTATGTGTATGTACATAGTCTAGCCACTTGGTTTGTGGAGCCTTTTTTTTTGTTCTTTCTTTGTTGTCCATGCCATGCAGACTTCCCTGCTAGAAGTCATGCATGCAACCCCCTTTCTCCAACTCACCGCACATGCATTCAGCTCTCTCGTGCCTGCGCAGCTGATGGGGAGCAGCAGAACTAGCCATTCAGCCAGCTGGGCAGCATGCAGCATGCTAACTAGGCATTCATGTAGGTGGGCAGCATGCATCCGGATGGACTTTCCTAGCTCTCCACACCAGGACCAGATATGCACATTGGGAATCGTAATGTTGCGAGCAAGCACATCCTAGCAGCAGGCCCAGGAGAGCTGTCCTGGGCAACTCTGCAAAGTAACCGTCTCTTGGAAAAGTCGGTGTTGAGTATGTTGACTTGAGTTGTGTCTCATACCTTCCACATACCTACCCACCAGATCTATCTATTGCCCCATCTATCTATTTATCGACCCACCATATATACTAATATACGTGTATGTTACAGTCCAGGGGTAGGCCAAAATGGCTAAAGGGACTTGCCCAACCGTGATAAGAAGGGCTTCAAAAGAAAAAGCATTGGTGAACTGAACCCCAATCAATCGTTTTACCGTCGGGGGGGCTGAGTTCGTGCTACAGTGATAATTAAATGATACAATACAGATACATTATAATTAAATCATCATCTCATCTGGGATGATAAATTAATTGTGCGGTTCTTACCGCATTTATATAAATTGTATTAAGTATTTCCGTCCTTCAAAGGAATCAGGATTCATGACCAGCTTCATGCTGGAGTCTTTTATCTACCAATCCAGGTTAGATTTTCATTTCTCAACAACAAATATCTATCCTCAGCCCATAACGGACATTAAATATATGAAATGCATATCATCTTCGATCACTCTGTGAAGTGATTAAATACGGCAATTTCCTGGGCATGGGCATATTAACCTGGTAAAACTGGGCATACAATGATAACTTATACTCCCAATTGGGACTGCATCCCATATTTACTGCAGACAGCGAGCATACTTAATAGTAGGACCATATTTACTCGCCAAGAGCGAGCAGTCTTCAGACTGCTAATAAGCTATTTTATAGCATCATCTGGACACTTCTATAAAATTTCTCATCAAACTAATACATGACTGCATTCTGTACTCAACAGTGTTCCCCGGTAAACTGTGGGTAGCGTCAACATTTACAGTCCGACGGGACGTAGCACAAGAGGTCATGACCCCTCAGCATGTACGCCTTCAGCGTCCCCATCATCCTTGCCAGTCGACCCACCCCCATCAGACAACCTGTCAGTCCATGCATCAGACAACTCCTCATCACAAGGCTGTGTATTGCAGTGCTCAAGCACGGACATTGGTCACCTAGCACAGGTCAGCCCATTGCGGTGTGCTTGCCTTAGTCAAGTGTGTGTAGGCGACACCTTCAAAGCTGATGCCAAGAATGCAGTGACATGATCAGGCATCATTAGTTGCCCCCCCCCTGGAACTAAGGAGCCTTGCAAGTTGAGATATAGTAACTCGGTGCAGTTTCCTGCCAAGTGGACAACAGTAGCCACAGGTGTATCTCTAACATCCAGGGCACACAACCTCACACACGAGGAAAGCGGGGAGAGGTCGTGAACTTTGGTTCTTCCTACGTACAGCGACTGCAGCGCAGTGCATGTCGACAGAGGCTGGAGGGAAGAGATACCTTCGCAGCCGCTGCTGTTGAGACGAGTGAGGGCGGTGCAAGATGACAGGGGTGCCAGATCAGCAACGTGAGATTCTCTCGCATCCAATGACCACAAGGTGGTCAAGCCAGCAAGGGGAGTGAGCTCTGAAACAAGGGTTTGACTACAGGTCAGGGTTCCCAGGGCAGTACATGCTGCGAGCGGGGTCAAGTCTGCCACACTGGTAGCACTACAAATGAGATCTTGTAGATTGCCACACCCTCTGAGCGGCGTGAGATTTGATATGCTGTTGTTGCTACAGTTAAGGTAGTGGAGCACACGAAGGGCACCTAAACCATCGAGGCTACCCAAGTTGCAGGACTTACAGACGAGGCGTTTCAGTGCAGTGCAAGCTGAGAGGGGTGAGAGGCTGCGCACTAGGGAGTTGCTGCAGTCGAGGGTGGACAGGGAGGAGCAGGTGGCCAGCGGTTGCAGGTCCCGTACTGCACACAGCACGCAGTGGAAGACCTCCAGGAGCACAAGCAAGGACAAGCCCTCCAAGCAGGTGACCTGGCTGCTATAGCTGATGTCTAGGAAGTTAAGGACGGTGCAAGCTGAGATTGGCACAAGGCTGGACACCCTCGTGGAAACACAGTGGAGGGAGGTCAAGTTAGTGCAGGGGGAAATGGGCATGAGGTCCTCTATGCTAGTATGGCTGATATCAAGCTCCTCAAGAGAGGTGCAAGATTGGAGAGGCGTGAGGCTTGTGACGTCCGAGGCACCTAGGTTGAGGACAGTGAGTGTGGTGAAGGTGGACAGAGGAACGAGGCAGCTGACCCTCGTGCTGTTGCAGAAGAGCTCCTGCAGACTGGTGCAGGTAGACAGGGGTTGGAGGCTGGCTATATGAGTTGAGTAGAGGTTCAGGGATTGCAGGGAAGAGCATGCTGCTAGTATACGTAGGTCAGCCACAGACGTCCCGCAGAGACTGAGGTTGCGGAGGGATGGCAACAGGGGCACATCAGACACGCGGTGGTTGCCATTGCAGGTCAGGGAAGTCAGGGAGGAGCAGGCATAGAGTGGAGATAGCGCTACCACTCCAGTATCTCCACAGTTTAGTTCTTCCAAGCACAGGCAGGCTGAGAGAGCGGACAGGTTCACAACGTCTGTGCTATTGCACAGGAGGACTCGGAGTGAGTCGGCGCACTTTACCAAGGGTGACAAGTCAGCCACTTTAGACATGGATACATCCAGGTATACGAGGTGGGGTGGGCAGCCATGTATATCGTTCAGCAGGCGCATGCCTGAGCATTTTAGGTATTGAAGAGAGATGCAAACTTGCAGGAGCTCCTCTGGCAGACTTTGTGGGCATCCAGCCTGGGCGCCACTGTCATCCCTAGGAACCCAGCTGAGCTGCTTGCAAACCTCGTCCACAGCATCCTTGAACCCTCGACACACAGCTCGCAAAGCATTCTTGTTTTTAACCACCTGGACGAGATGGCCCAGAACATCCCGAGGCAAACCGCTGAAGGGCGAATCTGAGGAACTCAAGGGCTCTAGATTATCTACGCTCATGGGACATACTACCGATTGCCAAGAAAAATCCATCCTTCGGGGAATCGGGGCTCGAGGCGCAGCTAGAAGGTAGATATTAAGGGGGTCGGGTAATTCGGTTGATATGCAGAGAAGCACATCCTAGTCACCCTTTCGCACGAATGTAGAATTTTGCCAATGTTAGCGACGGAGCGACAGGTGGCAACGGAAGCGAGTTAGTTACGAGACCGTTGGCTGACGTGCCAGGCTTCGTCCCGGTCGTACACACCAGAGACTGTACACACAGACGGACTAATGGGTAACCCTGGGGGCTCCGCTCCCTTGTAGAGGGGGCTCCGCCAAACATGTGAGGAAGCTAGAATCGTGAGGTGATAACACCCCATCCCACCCCACCCCCATTCACACACCAACGACGTAACACAAACAGTCCCAGATGGCCATCCCGCCGAAAATCCCGGAGGTAAAATTTTTGTCTTCTGCCTTACTGCTAGATCTAAACCGGCCCCCGATGGACTTGACAGCTGGCACGGATGAACGGTCAAAATGTAAGGGAGGCCTAGGCTAGGTGACGCCATGGTGAGTTGGGAAAAGGATGTAGAGGCAGGTATGGGGAAAAAGGAGAGTGTTACACCTTCAACAACGGTAACTTGTGTGCTTACCGGTATCTTTCCCTCGATTGCAATCGGATTCCATATAGCCTGTAAATGTGCCGAGATACCTCTCACCGACCCTGGACAACAAGACTGGTTTGAGTAGCGCCAATCGTCACTCCGTTCAAATAATCATGTCTGACTAAGTGACTACATCAAATCTCGTGGGGACTTGCACAGGTCAAAGTCCATGTCCCATGTGGTGATGAACGGCTAATCCTCTTGTTATAATGTTATGTTATCATCTCTAGAGTCTAGACTAGCCCACCCTAATTATTGGCAAATGTCATTTCCCCCCTAAAAGTGGGTCTCAGAACAGCATGGCAAAACTAGCTTGGCAAAGGGGTCTATGGCTTTGTCTGTCTCAAGCTCATACCTGAAATCCAGTTGGAAAATGGTCTTATGTTCTTGTTATATTTCCTTGCTACATGCTCACCAAGTAGTCTGCCCAAGCTTGCTGTACAACCATGTAACAGTTCAAATCAAGAGCATGAAACTTGCTAGGGCTTAGTAGCCAGACCGGTACATGACTCCAGCCAGAAATCTGGCTGGAGCCACATAACCAAGTTCAAGGTCAACTGGTCAAGTACCGGTACATGTACACAAAGTAGTCTGCCCAAGCTTGCTGAAAATAAAACCATGTAGCAATTCAAATCAGGAACATTTAACTTGCTAGGGCCTAGTAGAAAGAGTACCATGGCAAGTTGGCAACCCTAACTTGGAAAAGGCCAACCACATGGAGTGGCCTCAAGCTGGATCCCCAATCCGGTTTGGCAAAGGGTCGTTTGCCAAACCGTTTGCCAATACTAAAGGTAATATATATTAAACGGTAATATATATCGGGTTTGATAAGTTTATGATTAACAACTACAGGTTTCAATTTAGCTTATGTCTTCTTGACATTAACTATTAACAAGATGTGAGCAGTAATAGAGACTACAAAAAAACTCAAAAATGAAATACGATTTTTTGAAAACTCTGAATTCGAGGATTCGAGGAAGAGAGCATCTCCTACTAATACAACAACACAATGAGACAACAAAGATACAGAAAACGCAATTAAATCCACACTGCAAGTCTCCTCCTCCCCCCACCCCCCATCCCACCTGATCGAGCCTCGGGCCATAAATGTCGTCATTGCACCCTCGATTCCCTCGACTGCACCACCGCCTAGCGGCTAGCCAGCAATTGGACTCGCTGGGACCAGGAAATTGCCAGAAAGCATGCCACGGGGACCCCTCATATCTACTGCACTAATGGCGGTACATTTCCCTCGCCTCCAGTAATGCTGAGACCCCTACGCTTTCTTTGCCGCGTCTCTATATCACATACACGTGCAACCCAGCGAGCCCTTGCAGCACAACCAAACCTAGCTTTCTCACTCGGAAATTTAAATAAGCGAGGTTTCAAGAGCCTCTGTGTTGGCCTTTGATTTCCATTGTGGACCGACTCTCTCGTAGTAGCGGCTTTCGAATTTACACTCCTTCGTCGGCATGAAGGTGCGACTTTTTTAATGACGCACCATGCTCGTGTTTGACTCAAAACGCCGAAAGCTCAACCAGGTCAGATCTGTCCCGTCGCGCAGGTTCGACTTACTAGTCGCATAGTGCTGCTATGCTTTGTGGCATTGATTCATGCAGCTGCAGGAGCAGCCACGGATCAGGTTGATGGTGAGATCCCACATAAGTAAATATCTGTCTCATTTGCAGGTGCTGGTGCTGGCGTGGTATGATGATTTTGTTCTTAGTGTGCTTAGTTCAAGGCTAGATAGAGAAGGGATACATACTAAGAAAGGGAGGGGCACATGAATGTTGTATTGCATCCTAGTTGAAGGTCAGAGTCAAGCAATACGACTAAGAGAACAATCAGGCATGAGGCAAGGAGTGTTCTTATCAACAGAACATACTCAACCACTGCAACTGAATAGACATCTGATCAGACGTTCTTTCAGGTGCAATGGTTGAGTATGTTCCGCTTACAGCCCTACCTCGTACAGAGCTTACATCCTTGTTGACACATGCCCCACCCTTCTATCTCTTTGCATTACTTTGGCTAGCTTCCACTGCCCTGCATGCACCTGCTTCCATGCTCTGGCAACTACAACCTGGACTGTAAAAAAAGTCACACATACGGTCATACGGACACATTCTCAAAACCTGAACGACCATTCCTGACCCCTAAATCACACCTAACTACAAGCAGAGCACCAGGCTTAGCCATGATGAGCAAAAACGTCCGTGCGTGTGTCCGTCCGTCCGTCTGTCACCAACTACTTTTTCAGGTTTCACTTCAAATCACAAAAAAACGAAACTTTATTTGAGATATACAAATTATAATACTTATTGAGACCGGACATATTCTCACGAGACCACATACGAGCATCGCAATTCAAGATAAGGAGCTAAGGTTTGTGCTTTTTGGGCCAAAAGCTACAAATATCGGGTAACATTTTTCATCATTTCAAATTCGTACCATCCAATCATGTGGGCATGCATAGGTTTGGGAACGGAATGAGCAAACTAAGCCAACCGAAACTAAACTGACTTTAATTAAGCTGGACAGAGCTGAACTGAACTGAACTGAAATCAACTGACGGTTTTCCAAAATTGGCTTCCTACCCACAACACAGCTGAACCTGAACCCAAACCTCAATCTCAACCAACTATGCTGCTGCACCACGCCCTCCCCACCACTTCCCACCACACCACACCCATCCCCATCCCCAGCCCCAGCAAAGGCAACGCTAGACTCAGCAAAGGCCCCAGCAAAGGCCATGCCGGACCCAGGAAAGCCCACAGCAAAGGCCACGCCTGACCCAGAAAAGCCCCCAGCAAAAGCCCCAGCCAAGGTCTCACAGAAGGTGAAACGTCAAAAGAAGGAAAAAGCCAAGATCAAAATTGTTGAATTTGCCCCAGAGGCTGAGGTAGAATTCGGAGATGATATTGACGATGCAGGTAGGACTCCTTGTACCTGAGCTTGTGCTTGTAAGCATTTGCTGTTTATTAGGTTTGGTGAAGTGTGGTGTCACGGAAGTGATGATGATGATGATGATGATGTCTTGGTACTTGGTTGCTGCTTGGTTGTTGGATGCTGGTAGCTGGGTCTTACTGGCCCATTGACCTCTTACTGGCCCATTGGCCTCATTGACATTCATTCATTCATTCACTCGCTCACTCACTTGTCCATTCGTTCGTTTGTTCAAGTGCCATTGGCTGCCCCCCCCCCCCCCCCCCCCCCCCCCCCCCCCCCCCCCCCCCCCCCCCCCCCCCCCCCTCAGGCAAATGCACTGAAGAGATCGACCTGCACTGCGAGGACATCGATGTGGAAGGCGAAGGGGCACTTGCTGGTTGTGTAAGTGACATCATTGCCCAGTCAGAAAATGGAGCTGGGCCGGATGGCTCAGGAGATATGGGTGCGTTGCCGAAGGGAGGGAGGAAGCTAGCCCGGGGTTTGCCAGCCCGGGGGTAACCGGTTACTCCTGAAGCCTAACCCCCCAAAACTCTTAACCCTAACCCCTAACCCCCACCCCCAGGCTGGCTAACCCCGGGCTAGCTTCCCCCCAGCGTTGCCAAGTGCCCATAGCTTTTATTTTCAGCTACGAGCAGCAGCTTCTAGGCAGCTTCTTGGCTTGGTAGCCAGGCGACCTAAAGCGCCATAGTGCATCTTGTAGCCGTCAGAACCAGCTATCCAGCACTATTGAAATCTTGGGGCTTACCCCAGTGGCTGGCTCAGGGAGCTGCCTAGAAGCTGCTGCTTGAAGCCGAAAAGAAAGGCTTTGCATGTCTGTCGATGATAAAGGAATAACTAACAGTATTGGAAAATGTTTTACATCCTGGAGGTACATACTAAAACGGCCTAGCAGCTGAAATACCTTGCAAATGATCCTGTGTGCTTTTTGTGTGCCGTCTGTTTGTCTTTGTGTGTTTGCTGTGTTCAAGCCAAAATCCTGTCCTCGTAACTGATGGGTGATGCAAAAGCCTGTTCCGTTGTACACTACTGCATGTGAGCCTGTTCCGTTGTACACTACTGCTCATCTATTGTTCCTGCCTCCCTCGCTGCCTGCCTTCCTGCCAGCTGGCCGGTCTCCCACTGCCCCTCCAATATATCTATCGCCAGTCCACTCCTTACCCCCCTGCCTCCCTGCCTCCCTGCCTGCCTCCTTGCCGCCTGGCTGGCCTAAAAATATACAGTTCACTCTCCGTATCTATATCGGTCATCTTGACCAGCATTGCATACTTCTGTGCCAACTCCTCCTTCAACTTCGCATGGTCTTGCTTCAGGTTTGCTTCAGGTTTGACCCCGCACTCCACACACACACACACACACACACACACACACACATACACACACACACACACACACACACGCACACGCACACGCACACGCACACGCACACGCACACACACACACGCCTACCTCAGGGCCTCTGTGCTTACTGATCTTATACTGTACAATGCAGGTTCTGTATCTGGTACCCTGAAGAAAAAACCTAAACTCATCTTAGGCGAATGTTTCAAAATGATCTTTATTCTAAGTATCTTGGCTGAGAGGTTTCGATAGTGCTTTGACGTGGTATTTTCTGCACTTTTGCTGTGTGATTTACTCTAAAAAAAACCTGTCACGAGTCCCCTACTCCCCGCCCCTCACCTACTGTACTGTACTTGCCACTGCTAATTAAGGGGGCCATCGGCACCCTTTATTTGGCTTGATAGGGTGCATTATGGGTGAAAAGGGGTGCCAAATGGGTGCATACAGGGTGCATTATGGGTAAAAGGGCTGCCACAGGGGTGCAGAATAAGGTGCATTATGGGTGAAAAGGGGTGCCAAATGGGTGCATAGAGGGTGCATTATGGGTGAAAGGGCTGCCACAGGGGTGCAGAATAAGGTGCAGAATAGGGTGCCGAAGACCCCCTTCATTTGCCGCGAGCCTGATCGTAGTAATGTTGGATTTATACCCGATAGCCGGCTCAGCCAGATTGACATATTCAATGCATACATATTCCGGGATGAGAAGCAATTATACATCTATCGCCGTGCACCTTTTCCGATACCATGCCGAATGGTCTAGTGGGGTCTTATATTTTACTCCTGCACTCACCTTCCCTTTCCCCGACAGAGTTGCTTGATGTGTCTGATAGATGCCGGAACAAGGTCTATGCCTTCAAGATCTCTCCTAAAACCCAAAACCTGAAACCCAAAACCCTGACCTACATTAGTCCCCTCTCCCCCCCCCCCCCCCCCCCCCCTCCCCTTCCCTAAATCCTGCACTCTCCTGCCCTTTCCCCGACAGAGCTGCCTGAGGTGTCTGATAGATGCCGGTACGAGGTCTATGCTTTCAAGATCTCTCTCCTAAAACCTTACACCCTAAACCCTGACCTATCACTAGTCCCTTCCCCCCCCCCCTCCTCCCCTCCCCTAACTCCTGCACTGTCCATCCCTTTCCTCATCAGAGCTGCCTGAGGTGTCTGATGAATGCCGGAACGAGGTATATGCCTTCAAGATATCTCGCGACTCCAACATCAATAAGAACATCCCACTTGGTAAGTGACAGCATAATTGATGTTTAGAACTTAGGCGGGAGATGCTGACCCACGACCAGGGATTTCCCCCGCTCTATATATAGCGATCGCTAGTTTTGACCCCGTTTCAGCGAAATGATCGCTATAAAAAAGAAAAAAAAGTCCCCCCCCCAAGAATGCACCTAAAAAGCTACAAATAGCTGTACAAAGCACTAAACGCTGTCCCTGGAGGAGGCCTAAAACCTTCAAGCTAGAAAAAAACCCACTTTCAGATTTGAAAAAAATAATTGCCCACGACCAATCACACCTGCACCACTGGCCCTACACTGACCAGTGACTCTTCGGCAATCAGTGTTGTTCTTTTCAGCTAAAAGCAGTAGCTTCTAGGCAGCTCCCCTGACTGTCTATTCAGCCAAAGCTAATGCAACCTAGTTTGCCTGGAAGCTGACAGAATCCGCTGTCCAGAACTGTCCTGGGGCTAAGCCCAGTCGCTGGCCCAGGGCCTAAAAGCTGCTGCTCGTAGCAGAAAAGGAAAACCATGCCGCAAACGTTCCCTCTACTCTAAGATGCGCATGTGTGATTGGTCATGAATTTGAAATTGGTTGCATGGGTCCAGCCTGCTAAGCCTGGCTTAGTGTGGCTGGCTGGCTCAGGGCTCAGAAGCTGCTGCTCGTAGCGGAAAAGGAAAACTATGCTGCGGGCGTTCCCTCTAAGGGGCGCATGTGTGGTTGGTCATGCATGTGTGGTGATTGGTCATGAATGTGTGATTGGTCATGAGCTTGAACTCGGTTGCATGGCTCTAGCCTGCTAAGCCTGGCTTAGTGTTGCTGGCTGGCACAGGGCCCAGAAGCTGCTGCTCGTAGCGGAAAAGGAAAACTATGCTGCAGGCGTTCCCTCTAAGGGGCGCATGTGTGGTTGGTCATGACTTTGAAATCGGTTGCATGGCTCCAGCCTGCCAAGCCTGGATTAGTGTGGCTGGATCAGGGCCTAGAAGCTGCTGCTCGTAGCGGAAAAGGAAAACTATGCTGCGGGCGTTCCCTCTAAGGGGCGCATGTGTGGTTGGTCATCCATGTGTGGTGATTGGTCATGAATGTGTGGTGATTGGTCATGAAAGTGTGATTGGTCGTGACTCATGAACTTGAACTCGGTTGCATGGCTCCAGCCTGTTAAGCTTGCTCGCTGTCTTCGGCAGGAACACCAACATTCAAACCATTTGACCAGGGGGGGGGGGGGGGGGGGGGGGGGGGGGGGGGGAGGGGGGGCAGGAAGACAGATTTTGGACTGCATCATCAATGCTATGTCCGATTGAGATGGGGGTTGGACTTGTGGAAGTTTCAGACAAAAGGAGGGGGGAAATAAAGTTGAAAACAAGTTTTTAACCCCCCCCCCCCCCCCCCCCCCCCCCCCCCCCCCCTAAAATGGGGGTCATTATAAAGATCTTTTCATGCCCTATGCCCCTATCCAATTATCCTCTTTCATCTTTTCAAGAGTTGCCCAAACGTGATTTATTGCCAAGTTAAGATTAGGGTCAAAAAACTATGGGGACCTTCCTATTCAACTTTATTTTGGATGCGAAAAAGAAGTTGTAATTGGATCCTGAGGATAAGATCTATTGAAAGCGATGATGAGGTGCAGGAGCTTATTTCCTGCCGCCCTCGCATTTGACTTGTCAAAACACACCTCATCCAATCTCATCATATAAGCATTGAAGTAAGTACTGATGATTAGGAGGGTCAATGTTTTTTTCTGACGACAGGTCGCCATTCCGCCGCTGCTTGGTGACGCATGAATCTGGCTAAACTAGTCAGAAATGCTCCCCTGGGCTCCGCGCTCCGCGGGGTTCAGGGGGCAGCGCGTTGCACAGCTCAATTTGCGACGCATCGCATGAAACAAATCACTACGGATGTTTTAATTATCCCAGTGCCCTACTGGACTACGAATGTGCCCATAGCTTGACAAAGTCGGGGGGGTTATAAATACATAAAGAAATGAAGAACAGCTTGACAAGTCGGGGGGGGGGGGGGGGGGGGGGGGGGGGGGGGGGGGGGGGGGGGGGATAATAAATAAAGACATAATTAAATAGATAAATAAATAACAGCTTGACAAAGTCGGGGTGGGAGGGAATAAATAAAGAAATACATGATTGAATAAATAAATAAAGAACAGCTTGACAAAGTAGGGGGGGGGGGGGGGGGGGGGGGGGGGGGGGGGGGGGGGGGGGGGGGGGGGAGGGAATAAATAAATACATATATAATAAAATAGATAAATAAGTAACAGGTTGACAAAGTCGGGGGGGGGAATAAATAAACAAATATATGATTGAATAAATAAATAAAGAACAGCTTGACAAAGTCGGGGGGAAATAAATAAATAAATAACAGCTTGGCTAAGTCAGGGGGTAATAAATAAATAAATGGCACGCCTTATTACAAGGCACGGGGTTGAGATGGCCAACCCGTTTGCTTGCTTTGTTAAACCGCTAACGTTGTTGATCATGGTTGGTGACACAGAAAATTTCATGATATGCCAGGTGACCCGAGAGATTCCCCTAGCCCCCATGTTGCTGGCAACCTTTAACTCATTGGTGTGATTTGGACCCCCCCCACACCCACACCCCTGGGCAGCTCTTCAGGTCTTCTACCCAAATCACTACCTGGACCACCCTCCCACCCACCTACCCACCCGCCCGCCCGCGCAGCTAAGGCCTGCACGAAAGATGCCGAGCAGTTTTGCAACTTGACCTGGTTCTTTGGACACAAAGCATTACATGTATTTAATTATGCATCACCTTACCCACTTACCCGCCCACTCACACAGCCAAGGCCTGCAAGACAGATGCTGAGAACCTAAACCTCCCACACCCCACCCACACACCTAAACCCACACCTGAACCCACACGTACACCTACACGTACACCCTGGGGTAACCCTTGGGGCCGCCTACCCAAATCACCACCTGGACCACCCACCCCACCCACCCACGCAGCCAAGGCCTACAGACAGATGCTGAGACCTGTGTAACGTGCCCCCCCCCCCCCCCCCCCCCCCCCCCCCTCTTCTCCATCCCTCCCCACTCGTCTATTCGATACTATTCATGTAGTCGAATTTAATCTTGATTTTTAAATAGGATCCACCACTTTACCTACCCACTTGCGCAGCCAAGGCCTGTAAGAAATATGCTGAGAACCTAAACCTCCCCCACCCCACACCCACACCCTCAACTACACCCTGGGGCAGCCCTTCGGACCGCCTACCCAAATCACCACCTGAACCGCCAACCCACCCGCCTGCGCAGCCAAGGCCTGCAAGATAGATGCCGAGAACCTGTGTAACGTGACCTGGTTCTCTGGACACAAAGCATTACATGTATTTAATTATCCATCACCTTACCCACTTACCCGCCTACTCACACAGCCAAGGCCTGCAAGACAGATGCTGAGAACTTAAACCTCCCACACCCTACCGCCACACCTACACCCTGGGGCGGCCCTTACTACCGCCTGCCCAAATCCATACCTGGACCACCCAACCACTCACCCACCTGCCCGCCCACTTGCGCAGCCAAGGCCTGCAAGACAGATGCTGAGAACCTAAACCTCCCACACCCCACCCCCACACCTACACCCGCACCCCACCCACTACCTAGACCACCCGCCCGGGCAGCCAAGGCCTGCAAGACAGATGCTGAGAACCTAAACCTCCCACCCCCCACCCCCACACTTACACCCACAACCCCACCCACCCACCCACCCACTACCTGGACCACCCTCCCCCGCGCAGCCAAGGCCTGCAAGACAGATGCTGAGAAACTAAAGCCTCCCACACCCCACCCCCACACCTACACCCCCACCCCACCCACCCACCCACCCACCCACCCACTACCTGGACCACCCGCCCGCGCAGCCAAGGCCTGCAAGACAGATGCTGAGAAACTAAACCTCCCACACCCACCCCCACACCTACACCCCACCCACCCACCCCCCAACCCACCCACTACCTGACCACCCGCCCGCGCAGCCAAGGCCTGCAAGACAGATGCTGAGAACTAAACCTCCCACACACCACCCCCACACCTACAACCCCCACCCCACCCACCCACCCACCCACCCACCCACTACCTGGACCACTCGCCCGCGCAGCCAAGGCCTGCAGACAGATGCTGAGAAACTAAACCTCCCAGACCCCATCCCCACACCTACAACCCCCACCCCACCCACCCACCCACCCACTACCTGGACACCCGCCCCGCAGCCAAGGCCTGCAAGACAGATCTGAGAACTAACCTCCCCCACCCCACCCCCGCACCTACACCCCACCCCACCCACCCAACCCACCCACCCACCCACTACCTGGACCACCCGCCCGCGCAGCCAAGGCCTTCAAGACAGATTCTGAGAAACTAAACCTTCACACCCCACCCCCACACCTACACCCCACCCCACCCCCCACTACCTGGACCACCCGCCCGCGCAGCCAAGGCCTGCAAGACAGATGCTGAGAAACCTAAACCTCCCACACCCCACCCCCACACCTACTCCCCCCCCCCACCCACCCACCCACCCACTACCTGGACCACCCGCCCGCGCAGCCAAGGCCTGCAAGACAGATGCTGAGAAACTAAACCTCCCACACCCCACCCCCACACCTACACCCCCACCCCACCCACCCACCCACCCACCCACTACCCTGGACCACCCGCCCGCGCAGCCAGGCCTGCAAGACAGATGCTGAGAAACTAAACCTCCCCACACCCATCCCCACACCTACACCCCCACCCCCACCCACCCACCCACCCACCCACCACTACCTGGACCACTCGCCCGCGCAGCCAAGGCCTGCAAGACAGATGCTGAGAACTAAACCTCCCAGACCCCATCCCACAACCTACAACCCACCCCACCCACCCACCACCCCACCCACTACCTGGACCACCCGCCCGCGCAGCCAAGGCCTGCAAGACAGATGCTGAGAAACTAAACCTCCCCACCCCACCCCCCACCTACAACCCCACCCCACCCACCCACCACCCACCCACCCACTACCTGGACCACCCGCCCGCGCAGCCAAGGCCTTCAAGACAGATGCTGAGAAACTAAACCTTCCACACCCCACCCCCACAACCTACACTCCCCACCCCACCCCCCCACCACTACCTGGACCACCCGCCCGCGCAGCCAGGCCTGCAAGACAATGCTGATAAACTTAAACCTCCCACACCCCCCACCGCCCCACCCACACACCTACCCCCCCACCCCACCCCCCCACCCACTACCTTGACACCCGCCCGCGCAGCCAAGGCCTTCAATACCGATTCTGGAAACTAACCTCCCACACCCCCCCCCACAACTACACCCCACCCCACCCACGCACCCACCCCCCCCCCACTACCTGGACACCCGCCGCGCAGCCAATGTCCTGCAAAACAATGCTGATAAAACTACACTCCCACCACCCCACCGCCCCCCCCACACCTACACCCCCACCCAACCCACCTCACCCGCCCACCCACTACCTGTACCCAGGACTAACCCAGCCCTGCGCCAGCATTCCTGCAAGACAGTATGCTGAAGAAACTAAAACCTCCCACACCGCCACCCCCACACCTACAACCCCCAACCCCACCCACCCACCCACCCACTACCTGGACCACCCTCCCGCGCAGCCAAGTCCTTCAAGACATATGCTGAAAAAACTAAAACACCTCCACACCCACCCCCCCAACACCTACACCCCCCCACCCCACCCCACCCACCCCCCACCCACCCACCCCCCACTACCTGACCACCCTCCCTCGCAGCCAATGGCTGCAATACAGATGCTGAGACTACACCTCCCCACACCCCACCCCCTACACCTACACCCCACCCACCCAACCCACCCACCCACCCCCCCACTACCTGGCCACCCTCCCGCGGCACGCCAGGCCTGCAAGGACAGATGCTTGATAACAAACACTCCACACACCCACCCCCAACTACAACAACCCCCACCCCACCCACCCACCCCCACCCACCCCTAACCTTGACACACCCGCCCGCGCAGCAATGCCTGCACGCCAGATGCTGAGAAACTAAACCTTCCCACCCCCCACCCCCACACCTACCCCCCCAACCCCCCCCCCCACCCCCCCACCCCACCCACCCACCCACCCACCCACTACCTGGACCACCCGCCCTCTCAGTCCAATGCCCTCAGGACCATTTCTGAGAAACTAAACCTCCCACAAACCCCCACAACCCCCCACACCTACAAAAACAAACCCCCACCCCACCCACCCACCCACCCACCCACCCACTCCACTACCTGGACCACCCCGCCCGCGCAGCCAAGGCCTGCAAGACAGATGCTGAGAAACTAAACCTCCCACACCCCACCCCCACACCTCACCCCCACCCCACCCACCCACCCACCGCCCCTAACCTGGACCACCCGCCCGCCAGCCAAGGGCTGCAAGACAGATTGCTGAGAACTAAACCTCCACACCCCACCACCCACACCTACACACCCCCACCCCACCCACCCACCACCCACCCACCCGCTACCTGGACCCACCCCGCCCGCGAGCCAAGGCCTGCAAGACAAGATGCTGAGAATTTGTGCAACGTGACCTGGTTCTTTGGATACAAGGTGGGACAGGTCATCAATTGCTTGAAGAAGAATGCCATCAAGACAAACGCTGGCTGCAAGAAGCAAATCTTTAAGGTTATGGAAGATGTGAGTTCACAATTGTGAAAAAATGTTAAAGTTTTTGGAAGATGTGTATTCTTGGGTGTGAAAATATGTTTAAGGTTTCGGAAGATGTATGTCATGACTGTGAAAACTTGTTTAAGGTTTGGCGTTTCAAAGCTTTTTATAGCTCTTAAGGGCCATTTAGGACCAACATTTTTTTATAATAGCGGCAAATTTGGGCCAAAACAGGGTCAGAAGTAGTGATCGCCCTACACAAATCTTTGGTAGAGGGGCCCATACATGCTGTACTTGCAGGGAACCACAATATGATGTCATATGATGCCGGCAGTCTTACTAGGCTAAAGCTACCATGTACATACAATATCATATGATGCAATTTGTATCATATCATATGATATCGTACTCGCCTTTGGTCAACATCACATGATATGCCGGTCCCTGTGTAGTGCAGATTCTCGCTCATGCTTGCAGAGTGCTCAAAAGTTTGATTTGATGTATAATATAACCGGATATTCCCAAATCTGAGCTAAATCTGCTGCCCCCCCCCCCCCCCCCCCCCCCCCCCCCTGCAGCAAGCGAACGATATCCGTGCGGACCCCACAACCCTAAACCCTAAACCCCCCTCCCCCCCCCTGCAGCAAGCGAACGATATCCGCGCGGACCCTGATCTGTGGGAGGCTTGCAAGGATGATGCTGATTCCCTGTGCAAGGATGTTAAGCCAGGGCGAGGCAGGATCCAAGGTTGCCTGGTGAGCTCTTGCTTATAATAATAATGAGATTATATTTGTCCTGGAGCCCTTAGGACTGTACATGTGCCTGCGGCTTGACAGAGTCTAGGGGGACTTGTGAACATCACGGGGAAAAAGAGTAAATTAATGGCATGATGTAGCAACTGAGATAATTAGAATCAGAGAATGCACAACATATTTAGGATTGTCAATAGCGTTCTGGTTCCATTTTTTTTTCAAATGTGAAAGTGTTTTTTCCTAGCTTCATGGTTCTAGGCCTCCTCCAGGGACAGCGTTTTAGTGCTTTTTGTAGCTTTTTGTAGCTTCTGGGGGCCATTTGTAGCTTCTGGGGGCCATTTGTAGCTTTTGGGGGCCATTTGTAGCTTCTGGGGGCCATTTGGCTTCTGGGGGGCATTTTTGTAACTTTTTGTGGCTTCTGGGGGCCATTTGGGGCAAAATAAAAAAACTTTTTTTACTTATGTTTTATAGCGATAATTTCTCCAAAACGTGGTCAAAACTAGTGATCGCTATATATAGCGAAAACAATATCCCTGCCTGTTTCCAAGGTTATCATGCGATGTAGCCTACGATGCCGATTCACTGAGCAAGGGTGTGAAACCAGGGTGTGGTAGGATCCAAGCTTGCCTGGTGAGCTCTTGCTTATGCTGTAGCAACTGAATATTTTGAATTGTGCAAGGGAGTGAAGCCAGGGTGTGGCAGGATCCAAGGTTGGCTGGCGAGCTCTTTTTTATTATTCCTGCAGCGTATGATGCCGATTCCCTGTGCTGTGTGAGGCCCAAACCATATTGAGTAGTGGTTGGCCCCAGTGTAAGCAAACGGGCTGGCCCCCTCAACCTCACGCCTTGTAATAAGGTCCAATATTTATTTATTTATTGTATCTGGTTGAGGCGGAACGTTTGAACAGCCTTCTCTGATACGCACTGTTAGACATGAAAGGAAATACATTAAAATGGATAACGGTGGTTGGCCCCTGTGCAAGCAAACGGGCTGGCCCCCTCAACCTTCCGCCTTGTAATAAGGGCCACTATTTATGTATTTAATATTTAGAAGGAATACAAAAGTAAGCCGCATTTGATTTCATCTTGACCTCCCCTACCGCTGCCCCCCCCCCCCCCCCAACACACACACATAGTCACTCAATCACTCACTCACTCACTCACCCACTCACTCATGCCCACCACACACACACACACACAGACGCACTCACTCACTCCCCCCCCCGACCCCCTCCCCCACCCACCCACCCAACCCCCTCCCCAACCCGGCTGCAGCGCGACAAGCACTTGCAGCTTTCATGGACTTGTGAGGAGCAGCTCTTCCACCAGGAAATGGACATGGCAGACGACATCCGACTCAGTGTCCGACTCTACGACCGCTGCATGCCTGACAAGCGCAAGGTTAGTGTCCACGCTTGTGTGCCATAGTTAAGCCCCCCTTCTCTCTCTCTCTCTCTCTCTCTCTCTCTCTCTCTCTCTCTCTCTCTCTCTCCCTCTCTCTCTCTCTCTCCCTCTCCCTCTCTCCCCCTCTCTCTCCCTCTCTGTCAACATCCAACTCAGTGTTCGACCTTACGACCGCTGCATGTCTGACAAGCGCAAGGTAAGGGTCCACGCTTGTGTGCCATAGTTAAGCCCCCCCTTCTCTCTCTCTCTCTCTCTCTCTCTCTCTCTCTCTCTCTCCCTCTCTCTCTCTCTCCCTCTCTCCCCCTCTCTCTCCCTCTCTGTCAACATCCAACTCAGTGTTCGACTCTACGACCGCTGCATGTCTGATAAGCGCAAGGTAAGGGTCCACGCTTGTGTGCCATAGTTAAGCCCCCCTTACCTCCATCAAGCCGCGGGCACATTTGGAGTCCAGTAGGACACCAGGAAAAGGGACATGGCAGACGACATCCGACTGAGTGTTCGACTCTACGGCCGCTGCATGTCTAACAAGCACAAGTTGAGTGCCCATTTTTCATTGATTGATCTCATTCATTGATTTACTGACCCCATGGATTCCTTGATTCATGAGTACTTCTGCGGCGTTGTGGAGCCAGGGAACTCTCGCACCAAGGAGTACTTGGTTGGTTCTTTCACCCCACCACAAACTACATTATATGATATGCGGTCCCTATTCATGTGCAGTTCAGCGATGTTGTGGAGCCAGGGAACGCTCACACTACTTGGTTGATTCTTTCACCCCACCACAAACTACATTATATGATATGCGGTCCCTATTCATGTGCAGTTCAGCGATGGTGTGGAGCCAGGGAACGCTCACACTACTTGGTTGATTCTTTCACCCCACCACAAACTAAATTATATGATAGGTGGTCCCTATTCATGTGCAGTTCAGCGATAGTGTTGAGCCAGGGAACGCTCGCACCACTTGATTGATTACTTCACTCCATTCGGTGTTTGATCTCATTCATTGATTCGCCAACCTCATGGATTCATTGATTCGTGTGCAGTTCTGCGGCGATGTGGAGCCAGGGAACTCTCACACTACTTGATTGATTTGTTGATGTGCCCTATTCATGTGCAGTTCTGCGGAACCTGATTTGTTGATGTCCTTATTCATGCGCAGTTCTGCGGGGATGTGGAGCCAGGGAACTCTCGCACTTCTCTATTGATTTGTTGATGTGCCCTATTCATGTGCAGTTCTGCGGAACCTGATTTGTTGATGTGCCCTATTCATGTGCAGTTCTGTGGCGATGTTGAGCCAGGGAACTCTCGCACCAAGGAGTGCTTGGAGCAGAACCGGGAGGACCTGTCCTCTCCATGCAGGGTGGAGATCGATAGCATGATTGAGCGACGTGTAAACGACTTCAGGCTGGACTCCAAGCTGCGCAATGCATGCGAGGACGAGATCTTCAACATGTGTGCATACTTTGGGGTGAGTGCCTGGAGGTGGGGGTGGGAATGCCTGGGGGGGAAAGCCTGGGGGGTGGTAGTTCCTAGGGGTGAGGGTGAGTGACGTACCTGGTGCAGATACTGCCAGCACAAACCGCTACCTTATATTGCTGCCCCATCCCCAACATTTAGCCCCCAGCCCTACCCTACACTTATGTCACTACACTACACTTACTGCACTACACTACATTCAATAGCATGATCGAGCGACGCGTAAACGACTTCAGGCTGGACTCTAAGCTGCGCAATGCAAGCGAGGACGAGATCTTTAACATGTGTGCTTACTTTGGGGTGAGTGCCTAGCCTTATTGGCTTCTATCACATTGTATTGTATTGTGGGGTGGCGATACAATCCCATGCAGGGTGGTGTTCATAGAATGATCAAGGGACGCGTATACCACTTCAGAGTTCACATTGGACTCTTAGCTGCGCAATGCATGCAAGGACGGGGTCTCCAACATGTGCGCCTACTGTGGGGTGAGTGCATTGCCTTATTGTATTGTATTGTGAGGTGGAGATACAATCCCATACAGGGTGGAAATTGATCGCATAATTAAGCGACGCGTACATGATTTCAGTTTTGAATCCAAGCTGCGCAATGCATGCGACGACGAGATCTTTAACATGTGTGCTTACATTGGGGTGAGTGCCTTGCCTTATTGGCTTCTTTTGTATTGTATTGTGGGGTGGAGATATAATCCCATGCAGGGTGGTGTTCATAGCATGATAAAGCGACGCGTACACCACTTCAGAGTTCAGATTGGACTCTTAGCTGCGCAATGCATGCAAGGACGGGATCTCCAACATGTGCGCCTACTGTGGGGTGAGTGCCTTGCCTTATTGTATTGTATTGTGGGGTGGAGATACAATCCCATACATGGTGGATATTCATAGCATTATTAAGCGACGCGTACATGGCTTCAACTTGAATCCAAGCTGCGAATGCATTTGAGGACGAGATCTTCAACATGTGTGCCTACTTTGGGGTATGTGCCTTGCTTTATGGGCTTCTAACGTATTGTTTTGTGGGGTGGGGTGGAGAAACAATCCCATACAGGGTGGAGGTTCATAGCATAATTAAGCGACGCGTGCATGACTTCAGTTTTGAATCCAAGCTGCGCAATGCCTGCGAGGACGAGATCTTCAACATGTGTGCCTACTTTGAGGTGGGTGCCTTGCCTTATTGGCTTCTATCGTATTGTATTGTATTGTGGGGAGTAGATAATTCAGCATGATTAAGCGACGCGTACACGACTTATGCCTACTTTGGGGTAGGTGTCTGGTGATGGGGGTGGGTGCCGTACCTTCTGTATGTACTGCCTGAACACTGCCAGGGTGGTGTGCCTTTTTTGGGGTGAGTGCCTGGGGGTGGTGGTCGGAGTGCCTGGTGGGTGGGGGTGGGGTCAGTGCCTCACCTTATGCAGATACTGCCAGTACATACCGTTACCCTATACCAACGTAATACCAACACAACTTCAACAACAACATAACACCAACACTACACCAACACTACACCAACGTATCCCAACCAAATTATCCTTCAACCATACAGGACCTGGACGAAATTAATACCTACGAAATTTGTCATCAATTGCCTCCAAGACTACTCAGACAAGATCACCAACGCAACACCAACCAAATTCTTCTTGACCCATACAGGACCTGGACGACATCGACACCTCCGTCATCAATTACCTCCAAGACTACTCAGACGAGATCACCAGCACACCACAACACCAACTCATCCCAACCAAATTCTCCTTCACCCTTACAGGACCTCGACGACATCGACACCTACGACACCTCAGTCATCAATTGCCTCCAAGACTACTCAGACGAGATCTCCAACAAGAAGTGCTTGAAGCAAGTGAACAAATACGTGGAGCTTGCCTCGCAGGTAAAAAATAAGTGAAAAATACGTAGCAAATGAATGATAAATAGGTGGAAACATATGTGAACAAATAAGTGAAAAATGCGTGGAGCTTGCCTCGCAGGTAAAAAATAAGTGAAAAATATGTAGCAAATGAATGATAAATAGGTGGAAACAAATGTGATCAAACAAGTGAATAAAACGTGGAGCTTGCCTCGCAGGTAAAAATAAGTGAAAAAATACGGGAACAAATAAATGAAAAAAGGTGGGGCCAGTGTTTTTTATTTGTGCAACCGGTCGCATATTGTGGCGCGCGGTCGCCACCCCGTGCGACCCTCAGGTGTGCAAAATTCGGGCGAAGTGGGCCCTTGGTCGCCCCGATGGCGACCCTCAGGTTAGTGATTTGTGCCCTGGGTCGCACCTGGGTAGCGCCTGGGTCGCACAGGCCCAGCCCAGGTTGCTAGCTCAGGCCTACCCCTGGTGAATGTTACCTATTCACCTAGTGCAGATGGTGCTACCACACCGTCCCAGGATGAGCCTGTGGTCGCCACTTGTGGCTACCAAATCGATCTGAAGATTTCTGAAATAAAAAACACCGGGTGGGGCTTGCCTCACAGGTAGAAAAATAAGTGGGAAAATACGTGAGACAATATGTGGAGAAAAACGAGAACGAATAAATGAAAAATAGGTGAAGCCTCACAGGTGGAAACATATATGAGCAAATAAGTGAACATATATTTAGAGACTGCCTCAGGTTACAAATATATGAAAAGATAGGGGGGGGGGGGTTATCTCACAGGTGAGAGTGGGAAATGTCATATTAGTAGGGGGAAACCCTTACCCCTAAAACCCTATGAGTAAATTAAGTGTCTGTCTGACTCAGTTTATCTGTCTGAATTAATTGTCTGAGTTGGATTCTGTGCACTTGTCCGAAGCAGCGGCATCGTTGAAACAATTTCTCGCCCTGTCCTCTTCTTGAATCTGAAACTTTTTGATCCCGCTTGATCATCACTTAATCTGGACAATGTGGACATACTACATGATTCTTTCCTTGTCCTCTTCTTGAGTCTGAAACGTTTTGATCATGCTTCATCACCACTTGAGCTGGACACATTATATGATTCCTTCCTTGTCCTCTTCTTGAGTCTGAAACTGTTTGAGCATGCTTGATCGTCACTTGATCAGGACATCCTAGATAATTCCTTCCTTGTCCTTTTCTTGAATCTGAAACTATTTCAGCATGCTTGATCATCACTTGATCTGGACACATTATATAATTCCTTCCTTGTAATGCAGGATATCTGCTTTGATCATGCAGGATCACTTGATCATCACTTGATCAGATCAGAATGTCCCCTTCGATCATGCAGGATTACTTGATCTGGATACTCTGTCTGGTTCCTTCCCTGTCCCCTTCTTGAATCTGAAACGAAGCGTCGCCTTGTCAAGTAGTAACCTTGCCCTAGTATCTACTTGACAAGGCAACGCATTGTTACAGGGTTTAGGGTAACCTAACACTATTACAAAAGGCATTCGCTTGCAAGCCAAGTGAAGGCGCTTGCAAGACAGGGCAGCAAGTGTTGGCGCAAAAAGACACTACCACCAAAGTGATTGCCTTTTGTTCGCACAGGATATTTGCTTGGATGTCCCTCTTGCTGAGGCCTGCTACAAGGGCCAGCCTGTTTGCTTTCACTGGGGCCAACCACAAATAGACCCCTTCTTGAATCTGAAACAATGCATCGCCTTGTCATGCAGGATATCTGCTTTGACGTCCCTCTTGCTGAGGCCTGCTACAAGGGCCAGCCTGTTTGCTTTCACTGGGGCCAACCACCAATACACCCCTTCTTGAATCTGAAACATTGCGTCGCCTTGTCTTGCAGGATACCCTCTTTGACGTCCCTCTTGCTGAGGCCTGCTGAGGGCCAGCCCGTTTGCTTTCACTGGGGGCAACCACCAATAAACCCCTTCTTAAATCTGAAACATAGCGTCGCCTTGTCTTGCAGGATATTCGCTTTGACGTCCCTCTTGCTGAGGCCTGCTACGAGGATCGTCAGAAGTTCTGCGGCGCCATCCCGCCGGTAAGCTTAATTGTTGGTTCCCTGCTTCTAAATCTGGTTTTAATAAACAACTCACCCATTATTCCTGCTAAAATTCGGAGGTGTGTGTGTGTGTGGTGGTGGTGGTGGTGGGGGGGGGATATGAATGAAGTTATCAGACTGCATTATTGGGAGTTTTTTTCCCACACCAATACTTCTTTCTTCGGGTCGTTAGAAGTTCCGTGGTGCCATTCCGCTGATAAGCTTAATTGTTGTTTCCCTGCTGCTAAATCTGTCTCTGAATAACTCACCAAGTACTCCTGCCACACATCCGTCTAAATAGACTAAATCTGTCCAAATCACTGAAAGATCTCGCTCAAAATAAGTCGAGAAAGAGCTCACTGTCAATTTCCGCTTAAAAAAACAGTCAAGAAAGAGCTCACTGAATAATCCTGCTCAAAATCAGTCAAGAAAGAGCTCACGTTTTGTTAATCTTCAAATCCTTCAACATAAAACTCAATGCCCATCCCTGCTAAAAATCCCTCAATAAAAAACCAGTGCCCTTGCGCGCTTTGAAGCCGATACCAAGCAACCCAATGTCTGCTCGTTCATAGGTAGGGACCGGCATATCATATGATGTTGACCAAAGGCGAGGATCATATCATACAAATTGCCTCGTATGAAATTGTATATAAAAGGTTACTTTAGCTTAGTCAGACTGCCGGCATCATATGATCTCATATGACATCATGTTGCCGTTCCCTATTTACATGTCTCTACTCATGTCATCTGCTGCTTGAGGTACAAAACACAATCAGCCACATACAAGACCCATTCTAATGTCTATTTCCTGCTAAAACATCAGTCATCCTACATCTCAGTGCCTATGCCTTCCAGTCAACTGCCTTCCAGTCCACCAACATCTCAATGCCTATGCTTTCAGTGCTTATGCCTTCAATGCATATGCCTTCCTGTCAAATGCCTTCCAGTCAACTGCCTTCCAGTCCTCCAACATCTCAATGCCTATGCCTTCAGTGCTTATGCCTTCAATGCCTATGCCTTCCAGTCCTCCAACATCTCTGTGCCTATGCCTTCAATGCCTATGCATTCCAGTCAACTGCCTTCCAGTCCACCAACATCTCAATGCCTATGCATTCCAGTCAACTGCCTTCCAGTCCACTGCCGTCCAGTCACCTGCCTTCCAGTCACCTGCCTTCCAGTCCACCAACATCTCAGTGCCTATGCCTTCAATGCCTATGCCTTCCAGTCAACCGCCTTCCAGTCCACCAACATCTCAATGCCTATGCCTTCCAGTCACCTGCCTTCCAGTCCACCAACATCTCAGTTCCTGTGCCTTCAATGCCTATGCCTTCCAGTCACCTGCCTTCCAGTCCACCAACATCTCAGTTCCTGTGCCTTCAATGCCTATGCCTTCCAGTCACCTGCCTTCCAGTCCACCAACATCTCAGTTCCTGTGCCTTCAATGCCTATGCCTTCCAGTCACCTGCCTTCCAGTCCACCAACATCTCAGTTCCTGTGCCTTCAATGCCTATGCCTTCCAGTCACCTGCCTTCCAGTCCACCAACATCTCAGTTCCTGTGCCTTCAATGCCTATGCCTTCCAGTCACCTGCCTTCCAGTCCACCAACATCTCAGTTCCTGTGCCTTCAATGCCTATGCCTTCCAGTCACCTGCCTTCCAGTCCACCAACATCTCAGTTCCTGTGCCTTCAATGCCTATGCCTTCCAGTCAACTGCCTTTCAGTCAACCAACATGTCAATGCCTACGCCTTCAATTTCTATGCCTTCAATGCCTATGCCTTTCATTGAACCAACATCTAAATGCCGATGCCTATGCCTGCTGCTCATTCACAGGGCTCTGCTCGTGTCATCCGTTGTTTGAGCAACAAGCGTGAGAGCCTGAGTGCTGTATGCCGCGCTACCCTCTTTGACGAAGAGGTCCGCTTCTCTGAGAACATCGACTTCCAGGTGAGACCTCCTACACTCACACGGCTGCATCTGTCATACCACCCCACTCCACTTCTCCACTCTCTATTCTCCACTCCTCTCCGCTCATGTGATCACCAGCACCAAAACCAACACCAATACCCTCTTTGACAAAGAGGTCCCCTTCTCTGAGAACATCGATTTCCAGGTGAGACCTCCTACACACACACCATCACCTGCCATACCACCTCACTCCTCTCTCTGTTCTCTACTCCTCCCCGCTCATGATCACCTGCACCAAAACCAACACCAATACCCTCTTTGACAAACAGGTCCCCTTCTCTGCGAACATCGACTTCCAGGGAGACCTCCTACACTCACACCATCACCTACCATACCACCCCACTCCCCTCTCTGTTCTCCACTCCTCTCCGTTCATGATCCCCAGCACCAATGACAGCACCATTACCAACACCAATAAGCCTGTAGTTTCCCATGAAGTCAGCCTGCCAGGTGGAGCTTTCCAAGTACTGTAAGGGGATCCCACCCTCACACTCACTCAACACCCACACCCACACACATGCCCACACTCACACCCACCACTCTCACACCCACTTCTCTCACACCCACCACTCCCACACCCTCCACTCTCACACCCACCACTCCCACACCCACCACTCTCACACCCACCACTCTCACACCCACTACTCTCACACCCACAACTCTCACACCCACCACTCACACCCACAACTCTCACACCCACTACTCTCACACCCACTACTCTCACACCCAGTAAACTTGATGCATACAGTTCCCCATGAAGGCAGCCTGCCTGGTGGACCTTTCTAAGTACTGTCAGTGAATCCCATCCTCACACTCACTCAACACACACACACATGCCCACACTCACACCCACTACTCTCACACCCACTACTCTCACACCCACTACTCTCGTACCCACTACTGTCACACCCACAACTCTCACACCCACTACTCTCACACCCACTACTCTCACACCCACTACTCTCACACCCACTACTCTCACACCCACTACTCTCACACCCACAACTCTCACACCCACTACTCTCACACCCACTACTCTCACACCCACTACTCTCACACCCACTACTCTCACACCCAATAAACTTGATGCTTACAGTTCCCCAGTAAGTCAGCCTGCAAGATGGGGTGCTTTCCAAGTACTGTAGGGCCCACCCACCCGCACACTCAGCACCATCAACACCCCACACTTCATGCCCACTCTCACACCCACCACTTTCACACCCACTACTCTCACACCCACCACTCTTACACCCACTACTCTCACACCCACTACTCTCACACCAACTACTCTCACACCCGCTACTCTCACACCCACTACCCCCACACCCACTACTCTCACACCCACAACTCTCACACCCACTACTCTCACACCCACTACTCTCACACCCACTACTCTCACACCCACTACTCTCACACCCACTAAACTTGATGCTTACAGTTCCCCAGTAAGTCAGCCTGCAAGATGGTGCTTTCCAAGTACTGTAAGGGGATCCCACCCACCCTCACACTCACTCAACACCCACACACTCATGCCCACTCTCACACCCACCACTCTCACACCCACTACTCTCACACCCACAACTCTCACACCCACAATACTTGATGCCTACAGTTCCCCATGAAAGCAGCCTGCAAGTCGGAGCTTTCCAAGTACTGGAAGGGAATCCCACCCTCACACTCACTCAACACCCACACACGCATGCCCACACACACCCACTACTCTCACACCCACTACTCTCACACCCAGTAAACTTGATGCATACAGTTCCCCATGAAGGCAGCCTGCCTGGTGGAGCTTTCTAAGTACTGTCAGTGAATCCCACCCTCACACTCACTCAACACACACACACATGCCCACACTCACACCCACTACTCTCACACCCACCACTCTCACACCCACCACTCTTCACAACCACTACTGTCACACCCACTACTCTCACACCAACTACTCTCACACCAACTAAATTTGATGCTTGCAGTTTCCCATGAAGGCAGCTTGCAAGATGGAGCTTTCGAAGTACTGTAAGGGGATCCCACCCTCACACTCACTCAACACCCACACACTCATGCCCACACTCACACCCACCACTCTTCACACCCACTACTCTCACACCCACTACTCTCACGCCAACTAAACTTGATGCTTGCAGTTCCCCGTGAAGACAGCTCGCAAGATGGATCTTTCCAAGTACTGTAACGGGATCCCACCCTCACACTCACTCAACACCCACACACTCATGCCCACACTCACAACCACTCAACACCCACACACTCATGCCCACACTCACACCCACCACTCTCACACCCACCACTCTCACACCCACTACTCTCACACCCACAACTCTCACACCCACTACTCTCATACCCACAACTCTCACACCCACAACTCTCACACCCACAACTCTCATACCCACTACTCTCACACCCACAACTCTCACACCCACAACTCTCACACCCACTAAACTTGATGCTTACAGTTCCCCATGAAGGCAGCTTGCAAGATGGAGCTTTCCATATACTGGAAGGGGATCGCACCCACTCTCACACTCAACACTCACTCATCACCCTCACACTCACTCGACACCCACACACTCACTTAACCTGATGCTTACAGTTCCCCATGAATTCAGCTTGCAAGTCGGAGCTTCCTAAGTACTGGAAAGGGATCCTACCCTCACACTCACTCAGCACCCACACACTCATGCCCTCACTCATGCCCACTACTCTTCACACCCACTTAATTTGATGCTTACAGTTGCCCATGAAAGCAGCTTGCAAGTCGGAGCTTTCCAAGTACTGAAAGGGGATTCTACCCTCACACTCACTCAACACCCACACACTCATGCCCTCACTCATGCCCACACTCACACCCACTACTCTTCACACCCACACACTCATGCCCCCACTCATGCCCACACTCACACCCACTACTCTTCACACCCACACACTCATGCCCACACTCATGCCCACACTCACACCCACTACTCTTCACTCCCACTTAACCCGATGCTTACAGTTCCCCATGAAAGCAGCTTGCAAGTCGGAGCTTTCCAAGTACTGCAAGGGGATCCAGCATGGGGATGCTAAGGCTATCCGCTGCCTCCAGGTAATTCCCTTTTTATGTTTGACGCTTTGCAAAATGAGCAACTTGGTTTGACCCCACCCAACCCCCCATGGGTTCCGTGCTTATCGCTATACCCTATGCCGCGCTATGCCGCTATCCTGAAATCAGGCTTGCGTCGCAACTTTTGGTACACAACCAGACTTACAGAACGCTGAAAATAAAACTGGGTAAACTGCTAAAGCTATCTGCTGCTTCCAGGTAATTCCCTTATTTATTTCAGATTTCTGTAGGCCAGGTTGAGTAGCTACTTGGGCTACTCAAGCCTCATGTCAGGATTGTTGCGAAGCCATGGCATGGGGTAGCGTGAAGCGCAGAGCCCGGGGGGTCCGGGTGGAAAACCTTCCCCTACCATGAGACTTGAATCTCCCCCCCCCCCCCCCCCCCCCCCCCCCCCCCCCCGGGCCAGCCCTTTGGGCCGCCTAACCAAATCGCTACCAGGAGCCCAACCTTGAAAGACACCAAACTCGTGCAACAACTGGAATAGCGACGCAGTTGCGATGCGTCGTCGAGAAAAACAACTTTAAGCCGCTGCTCCTCTTCCTAGTCACCTTGAAGCCCCCCATGTATGGATTTATCTATTTTTTAATTCCCCAGTCACCTCGACTCTTCCCATGCATGGATTTTCATGCTGTAATCCACTTTCTTGCCCTGAAGTAGCTGTGTCCTAACCTTTTTTTCGTTTCGCTAAGGGTGTCCTTGGAAGCGATCGGGGGTTTGGTGTCTTTCAAGGTTGGGCTCCTGGTAGTGATTTGGTTAGGCGGCCCAAAGGGCTGGCCCGGGGGGGGAGGGGGGGGGGGGGGGGGGGGGATTCAAGTCTCATGGTAGGGGAAGGTTTGGCCAAAACAGGGTCGCAGGTAGCGATCACTACTGGTAGTGGGGGAAAAAGCTCTGGCTGTGTCGCTGCCTCAAGGTAAGCTGCTCCTCTTAATTTCCCAGTCACCTTTAATTACCCCATACATCGAGTTTCTTGCCTTCGTCAACTTATTCCCTAGCCTCCCTATCTCCGTCACCTTGTAGCCCCATATTTAGTTGCCCAAAAAGACTTGGGGTAAGGGCGGCTTGTGACTACTTTTTTCACCCTTGAGCATAAGCTGTGCCACTCTTTGCAGAAGCTTCTCGAGGCTGCAGTACCCCCTAACTCCCTGGTAGCCCAATATTTAGTTTCCCCACAAGACTTGGGGTACGGGCGGTAGCTTGTGGCTACTTTTTCCACCCTTGAGAATAGGCTGCGCTACCTTGTGCAGAAGGTTTTCGTCGTCGCAGTACTCTCCATCTCCTTGGTAGCCCCATATTTATTCTCTGTCAAGCTTTACCCCACATTTACTCTCTGCCCCATGTTTACTCTGAGTCCTCATGCTTACTGCCACATGGCTGCGTCACTAGTCGCTTTGTACAGTCACCAGGCTGACATGGATTTCAGCAAGGTAGCCCCATATTTATTCTCTGCCCCATATTTACTCTCTGCCCAGCTCTGCCCCATTTGTATTCTGAGTCCGCATGCTTACTGCCACATGGCTGCGTCACTTGTCGCTTTGTACAGTCACCAGGCTGACATGGATTTCAGCAAGGTAGCCCTATATTTAGTCTCTGCCCCATATTTACTCTCTGCCCAGCTCTGCCCCATGTTTTCTCTCTGCCCCATTTGTATTCTGAGTCCGCATGCTTACTGCCACATGGCTGTGCTAAATGGCTGGTCTCTTTGTACAGTAACCAGGCGTACAAGGACTTAAGCAATCTTCCTATCTCCCCCGTAACCCCGTATTTACCTTCTGGTCCACATTTACTCTCTGCCCCATTTGTATTCTGAGTCCGCATGCTTACTGCCACATGGCTGTGCTAAATGGCTGGTCTCTTTGTACAGCAACCAGGCGTACAAGGACTTCAGCAATCTCCCTATCTCCCCCGTAACCCCGTATTTACCTTCTGGTCCTGTCTGGCCCATATTTATTCTCTGCCCCATGTATACTCTCTGCCCATACCCACTTCCATATGGCTGTGTCACTTGTCTTGTTTATTTTCTGTCCCATACATACTCTCTGCCCCATTTTTCTCTTTGCCCCATGTTTATTCTGAGTCCGCATGCTACTACCACCAGGCTGACAAAGGCTTAAGCAAGGGCTCCAAGAAGGCTTAGGGTTCAACCCTAACCAAAAACCCAGCACTCCGTCTCTTTCTCTTGTAGCCATGCTGCCCCATCTCTCTTCTCTTCCACATGCTAACTGCCACATGGCTGTGTCACTTGTCGCTTTGTAGAGCCACCAGGCTGACAAGGACTTCAGCAAGATAGCTCCATACTTATTCTCTGCCGCATGTTTTCGCTCTGTCCCATACATACTCCCTGCCCCATGTAAGTCTATGCCCCATTTGTCTCCTTGCCCCATGTTTATTCTGTGCCGCATGCTACTACCACCTGGCTGTGTCACTTGTCGCTTTGTAGAGCCACCAGGCCGGCAAGGACTTCAGCAAGATAGCTCCATACTCATTCTCTGCCGCATGTTTTCTCTCAGTCCCATACATTACTCCCTCGCACCATGTTAAGTCTATGAAAACCATTGTGGCCTCCTTGACCAATGTTTATTCGCGTCCGGCATCTACCCAACTGGCTGTTGTGTCACTTGTCGCTTTGTAGAGCCACCAGGCTGACAAGGACTTTAGCAAGGGCTTCAATAAGGCTTAGGGTTCAACCCTAACCATCAACCCAGCACTAACATTTACTAACCCAGCTTAAACCATTTACTAACCCAGCACTACCATTTACTAACCCAGCACTACCATTTACAAACCCAGCTTAAACCATTTACTAACCCAGCACTACCATTTACAAACCCAGCTTAAACCATTTACTAACCCAGCACTACCATTTACTAACCCAGCACTACCATTGACTAACCCAGCACTACCATTTACAAACCCAGCTTAAACCATTTACTAACCCCCCGCACTCATAACCATTTAAACCCAGTTTAAACCATTACTAACCAGCAATACCATTTAAAACCCGACTCTTAAACATTGACGAAACCCAGCACTACCATTTACATAACCAAGTTAAACATTGTTTACTCACCCAGCCACTACATTAAAAAAAAAAGTAGTAAAACAAAGGTGGAATAAAACACAGCAATACCAATTTACTAACACCCGAACAATACAATTTAATCAACCCAGAAGACATTTACTAACCAAGCACTAATTACAAAAACCAGCGCTCTCTTAAAGCATTTATAAACCCAGTACTACCATTTCTTCTTTGAGTTTTCCCGACGCGTGTTGTTGAGCGCTGCATTTAGTTGCTTAGGCATTGGAGGCCTCTTTCTGAATACCGCAGGCGTCTGAATTATAAGCTTGGAATTTAGGCAAACATGTGGTTAGAGCCCAAATCGGGCACGTTTCTCCTGTATCCATGCTGCCCCATATTTCTTCTCTTTCACATGCTTACTGCCACATGGCTGTGTCACTTGTCGCTTTGTAGTCTCTCACTAGGTGATTCCCAATGGACCAATCTCTTTTCTCCCCCCCCCCCCCCCCCCCCTCCCCCCCCCTCCTACCACACCAATCCCTCCACCCACACCAATCCATCCTTACCCCCCCTCTCCTACCCTCACAAATTCCTCATACCACCCCCCCCCCCCCCCCCCCCCCCCCCCCCCCCCCCCCCACACACACACCACACACCATCCATCCCTACCATCTCTCCTACCCACCCTCCACAGTAGAGCCACCAGGCTGACAGGACTTCAGCAAGGGATGTAAGAAGGAGGTACAGCACTACGAGCTAAACTCCTCCACCCCATATATTTGTTTCCCCCACCCCTACCATCCATCCTACCCCCCCCCCCTGTCCTACACCCCACCAATTCCCTCCTACCCCCCCCCCCCCCCCCCCACAACACCACACACCAATCCATCCCTAACACGTCTCCTACCCATTCTTCACTGTAGAGTCACCAAGCTGACAAGGACTTTAGCAAGGGCTGCAAGAAGGAGGTACAGCACTACGAGCAGAACACCGCCACTGACTACCGGCTGAACTACCGGCTGCATTCGGCATGCAAGAGCGACGTCCAGAACCTGTGCCCTCAGGCGTGCTCCTACTCTGACGCAAACTTTGTCTCTCCTGACATGGTAGGGAGGGATTGGTGGGGGTAGGGTAGGTTACAGATGGAGTTGTTAGGGTAGGGGGGATTGGTGGGGGATGGGTAGGAGGATGGGTAGGGAGGGATTGGTGGGCGAAGGGGAGAGAGCGGCGGTGGGGGGGGGGGGGGGGGGGGTGGGATTAGGGGGAGAGGGGGGGGTTGGGAAGAGGGAGAAGGGATTGGGACTGGGGCAGGGGCAGCAGGAGGTGAAGCACACCAAACAGAACACCGACTACTAGTGGTGGTATGCAAGAGTGGCGTCCCAGAACCTGTGCCCTCAGGCGTGCAACCTACTCTGCCGCAAACTCTGTCCCACCTGGCATGGTATTGGAGGGATTGCTGGGGGTAGGGTGAAGATGATTTGTAGGGGGTGGTAAGGAGGGGGTGGGGGGTGGGTATAGATTAGGTAGAAAATAGGGGGGGGGGGGGGGGGGGTTAGCCATTACGGTAAGTGAAAGATAAGGGAGGGGGGGGGGGGTGGCTTTTACTCGCTGTTTTTTCCCTTGCTTCTTCTGTTTAGTTTCCCCTCCGGCTGTAAGGATTTGGTATTTTTATGAGGGATAGCCGAAACTCATCTCTCTTGACTGGTAAGAATCATTGCATTCTTTGCGTCTTTGTACGGGGTGGTATTGCTCGGGAGCGGGAGGGTATGAAAAGGGGTACTGGTTGAGGTTGAGAGCAGGAGTGTGGAGTGGTGTGAAGGGAGAGATTGGTAGGTGCGAGAGGGATTAGAGTAGGAAAGAGGGACAAGAAGGAGGAATTGCGGGGGTAAGAAAGAAAGAGAGAGGGGGGGGGGGGGGGTATGCATATCCTAGGAGTTGTGTGTGTGTGGTGGTGGGGGTAATAAGGACTCCTTCCAACCTTGCTTTGTCCGAATCCATACCGGTACCTATTTTATGCTGGGTACTGCATTTTGCCATTTTGGGTTACGTGAAAAACGTAGATGGAGGTCTTCCAAGTTACGTGCTGACAGTGCCGGGCATATCACTTCGGGACTCTCTTTGGGGTCTCACGTTACATGCTGGTAGTGCCTGCCACGTCACTTCGGGTCTCTCTTTGGGGTCTCACGTTACATGCTGGTAGTGGCCGTGACCATCGTCACTATTCGGGTCTCGTCTTTGGCGTGCTGGTACAAAAGAGGGGGCCTGCATGAAATAATCACTTGGGACCACGAGAGTTTACGTGCTGGTAGGGCGGCCTAAGGCAAAGCGTCCACTTTGGACGTCGAAACGGGTTACTTTGCTGGTACAGCCTGGCATAGTCAGCATTTGGGTCTCACCCTGTTTGGTCCCACATTACGGTGCTAGTAAGGCCTGAGAACTGGCATGCCAGCAATTGGTTTTCAGTCAGGCTTAGGGTTTTCCTTTTACTTAGGGATTCACGTAGATGGGCTCAAAAAGCTCCCTCACCCTGCCCAAACTTCCATTTGTCTCACTAAATATAAATATAATTGTGCGCTCGGCAGGTATGTGGTGGGAAGGTCCTCCGCTGCTTGACAGACAAGATGGATGACGTGAAAAGTACTGCCTGCAAGAAGGTAGGTACTATGAAATAGTATCCTAAGTAAGTAATGCCTGCAATGCCTGCAAAAGTAATGAATGCAAGAAAGTAAGTACTACCGGTATGGAATAGTGTCCATCACCATACCTACCCCCGAACCTACATCCACTCCCACACCCCAAGGCGTTCCTTCGGCCGCCTACCCAAATCACTACCTAGACTGCCCACCCGCCTGCGCAGCCAATGCCTGCAAAAAGGTAAGCTGTCCTCTTCCTTGGCGGCATTAAGCTGCTCATTGCACCTCTTTGGATGACGTGGAAAGTACTGCCTGCAAGAAGGTACGTAAATAAATAAATATCCGCTATCCTACCCATTGTAAGGGCGAGTAGTCCCTCTAGACGATTTGACAATTTTGTCGTTTTCCAGAATTCAAGTTTGTAATTTCCTCCAAGAGCGCTATCCTACCCATTTTAATAGTACGCCTTATTATGAGGTGTGGGGTTGAGGCGTCCAGCCCGTTTGCTTTCACTGTGGCCAACCACCAATAAGAAGGGAAGTACTATGAAATATCCTTTACAACTTTACCTACCCCTCAACCCACATACACATCCCGGGGCGGTCCTTCGGGCGGTCTACCTAATCACTACCTGGATCTCCAGCCCACCCTCCCGCCCGCGCAGCCAATGCCTGCAACTAGAATGACCGCCCCACTCAGCTGGCACAAACACAGCAAACACACTACAAAACCCAATACAAGCACACTACAAAACCCAACGAACACAATGAACCCCAAGCAAAACAACGAACCCCAACAATCCCCAAACAACACAACGAACCCCATGTGCAGGAGCTGCTGTACTATGAAAATATGAAAGTATCAGACAGCAACAACGACGTGATGTAGCACCACAGCTCTTACGACTTGATGTAGCGACAGGACAATCCCCCAAATACCCAAACAACCCCCATGTGTAGGACCTGCTGTACTATGAAATTATGGAAGTATCAGACTGCAACAACACAAAAAACCCCAAAACACACCGACGAACCTTAACAAACATAACAAACCCCATGTTTAGGAGCTGCTATACTATGAAAACATGGATGTATCAGACTGCAACAACAATGTGATGTTGCGCCACCGCTCTTGTGTGACCGTTAATCAGCCAACAAACACAACAAACACAACAATCACGGTACAGAAACCAACAAACACAACAATCACGGTACAGAAACCAACAAACACAACAATCACGGTACAGAAACCAACAAACACAACAATCACGGTACAGAAACCAACAAACACAACAATCACGGTACAGAAACCAACAAACACAACAATCACGGTACAGAAACCAACAAACAGAGTGAACCTCAACAAACACAACAAAACTCAAAAAGACACAACAATCCTCAACAAAAACTTTAAACCCCACTACTATGAAAATATGGCATACAGACGAACAACAACGAGATGTACGCACACTCGTGTGGGTGTTGACCGTTAATTGCAGACTGAAAGCCGACGATCGATGTAGGCGCACCGCCTCTTGTGTGTTTGACCTTCATCAGACTGAAACACGACGAGATGTTAAGCGCACAGCTTGTGTGTGGTTTGCCCGGTCTAATCAGACGGAAACAACAACGGAGGTAGCGGCACCGCTCTTGTGTGTGACCGTTAATCAACTGCAAACGACGACGAATGTAGCGCACAGCTCTTGTGTGTTGACCGTTAATCAGACTGAAACAACGACGAGATGTAGCGCACAGCTCTTGTGTGTTGACCGTTAATCAGACTGAAACAACGACAAGATGTAGTGCACAGCTCTTGTGTGTTGACCGTCAATCAGACTGAAACAACGACGAGATGTAGCGCACAGCTCTTGTGTGTTGACCGTTAATCAGACTGAAACAACGACGAGATGTAGCGCACAGCTCTTGTGTGTTGACCGTCAATCAAACTGAAACAACGACGAGATGTAGCGCACAGCTCTTGTGTGTTGACCGTTAATCAGCCAACCCACAGGACTGCTAACCCGAACCTACTCCAACAAACACAACAAACCCCAACATACAAAACAAACCCTAACAACAAAACAATGTCCAACATACACAACAGCCCCTAACAACACAACAAACCTCCAAAAGACACGACGAAGCCCAACAGCACAATAAACCTCAACAATCCCCGAAACACCCCAACAACCCCCAAAACACCCCGACAAACCCCAACAACCCCCAAAACACCCAAAACACCCCAACAGACACAACAAACCCCATTTGCAGGAGCTGCTATACTATGAAAAGATGGAAGTATCAGACTACAACAACGACGCGTTGTTGGCTGAGGCATGCCGAACAGACGTAGACAAGTTCTGCAAGAACGTGAAGCCTGGTGGGTGTAGTACGCAATGCCTGCTATAACATATATCATATCATATCATATATATACTATAACATATATATGTATATATATATATGTATATATAGATATAGATATATATATATATATATATAATATATATGTATGTATGTATATAGATATAGATATAGATATAATATATATATAATATATAATATATATGTATATATATATATATATATATATATATATATATAAAGAAATCATGGTCGTGGTCGTGGTGGTGTCATCATCGCGTACCCACGTGCCATGGGCGTGCGAAGTGTAACCGACTTGCAACCGACTTTCCGTACACCCAAGTCTTCGCCCAGCGATTTCAATTGCCGAAACAGCAGATGCGCTAAGCTATGCGCGCGCTCATTTCATGTCCACAACTGCCTCCCATCCTGTAACTGCAATGAATTGCAATGAAATGAGTGAGGAGATCCTCTCCTCGGAGGTCATTTGCTGACCCTCAGATCGCTTTGCATGGCGCTCGGAATAATAGTTTTCAGTGTATTGCTTCACGGGGCGACCTGCGGGCTGAGGCTCATGCTCCAGAACTTTCACTTCGGCTCATGATTCGGCTGGCCCTTGACTTTCACTTGGCTCACGCATGCGCACTTCTTTCTTCATCTCAGCATTACATTCGTCGTCGCATTATGCTATCACATCGCCAGATTCGCTATTACATCGCCTGATTCGTGATTGGAGGTAGTTCACTTCCATTCTCCAGCCTTTCTGCAGGCTCTATTGATACATTCATCTTGCTGCGAGCTAAGACACTGGCGCGGCTCATGGTATCTCTGCACGATCGAAGTCCCTGCAACCCTGTGACGTTCTTCCGACGTCCGACTTCCTTCTTGCTGCGTGCTCCTTGCACCGCATGCAATACCTCTTCAAGATCTTCCCCCCCACCCCACACGACTCACACCCTGCAACGATAAGGTTATTTTCGCGCTGAGCTGTAGCGAGTGCGTGACAGAGTTGACCGAGCGAAGGCCCTTTCGGGAAACAGCTTGCACGCCCAACCAGGTATCTATGCGCGAAGAGGAAGCTACAGGTAAGCACCTTTGCTCTCGCGCAATTCCGATCTTTCAAGCTGAGTCTGAAACTGCGCAGACGTTTGTTTGCAATTTCCAAAAGTCTTCGCATTTCCACGTCGTCTAACGAAACGTCCAAACGTCTGCGCGATTTCGAACTCAGCTGGAAACATCATAATCGCTTCTGTTAAACCCATCTGCTAAAGTGGCCGAGAGAAAATCAGATTAATGGGAACGGAGAAGCAGGGAAGTGCGTGTGTGTTGGCGGGTAAAGGGGTGAGGTTAGTGCTGGGGGGGGGGGGGGGGGGGGGGGGGGGGGGGGGGGGGGGGGGGGGGGGGGGGGCAGATGCGTCAGGATTTGAAGTGGGGGAAACATGATGACTGCGTTTATGAGAGGGGTGGAGGTGAGGACATATGTGTAGCCCATTCTGTAACCCAGCCCCACGGGCACCCTATCATGATTGGGGTAGGGGTGATGTGTGTCTGTGTGCCACCGGCCACACGGGCTACCGTACTAGTATATATATATATATATATATATATATATATATATACGAGGGGGGGGCAAGGAAAAATATTTCGGACCGCACGTTCGATATGGATAGAGAACCGCGAGCAATAGTCGATACAAAAAAAATCATGTCGATACACCCACGGGCGGCCGAGATACGAGGGGGTGGGGGGGGGGGGGGGGGGGGTGGTGGGGGGGGTGTCCGGACCTTTTCCCTCCATTTTATTTGTACCTCGTAACTTTCTTGCCAGTGCGAATTTTTGAGCGTGACGTACACCATTGAGAAGGTCTCGACGAGGGAGGAGTACAAATCTGAAGTCGTTAGTAGTGACACCAAGGGTGTTGTAATTGGGTGATCTCTTGGAAGGTACATCCAGGCTGGACGCCAGGCTGGACATCACCCAGACCTTCGCGTCCAGCTTGGAACGAGCGGCAGTTGGGCGGAAAAAAGGCGCGCGCACAACGCGTTCTGAATTCCGGTCCCACTACCGTACGAAGTTCCTTAAGCAGTCGAGCCTGGTGGTCGAGCACATCGAGCCCCACACCCCCCACCCCACCCCCCACACCTTCCCCCCCCTCCCCCCCACCCCCCCCACCCAAACACACACACCACCCAAGCCCACCATCAAGCTCCAGAATACAAGTTGAGTAGATCAAGCCATGATGATGATGATGATGATGAAGATAAAAAGACAGATAAAAAACGCCTTCAGTCGATTTTCGTGATCTTCTCCTAGGGCGCGGACGACTGCTGAGCGCCCAAGAAAGTTGTAAAAATACTAAAATCTAAATAACTTTGTCCTAACTTGATATTTATAAATTTTGGTTGGAAAGGCCTTGCCGAGATGATGCTCATGGACCCCCCTTTCACTATGTAATACTGTCTGGGTGTCTAGATATGAGGTCTCAAAGAGGGGGAGGGGGGGGGGGGGGGGGGGGTCCCCGGGGGTCAAAATAACAACTTCCGAACGTGCGGTCAGCCAACTTTATTCCTGCCCCCCCCTCGTATATATATATATATGTATATATATATATATACGTTTATATACATTTATATATATCATGGCCATATACTATGACATTTAACATGACCATGTACTATAACACAACATATAGCATGACATTTAACATGACCATATAACATGACATAACACATAACATGACATTTAACAGGACCATATAATATGACATAACATATAACATGGCATTTAACATGAGCATATAATATGACATAACATATAACAGGACAGTTAACATAAGCACATAATATGACATATCATTTATTATGATATAACATATAACATGACATTTAACATGCCCATATAATATGACATGACGTATTACATTACATTACATATTACATTACCATATAATATGACATGACATGTTACATTTACTTCTCTAGATGAGGATCGGTAATGTGCTCAAGATAACATAAAACAAACTGGGGCTGTCATGACCTATGACAAGAAGCACCCCCTGTTCACCACCATGGACCACGAAGCATGAATCACCCCCTGTGTTCTGCCTCTCTAGGTGAGGGTCGTGTGCACACCTGCCTGCGTAATGTGCGCAAGAATTTGACTGAGCCCTGTCGCAAGGAGGAACTCTTGCTAGAGGAGAAGGAGGGCGAGCAGATTGAGCTGAACGTTGGCTTGTTGAAGGTTGGTAGATGGATGGATAGGTAGATAGATTGATATATGGATTGATAGCTTGGTAGATGGATGGATCAATCAATGTTGGCTTGTTGAAGGTTGGTCACCAGGGAGGCTAGATAGGAGGATTTATATATTGGCAGATGGATGGATGGATGGATCAATCAACGTTGGCTTGTTGAAGGTTGGTCGACAGGGAGGCTAGATAGGGGAATTTATATATTGGTACATGGATGGATGGATGGATCAATCAACGTTGGCTTGTTGAAGGTTGGTCGACAGGGAGGTTAGATGAGAGAACTGGTATATTGGTAGAAGGATTGATGGATAGATGGATGGATAGATAGATCAATCAATGTTGACTTCTAGAAGTTGGGTCACCAGGGAGGTTAATTAGGAGCCTTGAAAAATTGTTATATGGATAGACAAACTGATCGATTTTGTCCCCCCTCCCCCCCCCCCCCTGCTCCCCCCACTTCTTCCCAACACAAACACCAACACACCCAACTGCCTGCAGATGTGCAAGGCTGAGCAAGGCTGTTCTTTGAGTACGTCTCGCATGGTCCTGCTGTTATGCCCCCCCCACACCCCACACACACACCGCTCACACATACACACACACACCCAACTGCCTGCAGGTGTGCTAGGCTGAGCACCCCCCCACCCCTCACACACACTAACACACCCAACTGCTTGCAGGCGTGCAAGGCTGAGCACCCCCCCACCCCTCACACACACAATCACACTCAACTGCCTGCAGGCGTGCAAGGCTGAGCACACCCCCACCCTTCACACACACACAAACACACCCAACTGCTTGCAGGCGTGCTAGGCTGAGCCACCCCCCCCCCCCCACCCACCCCCCACCCCCCCCCCACACACACACACACAAACACACACACAAACACACACAACTGCCTGCAGGCGTGCTAGGCTGAGCACCCCCCACCCTTCACACACACACACACACACACAACTGCTTGCAGGCGTGCAAGGCGGAGCACCCTTCACACACACACACAAACACCCAACTGCCTGCAGGCGTGCAAGGCTGAGCAAGGCTCTTCTTTGAGGACGTCCCACATGGCCCTGCTGGTATGCAACCCTTACCCCCCTTACCCCCCCTCACACAAACACACATTTACCCAACTGCCTGCAGATGTGCAAGGCTGAGCAAGGCTGTTCTTTGAGTACGTCCCACATGGTCCTGCTGATATGCCCCCCCCCCCCCCCACCCCCCCCCCCCCACACACACACACACCTCACACAAACACACACAACTGCCTGCAGGCGTGAAAGGCTGAGCACCCCCCCACCCCTCACACACACACACACACACACACACTTCACACAAACACACACACATACACACACAACTGCCTGCAGGCGTGAAAGGCTGGGCACCCCCCACCCCTCACACACACACACACACACACACCACCCTCACACAAACACACACAAACACACACAACTGCCTGCAGGCGTGCAAAGCTGAGCACCTCCGCACCCCTCACACACACACACCCCTCACACAAACACAAACACACACAACTGCCTGCAGGCGTGCAAGGCTGAGCAAGTCTTATACTGCAAGGATGTACGGCCAGGTCAGGCACGCGTGTTCCGCTGTTTGGCAGAGAACTTGAATGACAATGACTTTGGCCAAGTGTGCAAGATGCAAGTAATATCCAAGCTGCAGCGCAGGTAGGTGCGGGAGCGGGGGGAGGGGATGGATGGGGGGGGGGGGGGGGGGGGGGGGGGGGACATGTATTTCACATATATTTTCGTATTGCTTCTTTCCTGTTCCTGTGTGTTGCTTCTTTCCTGTGAATTGTAAATGATCATGACTTGGGCCAAGTGCGCAAGATGCAAATCATATCCAAGCTGTAGCGCAGGTAGGGGCGGATAGGGGGTGGGGGCTCGGTATTTTTCACATATGTTGTAGTAGTGGTTCTTACCTGTGAAATTGGTATGGGCAGATAGGGGGTGGGGGCTCGGTGTATTTCACATATGTTGTCGTAGTGGTTCGCACCTGTGAAATAGTCAACATCATGACTTGGGCCAAGTGCGCAAGATGCAAATCATATCCAAGCTGTAGCGCAGGTAGGGGCGGATAGGGGGTGGGGGCTCGGTGTATTTCACATATGTTGTAGTAGTGGTTCTTACCTGTGAAATTGGTAGGGGCGGATAGGGGGTGGGGGCTCGGTGTATTTCACATATGTTGTAGTAGTGGTTCTTACCTGTGAAATTGGTAGGGGCGGATAGGGGGTGGGGGCTCGGTGTATTTCACATATGTTGTAGTAGTGGTTCTTACCTGTGAAATTGGTAGGGGCGGAAAGGGGGTGGGGGCTCGGTGTATTTCACATATGTTGTAGTAGTGGTTCTTACCTGTGAAATTGGTAGGGGCGGATAGGGGGTGGGGGCTCGGTGTATTTCACATATGTTGTCGTAGTGGTTCGCACCTGTGAAATAGTCAACATCATGACTTGGGCCAAGTGCGCAAGATGCAAATCATATCCAAGCTGCAGCGCAGGTAGGGGCAGATAGGGGAGGGGCTCGGTGTATTTCACATATGTTGTAGTAGTGGTTCTTACCTGTCAAATTGTAAATGATCAAAACTTGGGCGTATAAATAATGAAGCGGGCAGCCCCCCTTGCTTTCCCCTCCAGCACATGCACATGGAATGTAAATAGGGTTCAAAGGGGGGGGGGGGGGGGGTATGATTTTAGGGCTAAAAGTGATTCCATTATTAGCGCTGGTTGGAGGTGAAGAGAAGAGAAATAACCGATGTTGGCATGGCTTTAGGAAACAGAACGCGACGCGACATGATGTAAACAAGCAGTGCTTGTACACTGAAGTGTATAGTACTCTTTGTAGTGTAGTAGTGCTGTGTGTACTTCTGTGTTGTACTTGTGCTGTGCTGTAGTACTCATTGTAGTGTAGTGTGTAGTGCTGCGTTGTACTGGTGTAGTGAAGTACTCATTGTTGTGCAGTAGTGCTTACACACTTGCACCAGAAACAATCCATTACACACCACCGCAACATCACACACGCCTACCTTCACATCTGGCTGGCACTAGAACCGCTCCATTGCACACAATTGAAAACATGAACACCACCGCACACGCTAAGCTTCACGTCCGGATGGCACCAAAAACACGCCATGATACGCCATTGAAAAGATGAGCACCATCACATGCACTAAACTTCACACCCGGCTGGCGCTACACACTATTCAACACTTCTGTACGCTTATCAACGCAACTTTACACTACTCTTCACTTCTCTAAACTACTCTACATTGCACGACATTACTCTACACTACTCTTCACTTCTCTACACTACTCTACATTGCACTACATTACTCTACACTACTCCTCACTTCACTAAACTACTCTGCATGGTACTACATTACTCTACACTACTCTTCACTCCTCTAAACCGCCCAACACAACACCGCTACAGGCAAGCGAACTGGAAGCTTGATCCGCCCCTGCGTAAAAACTGCAAGAACGATGTTGAGAAGATATGCTCTGCAGAAGACCACAAGGTGTTGGGATATATTTTTGTGTGTGGTGTGGGGGGGGGGGGGGGGGGACTTGGGTGTGTGTGTGTGTGGGTAGTCTTGTGGGGGGGGGGGGGGCGGGGATTTGGGTGTGGTGGTAGCTCGGTGTGGTGTGGGGGGGGGGGGGGGGGGGGGGGGCTTGTGTGGTGACGAGTGTATGTGGATGACTTGGGTGTGTACGTGAAGGTGTGGGGATAGACTTGTGTGTATGCACTTGGGGGTGGGAGCATGTACAAGTGCCTTATCAGGTCCTTCCAAGATGTCAGCGCTTTTTATTTGCTCTTTCTTTTATTTGTTGCCTGTTGACTACTTATTCGCCACTCTTATTCGCCCACTATAAAAAAGTAATGATAACGCCTGGTGGGGCGTGGTATTAAGGGTGCCCTGTCTTCCGGCGGTAGAGAATGGGCTGCTACTTTGCCTGGGCAGTGCTACCGTGGCGGTTGACAGCGACCGCGAACACTAAAGCGCACCCGTAGGGATTCAAACCCAGCACCTTTTGCAGTCTAGCGATATGATCAACAATTGAACCATTTGCCAAACCGGGATTCGCCCGCCATATATTGGTCCCCACAAATCGTCTCAATAATTCATCCCAACCGACATCAAATATAATTGGGTATGTATTAACCACCTCAGTAAATCCAGACTCTAAAATATCTAGGGTTCAGAGGGGGGTCTTAGCTGCTTAGCGCCAATAACGCTATTAGGGCTAATTAGTGCTAAAATAAATCCCGGATTTTTAGCGCTAACTAAAGGTGAGAAATAGCCCGTTGCCCTACATAGAGTTGATATAATAATACAGCGATCTTTGTTCGCTCCCACAGTTATGAGCTACTTCATCATGAACTCGTGAAGGTCAGGTCATACACAATTGCCACAAAGGTCAGTAGGATGCACAACAACACTCTCCTACACACAAGGCACTTTTTCTGGCTAAGTTTGGCTAAGTTAGTTGTGGTTAGTGTGGCTAAGTTGCTTGCTTGCTTGCTTGCTTGCTTGCTTGCTCACTTAATGTATGATGACGTAATGCTTGCCCATCCATTCATTCATTCATTCATTCACTCACTCACTCACTCACTCACTCACTCACTGGTTGATGACTTATTGCTTGCCCATTCATTCACTTATTGTTTGATGACTTCTTTGTTGCCATGTTAATTTGCTCACCATATATTTCAGGACTCTGAGGATGGGGGTGTGTCCAAGTGCCTAATTAGGTCCTTCCAAGATGTCAGCCCTTATTTTGTTTACACATTCTCTTATTCATTGCTTGCTTGCTCATTCATCCATTCAGTCAGTCAGTCAGTCATTCACTTATTGTTTAATGACTTAATGCTTGCTCATTCATTCATTGTCTCATTGTTTGATGACTTATTGCTTGCTCATTTGTTCACTTATTAGTAATAAATTATTATTAATTAATGTTGGTGTTAATTATTTGATTTCAGGACTCTGAGGATGGGGGCGTGTACACGTGCCTAATTAGGTCCTTCCAAGATGTTCAGCGCTCATTTTGTTTACTCATTACCTTATTCGTTCATTGCTTGCTTGCTTGCTCATTCACTTAATGTATGATGACGTAACGCTTGCTCATCCATCCATTCATTCACTCACTGGTTGATGACTTATTGCTTGCCCATTCATTCACTTATTGTTTGATGACTTCTTTGTTGCCATTATAATTTGCTCACCATATATTTCAGGACTCCGAGGATGGGGGCGTGTACAAGTGTCTAATTAGGTCCTTCCAAGATGTCAGCGCTCATTTTGTTTACTCATTATCTTATTCGTTCAATGCTTGCTTGCTTGCTTGCTCATTCACTTAATGTATGATGACGTAATGCTTGCTCGTTCATTCATTCACTTTTAAATGACTTATTGCTTGCTCATTCATTCACTTATTGTTTGTTGACTTCTTTTTCGCCATTATAATTTGCTCGCCGTATCTTTCAGGACTCTGAGGATGGGGGTGTGTACAAGTGCCTAATTAGGTCCTTCCAAGATGTCAGCGCTTATCTTGTCTACTCATTCTCTTATTCATTTTTCAAATTGCTTGCTTGCTCATTCATCCATTCAGTCAGTCAGTCAGTCAGTCATTCACTTATTGTTTAATGACTTCTCATTCATTCATTTCTCATTCATTCATTCATTCATTCATTGTTTAGTGACTTCTCATTCATTCATTGTTTTCTCATTCATTCATTCATTCATTCATTCATTCATTCATTGTCTCATTGTTTGATGACTTATTGCTTGCTCATTTGTTCACTTATCATTTGATTTCAGGACTCTGAGGATGGGGGCGTGTACAAGTGTCTAATTAGGTCCTTCCAAGATGTCAGCACCGGCTGCCAGAAGGAGATGGGCCGCGCCGTCCACATGGCCTTCTTCGTGTGGCAGGAAGGAGCCATCCTTACTAAGGACTGCGATGATGATATTAAGAAGTACTGCCTGGCTGTACGCCCCAACATGGCTTCTCGCTCGGGTGCAGTGGGCTCTTGCCTGGCTAGCATTGTAAGTGTTTTTTGTGGGCTTTCGGGGACTTGGACATTTGGAGGGGGGGGAGCAAGGAGACGGGAGGGCTTAGCAAGAGGGGGGGGGGGGGGAGGATGGTTTGGCCCACTTGCTCCAACCATGCTCGGGTTGCCAGTAGGCTCTTGCTTGCCTAGCATGTACGTGTTTATTGTGGATTTTCAGGGACTTGGACATTTGAGGGAGGGAGCGAGGAGACGGGAGGGCTAGCAAGAGGGGGGTGGGGTACTGGGTGACTGTTTGGCCACTGCTCAAGCAATGCTCGGTCATGTGCAGTGGGCCCCTCTTGCTTGGGCTAGCATTGTAAGAAATTTCGTGGTTTTCATGGACTTGGACATTTGGGAGGGACAGGGAGGGAGACGAGGAGGGGGGGGGGGGGGGGGGGGGGGGGGGGGGGGGCTGCCTGTCCACTGCCCCAACATGCTTGGGTTCATTGGTGCTCTTGCCTGGCTAGCATTGTTCAGTTTATTTATTTCACGGGACTTGGAAATTGGGATGGGGCAGAGGAGGGGGGGGGGGGGGGGGTGTGTGTGGGGGTGGGGCGGCGTGGGGGGGGGGGGGGGGGGGGGGGGGGGGGGCGGGGGGGGGGGGGTGGGGGGGGGGGGGTGGGGGGGGTGGGGGTGGGGGGGGGGGTGGGTGGGGGTGTGGGGGGGGGGGGGGTTGGGGGGGGGTTTGTGGTGTGGGGGTGTGTGGAGTTTGTGTTTTGTTTGTTATTTTGGTTTTTTTTTGTTTGTTTAGTTTGGTTTTGTTTGTTTGGTGTGTGGTTTTCATTTTTTGTTGTTTTGTGTTTTTGTTTTGTTTTTTGTTTTGGTGTTTTTGTGTTGTTTTTTTTGTTTTTTTTGTTGTTTATTTGTAGTTTGTTTTTATTTGTTTGTTTGTTGTTTTCTGGTTGTGCTTCTTTCCATTTGCCGCAACAATGGCTTCTCGGTTCTGGTGCAGTGGGCTCTTTGCTGGCTACTGCGATTGTTAGTGGTTTTTTGGTGGATTTCAGGGAACTTGGGCGTGTGGGAGGGCAGGGACGTGAGAGACGGGAAAGGCTTAGCAATGGATGGTAGGGTAACGTGCTGGCTTGTACGACCCAAACAATGCTTCTCGCATGTCGGGGGGGTTCATGTATCGGCTCCTCTTTTCTCGCATGTATATGTTTTTTTATCTTCCATTGTTATTGTGGGCGTCTGGTAATTGGAGTACTAGTATAACTTTCGTTTCTATCCCGTCATGTGCGGTTTTTAGTTTGGGTACTTCACTACTTCCATCTCTGCTTTCAAGCCTTCTTGTTTCATTTTTCTCTGCGCTGGCTAGCTGGCATTGTACGTTTTTTCAGGGACTCTGAAGTTACTACTTGTTTCAGGTGTTTCTTTACACCCTTTTGTCCCCAAAGTTTTTTGCATAACCCGCAACTTTGCCAACCCTTACAAACTAACACCCCAGCCACTCACAACATGGCTACAAAAATTCAGCTTTACCAAAAGCACCGCGCAAAACTACGTTTTTTCGGTGTATTCACGGGTTTATTAAATATTTGTTACAGTTTGCTTACCTCAATTGGCCCCAGTCAAACTAACCCCAGCACTCGCACAGCTAAAGCGTCAAAAGCACCGCGCAAACACTTGTTTCGGGTAAAAATATATGTCGGGATAAAACGTATGTCACAGTTTGCTTACCACAGTTGGCCCCACTCAAATGTACCCCTGCACTCACACAGCTAAAGCGTCAGGGGCGCCGTGTAAATACTTGTTTCTGGTGTATACACGGTTTTATTAAACATCTGTCACAGTTAGTTTACCTCAATTGGCCCCACTCAAACGTGCCCCTGCACTCACACAGCTAAAGCGTCAGGGGCGCCCTGTAAATACTTATTTTAAGTGTATTCACAGGTTTATTAAACATTTTTCACAGTTTGCTTACCTCAATTGGCCCCAGTCAAACTTACCCCTGCTTTGCACTCACACAGCTGCAGCATCAGGGGCATCGTGCATATACTTGTTTCAGATTTGTTAAACATTTGTCACAGATCGTTTACCTCAATTGGCCCCACTCAAACGTGCCCCTGCACTCACACAGCTAAAGCGTCAGGGGCGCTGTGTAAATACTTGTGTCAGTTTGTATTAACATTATATTTACAGATATTGGAACAATAAATAAAACCTCAAACTGGCAAAAAAACCACAAAACACAAAACTAAACCCACGCCTTGCCAACACCACACACTGGAGCGTCAGGGTCGCCGTGCACTCAACAGAGGCAGCAAGACCTATCCGTGCTAGCTGATGCACAGCGATGCCCGTCATGGCGTGAGCCCCCTCTCCCCCCCTGCCCCCTCACCGTCCTTCCCCTAAGGACCTCCCCTACTCCTCGTGCAGCTCACACACAGCTGGAGCGTCAGGAGCGCCGTGCAAGTCGACAGAGCAGCAGCGACAAGCGACGTGCTGTAGCCTCCGTTGATACGCCAGTTAAGACCCTAGATCTAGTGCGTGACGCCCCCCCACCTAACAGGGGAGAGTCCCTGCCCTGCCCCCTCACCTCCTGCCCCTACCTCCTGCACGCCTTGAGCCTTCCGGATCTTCCTGGGCCTGGCAAGGTCGACAGAGCAGCAGCGACAAGCGACGTGCACTAGCCTTAGCTGATGCTGATGACGACAGCGACGCACAGTCCAGTGGCGTGAAGAACCCCGCCATGCATCTCAAGGGCGCCAGCCTGACCGAGAAGTGCTACGCGCTGAGTGACATTGCTGAGGCCTCCCCCTACAGTGAAAAAGGCTTTTGATTCAATCCTGTCCTACGCATACGGGCCTTGTCCCAGGGACTTGGAAGTGGGAGGGCAAGGGAATCGCGCGTAGAATAAACGGGTTATGCAGGGTGGGGGGGGGGGTAGCCCCGAAATGTGGGGGTCTGCGGGTGGAAAAGATGGGGGGTACTGAGTGACATTGCTGAGCCTCGCAACATGAAAAAGGCGTTTGATTCATCTCTGTCCTTCGCTCTGCTTGCCCAGGGACTTGGAAGGGGAAGGGAAGAGAGCTAGAATAAAGGGTTATGAGGGTATGTGTGTGTGGTGGTGGTGTGTGGTGGGCAGAATGTGGGTGTCTGCGGTGGAAAAGATGGGAGGGGGGGGGGGGTGGGGGGGGTGAGGGGGGGGAGTACCTGAGAGACATTGCTGAGCCTTGCAACATGAAGAAGGCTTCTGACTCATCTCTGGTCCTTGCTCCTTTAAGAAGGGGTTGATGTGTGTGGGGGGGTGGGGGGGGGAGTACCCCCCCCCTAAGAGGGTTTGAGTGTGGGCGTTCTGCGGTGGAAAGATGGAAGGTGACGGAAAAGGAGGGGTGGGCGGGGGGGGGGGGAGGGGGGGGGGGGAGGTGGGGGGGGGGGGTGGGGGGGGGGGGGGGGGGGGGTTATTCGTGGGTGGAATAGTTATGGTCATGCGTAGCCATAGCACGTGTGCGTGTGGTGGTGTGTCTATGTGTGTTTTTGAGGGAGGGGGTAGGGGGGGGGTGTTAAACGTTTAAAGACATGCTGGGCACATGGAGGGCGGTTGTGTGTGTGTTTGCCTCAAACTCGACAACTCAACAAACTCAACCTCAACAAAGTTAACAACAACTACAGTGTGTGTGCCTCAACCTCGACAACCTCACAAACTCAAACTCAACAAACTCAACAACAACAACAGTGTGTGCGCCTCAACCTCGGTAACTTCACAATCTCAACTAACTCAACAACAACAACAACAACAACAGTTTTTGTGTGTCTCAAACTCCCTAGCCACGTCTCCACTTCAAACAGAATCTGACCCATTGATCCCTCAACAACCATCACAAGTTTGTGCCGTTCCTAAATCCCCTCGACACCCTTAAACCAAAACTCAAATTGACAGCTCACCAATAACAACAGTTTGTGCGCCTCAACATCGGAACTCACAAACTCATAATCTCAACATATAACTCACACCAAACGACAACAGTGTGGGTTCACTCAACCTCTGACACTAAGTCACAATCTCAACTAACTCAACAACAACAGCAGTTTGTCAGTGCCTCAACCTCTGCAACTTCTTAAATTCAACAAACTCAATATAACAACCTAAACCACAACCAGTTGTATGTGCCCCATGTCAAACTCACAACACTTAATGAACTCACCATGCAATTCATGCTCTTGCCACTGCATTTATTGATCACAGGACAGCGCCGCTTGCACAGTAAAACAGAGACCGAGGTGGCAACCTCAGGCTTTTCTGGTCTGTCAGTATAACCCACGGACAATTGAGTCAAAACAACAAACAACAGCCCTCCCTTTATTGTGTTTTTTGGTTGTTTTTGGTTGTCAAATTACAGCAATTCTCGAACCCAACTCATATTTCTCTCTTGCCCGCGATCCTACAGTATTGTTGCCCCAAGAGGGCTCGTCCACACTAGTCAAAAGACCGACCGGGCCTGGCTTATTACCTCAGGTTGTTTCAGGGTCTTTTAGTCAGTATCACCGGTTGGGTTGGCAACACTTGGGATCGCAGCATCATGGGCTTTAATTGGCATACGGCTGCTTCGTCTTGTTAGAAACCGGATGCAAGGGGTGCTGACGAAGGATGGGGTGGGGAGGGTGAGTTATCTTTACAACTTACCTGCTGCTATTGTATGTTTCACCTGTATGTTGGGGGGGGGGGGTGGGGGGGGTGGGGGGGGCGGGCGGGGTAAAGATGGGGTTGCCTATTGTTTCCCTGTCTGTTTGGTGGGGGGGGGGGGGGTGGGGGGGGGGGGGGAGGGGGGGGGGGGGGGGGGGAATGATCGTAGCTTCTACCTGCCCTCCTCCGATTCGTTTCCCCTGTATGTTTATTTCACCAACTTGCTTGTGTATTTGTTTCCCTGCCTGTTTACTTGTTGGGCGTAGCTTCACCTGTATGCGCACCTATTTGTTTGCTTTCTCAATTTGTGTATCTCAGTATCGGCTGGGAAAAGTGGTGGGGGGGGGTGGCGGGGGGGGTGGGAAGGGGGGTTGGGGCGACTGACCAGGGATATTTTCCGCCACATATAGCGATCGCTAGTTTTTACCCCGTTTTTGCATCATTATCGCTATAAAATGTAAAACAACATTGCCCTAAATGACCCTTAAAAGCTAGAAATGCTATAGAACGCTGTCCCTGGAGGAGGCCTAAAACCATGAATCTAGAAAAAAAACTTTCAGATTTGAAAAAAACATCCTGTGACTGACGATGCCAGGGGTGGCTGATGATGCAAAGGGTGAGTTCATGGGCGCAACTTCAGTAGTATTATGGTTGATGACACTCAGATTCTGAATACTTGGTGGGGCGCATCCCCTGTTGTCTGCCCCCCAAAAAATAACACACAAATAGAAAAAAAAAAAAAAAACCATCAAAAACAAAAAAAAAGCAAAGAAAAAAAAAAAAAAAAAAAAATAAAAAGAAAAAAAAAACCCCCCACCAACCACACCCCCCCCCCCCCTTCTCGTTCTAACCCCATGGGGGCCCCATTCCATGTCCCCTACCCCCACAACATAAACAAGAAAAAAACACAGACAACAATAAAATAATGAATAAAAAAAAAGATAAATATAAATAAAAAAAAAAAGAAAAAAAAAAAATAAAACAAACAACCAAAAAAAAATAAAAAAACCAAAAAAACAAACACACCACCAACAAAAAAACCAACACCAAAAAAAAAACAAAAAAAAAAAAAGCACACAACTCAAAAAAACCACCTACCAAAATCAAAAACGCAAAAAAAAAAACTAACCAAAACCACAACAATATAATAAAATATAAAAAAAAAAAAAAAAAATAACAAAAAAAAAAAAAATTAAAAAAATAAAGATTACCAACAAAACAAACACACCCACAAAAAAAAAAAAACAAAAAAAAAAAAAAAAAAAATAATAAAAAAAAAATAATGAACAAAAAAGAAAAAGAAAAAAAAAAAAAAAAAAGAACACAAACACAAAACTACAACAAATAGAAGAAACAACAAAAAGAAAAAAAAAAAAAAAGAAAAAACCCACCCCCCCCCCCCCCCCCCCCCCCCCCCCCCCCCACCCCAACCCTCTTGTATGTACCCCCCAACCCGCCCCACCACTTTCGACCCCCACGAAACCCCCCTCACTGTTTGTTCTGCCCCCCAACCCCACCCTCCACCCCCACCCTTTCGTCATACCCCCGAACCCCCTCCCTTGGTTTGTTTGTTCCCCCACCCCCCACCCCTGCTTTCTGTCCCCCAACCCCACCCCTTTCGCCCGCCCCCCCAGCCCTGATTGTCTGCCCCCCACCCACCCTATCATTGTTTGTGCCCCCCACCCACCCGGTGTTCTGTCCTCCACCCACCCCTTTCGTCCCCCCCACCCCCACCCCTGCCCCCCGCCCGCCCCTCCGCCCTGATTGTCTGTCCCCCACCCACCCTGTTGTCTGCCCCTCCCCACCCCACCCTATCATTGTTTGTGCCCCCACCCACCCGGTGTTCTGTCCTCCACCCACCCCTTTCGTCCCCTCCCCCCCCCCCCCCCCCTCCGCCCTGATTGTTTGTCCCCCACCCACCCCTGTTGTCTGCCCCTCCCCACCCACCCACCCTATGGTTGTTTGTGCCCCCTTTCTGTGTGATTCTACTGTGCTTGAGCAAAGTTGTTGTACCTTCTTCCTCTTGCAGTACACCATGGTGGTCAAGCAAACAGGTTTGCCAACAAAGGCTTCACCAACAAAGTCACGGAGGTGATCAGGTTAAGCCAGTGTTTTTCTCGTCGGCATTTCATAGCAGCTTCTAGGGAGCTCCCTGAATCAACCTCTTGGCTACACAGAACAATTTCAGAGTTGAAGCCAGTGTTTTTCTTGTCGGCTTTTCATTGCAGCTAGGCAGCTCCCTGAGTCGACCACTTGGCTACATAGAACTTTTTCAGGAGTTGAAGCCAGTGTTTTTCTTGTCGGCCTTTTATTGCAGCTTCTAGGCAGCTCCCTGAGTTTGCCAGCAAAGGCTCCACCAACAAAGTCACGTAGGTGATCAGGTGAAGCAAGTGTTATTCTTGTCGGCTTTTTATAGTAGCTTCTATGCAGCTCCTGAGTTAGCCTGCAAAGGCTCCACTAACCAAGTCGCAGAGGTCGGAGCTTTTCTTGTCGGCTTTTCATAGCAGCTTCTAGGCAGCTCCATGAGTTTGCCTGCAAAGGCTCCACCAACCAAGTCGCTGAGGTGAAGTCAGTGCTTTTCTTGTCGGCTTTTCATAGCAGCTCCCTTGGCCGACCACTTGGCTGCAGCAACTTCAGCTTCATGGTGCTCGAGGTTGCGCCAAGTTTGGCTGAATAGCCAGTCAGGGGAGCTGCCTAGAAGCCGCTGCTCATAGCTGAAATCAAAACCACTGGGTGAAGCAGGAGCTGATGATCACAAAAGCCGCAATTAGTTTCCAAGCACCCATGCTTCGGGCCTGGTGAGGGCCCTGCCTTCCGAAGGACAGGATTTTGTGACCATATTTCCCCTTCGGGGCTCGGCCCTAAGGGGCCTAGGAGCCAATGCCCTACGGGCATAGCCCTTGAGAAAGAGCACTTAGTCTCGGACTACCTACTCTTTTATAGTACTTCAGGGGATGAACTGGACAAAATGTTTCCGTGAGAACTCGTAATTTTTGCCTGGAAATCCGAGAATTCTCGACAATTCTCGACTTAGTACGAAACGTTAGTCCAGTTTATCCTCTGAATTGCTATAAGGGCTATGGGCTTTATCTTGTCTTGGACTACCCTGTTTAGGAAGGGGATCCCAAACATAGCCCTTAAAAGCAAACTCTTTTCAGGCGGGTCGCTTGATAGCTTAAGCCCTTAAAAAAAAGTCGCCCCAATGCCGTAACCCCATACCAACCACTTCCTCTTGGGCTACCCTTTTAAGTGCTCTCTCAAATATGGTCACAAAAATGGGCCCCCCTTGGGAAGGCCCTTTAGGGCTACGTGATAGATTTGTGTGGCCATATTTGAGAGCCAAGTGCTCTTTCAAATTGGGTACCACCCTTACTTTAAAGGGGCCAATGCCCCATGGGCGTAGCCCTTGAGGGGGTTAAATATGGTCACACAAAGGCATACTGCCGACATATACGGATGTCAGCTTTGTGGAGGTTCAGCAGGCTGGTTTGTTGGATTGTTGAGATGTTACTGAGTGCCATTGCAAGGAAGGCAGCATTTGTGGAAGTTCAGGGGGCTGGGTTGATGACCGGGTCAATCAGCCTTCAGGCTGCTCACTGTCTGGGGGCGAAGTCGGGGTATGATGATGGGTACCGGAAGTAAAAATGCTACTACGCCAGGGTTGTTCAGGACGCTGCGTCCTCAGTCGCAGGTGCACAGTCGAAGGGCCCATCGCGTCGCAGGACGCAACGTGGGGAGGGTCCGTTGACCAGAAGGAATGGTCTGTTGCGACGCTGGACACAGGCTATACAATTGGTTGCGTCTCAGGCAGCAGAGCTGGGGGTCCTACGGAAGTACCCTACACCACACCCCTGAGTACTGAGTGCAATTGCAAAGCAGACAGCGTTTGTGGAGGTTCAGGGGGCTGGGTTGATGACTCAGTGTCTGCGGGCGGAGTCAACATGAGTACTGGAAGTACAAATGTTACTACACCACTCCCCCGAGTACAGAGTGCGATTGCAAGTGATATGGAATCGAACCCCGCACCTTGTTTCTTCAAGCTCTACCAATGAGCCATTTGTCGAAACGGGATTCAACCTATTTACCAAGCCAAGCAAGTTGTTGCGGACATTGCCTCGATAAGCTGGCTTTTTGTCATGAGGTAGGATTGGATTGTTACATGGTTTTTCAGCCAACGGGGAATGCTGATGTACGAGGATCCTGTTACAGACGTCTCTCATGAATGAGTTGCTGCAAGATAAGAGTTTGCAGGCCAGGCAGTGAAGAAATAGTGGGAGGTGGGGAGATTGGATTTGTTCTGTTCATACACACACTGTGGTCAGGGACAGACTAGCAACTGGCCACACCAGCTTCCAGTTGCACTAGGTTGCTTAAGGTTTGGATGAAGAGAGAGCCTGGGGAGCTGCATAGAAGCTGATGCTTGTAGCTGAAAAGAAAAGCTATGGACTTTATGTATAGTCAATTTAGCTTTGATTGCCGTCTGCCAGGCCCCGTGTGTCCCCTGCCAGTTGTGTAGGTTAATGTTATAGTGTATAAATGTATAATCATACCTTATTTTTATAAACACTTATCTGATGGGCTGTTCACCATTTTGCTCCGAGCACGTGTGTAAGATTGGATTGGATTGGTACATGTTTTTTAGCCAACTCTGGGCTGCTCACAGTCTTTCAATTCCAAGTTACCCCCGTGCGATACCCACGGAAAAACAGGCAGCACACTAAACAGATCATACAGTGCAAAGACTTGCCAAGGTCAATCATGTGTGTACGCAGTACCATTATGTATATCAGAGGTGTCGCATTCTTCATTCCTGAGGAAGATGATGATGATGAATGGGAGACACCGGGTAAGGGAAGAGAGAGGGATGGCCTAGGGTAGAACTGTCAGGTGTGTTGCGTTCTTCATGTCTAAAAAATATGGTGTTGATCTGTGTTGATGATGAAAGAGAGGCACCGGGTAGGGGAGGCGAGAGGGAAGGGTGGTAACTTGAACTTAAACTTGGTTCCATAGCTTCAGCCATCAATTTGGCTGCTCGCCGTCTTCCGCAGGAAAACACACTTGTTACCAGGAAAATGTAAATGCAAACAAATCTTGTCCCCCTTTTTTTCAAGGGTGGGAACTGCGGGCGCCCACTCCATCACTTATGGAGGAGTGACTCAGCCGATCACACCGACAAATTCTTGAGACTTGGGCTAGTGCACAGAGACCCGCCCTTTGAGACGAAAATGTGGTTAAAACAAAAGCATGACTACCAGGGTGCGACTATTTAGTCCGTTTGTTGTGTGCTGCTGATCATCTTCTCCAACTTCCTGCCCCTAACCAGGGTACTGAAGGAGGACCCCCAGCTCTTCTGCATGAGACGCTACCAATTGTATAGCCTGTGTCCTACGACGCAAAGGACCCTTCCTTCTGGTCAATGGACCCTCCCCGCGTTGCATCCTGCAACGCAACGCAACGGACCCTTCCGCGTTGCGTCTGCAACGGAGGACACAACTTGTGGCCATGGAGAGTTGGAGACTCCTGCCCACCTAGCTGAGCCCCAGAGTGGCCTGAAGTCTGCTAAGTTCCAGAATACAACAGTCGGGATGCCTGTAGATTCCGGTCAGGAATAGGATAAACTGTGTGTCATTGTTGCTCATGTACTGTATGAGGCTATGAAAATCCCACTGTAGGAGCTGGTCCTGTATCTGGTGGTTCGGCCATTGAGAGCGCCCACCGGAGGACTTCTGGGCTGGTGTCTGGTGGTTAGGCTTTTAAGAGCCCATAAGAGGACCTGATCACCTGTACGTCGTGTGCATGCCTAGCTGAAGTCTGAAGCTGGATTTCTTTTTAGTTTTTCAGCTGATTGTCCTAGGTATACTTAAACAAATGTTGGGTGTTCGCCAATCTACTACATCTAATATTATCATGGAAGAGCTGGGTAGAACCCCGTTGTGTTTTGCTTGGCTTAAATAAGCTTTGCGCTTCTGGAACAAGACCATAGATAAAGAACCTGAGGATCTCATTAGAATGGCTCTTGAGGAATCTTTTGATTCCAACACTGGCTGGGTTCATGACTTACGTTGTGCTCTCCACAAGCTAGGATCCAGTAAAAACCTCAACATTTTGGAGGCTGTCGATGTCGAAGGTATTATGTCTGAAGTTTTTGAGTCATGGAGGTTTAATTACCCAAGTGACACCAAGCAATGCAGTCAGACACATCCCTGATGAGAGAAGGGTTGGCTTTAAACGCCTCCGATACCAGAAATGGTTCGCAGCCAACAGCAATGATGAGAATGGCTTGATTCCCTTTACATCCGCCTTACATAAGCAGGATCAGATTCGTTATATAGCACAGTTTAGAATGGGTTCCCATTGGCTGAACACAGAAAGAACGAGGGTGGTGGATAGAGCACACATCCCTCTTTCAATGAGACTCTGTCAAATGTGTGGGTTCCAAAAACCTGAGGATGAAATGCATATGTTTGAGTGCCCTTTTTATAATGATATTCGCCTCCGCTACCAGAAGCTGTTTACAGATATTTATAGGCATGTCCATGAGGATACCGACTTAACCGTATGGAATGTGGAATTCTGCGATTTCGCATTCAGAACCTTTATGAATGGAAATGGCACTACGACTTTTTGGAGCAACCTAGCCGACTATCCTTCTACTTGTAGAAAAGCAAGACAGGAAGCTCTGGACTGCTTAGTGGCACCGTAATTTATTATCCCTTTTTTTCTTCTTGTGACTTCTCATTTGTTAGCTTCTTACCTCCTCCACTATAAGTGGTTGAGATCTGGGTCCTGCTCTAGGGGGTTTAATACCTACGCCACCAAAACGGTGGTTGGGAGTTTGGTTTGTTTGTCCTCGACACACACCTGATGCAATGGGTTTTTTTGCTTTGTGGGTGCTTTTTCTTTTTGTTTAAAGCACAGAGTTTCATACACCCTTGCGGTGTCAAGTAGACTTTAACATGTAATGTAATGTAATGTAATGTAATGTAATGTAATGTAATGTAATGTAATGTAATGTAATGTAATGTAATGTAATGTAATGTAATGTAATGTAATGTAATGTAATGTAATGTAATGTAATGTAATGTAATGTAATGTAATGTAATGTCATATTTTTGATTTTATTTTTCGCTGCTGCTGCTGCTGCTGCTGCTGCTGCTGCTGCTGCTGCTGCAGTAGCTGTCCTACACCACGGAGACTACAACAGAGACTGAGGGTGGAACAAATTTCTCGTAAGTGACAAATCCCCCCTATTGCAACACTCGCAAGTGACAAATCCCCCCTATTGCAACACTGTTGTTGCCGCTTCCACCAAACAAACCCGTAGGGTGCCCTGGCGGGTCCCCTATAGGTCGGCCCAGGGTGTGGTGTAATGTTCGTCAAGCAGCAGTGGCAGCCTCCTTGGTGAAAGATGCACAAGCTGGTGCTTACTTATCCGTCCAATTTAATATTTGGGGGGTCAAGAATCAATATAGCATGGCATGGCATTATTATTCAACTTGGTGGCCTGTACGGCTAATGAACTAAATCGCTCACTGACTCCCCGAAGTTCCATGGAGGCTGGTGCAGCAACTCCCGAGGCTACAGTTGCTTCAGCGCAACCTGCAGGTACTAATGAGAAACAGCAGATTTCCTTGTCAAGCACAATGCACTGATGCACTGAGCTGCGAGAGGCACGGAGATGCGAATTTCCCAAGGGGAAATCGTAGACATGCTCCAGGTCCCTAGATTGAATCCACAGGACAGGAGGGAAACGACCAATGAAAATGCCGCGTCCACAGTCCGCGACCCTGAGATCCGTACGCGAAAAAGTGCCCTCCGAGGTAAGCCGACCCCAGCGGGAATCGAACACGCGTCGCTTCCATGCGTAAGAAGTCAGTGAAACCGGCAAATTTGACCGGTTTTCTTGGATTATTTTGAAGATTGTGAAGAAATCGATCAAGTAGAATCTCGCTTTATAGGCCTCGGCAACTCTCAGCCCTTCTACAATATACACTTAATTCGCTAGTTTCTCTATGCCTTGGTAGTTCGCTTTGCTTGTTGTCAAGCCTTTTAATTTGCTCTTTCGTACGCTTTTTTGGAGGTCACCTCCTGGACCAGGGTCTTTTTTTTTTTTTTTTTTTTTTTTTTTTTAGTTGTGAAAGGATTTTCACCCCAGGTCTGAGGGGTATGTTGCCCAAACCCTCACTGTTATAAAACTGTCCAGCTGCCCCGGCGCTGTTCAGTCTCGGCATTGATTTTTGCTGAGTATGTAACTACATCCTCTCTCTATCAAGTATCGCACATGTCTGAGCCCCCTAGGGTGCCGACCAAGAACAACCGCCTAGGTCAATGAGGAGCGAGCTCCTCTGTCCTCGCGGGACTTATTTTGTAATCTTGCTCAATGAAAAAGGGTTGCGTGCATGTGAAAGCTCCGACATGCTTGTCAACTCACGTGAAAGCTCTCGCAAAAAAAAACTGACAAACGTTCCACAGTTGCGTTGAGCCGTACGTTTGGGACTTATTTTTCTTCAAGAAATACAGTGCCAGGGGCGTATTTTACCTTCTCCTTCTGCTGCCCTACAATTATTTTGCCTCTTTGGAGTCATTTGTGTCGCAATCATTCAGATTTAAGAGTCCCCAGTTGTTGCCAAAATCACTGCCTCGCTAGTCGCTATTTCAGTGGCACCCCTTTGAAACCTTCCACTTCAATAAATATGGGGGGTGAGTGCTATCGCTTTATCCGTATTCAGAAGTCGACAGCCTTGACAGAGGCGGCCAAGAAAGCATACAAGGAAGTTGTCCTACCGTTGCTCGTGGAAGCTGTGTCCGCGTGGGTTGCTAGCATGGCAGACGAGGAGAAAAATGAGTGGAAAGTGAATGCCAGCACATCCTCGGGTATCCTGGTTGAGTACACAAAGAAGGGGTACCTCGGGACCATATCCGACTGGCCATACGACCTTTTCTGTCCTACCTCGCTGGACCTGTCTCTAGATCGGCCCTACTACATTCTTTCCGTTGGCTGGCAGCATTGGAGCTACGGCTCAACGCTTGATCCCATGGAGGAAATTGCCGAATCTCTCATGTCCATCCTCAAGAAGTCTCCACCAGAGCTCAAATCTTTGCTTGATGAGGAGCAGGAAGACAGTATCGCAGCTGACTTGGGCTTTGATGAGCCTTTTGGGGGCCGGGAGGAGAGTTAAGAGTTTACACCGATTACGGGGTACTACCAAACCGGAGATGGTGAGCAAGTCTATTGCCTCCAGGGGAGATCACCTGACTTCACCGCTTGCGGGGAAGACTGTGGCTATTGCGGACGATGCCAGTATTGAGCCCAGAGCCCCCAAAGGTGAAATTTCATGTGCAGCAAACTGCTTTTACGGTACTTGACGACGTCCATCCCACTGCCTGGATCCTCCATGCCTCTGGTTTGCTGTGGGAAACCCACCTCCCATGTTACATGTTAGGTACCGGCATATCATATGATGTTGACCGAACGCGAGTTTGATATCATATGATATCATACAAATTGCTTCATATGATATTATGTAAATGGTAACTTTAGCTTAGTCAGACTGCCGGCCTCATATGATATCATATGATGGCATGATGTTATATATTAGTATGATATCATATTGCCGTAACCTAAATATTAGGGTATTAACTCGAAAGGAAGGGGGTGTGAGCCCTGATTCCAGAAGAAGGAATCTAGCACACATAGTTCTGGTACCGCAATGCGTTGTTACAACTGTAATACCGCATACGATCTATCGGAATATAATATCCGACAACAGGCCAATAATTAAAGTAGACTAGGGGGTGCCGAAATTAACTTACCCTGTCGTGTCAAAATTAAGGACGAAGAATTCGAATTACGAATCCCACACTACCTAGTTTCGATAGTTAGTGCGCCCTGGTTGATGGCTATCTATAGGGAAATCTTCCTGGTGCTAGCGGGAGTGGTTGGCGGTGGCGGAACTGTTGACATGTGGAAAGCTGAGAGGTGCGTATTTAGGGGCTGCGGCGAGTTGTTGTATGCCAAAGGCCTTGAATGCTAGAGCAATGTTAGGTATTGAATGTTACATGCGTGTAAGGCATGTGGCCTACCACCCCATGACATGTGAACATGTCATACTATACCTAGGGGCTAGGGGGTTCTTTATGCATATGGGATGTTCATGGGTGTGTGGGTTTTGTGGTGTGGGTAGTAATTCATGCACAGTACATGGCCACGACAGCATGGCTTGGCAAATGTATTGGTATGTTTTCATGCCCAGGTAGAACTCACCATGCCACATATAGGAAATATCAACCAAGACAAGCGTCCAAGGGTTCCATGTGGTGGGTTCCTATTTTGGTCGTGTCTTGAAGTGTTACGACATTTGTTTTGTAACTGAGTCACCAGAAAGGGAGAGGACCCTTCTTGATTTGGATTGGGAGGAGGTCAGGCATATGCACATGGCACATGGACATGCATTGCACCCATGCATGGTGTCATGTTCCATACAATAAATAAATGTAAACAACCGGCATAAGGGGTTAGTTACTTTCGGGACCCCCTAAACATGTGCTGCCGTTTGTGTTGGCGGATGAACTGTTAGTGGTTGCATATTGATTGGATATGGTACACAATTCGTTGCCTTTATTTTCCATTTTTTCATCGTTGGATATTTGTACCGCTAATTCAGTACTACCGGTAATTATACTGTATTCTGATTATGTAAATATGATGTGTTGATATCCCATATAATTGTAATTGACTAACTTATATGTCAGTCACTGAGTTGGCAAAGTGCACACCGGTACCAGTTCTCTCATGGTCCCGTGTTGCCTGCTGCTAGGCCACAGGCTAGCTGTGCCATGCACGTGACTGCAGTACATTGCAGTACACTTGCTATTCCCTATGATTACGCCTGTTGCGAGTAATAATCATCTTCTCCGCTATCGTGCTATTCCGTTGTAAAGAACTTACATTAAAAGGTTATGCGCTCCATCAATAGACGCTAAAGAAGACAGCCGCTGCGTACTGACCCTCAAGTACCAGTTCCCCTCCCCGAGTTCGAGCATCTGGATCCCTGACTACGGATTCCATCTATACCGCTGCTCCGCCTACCGCTTCTACCAGGACCTACTTGGATCTGCCGCTGCGTCCGCCTACAACTGGAGCAAGCAAGAGCACTTGCTAGTCACCGAAATCTATGAAGTGAGTTTGACGAGGTCCTCGCTGAGAAACCACACATATATAGCTGAATTGATCGCCGGTGATCATTGTGCTTGCAACCACACGCCTTCAACAAGAGGCTCCTATTGCCGAACCCTGCCTCTCCTGGCACAGTTCACAATTCCTACTCCACTAGATCCATTTGGATCACCAATCCCCACAAGCACACCATCCCCACTTCCCCTGCCCCGCCCTCGTAATCCCACTCCATACATCCATCACTCCGAGCAACGACATCAAGACACAAGACGAGAAGACAACGAGCCATCGATCATCATGCAGAACGCCAAGATCTTTAGTGGCAACTCCATATACACCTGGCGTAAAGCCAGGGTGCATATTCTCCTCGACCTCAAGTCCGACAAAGACTGCATCGCCATCACATATGACTGCCAGCAGCCGGCCCCCCTCGCAGGGGAGCATCAGAACTCAGATGGTTACCCTGCCTACTGATGACATTTCTTTCCCTGTTGTTGCGGGGTCTGATCCAGCTGTTCCAGTTCGTGGTGTTCCCAACAGGATCTCCACCTGGAAGAACAACAAAGCATACAAGATGATCCTGGACCACCTGTCAAACCCGATTCAACAAGCTGTCCTCACTGAAACTGACATGGCCACCAAGGCTTTCAGGTTCCTGGATGACCTCTACTCTGAGCAATGGATGTAATCGGAATCCCTGCGGTCAAGATTGCTGGCATGAAGTAACTACAAATGCTGATGATGTAAAGATATAGACTCAGCGAGGACGTAGAGATATGATGACCAGGTTGACTTGCTAGCCCCCTTCTTTTCCTCTCTACGCGGTTGGTTGCACTTGCTAATTTTCTTCCTTGACTCTCCATGTCGTTATGTGGACTGTCTATTCCTCTTCCTTGACTCTCCTAGCGGTTGTTTTTCCTTGCTTGTCACATTCCTTGCCTCTGTGGTTAGGTTGCCACACCTCCGGCAGTTGGAATACCTTCATGCCTCCTTCCTTGCCTCCTATTAGGTTGGGTTGACCTTGGGTTATGCAGGTTTCATATTGGACCTGATCAGACTAGTCCTACATGCTATTGATATATATATTTGGTTGGATTCATAGAGATCCTTGAGACAACATAAGTTGTTCCCAGGATGTAGATAGACACTCAAAAAAATATCGAATCTGACACATGGGGTCGTGTTTTATCCCTCTAAATAGTAGATGCTGTGAAATGGGGATGCTGGACGGAGAATATCCTCTTAGTAGTTGAGGATGAATAGCACTTCGTGATGGAATGTCTGGTGTACTCTTACGATTTTTTGGGGTGAGAACTTTGAAAGCACCCCGAGGGGATTGAACAGTTTATAGACTTGTTAGGGCCCACCCCTTGATTGTTAACTAACATACATGATATGTTGCATGGATATTTTATACCTGTAAAGTGCCCCAATCTCATTCCACGCGCAATAATTGCGCTAGACTACATTCTGTGAGCAACGCTATGAACTCAACCTCGACAAAATAATTGCGCCAGATTACATTCTGTGAGCAACGCTATGAACTCAATCCAGACGAAATAATTGCGCCAGACTACATCCTTTGAGCAACGCTATGAACTTAACCCAGACGAAATAATTGCGCCAGACTACATCCTTTGAGCAACGCTATGAACTCAACCCAGACGAAATAATTGCGCCAGACGACATCCTTTGAGCAACGATATGAACTCAACCCAGACGAAATAAATGCGCCAGACTACATCCTTTGAGCAACGCTATGAACTCAACCCAGACGAAATAATTGCGCCAGGATGAACATACTAAGTCAACTCTGCGACTGGACAGTCAACGCAGAATAGACGGTCCACAATCGTCCACGTCCGGATCTTCTAAATCGACTATCGCAATGCAATGCATTTAAGTTGGACGTTCGGAAAGCTGCAGTGCGTTCGAATTCCGTCAAAGAGTCCACCCACGTGGCCCTTGGTCACGAGATCACCGAATCATGGTCCAGGGCGCGGAGCGCCTTCCGTACATCATTAGTCATTAACCTGATAGGCGCAACTGCGCAACCGATCAGGGTCCTTGACGCAACCCCGCGCAAACAAGGGCGTGACCGCCATTGTGTTGGCAATTGAAAGGGGATCCGCTGGTGTGGTGTATGAGGAAAACGTGTTGTCCGATTGGGGAATCTTATGGTTATATCCGTATGATACACCACAGCTGGAGGTATGAGGAAGCCTCGCTGAGCCCCGCTGTCACTAGGGTTGTTTTGTGTGCGGTGTGCAATGTGCGGTGTGTGCAACCTTGTTGCTGCCCTTGTAAACCTTGTTGCTGCTCTCGTGGCTGTTCTTGCGGAACGTGTGTCTCGTATACCGCGCTTAGGTACACAGTTGCGCGTTACCTCAAAAACTGGGGCTGTGCACCCTCCGCCTGTGACTAGGCAGTCTCCTTCGGGATGACTTGACTGTCGAATCCCAACGTCAAGTGGTTCGGGGCGCAGTTTGACTTAAATCTACCTGGAAGATGAGGTAACGTGACTGAAGATACAACTTGTCTGAAATTTGCTTGAGTCGGAGAATAGGTGACTGTATTTGCGAGTTTATCAAGCTGCCTGCCGTTTGCAAACGTCAGTTGGTGCGGTCTAAATGCACTTTGTAGGGCGAACCTAGCGCACCCTGGTTCCCTAGCGCACCCGTTTGGCGCACCCGGCAGTACGCCTGTTGTACCGAAGTCGCTACCCATGGAGGGGCGGTAAACAGGTCGTTCCCCGAGCAAGCTGGCAACCAGGAGTTGACATCTGTCACTAACCTCTATGCCCTCAACATGTCTGCCCATGAATCCCTGCAGGCATACCTCTCCAGAGCAGCTGATTTGTACTCCCAACTTCCCCAGATCCAAGGGACTTCCACCACATCCATGCCCACCTACCTTAACATCATTGTAAAGGGCCTCAACACCCGCCCTTAATATGATGGCTACATAAATGCTTTCAACCCTTCTGAGGTCACTACCTTTGCCATTCTCCAAGCGAAAATCACAAACTGGTGCTTGGTCAAGAACGTTGATCCCGCCCCATCTCCAGAGGAAGCCGAGATGGCTGCAGCAGCCTACAGGTACAGAAGATCTCCCAGCTACAAAGGCTCACCATCTCATGGAAGAGAAAGAAAAGAGCTCAACAAGAAGATGACCTCCTGGAACTGTGGAGGAGATGGTCAAGGGAATGCCCCAGCTCTGACTCTGAACTGGCTCAAAGGCCAGTTGACTTTGATGCTGCTAACAATGGATCAAAATCACCTTCCAAGGAGAGATCTGGTGATGACAAGGGATCAGGTTAGAAGAAGTCCACACGTCCCTAGAGAAGCGACCGTCCTAGGAGAAACCAAAGCAGAGGACGCCATGCCCATGTTGGTGATGGGGATTGCTCCACCTCCACTTCCAACTCTGCTGAGAGCCAAAGTGAGGGAGAGGAGCACAACTTCCTATCCCTAGCACTGCAAGAAGACACTCCACAACCAACAAGATTCGCTGCACCCACCAAGTCTGTGTCATTTTCCCTGCCATCTAACTCCCTGGCTGACAATACTTTCTTTGGGCATATGAGTGCCGGTGATGATTGCATTATAGAAGACGAAATGCCAACCATTGCCCCAATTGACAGTGATGATGATGACAATGATTTCCATGCAGCCCTACAGAAAGAATGGACCATAGACACTGCAGCCCACTTCCATGCCACAAGTAACACCTCCTACCTGCATGACATTCATGATCTTCCCCAGCCCGTTAAGCTGCAGCTTGCAGACCAAGGAGCTCCACCTATCATCTGCAGGCAGATAGGGAAGGCTCAGATCAAGGGCCATAACAAGGCACTGATTATCCTCAATGGTGTACTCCTTGCTGACTGCAAAATAGCCAACATCATTAGCATCCATGCAGCCACCAATCTGTGCCCAGACCTCCAAGTTCACCTGTCCAAGACCAAGGCCACTCTCTCCATACCCAGCAAGTCTGGCACCAAGCTACTCCTATCATGCCCCAAAAGGCATGGCCTCTACCTCACTCAAACCTCCCCAGTTTCCCACAGTGATCACCGTAGATAGTGGGCCACCCCCTGCCTACATCATGATGGTTACAAAAGCTGTCTGCCACCACTCGGGGAACGTCCCGTTTTGCGCGGGGTTGCGTCAAGGTTCCCGTTCGGTTGCGCAGTTGCGCCTATCAGGTTAATGACTAATGGTGTACGGAAGGCGCTCCGCGCCCTAGAGCATGACTCAGTGATCACGTGACTTAGGGCCACGTGGGTGGACTCTTTGACGGAATTCGAACGCACTGCAGCTTTCCGAACGTCCAACTTTAGTGCGTTGCATTGCGATAGTGGCGCATAATAGACGCGTCCTCGTCGATTGAGAAGATCCGGACGTGGACGATTGTGGACCGTTTATTCTGCGTTGACTGTCCAATCGCAGAGTGGACATAGTATGTTCATTCTGGCGCAACTCTTTAGTCTGGGTTGAGTTCATTGCGTTTCTCAAAGGATGTAGTCTGGCGCAACTCTTTAGTTTGGGTTGAGTACATTGCGTTTCTCAAAGGATGCAGTCTGGCGCAACTCTTTAGTCTGGGTTGAGTTCATTGCGTTTCTCAAAGGATGTAGTATGGCGCAACTCTTTAGTTTAGGTTGAGTTCATTGCGTTTCTCAAAGGATGCAGTCTGGCGCAACTCTTTAGTCAGGGTTGAGTTCATTGCGTTTCTCAAAGGATGTAGTCTGGCGCAACTCTTTAGTCTGGGTTGAGTTCATTGCGTTTCTCAAAGGATGTAGTCTGGCGCAACTCTTTAGTCTGGGTTGAGTTCATTGCGTTTCTCAATGGATGTAGTCTGGCGCAACTCTTTAGTCTGGGTTGAGTTCATTGCGTTTCTCAAAGGATGTAGTATGGCGCAACTCTTTAGTCTGGGTTGAGTTCAATGCGTTCCTCAAAGGATGTAGTCTGGCGCAACTCTTTAGTCTGGGTTGAGTTCAATGCGTTTCTCAAAGGATGTAGTCTGGCGCATCTCTTTAGTCTGGAATGAGATTGGGGCACTTCACAAGCATAAAATATCCATGCAACAAATCATGTATGTCAGTTTACAATCAAGGGGTAAGCCCTGACAAGTCTATAAACTGTTAAATCCACTCGGGGTGCTTTCAAAGTTCTCACCCCAAGGAATCCTAAGAGTACACGTGACATTCCATCAAGAAGTGCTGTTCATCCTCTACTACTAAGAGGATATTCTCCGTCCAGCATCCCCATTTCACAGCATCTACAATTTAGAGGGATATACCACGACCCCATGTGTCAGATTCGATATTTTTCGGAGTGTCTATCACAAGGATCTCTATGCATCCAACCAAATGTGTATGTCAATAGCATGTAGGACAAGTCTGATCAGGTCCAATATGAAACCTGCATAACCCAAGGTATACCCAACCTAATAGGAGGCAAGGAAGGAGGCATGAAGGTACTCCAACTGCCGGAGGTGTGGCAACCTAACCACTGAGGCAAGGAATGTGACAAGCAAGGAAAACCAACCGCTAGGAGAGTCAAGGAAGAGGACTAGACAGTCCACATGACGACATAGAGAGTCAAAGAAGAAAACTAGCAAGTACAACCGACCGCAAAGAGAGGGAAGGAAGGGGGCTAGCAAGTCAACCCGATCATCATTTCTCTACGTCCTCGCTGAATCTATATCTGTACATCATCAGCATTTGTAGTTACTTCATGCCAGCAATCTTGCCATTCCGATTACATCCATCCCTCCTCTTGGCCTGCAAGACATGCATACACGGAAGGAGATTCATACATATATTCGCAAGCCAGTCAGATAATCAGGTACTGTGTTAGTTAATTGATAATTATATAGATAGTTAACAATAGCTAGTTCAGATGCCTAGATGTTGCCAACTCGCCCAGAAGGCTGAGAGTCTGGTGAATGCAGATGAACTAGCTTGCAAGCTCGTTCTGGTCCATTCAGATTTGTATCTAGTTATGAAGGTGTGTTTCAGAAGCATGCGGGTCAGGTGAATACATATTTGTATCCTTGCAAGCTAGTTCAGGTGCCTACACATGGCAATTTAGTAATGAAGTATAACAATAATGTGATTGCATATTGACCATCTTGCAAGCTAAATAGTTTTCAATGTCACTAACATGGCCTCTGCTTAGTTGCCAAACTGTGTGCCGTCTTGAGGTACAAACAGAGTCTGACTGCATTTTAGGCATAACGAGAAGATTTGAGATTATGGTGGTAAGCAGGAATTTGCTAACACTAATAGGGCCCAGTGAAAACAGATTAACCAACTTGCAAGCTGCCAGCAGGTAACTGCCCGGACTAGAAGGTTGAGCGTCAGGTACCAGATGAATCAAATGTTGCCCATTTAATCAAGCTAATTAATTCCCTTGGCTATACAACGTCGCAAAATGCGCCGCACCTACACTGAGAGGGGGCAATATTCCTGCTAGCGATAAGAGCACACGTCCCTGCAAATAAATAAGAGCCAGATAGTAAGTCAGGTTGTTAGACAAGCTGTGAGTCAGATAGTGAGTCAGGTTGTAAGAGCAGAACGCAGCGGTGGAAGCATCGAGGCAATAAGTAAGACAGTAGGCAGCACAACAATAAGCAGGTAGGAAGTAAGCTGCTCTGCAAAAATTAATCAGGGAGGCAGTAAGCAACACCACAATCAGCATGTAAGCAGTACGCAGCACCTCTGCAAGCAGCAAGACAATAAGCAACACCACAATAGTAAAGTAAGCAGTAAGCGGCACCATTGTAAGAAGCAAGACAGCAGGCAGCACCTGCATAACCTTGTAAGCAGCACGTAGCACGGCTGCAAGCATCGAAGCAATAAGATACAACACAATAAGCAGGTAAGCAGTACGCAGAACTGGTGCAAGCATCAATACAATGAGCAACACCACAATAAGCAGGTAGTCAGCACACAGCACCACTGGACACAGCAACACAGTAAGCAGCACAGCAATAAGCATGAAGGAGTACGCAGCGCCATTGCAAGCAGCACGACAGTAAGCAGCACCACAATAAGCATTAAGCAGTATGCAGCAACACTGCAAACATCGAGACAATAAGCAAAAACACAATAAGCAGGAAGGCAGTAAACAGCACAACCGGAAGCAACAAGACAGTAAGCAGCACAACAATAAGCATTGAGGAGTACGCAGCGCCATTGCAAGCAGCACGACAGTAAGCAGCACCACAATAAGCATTAAGCAGTACGCAGCAACGCTGCAAGCATCAAGACAATGAGCAACACCACTATAAGCAGGTAGGCAATACACAGCACCACTGCAAGCAGCAAGACAGCAAGCAGCGCAACAATAAGCATTAAGGAGTACGCAGTGCTATTGCAAGCAGCACAAGCAGCACAACAGTAAGCAGCGCAACAATAAGCATTGAGCAGTGGGCAGCAACGCTGTAAGCATCGAGACAATAAGCAACACCACAATAAGCAGGAAGGCAGTACATAGCACTATATATTGCAAGCAGCAAGTCAGTGGTCAGCACAACAATAAGCATCGAGGAGTATGCAGCACCATTGCAAGCAGCATGACAGTAAGCAGCACCACAATAAGCATGTAGCAGTATGCAGCAATACTGCGAGCATCGAGACAATAAGCAACACCACAATAATCAGGAAGGCAGTACACAGCACCACTGTAAGCAGCTAAACAGTAGGCAACACAATAATAAGCATGAAGGAAGACGCAGCGCCATTGCAAGCAGCACAACAGTAAGCAGCACCACAATAAGCATTAAGCAGTATGCGGCAACGCTGTAAGCATCGAGACAATAAGCAACACCACAATAAGCAGGAAGGCAGTACACAGCACTATTGCAAGCAGCAAGACAGTGGTCAGCACAACAATAAGCATCGAGGAGTACGCAGCACCATTGCAACCAGCATGACAGTAAGCAGCACCACAATAAGCATTAAGCAGTATGCGGCAACGCTGTAAGCATCGAGACAATAAGCAACACCACAATAAGCAGGAAGGCAGTACACAGCACTATTGCAAGCAGCAAGTCAGTGGCCAGCACAACAATAAGCATCGAGGAGTACGTAGCACCATTGCAAGCAGCATGACAGTAAGCAGCACCACAATAAACATTTAGCAGTATGCAGCAACGCTGCAAGCATTGAGACAATAAGCAACACCACAATAAGCAGGAAGGCAGTACACAGCACCACTGTAAGCAGCTAAACAGTAGGCAACACAATAATAAGCATGAAGGAAGACGCAGCGCCATTGCAAGCAGCACAACAGTAAGCAGCACCACAATAAGCATTAAGCAGTATGCGGCAACGCTGTAAGCATCGAGACAATAAGCAACACCACAATAAGCAGGAAGGCAGTACACAGCACTATTGCAAGCAGCAAGACAGTGGTCAGCACAACAATAAGCATCGAGGAGTACGCAGCACCATTGCAACCAGCATGACAGTAAGCAGCACCACAATAAGCATTAAGCAGTATGCGGCAACGCTGTAAGCATCGAGACAATAAGCAACACCACAATAAGCAGGAAGGCAGTACACTGCACTATTGCAAGCAGCAAGTCAGTGGCCAGCACAACAATAAGCATCGAGGAGTACGCAGCACCATTGCAAGCAGCATGACAGTAAGCAGCACCACAATAAACATTTAGCAGTATGCAGCAACGCTGCAAGCATCGAGACAATAAGCAACACCACAATAAGCAGGAAGGCAGTACACAGCACCACTGTAAGCAGCTAAACAGTAGGCAACACAATAATAAGCATGAAGGAAGACGCAGCGCCATTGCAAGCAGCATGACAGTAAGCAGCACCACAATAAGCATTAAGCAGTATGCGGCAACGCTGTAAGCATCGAGACAATAAGCAACACCACAATAAGCAGGAAGGCAGTACACAGCACTATTGCAAGCAGCAAGACAGTGGTCAGCACAACAATAAGCATCGAGGAGTACGCAGCACCATTGCAAGCAGCATGACAGTAAGCAGCACCGCAATAAGCATTTAGCAGTATGCGGCAACGCTGCAAGCATCGAGACAATAAGCAACACCACAATAAGCAGGAAGGCAGTACACAGCACCAGTGGAAGCAGCAAGACAGTAAGCAGCACAACAATAAGCATCGAGGAGTACGCAGCGCCACTGCAAGCAGCATGACAGTAGGCAGCACCACAATCAGCATTAAGCAGTACGCAGCAGTGCTGCAAGCATCAAGACAATAAGCAACACCACTGCAAGCAGCAAGACAGTAAGCAGCACAATAATAAGCATTAAGGAGTACGCAGCGCCATTGCAAGCAGCACGACAGTAAGCAGCACCACAATGAGCATTAAGCAGTACGCAGCACTGCTGCAAGCATCGAGACAATAAGCAACACCACAATAAAAAGGAAGGCAGTACACAGCACAACTGTAAGCAGCTCAGCAGTATGCGGCACCACAATAAGCAGGTAAGCAGTGCCCAGCACTGCTGAAAGCAGCAAGACAAGAAGTAACACCACAATAATAAGGTAAGCAGTACGCAGCACCATTGCGAGCAGGAAGACAATATGCAGCACCACGATAAGCATGAAGCTATACACAGCACTGCTACAAGCAGCGAGACAATAAGCAACAGCACAATAATCAGGTGAGAGGTATGCAGCACCATTGCAAGCAGTAATGAAGGGTAGGGTGCACGGCAAGGGGCATGATGATGATGAGCAGAGCAGGGCAAGCGCTAGAGATCAAGGAAGGGAAGGGAGCATGGCAAGGGGCAGGGATGTGATGAGCATAGCAGGGCATGCATTAGAGAGCAATGGAGGTCAGGGAGCACGGCAAGGGGCATGACGGTGATGAACAGAACTGGGCATGCGTTGGAGAGAAATAAAGGGCAGTATGCAGGGTTCTGCAAGATGGGGAGGATGGTAGTGCATGCCATGAGATGGGAGTGCGGCCGAGAAGGTCCAGATCAGGGCAGGGCGGTTTATTGTTGGCCTGCAAGAAATCCAAGTGGATGAGGGGGTGGTTCACTGAGTAAGAGAATGGGCAAGAGTACAGGCAATGGGCATGGTGGGTTTTCAGCAGACGACTAACGAATTAAGATCAAGATCCAGCCTTAGGTGCAGGAGGCTGGGATAGCTGAGTCGCGGCAGGCGATGCGATTTTTCGGAGGTAGGGGATCGGAGGTTGGACACCAGAGCGATGCGCATTTTCGCAGGGAGCCCTCTCTGACAACCAATCGCTATTGGCAAAGGATTGAATAGAGACTTTGTTTATTCCAGTAGCATTCTCGGACAGTTTTCAAGATAGTTCATCAACCACAGCATGAGCAGCGCACCCGACTGCCACTGTGGGTGCTGGTTTGAATGCGTACCAGCGGACACTGGCGTTTGGTCCGACCGGTACGAAGTGTGCCCCGCCCCTGGTGTGTGCCCCGCAGGGTTCTGAAGCAGATGCAGAAGGGGGGAGATTCCTTCAAGCCATGCTGTTGAGATTCCTTCATGCCAGGCCAAGTCTAGCAGACTATCTGTGTAGGACTTCCTTTGCTGTGCCAATCGCGTTTATATACTATAAGCCGCTCATATGGTAGTGACAAATATCTGATAAAAATAGACTGGCCCACAACTACCTGGAAATACAACTATTACTACATTCCAATGCATGAACATAAGTCTTATTCTTTATACCGGTATATGCGTGGTAAGTCAAATATATGCGGGATGATTGTATGAAGAGATTGCATCTAATATATATTTCAGAAGTATGCTTTTATTTTGATTGATTACTGTGTATTACTACCGAAGACAGTGAAGGTGTAGCCAAGTTCAAGTCTGTGGTAACGAATTCAATATAAAACATATTATTCATACGGGTGACTCATATAACGGATACAATGCCGGCGACTTTTGTAGATCATCTATAGATACGGCTGACTGGTGTAACGAATACAATGTCGGAGACATCTGTATATCATTTCTAGATACGGCTTGTTTGTGTTACGAATACAATGCTGGAGACTTTTGAAACATATAGATTCATACAGGTGACTTGTGTTACGAATACAACGTTGGAGACTTCTGTAGATCATTTATATATACGGCTGACTCGTGTAACGAATACAATGCTGGAGACATCTGCAGATGACTTTTAGATACGGCTTGGACGCTTGGTTGTATAACGAATTCAATGCTGGAAACTTGTGAAACAAATACATTCATACGGGCGACTCTTGTAACAAATAGAATGCTGGAAACTTATGACACATACAGATTCAAATGGGTGACTCGTCTAACGAATACAATGTGGAGACTCCTGTACGCGCCGGAAGTATTGGCAATATGAAGTATTGGCACATTTCATTTTACCCCTATAACTGGGTCTAGGAAAAGAATGGCAAAACTAACTTGGCAAAGGGGTCTATGGCTTTGACTGTCTCAAGATTAGATCTGAAATTCAGTTGGCAAATCGTCTTTTTGCTTACATGTTTTTTTTACATTTCCTCGTTACATGTTCACAAAGTAGTCTGCCCAAGTTTTCTGTAAAACCATGTGACAATTCAAAACAGGAGTATCATACTTGATAGGGCTTATAAACCAGACCGGTACATAGCTCCAGCCAGCCAAATTGCTGGCTGTAGCCATTTAACCAAGTTCAAGGTCTTGTTACCTTTTTTCATTTTTCAATTCAAACCAGATTCAAGTGTGACTCAAATAGTCAAATGATTTATTCTGGGCATAAGCACCAAGAATATCATTGGCTCTACACTATCATCTGCCACGTGTGCAATCTAAACAAAGTACTTGAACCCTGCAAATAAATAGAGTAGGCAAGTGCCTGCAATCTGAGCACATAACTAATTCAGCTTAACTGCTTTACATTTAGCTGACCACTAGACTAGCAGCTGCCTAGCGGCTATGCATATAATATAATAAGGTTGGCGCCTGCGAAGTACAGTTAGTAAGTGCTGGAGCCGCTCTACATATTGCCTGCCAACCTTGCAATCTAAACACAGCAATTGAACCCTGCAGATCAGCCTACTAGGCAGGTGCCCGCAATCTGAGCACATCAATAATTCAGCTGGACAGCTTTACTTTAGCAGACCTACAAACTAGCACGTTGCTAAGGAGGTACCTATACATATGATCTACTTGCTTGGCGCCTGATTGACAGACAGCAAGTGCTGGGGCCACTCTACATATAGTCCGCCACGCATTCACAAGCCCCTCCGCCCCCCCCCCCCCCCCCCCCCCCCCCCCCCCCCCTCCACACACACAACACCAACACACCACCACCCCCCCCCCCACCTACCCACCCCTATTGGCATCCCCCCCCCCCCCCCCCACACCACCACCCTTGATGGCTGCCATACCCCTGATGGCAGCCCCACCCATCTCAACCCCTGATGCGACGCCCACCCCTCATGGCTATCCCACCCCCACCCTGAACAGTGTATGTGAATGTCTGACAGTGAACGTGTATGTCCCTGCATTGTTTGTGCATACAAAACATGTATGTGAAATGTTCCCGCAATGTTATGTTTATTACCAACTGTATGCGTATGCCCCTGTCTCTGTCCCCACTGTCATGCCTGCCTCTGTCTATTGCTTCTGCTTCTGTCTGAGGAGGCTGGATTGCTATATAGGATGGAGGGTGGGGGGAGGAATGGAGGGAGGAAGGGGGGAGGGATAGGAGAGGGAGAGGGGAGGGAGAGGGAGAGTAGAGTGATGCAATCTGAGAACACAAATAATCAAGGCTGGACAGCTTTACTTACTTATCAGGCCTATAGACTAGCAGTGCCTAGGAGGTATCATAGTATCTATTAGGTTGGCGCCGCATTGTACAGACAACACGTCGGGGCCACCCCTACATATGGGTCTGCCAACGCATTTCACCAAGAGCCCCCCCCCCCCCCCCCCCCCCCTCCCCCCCCACGCCCACCCACATACCACAAAACCCCCCCCTAATGGCAATCCCTTCCCCACCCTTGATGGCTGCCATAACCCTGACGGCAGCCCAACCCCATCTCCATCCCTGATGCGACCCCCCACCCCTCATGTGGCTATCCACCCCCACCCCAAACATGTATTTGAATGTCTGACAGTGTACATGTAATGGCCCGGCATGTATGTGCATACCCACATGGTTGTGTGTGTCCAACAGTGTATGTGAATGTTCGAGCAATGTGTGTGTATGTCCAACATGAGAGGGATGGGGGGGGGGGGTAGGGGGTAGTGGCGGGGGGGAGGAGGGGGGAGAGGGGAGAGGAGGGGAGGAAGGGGAGGGGAGGGGGAGGGGGTAGGGGGAGGGGGAGGCTTCGTTTTTGCGTTTTTCTTTTTCCCCTCTTTTTTCGTTTTCTTCTGTACGTCTTCTTTCTTCCTTCCCTGCGTGAGGGTGGCTGGTTTCCGTTCGTCTTGTGTTTTTCTTTCTTTCTTCCCTTCCTCCTTTTCGGTAGCTTTCTTGCAGGACCGGCCGACCGGCGGCCGTCCTGCGCCCTGTCCTTGCTTGCGTTCTTAGTGGTCTGGGCGTCTTGGTTTCTTCGTTCCTTATGGTCGGCGGGCCGTGCCTGTCTGTTGTTTCCCTTTTTCTCGTAGTTTTTCGTGGGGCTAGTTTCTTGTGGCCGTGTTTCTTTGTGCGGGTGGTTCTGGGGCTCCGGCTCTCTCCTTCGGGCCTGCGCGGATTCTTTCTGTCCTTCTTACTATTTTCCCTCTGCGGGCTTCCGTGGCTGTGGGCGGGCGACGTGTCGCGTGGCTTCTTTCTCCGGGAGGGGAAGGGATATTGAGAGGGAGGGACAAGTCCTGAGAACATAAATAATTCAGCTGGACAGCTTTTTACTTTCTGGCCGAGCCGTATATACTAGCACTGACTATGAGGTATACATATTATCTAATTGTTGGCTCCCTCCTGCAATTGTAGTACGACAGCAAGTGCTAGGGCCACTTTACGTATATTTCTTCCTTCGCTTCCACAAGCCCCCCCCCCCCCCCCCCCCCACACACACACACCAAACACACCACCACCCACACGCCACCACCCACCCACCCCTAATGCATCTCCCCCCCAACCCTCCCCCCGACACCCCCCCCACCCCCCACCCTTGATGCTGGCCATACTCAAGTTGGGCATCCCCAACCCCACTCCACCCACCCTGTGCGACTCCCCACCCCCCCCCCCCTCATGGCTATCCCAATTCCCACCCACGAACATTGGTATGTGATGTCTGACAGTGGTATGGTGTTTGTCCGGCAGTGTATTGTCATAACCCAACATGTTGTTTGTGTCCCCGTGTATGTAATGTCACATTCAATGTATATTTATGTCAAACGGTGAATGTGTATGTCCAACAATGTATGCGTATGCCCTTGTCTCTGTCACTGTCAATGCCCTTGCCTCTGTCTATTGCTTCTGCTTTTGGGTTCTCAAGGAGGTCATGTGAGGGAGAGGTAGATGGGGGGATGGATGGAGGGAGAGGGAGATGGAAGGAGAGGTATCTTCCTCGTACCATTTCTATTCTCTTTCGCTGGCGAGGTAGTCAGGTCGCTTTCTCTTTCTACTTCCTCTGCAACCTCGTTCGTCTCTCTTTCGCTTTCTCTTTCTCTTTCTCTTCCCTCTTATCGGGGGAGGGGAGGGGGATGAGGGGATGGGGCAGGGAGGAGGGGAGGGAGGGAGGGGAGGGGGGGGAGTGTAGTGGTAGGTAGTAAGGGATGGGGAGGGGGGGGGGTGGTGAGGGGGAGGGGGAGGGGGGGGAGGAGATAGGCGTAGGGGAAGGGGATGTGGGATGGTGGGGGGGTAAGGTGGTGGGTGAGGGGTAGGGGGGGTATGGGAGATTGGGAGGAATGGTGGGGGGGGGGGGGGTTGGGGTGTTCTGTGTTTCTAATTGTTGTTCTTGCCTTTTCTTCGTGGTGCTCGTGCTCTTTTCTCCTGGCTTTTTCCTTTTTCTTTGTCCTTTTCGCGTCTTTTCTTTTCTCTTTTCTGTTTTCTTTTCTTTTCTATTTTCATTTTCTCTTTCTTCTTTCTGTTTTCCTTCCTGCGTTTTTTTTCTTTTCTTCCTTCGTCTTCTCTTTCGTGCGCCGTCCTTCCGTCTTCCTTCCTTCTCCCTTCTTTCTTCACTTTCCTCCTTCTGTCCGCCTCTCCCGGCGTGCTTTCTTTTCGGTGGGCGGGCGGCGGGGTGCGCGGGCGGTGTGCTTTCGGTCCGGCTTCGTGCGTTGTGCCCCGGTGCGTTGGTTTTCTGTGGGGCGGGTTCTGGGTTACGGGGGCTTGGTGCGGGGGTTGCGGGGGCTCCAGTTCACGTGCCTCGTCCTGGGCTGCGCGCGGGCGCAGGGGCCGTTGCGCCGTCGGGCGCCGGCGAGGAGAGGGCGAGGAGAGGGAGAGGGAAGGGAGCAGCAAGGGAGCGGGAGAGGGGAGAGGCGTGCACACCTGCGCCCATCCGCACTCAACCTTCCACGGACAGCTGTTGTCTGGCCAGGACCTATAGCCTAGGCACGCGTGACTCGATGTTACAGTATTATCTAAGTAAGGTGTTGGTTCCTGCAGTGGTACAGACAGCAGTGCTAGGGCCACTTTACGTATTAGTCCTTGCCCGGCGTCCACAAGCCCCCCCCCCCCCCACCCCCCCACCCCCTCCGCCCACACACACCAACCCACCACCACCCACCCCGCCACCACCCACCCACCCTAATGTTCATCCCCCGCGCCCCCCCCACGCGATTGATGGTGCCCTATGCTGCAAGTTGGCATCCCCAACCCCATCTCCCACCCCTGATGCGACCCCCACGTCCCTCATGCTATCGCCGATTCCCCCCCCGAACAGTGCATGTGATGTCTGACATTGTAATGGTTGTGTCCGGCATGTATGTGGCATACCCACCAGGTATTTTGTGTCCAACAGGTGTATGTACATTCGCAGGAATGGAATTGTAGTGTCCAAGCGGTGAAGTGTATGTCCCAAGCAAGTTTGCGTATGCCCTTGTCTCTGCACTGTCAATGCCCTGCTCTGGCGCATTGCTTCTGCGTCTGTCTACGGAGGATGGATGTCAGGAAGGGGAGAGTGAGAGGGAGAGGAGAGGGCTAGGGAGAGGGAGATGTGCTTGTCTCGTGGAGGGAGGGAGGAGGTTGAGGGGGGATTGGCAAGGCTTTGTGGGTCGGATGGTCGTCGTGGTCGGCTGTGTCTTGAGCTTTCGTGTCTGGTGGGAGTTGGGGACCCGGGTTCGTCGGGAATCCGGCAGGCTGGTTCCGTCTTGTGGGGGCAGGTGCTCTCTTTGCTTGGGTCCTTCGGCGTTTATTTTTGGGTCTCGGGGGGACTGGGAGGAAGGAGGAGGGAGTGGGAGGAAGGGAAGGAGAGGAAGGATGTGGGAGGGGGATCTGAGGGGGAGGAGGGAGGGGCGAAGGGGCGGCGGGCTCGCGAGGGAGCGGGGAGGGAGGAAAAGGAAAGGAGGGGCGGTGGGGAAGGGCGTGAGGGGGGGGGGGCGGGGGAGGGGGAGGGGGAAGGTGGGGAGGGTGAGGGTGCTGAGGGTGGGTGGGCGAGGGTTGAGGGATGGAGGAGGGGGAGGGGGGGGAGGAGGAGGAGGAGAGGGAGAGGGCTCGAGGGCGCGGGAGAGGGGAGAGGGAGAGGAGAGGAGAGGGGGAACGGGCGAGGCGAGGGGAGAGGGGAGAGGGAGGAGAGGGAGAGGGAGGAAACGAGGAGAGAGCGAAGAGAGGGAGGAGTAGAGAGAGGGAGAGAGGGCAGTGGGGCTAGGCGAGGGAGGCCGAGGGCGCAAAGCAGGTGCAACGCAACTTTACGGGCACTTAAACAAAAAGCATCTCCACGCTGCGACGAGGCTAAAAAGACAAGGAGGGACTTTCATAGAGAATAGAGCAGCCATTCACATTATAGCCATACAACTAATCCGATTATTGCTATGGCATTTTTTTTTCTTTTCTGATCTTTCGGCCTTGAGGATGTAACCCGCTAACTGCTAACAGTCGTTTGAGCTTTATTGGTTTCATGTTCTGAAATATACTTAGCAATGTAGAGGACCCTATGAAATCTGCGTATGTGACGTGCAACGATATGTTCTGAAAAACCCTGCCGTGTACAGAAGTAGACACTAGAATTCAGGCGCGTCCCGAGCGAAATTATCAGAATTCTGAATTCAATTGATTTTAATTGATTTTAATTTCATTGTATTTAACGTTGTGTTATTTTAATTTGATTTTATTCCATTCAATTAAATGTGATCAAAGTTAATTATCGTTAATTCTAGTGTGTAGACATGTACACACTAGGACTGCACCACTCTCATAAGGCCTGAGTACGTTACATAATGTAAGCACATGGGTGTGGACAACAGGATTCTTGGAAGTAATGATAACACTTAGTAGGGCGTGGTATTAAGGGATCCCCGTCTTACATGGTAGGGAACGAGCTGCTACTTTACCTGGTCAAAGCTACCATGGCGGTTGACAGCGACCGCAAACACTGAAGTGCTCCTGTAGGGATTCAAACCCTGCACCTTCTGATTTCAACGAGCCCTACCATTGAGCCAATCATCGAAACGGAATAGGGTTGTTCAAGGGTACATCAACGTTCAGGGTTTCATGAGTTAGATCTTTCATTTCAATGTATTGGGTACGTGCTTCCTGTTATCCTACACAGCCATACTGCTCCCCCCACAAATATTAAAATTATGGGATTATTGATTATCATTGCGGATGAAGGCTTGCGAAATAGCAGGGCTAATGATTCGCGCCACTGATAGAAATCTGACTTTCAGTTTTGGGCGCCGGGCGCCCTTAGTAGGGCTGTTGGCTGCCAAATATTCGTTTCCGTACCGTTGTTCCTTCATTCCGCAGGGGGGTTCAACGTGCTAGTTCAACACTTGGGTTCATCAAGCTCAGAGGGGATTTCACGCTACATACTTAGAACGTACGTTATTAATTGCACTGATCAGGAGGCTAGCAGGGGTGTGTGTGTGTGTGTGTGTGTTGGTGTGTAAGTCGATGTGTGTGTGTGTGTGTGTGTGTGTGTGTGTGTGTTGGTGTGTAAGTCGATGTGTGTGTGTGTCTGCGTGTGTTTGTAAGTGTTCCTTCTGCAAGTGCATTCTGGTACCCAATACACAGAAACACAAACTGCATGCACATACACACACAACATAAATACACTAACACAATACACTTACCACATACACACAAAACATAATACACAAACCGCAAACACGCACAAAATAAATACACAAAACACAGACACCAACGGAATAAATATAAAAACACTAACACACAAACCGCACACACACACACGCACACAACACCATACACATGCAAGCACAAACAAACATAACACGCACAAGCACAGACAAACAAGCACACACACACACAATCACACACATCGACCACCACCATCACCACCCCACCTTCATCCATCTTACTCCCAGCCCCCCCCCCCCCCACACCACACACACAGTATGGACAGCCACTACCACCCCCCCACCTTGAACCCCCGACCTCCCCCCCCCACACACTGACGTACCGGTGATCAGAACATACTTGCTGCTGGATGCAAACACTCCAACTGAACGAGTGCGGCCCGTTCTTTGGGATTGCACGCGCGCATTGGTAGATCCTCGGAGTATCATGGATTTCATGGTACAGTGTCCGATGGTCGGTCGACAGGTACGCCTGTGCGTGCGTAGTTGCTACGTATCACTGTTTGAGCGGACAGGCGGAAATGTAGCGAGAACTGAGCGAAGACGTTTACTACTTAGGTGGAGGAGGAAGATGGAGTACCCTCGGGTAACCTATGCTGAAAAACGGGAGAGAAATCGCCGCAGGACTGAAGTCTTCTCGCCCCCCCCCCCCCCCCCCCCCCCCCCCCCCCCCCCCCCTCCCCCCCCAACTTAACTACAGAGAGGGGAGGGGGGGTGGGGTGGGGTGGGGTGGGGGGGCATAGTGCAGGTGCGAATGAATTCGCCGTCGTAATTGCGACTTCTTGGAGGGCTGCAGAATAAAATTGATAGTTATGACTAAGACAGAGATTAATGATGCTGACAAGAGTTCGAGTAGTCGTAAAAGATAATCGCAACTATTGCGGGCATGAGGCGCTAAGGGGCAGCCGTCAGGGAGGGAGGTGTAAACATCACAGCTGCAATTTCGGGTGGCGTGGCTTAGTGAAAATGTCCTTGAAGATTTACTACGGAACTGACACGTCATCGAATCACGTGATGTACCTGGTGACACACGCACAAAGCAATGAAGTAGCAGTTCGTTGTCGCAACGGGAGGGGCAGTCGCAAAACAGGCGACAGGCCTTCACACAAACCTTGTTTTCGAGGAATGCTATTTCTAATTTAAGCGGTTCGAGCACATTCAGCTCTGTCTATGCTTCCTACCGATCTTGGAATGAGGGGCTACACTCGGCAGGAACGCGAGAAACGCCACCAAGAGAGCCAATACGCAGCAATTTCCTTCACATACGAGAGCGTATTACATCTCGCGAGTTAATGAGCGATCAAGGTAGCAGTGGTCGAGCTTCTGTATCCGCGAATATATGGGCGGAACGGGATGGTATGGGTCCGTCGCAAAGATACACTCTTTTCGAACCATGGCTCAAGCCTGACGACACCTGATCGGTACGATAAAATACAAATACGCATATAATCAATCCATTCGCTATATCCGCGCAAAACGGGCCTTTCCCCGAGTGGGTCTTGTGTACCTCCGGATGGATGAGTTCTGGCATGTCATCACTGTCAGGATCATCAGAGGCTGCCAGGTTGTCTGCAGTGAAAGGGGAATGGGACTGGCAGATAGTGGGAGGATGGTCCTGGAGGTCTTGGTCTGCCTCCACATGAGTGGGTGGGTACTGCCCTATCTCAAAGTCAGTGTGGGGTGCAGATGGAGCAGAAGTAGAGGGGAAGTCCTGGTGGTCTTGGTCTGCCTCCACATGAGTGGGTGGGTACTGCCCTATCTCAGAGTCAGTGTGGGGTGCAGATAGAGCAGAAGTAGAGGGGAAGTCCTGGTGGTCTTGGTCTGCCTCCACATGAGTGGGTGGGTACTGCCCTATCTCAGAATCAGTGTGGGGTGCAGATGGAGCAGAAGTAGAGGGGGTATCCTGGCAGTCTTGATCAGCTCTACTGGGGGAGGTCTCATGAGTGGGTGGGTACTGTCCTGTCTCAGAGTCAGTGTGAGTTGATGGAGGCTTGGTAACCATCATGATGTAGACAATAGTAGAGTCCACAGGGATAGAGGGGTTTCTGGCAGGGACTGGTGAAGTTTGAGTAAGGTAGAGTCCATGTCTTTTGGGAGCATGAGAGGAGCAGTTTAGTACCAGATGGTCTTGGGATGGAGAGTGTGGCTTGAGTCTTGGACATGTGAACTTGGAGGTCTGGGCAGAGGCTGGTGGCTGCATGAATGCTAATGATGTTGGGCATGTTGCAGTCAGCCAGAAGCACATTGTTCAGGATAATCAGAGTCCTGCCATGACCCTTGATCTTGGCCTTCCCTATCTGCTTGCAGAGGATAGGTGGAGAGTCTTGATCTGCCAGCTGCAGCTTAATAGGCTGTTGAAGATCCTGAATGTCATGCAGATGGGAGATGTTACTTGTTGCATGAGAGTGTGCTGCAGTATCTATGATCCATTCTGTCTGTAGTGCTGCCTGGAAAACTTCTCCATCTTTTGCAGTGCATTCATCATCAGCACTTAGTTGTCCAAAGAATGCTGTATCAGCCAGGTGGTCAGGTGGCAAGGCAAAAGAAACAGACTTGCCTCTGGTTGGTGTAGCAAAAGTCATGGGCTGGAGGTTGTCCTCATCCAGTGCCAGGGACAGGAAGTTGTGTTGTTCACCCTCACTGTCAGAGTTGGAGGTGGACTGATCACCATCAGCAACATGGGCCCTTGCTTGGGTATCTTCTTAGACGCCTCCTGGCTGGACTGGTCTTCTTGGGGTCCTTCTTGTCGTCATGATCCTTGTCATTTCTGTTCTTAGGGGGTGACTTAGATCCATGGTCAGCTTCATCTGAGTCTGCTGGCCTGAAAGCCAGATCAGTGTCATCACTGGTGCACTCTCTGGAGTTGTGGCCTATTCCCCCACAGTTCCAGCAGGTCATCGTCTTGTGGTTGATGGTCCTGTCTCTAAATGGGAGGTGCTTGCTGTTGAAAGGCTTCCTGGACCTGTAGGCTGCAGCTGCCAGCTCTGCCTCTTCGGGAGATGGTGCAGGGTCAACTTGCTTCACTAAGCACCAGTTGAAGAGGGCACTTTGGAGCATGGAAAAGGTGGTTATAGCAGTAGGGTTGAACTGATTGATGTAACCATCATATTCAGAGCGGGAGTTCAGTCGCTTGACAATGAGGTTCAGGAAGGTGCTGGTGGAGACGATGTGGAGATTTGCTATCTTGGAAATCTGGGAGTACAGGTCAGCCGCCCTGGAGAGGTATGTCTGCAGGGATTCAGTAGGTGTCATACGTAATCCCATGATGGCAGCCAGGGTGGTATGCTCTAGCCTGCTGCCATCCTCAGAGTACAGGGCATCTAGAAACCTGAAGGCTCTAGTGGCCATATCTGTGTTGGCATGAATGGCCTGCTGGATCCCATCTGATACATGGTCTATGATGATCTTGAAGGCCTTGTTATTCTTCCGGGTCGAGATCCTGTTGGGGACACCAATCCTAGGGGCAGCCGGAACAGCCGGGTCAGCAGCCGGGTCAGCAGCCGGGTCATCAGCAGGGTAACCATCAGAGTCATTAGGCTCGCCAGCGACGACCGCCTGTTGGCAGTCGAAAGCAACGGCAATGGTATCCCTATCTGATTTGAGGGCAAGGAGGATATTCTGCCAAGCGCTGCGCCAGGTGTAGAGGTTGTTACCGGTGAATATTCTGGGAGGTTGCATTGTGAGGTCTTCTGTGTAGGAGTCTTGGCGTTGTAGGTCGGAGTGTTGGGGAAGGGAGAGTTACGAGGGCGGGGCAGGGGAAGAGGGGATGGAGTGTGTGTGGGAATCTGCGATCCAAAGGGATCCAGCGGATTACCGGAGGGGTGAACGTTGCCAAGCGGCAATGTTCGACGACAGAAGCTTCTCTTAAGCTGGAGGCGTAGACAAATTGATCGTCTGAGATAAATACAGCACTGTGTGGGTCTCGGTGAGGGCGTCGTCCTATACTCACTTCATAGATTTCGGTGACTTGTGGTCGCTCTTGCTTGCTCCAGTCGTAGGACGCAGTGGCAGATACAAGGATTCTTGGTAGGAAGCGGCAGGCGGAGCAGCGGGAAGTAGGATCCGCACAGGGAGTCCAGGTGCTTAGTTAAAACTCGGGCCTTCGACAAGTCAGAGGGGACCTGAATCCGAACGCGGGAATCAGCGGCTGTTCTTCGTTAGCGTCTAAAGATGGCGCACATAACCTGTTAATGTAAGATTGTTACAACGGCATAGGCTCGATAGAGGAGAAGATGCTATTAAGCGCAACAGGCGCAATCATATAGAATAGAGATGTGTACTGCAGGGTACTGCAGTCACGTGCAGGCCACAGCTAGCCTGTGGCCTGGCGGCAGGCAACGCGGTACCAGGAGGGAAAGGTACCGGTGTGCATTATGCCGACTCAGAGACTGATATATAAATCAGTCAATAACAGCTTTGTGGGTGCTTTTTCTTTTTGTTCAAAGCACGGAGTCTCATACACCCTCGCGGTGTCAAGTAGACTTTAACATGTTATGTAATGTAAGAGCGCCCTCATAACTTGGTCTTCAACCTCTTGTCCGTTCACTAGAATACTGCACGTAAAAAAACTAAAAACAGGGCAGTTGACAGAAGGGGGCCAAATAGACGGATGGCATGCTGGGTAGTTCAAACCCTTGCCCCTACGGATTTGCTGGACATCAACCACAATCCTGCAAATTTTATATCGGTATGGGGGTCTGCGGGGTTTCTTGCAAATTCCAGCACACTCTGATTGAGTTACTCTTAAGTTAGGCATGTCGGAATCTGGCGGGAACTTCTGGTAGGAGCTGTCTGACGTCAGCATACTCGGGACAGAAGGACAGTTTTGATAGCTTGATCATGGGCAGTACTGATGTTCTCCGTCCGTTCTCATGGAAGCCTCATCCAGGTGACATTTCCGAGGCAACACCGATCTCGCTTGCGCACTCCCAACCGCAGAATCTCAGATTCAGTCTCGCCGCAACTTCTGTTTCGAGTTGTGGGCCTTAGAAAATCTCATAGTGACCTTGGCGCCTCCTCGTTGGTTCAGAGGTGTCTTGCTCCCTCACTCTGGGCGGAGCTCTGCTTCCTAGCCGAAGCCAAAGCTTGGTCTGCCCTCACTTGTAGTGGATGAGTTTTGAGGTGCGTTCCTTCCTGCGAAGGGAAGTGTGGGGAATTTTTAAACCACCATTCAAAAATTCAATTCGCGTTCTGGATCTAATGCACATCCGGGCTAGCATCCGCTTCCTAATTGTAGCAATCCATATGGAGCTCTTTTATGCCTCAGATGGTGTTAGTGGCGCCAGACGGGACAGTCCCGCGAGTCCCATCAGCCCCAGGCCCACTAGCGAATATAAGCACCAGGTGTGGCTGCCACACTTGCATTTCTATTCATTCGCGATCGAACAAGAGCGCATGAATACTGCAAGCGATGCAATTGGGTCAGCCACATGAACAGGCCCTGCCCCAGTCCCAGTGTATTTCAAGCCCCGACATACCCATGCAGTTTCGCGAACTTGCCAGCCTCGCCATGCCATCAGATGCACGTGCTCTAACTTTCGCGACTGCGCTGCGTTCTTGCATGATCCATGCATCCAATATCCTAGTGTGCTTCGGACAAGGTGTTACCTGAGGGCCACCCAGTTGGGACTGCTGCTGAGAAAGCACCCTTAACATACTGGAGACATATAAACAAGTTCAAGTTCAAGCTTTTAACGAAGACAAGAACAGCCTTTTCCTCCTGTATACTACTCGGCCTTAACGTTGCCTTGATGAGTCCCTTGTGATCGTGGCTACCAATCTGAAATTGGACTTCGAGAACCACACTAGCCTCGTCGATGGATCGTTGATAGTGACTGGCATATCATATGTTGGTTACCAAAGGCGATTACGGTATCATATGTTGGTTACCAAAGGCGATTACGGTATCATATGTTGGTTACCAAAGGCGATTACGGTATCATATGTTGGTTACCAAAGGCGATTACGGTATCATATGATATCAAACAAATTGCGTCATATGATATTGTATATAAATGATTACTTAAGCCTAGTCAGACAGCCTGCATCAAACAATATCTAAAAAAGGATCCACAGAGGCTTTATGTACTTATGTGGGGATTTCTCTTTATCTTAAACAAAATCGTGATATCATATGACCATTACTTATTGATAGCATGTCCCCAATCTGTGAGGTTAATCTAGTGCCATAGGCACTGTGACTGGGCTAGATCCTGGCAAGATACTAGTTCCTTTCCTTGGATTGCATGGTCAAGTTCCTTCAGCATGGTCAAGAGCTGCGGCTGGACAATGGCCTGGACACAAATGCTAACATTGGCACATGCGCACATGTGCATGTGCATGCACGTACACAAGCATACACACACACTTGCACATGTGCATGTGCATGCACGAAAGTGATCCCTCACCCATGCTCATACTCAAACACACACACACTTGCACAGGTGCATGTGCATGCACGGAAGTGATCCCTCACCCATGCACATCTATGCAGACACTCACACCACATTCACGTCACTGTTTTGTGTGTGACGCGTTGCAATTCTATTGCTGCATGGCGACGCATGGGTCCAGTTAAACTAGTCCCCCGGGCTCTGTGCCTTGCACTCAACGGGATCCGGGGGGCAGCGCTTCACACTGGGGTCGCACTGAGTCGCTCAATTTGCGCTGCGTCGCACGAAATATAGAACACTAATTCACGTACCACACCAACCTTTGACATTCAACATGCTACACACGTTTATTTGTACTTGAACACACACACACATATGTGATATGTGAAACACACCTATGCACCTATGCATCTACCCCCACCCCCCGTCACCCACCCCATTCACCCTTCCACCCACCACCACCACCACCACCACACATGAACCCAACCCAACACAACAGAACACAACACAACAGAACACAACACAACACAACACAACACAACACAACACAACACAACACAACACAACACAACACAACACAACACAACACAACACAACACAACACAACACAACACAACACAACACAACACAACACAACACAACACAACACAACACAACACAACACAACCCAACCCAACCCAACCCAACCCAACCCAACCCAACCCAACCCAACCCAACCCAACCCAACCCAACCCAACCCAACCCAACCCAACCCAACCCAACCCAACCCAATCTAACCCAACCTAACTCAACCCAACCCAACCCAACCCGACCCAACCCAACCCAACCCAACCCAACCCAACAACTCTAGGCCTCTCGGGGATCAGGCAGAAGCAGCTCTTCTTCATCAACCAAGCCATTTAGCAACACAGGCACCAGCAGCCCCCCCACTGGTCCTCTCCTAGGACCCTCTTGTCTGCCTACCAAGTCTGACATGATTCCATCATCTTCATCTGAGCAGCGCAAGGGATCACCCGCAATTTCCGCCCCTCCCCTGTCATCCTTGAACCAGGTTTGAAGTCATCATTTTTTTATATAACTCCGTTTTGCAAATTTTTTATATTTCAGTGGAAGGTGGGTGAGCGGGTGGGTGGGTGGGTGGGGTGGGGGGGATATTACCCTTTTTGCGCAGAGATCATAAAAATGCCAAAATTAACATAATTTCGCAGTGAATCTGAATTTGCACTATAAACAAGTTTTATGGTATAGATTGTATTGGGCACTTTCTTGGTGTAAATGGGAACCACATTTTCTTTGGTGTGAATGCGAAACACTTTTTATTCTTCCGTGGGGCAATCCCTCATCTCTACATCAAACATCGTTTTCGTAGTAATTTCGGGTTAAAGAACCAAATCCCCCTCGTCATATTTTTATTTTATTTTATTTTATTTTTATGCAACTTTGTTTTCCCCACACCTTTTTTATATTTCAGGGTAAGGGTAAAGGGGTGGGGGGGTGGGGCCCGGGGTGGGGGGTGGGGGTGGGAGGGGAGATATTACCTCTTATGCGTACATACAAAGAATCATCGCCCTCATCGAACCCAGTATATCTGTATATCCCCAAAGGTTGGCACAAGTTGCTGGTGCAGATTTCTCTACCCTGGTGCCCTACTGGACTTAGAATATGTCATAGCTTTTCTTTTCAGCTACGAACAACAGCTTATAGGCAGCTCCCTGGGCCAGTCACTGGGCTATGCCCTAAGATTTCAACTGTATTTGAGAGCTGATTCAGCCAGCTTCCAGATGCACTAGGTTGCCCCTAGTTTGGCTGGGTAGCAAGCCAGGAGAGCTGCCTAGAAGCTGCTACTAGAAAGAAAATATATGATTCTGTCAGCTTCCAGGTGCACTAGGTTGCCCCTAGTTTGGCTGGGTAGCAAGCCAGGAGAGCTGCCTAGAAGCTGCTACTAGAAATAAAATATATGATTCTGTCAGCTTCCAGGTGCACTAGGTTGCCCCTAGTTTGGCTGGGTAGCAAGCCAGGAGAGCTGCCTAGAAGCTGCTGCTCGTAGCTAGAAAGAAAATGTATGATTATGTCCTCAGCTAGATGGATGTATTATTTTACATTTGTATTCATAATATATAATATTTTAATGTTATAATATTCATTTTAAATATTCATAATATATAATATTTTAATATTTTACATTTGTATTCATAATGTTGTTGTCATAAAATAATACAACTTAGTTGTCTTACTAAATTGTCTGCCTGCCTATGCGTCAGCCCAGGGATTGTTTCCGCTATTTACAGCAGAAACCATCAATTTTTGACCCCGTTTGGCCCCAATTGCCACTAAAAATTCATACAAAAAAATGCCCTGAATGGCCCTAGGAAGCCTTGAAAGCTTAAAAAGCTATAAAATCTAATAAAACGCTGTCCCTGGAGGAGGCCTACACACTAAGCACAAAGCTAGAAAAAACCACTTTCAGGTTTGAAAAAAAAAACTAATTAAACGCTGTCCCTGGATCCCCAGTCGTCTCGTGACATGCTGGAACTGTGGAGGCTATGGCCATAACTCTACCCAGTGCTCCAGTCCTGATACTAACCTTGCACATAGACCTGCCCAAAGAACCCCACCCCCAGTCACTGAATCACATGGAGGCCTACACACTAAGCACTCCTAACAACTTGTGTCAATTTGTCAAACAGGGATTTGTCCAAATCTGAAAGTTTTGTTCCTTTAGCTCTGTTCTAGCTATATATTTTTAGGCCTCCTCCTAAGTTTGTATTTCGTTTTGCAGCTTTTAGGGCCAAAAAGGGGTCAAAAGGAGTGATTGCTATATGTAGGGGGAACAAACCTGGTGTTGAATGTTTAAATGCGCTACCTATCATTCTGAATGTGAGAAATTTACGTTTTTTTAAAATAATTACATGTAAAGCTATTTAATTTAGTTGTTTGCCTAATCCAATCGGCCAATGACGGTTTTACTGGGAATTGTAACTAAAAACAAAAAACGGGTCACATTTTTTCCATTGCAGCAATTAAATACGTCCTCCCTTATATTGAGGGCAACTCCCACAAGGGGCGGCAGCAACGGAAGTTACCAGACAAACTCAGGTAGCCCTGGCGCCGCCCTTGAGAAGCTGGAGCAGTCCATGCTAGCGCAGGCTGATGTTGAAGGTAGGGTGAGGGGGTGGGGGGGGGGGTGGGGGGGGCTGGTGGGTGGCATGGAGAGGGCTTTGAGTACCCTGGACTTCTTGAGAGGGCGGGGGGGGGGGGGGGGGATTAAGGTAGCCCTGGCGCCGCTCTTGAGGAGCTGTAGCAGTCCATGCTAGCGCAGGCTGATGTGGAAGGCAGGGTAAGGGGGGTGAGGAGGGGTGGGTGGGGATGAGAGGGGAGGTTACGGGGAGTGGGGGGGGGGGGGGGGGGGGGGGGGGGGAGGTTAGTACCCTGGAGTACTTGAGGGAGCAGGGTTGGGGGGGGGGGGGGGGGGGGGGGGGAGATGTAAGGGGCGGGGGCTGGCTGGTGGGTGGCATAGAGATTGGGCTTCGGGTACCCTGGACTACTTGACGGGGTGGTAGGGGATGGAGGGGGTGAGGGGGAGGTTAGTGGTTGCCGGCTGGTGGGTGGCGTGGGGATTTGGCTTTGGGTACCCTGGGACTAATTGAGGGGGCAGGGTGGCGTGGGGGGTCCTTAAATGCTGGAGGCGTGGTTGAATGGAGTGGGTTTTGGGTACCAGCAGGGGGGGGGGGGGGGGGGTCTTATTCTGATGGGGATTGTATTTTTGCCAAACCACAAAGTGGGAAGAAGAATATGTGTTGGTGAGTATGCAGGGGGGCGGGGGGTGGGGGGTGGGTCTAAAGTAATACAGTTTATCCGCGTGTGAACTAAAAATCAGCCACATGTTAAGCATCCTATGCATTTCTGATTTATTCACATATATATTCTATGATTTATTCATTATTTATTTGCATGTATACTATTATTTATTCATTATTCATTTGCATGTATACTATGATTGATTCATTCTTTATTTGCATGTATACTATTATTTATTCATTATTTATTTGCATGTGACTATTATTTATTCATTATTTATTTGCATGTATTCTATTATTTATTCATTATTTATTTGCATGTATTATATTGTTTATTCATTCTTTATTTGCATATATTATATTATTCATTCATCATTTATTTGCATATATTACATTATTTATTCATTATTTATTCGCATATTTTATGTTATTTATTTATTCTCATACGGTATATTCTAATTATATAATTAAATTACCACTGAAGCACGAAGTCAGTGCCCCCGTTGGTAAATCCATTGTTTGAAGTTTAGTTCATCAGTGTGTTTTTGGTTTAGCCCCTCCCGTCACGGTTGGGCAAGTTCCTTTAGCCTACTTGGCCTACCCCTGGACTGTACTAACAACACCAACACCACCACCAACAACAACAACGACATACAATTTTGTCTGTGGAGCTATCTTGTCCCCTCTATAACACCTGTACGGCATTTATGACACATTTGTCCCATTCCTGACACCTTTGTCACACTTCTCACACCTGTACGGCATTTATGACATTTGTCACATTTGTCCCATTTGTGACACCTTTGTCACACTTCTCACACCTTTGTCCCATTTATGACACCTTCCACCCATCTATGACACCTGTACAGCATTTCTGCCACCTTTGTCCCATTTCTGACACCTGTGTGTGGCCTTTCAGACTTCTACAGCCTCCTTTAGTTTGGTCGCTCAAGTACCCTGCATGTATGCTGTTACAGTCCATGGGGTAGCTAAATAGGCTTAACAGACTTGCCTGGCCATGATATCATGAGGGGCTAAAAAGTAAAAGAAAATATTAACTCTATCCTATATATATATACTCTATTTTTACGATGCTACTGTGCAAATTTAATTTTGCGATTCTTGTCATATCTTGTGAAGTACCCTGCATGTGATGATTCAGGGATTTGTTATCAGTTCAGAAATTGTTTTTTTTATGGCTTAATGGGGTTGAGGCCTCCTCAGGGGACAGCGTCCTTACAGCTTTCAAGGGCCATTTAGGGCCATACATTTCAGGGATCTTTTTTTCCGGAATATATTCCGATCGGAATACGAGACATCGTTTTGGCCAAAATTATCGGAATAAGGATAAGGTTTTGGGAGGAAAACAGGGAGGGGAGAAAAGAAAAGGAAAAAGATTTCCTCTTTTTGATTTGAAAAGCATATTCCTGATATATTTGGGTTCTCTGTAGCGGCCCCTTTCAGTGATATACAATGGTCTAGTGGTAGATCAGATCGCTTGAGGATGAAGAGTCGGGGGTTTGAATCCCCTTTCGGTCGCTCTTGGCGTTGCAGGTCAACCGCGATGGTAGCTTGTCCAGTGAAGGTAGGAGACCGCTCCCCACCCGCGTACGACGGACTCGTATAACACCACGCCCCACCAGGCGTTATCATTACCTGTAGCGGCAATTGGGGCAGAAACGAGGTCAAAAGTAGCGAAAGCAAGAAGAAAAAAAAGTATATTAAAAACAAAACAAAAAGTATATTAAAAACAAAACAAAAAGTGTATTAAAAACATCTGTGTTGGTTAAAAAAAAAGTATATTAAAAACATCTGTGGTGAATGCGGTCTCTTACCTTTCGCTGCTTTAACAACCTGACAGGTGTGCGGGACTTGGGGGTGGAGCTGGGCAAAATTGTGTCAAGTCGAAATGAGCTGGACAGCAAAATGATTGCAGTGGTAAGTGTATATGACATATCATATGATGATTGATGTTATGGTGATTGATAATGATTAATAAAGATCGCTTTTGGTTTGATGTTGGCCAAAGGTGATTATGATATCATATGATACGCCGATCCCTACTTGTCACGGTTGGGTCAATCCTTCCATTGGGGTATTGAGGTCATATGACTAAACCTGCCAGCTAAGCACCTGCGTGCACACCCACATGCCCCCTCCCTACAAACATCCACACTCAAGCACACAAACACACTCACAACATTCACCCACAATCCCTACAATCAAAAACCCCTGCAAAAAAAACTAAAAATAAATAAAAAACAAAAACCTAAAAAAAAACTAAAAATAAATAAAAAACAAAAACCTAAAAAAAAACCTAAAAATAAATAAAAAACAAAAACCTAAAAATAAACCTAAAAATAAATAAAAAACAAAAACCTAAAAAAAAAAAAAAAAAAAAAAAAAAAAAAAAAAACCTAAAAATAAACCTAAAAATAAATAAAAAACAAAAACCTAAAAATAAACCTAAAAATATACCTGAAATAAAATAAACCTAAAAAATTAAATTAAAAAAGGCAACCTCTCATTCAAAAACTCCTACCCATAACCCGACACACAGCCCCTTCCAACCCGCAACCTCTCCAACAAGCAACCCAGAACTAGCAAAAATCCTTCATCCCCCCCAACCCCCCAAACCCACCCCTCCCTCCTCAACCTAAACACACCTCCCACAATAAATATATCCCATTTTGGCCAATGCCTCGCTGTCTATGTCCATGCTAGACTTCTACCCAACCACCACCACACCACACACACCACCACACCACACACTACCACCACCACCACCACCACCACCACGGCACACACACCACCACACCACACACTACCACCACCACCACCACCACCACACCACACACACCACCACGGCACACACACCACCACCACCACCACCACACACTACGTCCGTGCTAGACTTCTACCCAACAAATAGCCTTCCCACCCTATCCACATCCCCTCCCCCTCCACAACCGAAAATGTACCCCCCAGCACCACACCACGCACACACCACCACACCACACCACCAGCACCACACCACACACACACCACCAGCACCACACCGCACACCACCACCACAAACACACACACACCACCACCACCACCACACACACACACACCGTACACACCACCACCACCATCCCACCACCAGAAAGCTGACACAGAAGTGACCCTTGCATCAGGTGAAGATAAATCATAATAATACACACCACCACCACCACACCACACACACCACCACACCACACACCACACACCACAAACACAAACACACACACACCACCACCACCACCACCACACACACACACACCGTACACACCACCACCACCATCCCACCACCAGAAAGCTGACACAGAAGTGACCCTTGCATCAGGTGAAGATAAATCATAATAATACACACCACCACCACACCACACACACCACCACACAAACCACCACCACACCACACACCACCACCACGGCACACACCACCACCACCAGCACCATCCCACCACCAGAAAGCTGACACAGAAGTGACCCTTGCATCAGGTGGAGATTAATCATAATAATACACACCACCACCACCACCACCACACCACAAACCACCACCACCACCACCACCACACAAACACACACACCGCACACACCACCAGCACCACCACCATCCCACCACCAGAAAGCTGACAAAGAAGTGACCCTTGCTACATGTAAAGATGAATTATAGTAATACACACCAACACCACCACATGCACACACACACACACACACACACACACACACACACGCACACACACACACCACCAGCAGACCGCACACACCATCACCTCTACCACACCACCAGAAAGCTGAAAAGAAGTTGCCCTCTTAAATCCATTATTATATGTGACCCTTGCTACAGGTGAGCAGCATTCTAATAATACGCACCACCACCACCACACCGCACACACAACCACCACACTGCACACACCACCACCACCACCACACCGCACACACCAACACCACCACCACACCACCAGAAAGCTGAAAAATAAGTGACCCTGTTAAATCCATTCCCTTGCAACAGATGAAGATTCATTATAATTATACACACCACAACACACACATACACACACACACAGATACACCACCAGCACACCGCACACACCATCACCTCTACCCCACCACCAGAAAGCTGAAAAAGAAGTGACCCTGTTAAATCCATTCCCTTGCAACAGTTGAAGATTCATTATAATAATGCACACGACCACACACACAGATACACACACACACACACACACACACACAGATACACCACCAGCACACCGCACACACCATCGCCTCTACCCCACCACCAGAAAGCTGAAAAGAAGTGACCCTGTTAAATCCATTAATATGGGACCCTTGCATCAGGTGAAGATTAATTATATTAATACACACCACCACACGCACATACACACCACCACCACACAGCACACTCCACCACCACCACATCGCACACACCACCACACACACACCAACACCCCACCGCACACACCAACACCACCAACACCTCCCCACCACCACACACACACCAACACCCCACCGCACACACCACCAACACCACCAACACCCTACCACACACACACCAACACCACATTGCACACACCACCAACACCACACACACCACACACACACCAACACCACACTGCACACACCACCACCAACACCACACCGCACACACCAACACCACCCCACCACCACACACACACCAACACCACACCGCACACACCAACACCACCACCACCACCACACAAACTCCATGAATATGTGACCCTCGCATTAGGTGAGCAGCATTGAAGCACTTTCACATTTGAAAAAAAAGCCCTACCACCCCACCGCACACCCCATTAGCACCACCCCACCACCAGAAAGCTGAAAAAGAAGTGACCCTGTTACAGGTGAGCAGCATTGAGGCTGCGGCATTGCGCCAAAAGGATTTCCGTGAAGCAGCAGCGACAGCTGAGCGACAGCTCGCTGCCGAGAAGCAGGTGAGAAGCTGAGGGGTGTGTGTGGGGGGGGAGGGGGTGGGGGTGGTGTGTGTGTGGTGTGTGTGTGTGTGGGGGGGGGGGTACACAACATGCACATTAACTCCCTCCTTCCCTCCCTCCCTCCCTCCCTCCCTCCCTCCCTCCCTCCCTCCCCCCTCCCCCCCTCCCTCCCTCCTTCCATCCCTCCCTCCCTCCATCCTCCATTAACTCCCTCATATTCGCACCCGAGCATGGACTACTGGGCGACAGGGGGGAGGGAAGTTCTCTACCTCTTCCAAGGCGGCAGGGCTCAAATTTGGGAACCTGGCTAGGGTTCGAACTGCATACCTGTCAGATGCTGGGTTATACTGAACCATACAGCATGTGCAGGCAGTGATGGTGCATGTATGACTGATAACGCCTGGTGGGGCGTGGGATTACGGGAGCCCCGTCTTACGGCGGTAGGGAACGGCCTGCTACTTTACCTGGACAAAGCTACCATGGCGGGTGAGCGACCGCGAACACTAGCGCGCTCCCGTAGGGATTCGAACCCCGCACCCTCTGCCTGATTTCAACGAGCTCAGCCATTGTGCCAATCGTCGAAACATGAGATTGTGCATGTATGTGTATATGTATATGTATGTGTATGTGTATATGTATATGTATGTGTATATGTATATGTATATGTATGTGTATACATGAGCTCGATATTCCTCGCTGCTTAAGTAGTCCTTATTCACTTTGTGTACTATTCAGGGAAGGGCTGACTGCGTAGAAATGTACGAGCGCCAGGTGGATGAGTTGAAAAAGCGATTGGTTGTTGCAGAGACTGAGAAGGTGCGCTGGTGCTACTGAGTTGCTCTGTGTTGTGTTGTGTTGCGTTGTTGTCCTGCTGGTGCTGCTGAATTGCTCCGTTTTACGTTCTTGTCCTGCTAATGCTGCTGAGTTGCTCTGTGTTGCATTGTTGCTTTGCTTTTGCCTTCTTTTCCTGCTGGTGCTGCTGAATTGTTCTGTGTTGCGCTGTTGTCCTGCTGGTGCTGCTGAATTGCTCTGTGTTATGTTCTTGTCCTGCTACTGCTGCTGAGTTGCTCTGTGTTACGTTCTTGTCCTGTTGTTGTCCTGCTGCTGAGTTGTTCTGTGTTGCGCTGTTGTTCTGCTGTTGCTGCTGAGTTGCTCTGTGTTGTGTTGTTGTCCTGTTGTTGTCCTGCTGCTGAGTTGCTCTGTGTTTTGTTGTTGTCCTGCTGCTGAGTTGCTCTGTGTTTTGCTGTTGTCCTGTTGTTGTCCTGCTGCTGAGTTGCTCCGTGTTTTGCTGTTGTCCTGTTGCTGTCCTGCTGCTGAGTTGCTCCGTGTTTTGCTGTTGTCCTGTTGTTGTCCTGTTGTTGTCCTGCTGCTGAGTTGCTCCGTGTTTTGCTGTTGTCCTGTTGTTGTCCTGCTGCTAAGTTGCTCCGTGTTTTGCTGTTGTCCTGTTGTTGTCCTGCTGCTGAGTTGCTCCGTGTTTTGCTGTTGTCCTGTTGTTGTCCTGCTGCTGAGTTGCTCCGTGTTTTGCTGTTGTCCTGTTGTTGTCCTGCTGCTGAGTTGCTCCGTGTTTTGCTGTTGTCCTGCTGCTGAATTGCTCTGTGTTGCGTTGTTGTAATGCTGTTGTCCTGCTGATGCTGCTGAATTGCTCTGTGTTACGCTGTTGTAATGCTGTTGCTGCTGAGTTGCTCTGTGTTGTGTTGTTGTCCTGCTGATGCTGATGAGTTGCTTAGTGTTGTGTTGTTGCCCTGCTGGTGCTGATGAGTTGCTTAGTATTGCGTTGTTGTCCTGCTGTTGCTGAATTGCTGTGTTGCGTTGTTGTCCTGCTGTATTATGTAATTTGATTGAGATTCAATTATGGCCGACCCCCACCTACACCCACCCACCACCACACACATATACACACACATACACACCCCACACCCACCACCAACACACCCACATACACCAACATACACACCCCACACCCACCACCACCACACATGCATACACACACACACCACACACACCACCAACACACACACATACACCCACATACACACACCACACACACCACCACCACACATGCATACACACCTGACTGTCCTGCCTTGAAATTTATCCCATTCAAGTAGTGTGTGTGTTGATCAAACATTGTCTAAGAGGGCAATCACACACCTACGTCATATACCGTGCCCCCCCCCCCCCCTGCAACCTGCAACCTGCAACCTGAACACCTTGTCCCTTCACAGTCCCCTGTCTTGTATTTGTTTCATATTGGGCCAGGCAATCACACACCTACGTGGCCACATCTTATCAAAGGACCCCAAATGGAAATATTCAGCCCATCTGAAGAAAGAGCTAAGGTAGCCACCACCAACACACACACACACAAGCAAAAGCCTGTTCATACATAACGTTGTATATGCACACACTCGTACACTCACACACTCACATGAAATTAGTGTGTGTGTTGATCAAACATTGTCTAAGAGAACCGCATCTTATCATAGGACCCCAAATGGGAATATTCACCCATCAGGAGATTTGCCCCTCCTTTCTCCTATCTCCCACACTCTTGTCCCGAATTAGGGTGTTCAGGTGATTAGGCACCTACCAGATGCATACGATGAATAACTAGCACGCCTTACTACGAGGTGTGAGGTTGAGGGGGCCAGCTTGTTTGCTTGCACTTGGGCTAACCACTAGAATCTTCGAATAAGCACATAAATGAATAGTGCGTCTTATTACAAGGTGTTAGGTCAAGGGGGCCAGCTCGGTTGCTTGCACTGGGGCCAACCACCAACTTCCTCATACATCTGCCATTCACATATAAGTAGGCATCGGCATATCATATGATTTTGGCCAAAGGTGAGTGTGATTTCATATGATATCATACAATTTCCATCATATGATGTTGTATTTAAATGGTAACTTTGGCCTAGTCAGACTGCCGGCGTCATATGAGATGATACGATGACATGTTGCCGTTCCCTACACATTAGTAGGGAAAGGCTAAGTAAGTTCATATAAGTGAAGGATCATTATTAGTGAATGTTAGTTAATGTAAGACGGACGAGCCGTCTCACCAGAATTTTAAATGTATTTGAAGAAGTTCGATGCAGCGTCGCCTGCGACGCTAAAAATTGGCGGAGAGTGATCGCGACGGAGCAACAGGTGGTAAGGGAAGCGAGTTAGTTACGAGACTGTTGGCTGACGTGTCTGGCTTCATCATGGTCACTTGGTCAGACGGTCGACTGGACAAATGGGTAACACTGGGGGCTCCCGCCCCCCAGAAGGGGGGGCTCCGCCAAAAATTAGTTTTATTGTGACACTAAAATAATATTAGTTAATTTTAGTTTTTTTTAACTAATATTAGTTGCTGTTCCCAGCACATTAGGCTGGGGCTGTTGCTGCTCAACATGCTCTCAAGAAAGAGGCAGAAGAGGCCCGTGCATCAGCATATTCCGTAAGGATGGATGCTGAATATTCTTTTTTCAAACACTAATATTAGTTGCCGTTCCCTGCACAATAGGCTGGAGCTATTGCTGCTCGACACGCTCTCGAGAGAGAGGCACGTGCATCGGCTGATTCCGTAAGGATGTATGCAGAATATTAGTCTTTCAAACACTTATATTAGTTGCCGTTCCCTACACATTAGGCTGGGGCTGTTCCCTTGATTTATTCTCAATCAGCAGCTGCTTAGTGTAGTTTTGAATGTTTTTAGTCGATTATATATCATTGCTACATAAATATTTCGCTGCTCGACATGCTCTCGGGAAAGAGGCAGAAGAGGCCCGTGCATCGGCAGATTCCGTAAGGATGGATGCTGAATATTCTTTTTTCAAACACTAATATTAGTTGCCGTTCCCTACACAATAGGCTGGAGCTATTGCTGCTCAACACGCTCTCGAGAAAGAGGCACGTGCATCGGCAGATTCCATAAGAATGGATGCTGAATATTTGTTTTTCAAATACTAATATTAGTTGCTGTTCCCTACACAATAGGCTGGAGCTATTGCTGCTCAACACGCTCTCGAGAAAGAGGCACGTGCATCGGCAGATTCCATAAGGATGGATGCTGAATATTAGTTTTTCAATCACTAATATTAGTTGCCGTTCCCTACACAATAGGCTGGAGCTATTGCTGCTCGACAAGCTCTCGAGAAAGAGGCAGAAGAGGCCCGTGCATCGGCAGATTCTGTAAGGATGGATGCTGCGGGTTCAGCCGCCGCCTTAGAGGAGTCCAATGTGCGCATGCAGCGAATGGAAGAGCAAATACAGCATATGTGAGTCCACCTTGCACCTGGATGTGGACTTCGGGGTTTGGAGTTGGGATGGGGTGGAGTTGGGGGGACGAGTTTGGAGAGCACATGCAGCGACTGGAAGAGCAGCTTAGATCTGGGTGTGAGCTTTGGGATTTGGAGTTGGGGGGGTTGAGTTGGGGAGAGGGGTCCAGTGAGGGCATGCAGCGAATGGAAGAGCAGAAACAGCATATGTGAGTTCAGCTTGCACCTGGGTGTGGACTTAGGGGGTTTGGAGTCGGGGGGGGGGGGGGGGGGGGGGGGTAGAGTTGGGGGGGACGAGTTTGGAGAGCACAGGCAGCGACTGGAAGAGCAGCTTCGACCTGGGTGTGGGCTTTGGGATTTGGAGTTGGGGGGGTCGAGTTGGGGAGTGGAGTTCAGAGAGCGCATGCAGCAAATGGAAGAGCAGAAACAGCATATGTGAGTTCAGCTTGCACCTGGGTGTGGACTAAGGGGGTTTGGAGTCGGGGGGGGGGGGGGGGGGGGGGGGGGATAGAGTCGGGGGGGACGAGTTTGGAGAGCACAGGCAGCGACTGGAAGAGCAGCTTCGACCTGGGTGTGGGCTTTGGGATTTGGAGTTGGGGGGGTCGAGTTGGGGAGTGGAGTTCAGAGAGTGCATGCAGCAAATGGAAGAGCAGATACAGCATATGTGAGTTCAGCTTGCACCTGGGTGTGGGCTTTGGGATTTGGAGTTGGGGGGGTCGAGTTGGGGAGAGGAGTCCAGTGAGGGCATGCAGCGAATGGAAGAGCAGAAACAGCATATGTGAGTTCACCGTGCACCTAAGTGCGGACTTTGGGGTTTGGGATTTGGAGCTGGGGGGGTCGAGTTTGGGATTTGGAGTTCGGGGTGTAAGATCTTTGGATAACTAAATTGTCTGAAGATTCTGTAAAACCTGTGTAAAACTTGTGTACACCTATGTAAAACCTATGTATAACATTTGTAAACCTGTGTAAAACCAGTGTAAACCTGTGCATACGTGTGTAAAACTTGTGTTAACCTGTGTAGACCTGTGTAAAACATGTGTAAAACATGTGTAAAACCAGTGTAAACCTGTGCATACATGTGTACAACTTGTGTTAACCTGTGTAGACCTGTGTAAACCTGTGTAAAACATGTGGAAACCTGTTTAAAACATTTGTAAACATTTGTAAAACATGTGTACAATCTGTGTAAAACATGTGTAAAACATGTGTATAACAACACGAGTAGGCTGAGTGTAGGAGGTGCTACATCAGCATCTATCCAACTAATCCTGATGCCATGTCAGGCAGAACCAGGATTATTTGTAAGGAAAGGAACCAGTGTCTTTGTGTATCACCATGGCAGTACCAGTGCAGTACAGTGCTGTACCAGTGCAGAACCAGGATTATTTGTAAGGAAAGGAACCAGTGTCTTTATGTATCACCATGGCAGTACCAGTGCAGTACAGTGCTGTACCAGTGCAGAACCAGGATTATTATTTGTAAGGAAAGGAACCAGTGTCTGTATGTATCACCACGGCAGTACCAGTGCAGTACAGTGCAGAACCAGGATTATTTGTAATGAAAAGAACCAGTGTCTATGCGTATCACCATGGCAGTACCACTGCAGTACGATTCCAGAACCAGGATTATTTGTAAGGAGCCAGTGTCTGTATGTATCACCATGGCAGTACCAGTGCAGTACATTGCTGTACCAGTGCAGAACCAGGATTATTTGTAAGACAAAGAAACCAGTGTCTGTACGTATCACCATGGCAGTGCCAGTGCAGAACCAGGATTATTTGGAAGGAAAAGAATGAGTGCATTTACGTATCACCATGGATCTCCTAATAGCCTTCTTATGGCCTTCTAATAGCCTCCTAATAGACTGGTTGCTCCCAATAGCCCTCTTATAGCCTCTTAATGTTTGTCTTGGGTTGCCGGGTATTACCGGTAATACCCAAAAATTGATTAGGGAAGAGTGGAATAAAAGGGTCATATCTTTCTCGAATTGTATGGAGAGTTTTACAGCGTCAACTTAAAGAGTAGTCGACTTCTACTGGTGGCTAATAATAGCCTTCTACTGTTGGAGGTGCTACTGGCAGCTTCTTTTACCCCCCAAAGCATCCCCGTAAGGCTCGAACAAAGCACCCCAAGGCAACCATAAGGCTCGAAGAAAGCACCCCAAAGCAACCCCATAAGGCTCGAACAAAGCACCCCAAAGCACCCCAAAGCAACCCCATAAGGCTCAAACAAAGCACCCCAAAGCAACCCCATAAGGCTCTAACGAAGCACCCCAAAACTCCAAGGTACGTAATGTAGCACTTGTACTACAAGTAGCACCTTGAATAACTAGGGTAAGTCGCTAAAAGCACCCCAAATCATCAAATTGACCCCAAGTTGACCCCAAATCACCAAATTGAAATCCCCGCAGGCAAGCTGAGTCCGAGTCCATGAGGAATGCCCAAGATCAGGCCAACCTCACCAACACCATTGACTACCTCCGGAGTGAGCTGTCTCGGCGCGAGACAGACTGCCGTAACATGCATTCCTTTATTCACCAGCAGCAGCACGCATCAGAGCAGCTCCTTCTGCGCCAACAGCACCAGGAGCATGGGCTACCCCCACATGGCAACCCCCAGCAGCAGCAACAGCTTTCGCCTGAACAGTTAATGCAGCAGCAGCAACAGCAGCAGCAGCTGCTGTCCTCGGAGCAGTTAATGCAGCATCAGCAACAACAGCAGCAGCAGCAGCTGTCCCCAGAACAGTTAATGCTGCAGCAGCAGCAGCAACAACAGCATCAGCAACATGCAATGGGCTTCAACATGCCCTCACAGAATATGCAGCATCCACCCTTCCTTCCTGTGGGGGGGCCTGGCGCACCTGACATGGCCTATGCCCCACCTGCTTCCATGGCCGAGTCTAGGGCTGGCCCAAGCCGAGGAATGTTAGCACCACCAGGTTTCGCCCCCCCAGGGTTTCCACCCCTCAGTCAGATGCAGGAGAATGCTGGCATCGGGCCCGGGCCTGGTCCCCATATGGGAAGGATTAGCCAGGACGATGGACAGCCCCCTCCTTTCTTCAGTGTCCACCCTGGGGACATGCAGCAGCCCCCTATGATGAACGGGCCAGTTGGACACGGCCCCCCCCCAGGCATGTTTCCCCCTCCGGGCATGGGCCCACCGCCTCCATCCTTTGGAGGACCTCTTTCCTTTGGGGTGTTCATGAACCAAATGCAGCAGCATCTGGATCACTCGAGACAGCAGCAGCAGGGGCAGGGGTCCCCCCCACAGCATCCTCAAGGATCCCATGGTATGATGGATCCCAGGCAGCAGGCCAGGCAGCAGCATGGGCTTCTGCAGCCCTCCTCTGAGGACATGAACCCACCCAAGGAGGTGTCGTCACATCGAGGGGGTCTAGGCCCCCACACAGAGGTCGCAGGACAAGACCAGCACAGCACCCTGAGCTCATTAGATTCTGTGCTGCCTGGCGTAGGACAGCCTGGCGCTTTCCAGGCAGGCGGATACCATCCTTCCATCTCAGTGGGAGGCGGCTACTTTCAACTGGATGGTCAGGCCCGTGCCCCTGGATCCCCCCTGAAGACCGGTGCTCCCTCGGCCGGCCTCGGTGGAGCGTCCGCAGCCCCCCCCCAGCCCCACCTGGGTCTTGGGGGACCTACCCCTGGGGAGCCAACCCGCGACCCCACTGTGTCCCCAGCCCCCCACAGTGCAGCTCCCCAGGATTTCGCCAACAGTGCCCGGTACTCCGGTTCGGTTGTCCTCACCCCCATGGCACCCCCGGGTACCCAGCATCCAACCTTCATCACCCATCTCTCTAACGCTGCTGCCGCGGCAAGTACCAATAACAAAGCACACTCGGACAGCAGCAACAGCAGCAATAACCTGGGAGCTGCAGCAAGCTCCCACTCTGGCCAGGCGGAGGTCCAAGCTCCAGCTAGCAGTGCCTCCTCTGGTTCTGCCCAAGGCCCAACTGTGGCTGACTCCAACGGTGGCAATGGCAGCAAGCAGCAGTGGCGAAAGCCTGGGAGTGTCTCCGGCTCTGGCTCCAAGGCTTATGGAGCGGCTACTCCTGGGCCACAGTCAAGTGACCCCCCCCACACACAGCCCCAAGCCAATGGGGGTCCTCCAGCCTACTCTCATGGTGCACCAAAGGTCCAATCAAAGGCACAGGGGCTGCAGCAACAGCAGCAGCAGTCAGGACCAGGGTCAAAGGCCGTGGGACAAGCGCAAGCGCAGTCAACGTCTTCTGCCGCATTGAAATCCTCCGCATTGAAGGCAGTGGGCAAAGGCGCGGGAAATGCCGCTGTGCCAACGCAGCAGCAGCAGCGTATTAACAATGGGGACAAAGGGCGGCAAGCACAGCTACAAGGGAAATCTAGTGGGGGTGACGAGAAGCGTGGGAGACAGGCAACCGGGACGCAGCCAGGACCAAGCAAAAGTGGGCCTCAGGTAAAGAAATAGCTTCTTCTTCCTGCTTGGGATTCAGAGTCGAGCTTATGGTTCAAGTTCAAGTTCAAGTCGAGCTTAAGGTCCAAGTTCAAGTTCAAGTTCATGGTTCACGACATTTTCATGTGGAACGAACACGGCTCAGCAATCATTTCCATTGACAGATACAAACGGGAAATGCACCTCATCTATCTTCAGAATCGGTAGAAAATCCAGAACATTTGGAAATGTAGACTGAGGAGGGAGAGGTGGGGGGTGGGGGGGAGATAGATTGATCCCTACGTGTGTTATTTAACTGGTTGGTTGATTCGGTGAGCGGGTGGCCAGAGCAAACAAGATTAGCTTGTAACATGTTTTTTCAGCCAACTCTGGGCTGCCCACTGTCTTCCAAGTCCAAGTCCCTTTGTGCGCTACCCACGGAAACCAGGGAGCACACTAGATGGTTCATTCTAGGGTACGACCAGCCTTGGTCTGTTAACATGGCTGAGGGGGGGGGGGGGGGGGGGGGGGGGGGGGGGGGGGAGACAGATCAACCCCTCCATGTGTCTGTTGGCTGGTTGGTTTCTCACAGTGAGGTGGCCAGAGCATGCCCTCCCAACAGGAACATGTCTTGCCCTTGGATAAGTCCAGGGTATGACCAGCCTTGGTCTGTTAATCTGAGCATGTACAAGGTGTCTCCTGTCGCGGTTGGGCAAGTCCCTCGAGCCTATTCGGCCTACCCCTGGACTGTTAGAACATACATATAAGGTGTAAGGCCGTGTCCACACCTGACACCGTGACCTACCCCGCTTTAGCTGAAGGGTTAGTATGTGCCTGTTCTTGATTACTGATTTCTCTACACTGCATTCAACAGCAAGTGGCAAGAATGTGGCTACATCTGATTCTAGCAGTTATGACGTTCATCTGATTGTAGCAGTTGCAACGTACATCTGATTGTGGCATTAACAGCGTACATCTGATTGTAGCAGTTGCGAAGTACATCTGATTGTAGCAGTTACGAAGTACATCTGATTGTAGCAGTTACGAAGTAGATCTGATTATAGCAGTTACGACTGGCAGTGGTGTTGAAGAGTGGCTATTGTTTAACACCCTAACATGCTTTTTCGGTTGCGGGGGCCGACCAGTATGTATTCAGATGTTTAGATTGGGCGTTCTGTTACATCCTGACTATCCCCAACATACATGTCTGCGGCAGTTTTTGAGTTGAAACCTCTTGATCCTGATACCCAACCAACTTACCAACAGGGTCTAATTCGGTAATGTCTGTAATACGACCACTTTTGCAGTCTAGATTTCTTGCTCCTTACTTGAGAAATATTTGTTCCTATGCTGGTTCGAGATATCCATCCTATGTATGTATCTCCATAGGTGCTTAAGTCCGAAAACGCAAAGTCGATACAAGAATGTGATACAGAGCCGTACATGGCCCAAACTGCTCGGGATCGAATTCTGTCAGGCTCATATTGTATGCAACGGTGTCAGCTATGCGCGCAGCTACTTTTCGTGCGCGTTCGCATCTGGTCGCGAGCAGCCTTGTTCGGCAGGCCGGTGGCAGTACATCAGATGTGCGATAATTAGTGATACAAATCCAGATCGCTTCAGATACGAGGCCGCGCGAGCTATTCCGAGGAAAGGTGCCTCGGGACGAAAGGCTTATCGAACCCCTATAACAAGGTCGGAGGCTGCGCTTCAGCCTTGGCCTCGGAATCTACTGAAATAGCTGTACATCTCAAGATTTCACCTCCATGTGGCCTACCACACCATGGCTCAGGATTAGGGGGTGTTTTCAACGATCTACCCCAAATCAAAAACTGAGTTCAGATGTGGATGTTTGAAGGCAAATTAGAAAAAAGTTTGTTTTTTTAATTTATTTTCAAAACATATTTGAGTTTTGAATTTTCGAAAAAAAAGAAAAAGTTGTTCTGCACGCTATATCTTGAGATTGAGCAAAACCGAGGCCCAAAATGTTTCAATTCAGGCTGTGCAACTCTGACCTAGACTTAGGACACCTAGGAAATGTAAATAATCAGTGTTTTGGGGTCCGTACTCAACTGTACAGCCTGTGTACTGCCTTCCAAGACCATCCGTAATAACTACTGGTAGGGAAAGACGTTACACAACATTTGTACCCAGTGTTCTTTTAAAATGGGTTGTTTCGGTCGCGATAGGCTCCGTATCACTTCCTACGTAAAACCCGTATCGACTTAGGGAACCCCATAGTAACAAACTAGCATGTTTCACTTGACCTGGTCCCCACCATTTGAGAAAACCCAAATTCGAGTATTTGTGTGTTGAACTGATATGGTTGGGCAACTTATTAGCAAAAAAACTTTGTTTTGGGACTTGAGGGCATAGGCTCAATCCATCCGTATCACTCAGGGTCTGACTTAGGCACCTATGGATTTCAATCGATAGAGTCGTTACACAGTGAAGACTGAAGGAGCAGATAGCTTATCATCGCAACTCGTGCGGCTGTATAGAAAAGGAAGTCTTTAGGAAGATTCCGAAGACACGTGCAGGCCATAGGCTAGCTATGGCCTGGCGGCAGGCAACCCGGGTCCTGGAGCACCAGGACCACGCGTGCACAATGCCACCTCAGTGTCCGACGCAACGGACAATAACATCCCCCCCAATTCAAGGTATTCTTGGATACAAGAATCCCTGGAATTAGCTGAGGGGCATAAAGAAAATATAGGAGTATAAAGGCTGACAGGGCTATTTTAGACATGCTAATGGCTGGCAGGGGAAGCTGTAGCTTTGGGACAGGGTCCAAGGGGGCACGGCACATTAAGAGCAGGGATCTTCAGATCAATGTCAGTTTGCTAGGATAGCAGAAGGCAGGAAGGCTGCAGTGGGAAAGCATAAAAGGAACTAGATGGCATAAAGAACTGACTGACTGTAAACAACTTCCTTAAGGTAGACGTCCTCCTCTAGCTCATGTAATCAATCCAGGTGGAGGGATATGGTGAGGTACTTCCAATGTCATCTATAAGGTATCATTAATCCAGAATCTGCAGACTAATGCTATGGGGAAACTATGAGCTACAGTGATGCATCAGGGCTGCATAAGAGACAGGCTAAGGTTGAAGAGAAGCTGCCAGGTGGTTGCCAGGAGGCTGCTTCTAATGGCAGGATGGCTGTCTGATAATGATGATTCCCCCCATAATTTGGGATATCCTAAATTAGAGAATTTGCAGACATACTGTAGAAGCTAGGAGAGGGACACTAAAACAAAGGGACAGCAGTACATGAGGCAGTACAAAGCATCACATTAATCTTAGAGTGTTCATGGCTACAACAAGAATGAGCAATAGACTATAGCACATTTAGGTTCCAGATGCTGGGTATCCATCAAGGTCCAGCTGGGTGTGGAGTTTCTGCATGAGGGTGGAGAAAGATTTCCTAGACATCCTTGGGGTGTCCAGCATGTTGACGAATGTGAAATCCATTGGGCTCCAATGCATGCTGAGGTTGTTGACACATATGACTCTGCCCCCAGGATTCACACAGCTGATGGGGTGCATGAGCATCTTGGGCCAGGAAATCAGGACCCTTGCATGTGCTTGGACCATAGCTGCTTGTAGGCAGATGGCCCACTGAATGGTGGGCCTGTCAGCTGTAGAGACAGTGGGATATATGTGGACCATGTGCTGCAATCTGTTGACATGTTTGAGGAGGGGTCCACAGACTGAGGAGGGGCTGTTGTGCATCTGTCTGTTGGGGAACTTAACCTTCTCAGCAGCTAAAAGGGCAGGGAACTTGATGGCTAGCTGGTCAGTGAGGGTGGGGACAGGCTGTCTAGGTCTGATGCTAAAGGCTCTAAGGGAAGAAGGGGAATTGTTGAGGGTAGTCAGCAGGGTTCCAAACTTGGTTCTGGAGAGGCCAGAGTTGTTCAGGAAATGGACTGGGTAGGTGTTCATGTTGACATGAGTTAGGGGCTGATCAGGGGAAGGGGAAGTAGCTGAGGGAATCCACTGGTCAAACCTAAGGGCTTGGGAGAGCTCATGCTGAGTGCAGGACCCCTGTCCATCAACAGGAAATGCATTCTCATATGTGGTTCTGGCTTGGTCTAGCAGGAGGTCCATCTCTCTTCTGGCTTGTGCTTCTGTCAGGTTACAGAGCTCATCATGGGGAACAGTGGGGAGCTGCTGGATAGGGGCTGTGGAGTAATCAGGGTCTGGGATGAAGTCATGGGAGGATGTGGTGTACAAGTCATCTTCCAGCAAGTCATCTTGGTGTGGTGAAAATTCCCCCCCATTGTCTGATTGGAGCAAGGAAGGTATCCTGGCTTGGACAAGGTCAGGCATGTCATCCTCACCAATTGCTGGGATCAGATCTGGTTGACTGCTGGAGCTGCTGGCACTGTCCTGTGGGATGGTGCAACTGCCAGCATAGTCATCATTGTAGTGGGTTGGCTTGATCAGCTCTGGTTGGGTGACCATCATGACTAGAAAGGGAAGGGGGTTACAGGGATTTGGGGAAGAGGGGGGGTTCTTAGAGGTGCTAGTGAAGTAGAGGCCATGCCTTTTGGGGCATAAGAGAATAGTCTTGGGACCTTTGGCTGTGGGTAGGGAGAGGGTAGCAGCAACACTGGACAGGTGAACTTGAAGCCTGGGGGAGATTCTGTGTGCTGCATGCAAGCTGATGATGTTGGCTGTAGTCAGGGGTGGGGCAAGGAGCACGTCGTGGAGGGTGATCAAAGATCCATGGTGACCCCTGATGATGGCTTTTCCTTTCTGGAGACAGAGTAGTGGGGATGCTCCAAGGTCAGCCAGGTGGAGACTAATAGGCTGGGGGAGATCCTGAATTTCATGCAAGATGGAGGGGCTACTGGTGCAGTGGGAGTGGGCTGCACAGTCTAAAAGCCATTCTGTCTGGAGGGCTGTCTGGTACTGGGCAAGAGGTGTACTGGCAGCATGATCCACATTTGCATCCTTATCATCATCATCATCAGGAGTGCCATCACTTGAAACTAGATCTGGCATAGACTCATCTCTTTCTATAAGACAGGCATCAGAATCAGTCATGGGTCCAAAGAAAGTAGTGTCATCCATGGGGGCATGTGGGGTAGACAGGGGTGTGGACTTGCCTCTTGAGTCAGCAAACCGGAGGGGCTGTGGTTCATCAGTTGTCAAGGCCACGAAGTTGTGCTCATCCTCATTGTCTGTGCTGGACTGGGAGGTGGAACAGTCATCATCTGCTACATGGGCATGCCCACGTCTGTCACGGCGGCTCTTTGGGTCTCTGTTGGATGTTCTGTTGTCTCTCCTAGGTGACTTGGATTTGCTGGAGGACCTCCTGGCTGCATCCTTGGGGGGTGATGGGGATCCCCTATGGCCAGATGTGGCTGAGAACGGGGGAGGCCTGTACTTCAGTTCTGTGGGGGCACTGGTGCAAGTGAGGGAGTTGTGCCCAAAACCATAGCAGTTCCAGCAAGTCATCTGGGTGGATGGGATACGGTCCTTCCTTGGGCGTCCGTTGAAGGCAGCAGCTGCCATGTGCTCAGTCTCTTCTGGGGAGATGTTGGAGTCAGAGATTTGGTTTGAGACTTGGTACCTGATGATTTGTGTCTGGAAGGAGTCAAAGTCAGGGCAGACAGAGTTGTGGAAGGAGAACCTGAATCCATTGTACTCTGGGCGAGGTGCAAGTCCTTGGACAATTATGCTGAGAAAGGCAGGGATGGAAGTGTTACTGACCCCATTCACTTGGGGAAGCAAGGTATAGAGCTCATAGCTGCGAGAGAGATACATTTGTAGTGGCTCAGTGATGGTCATACTGAGGTTGTACATGGATCTCACTGCACCTGTCTCCAGGTCAGAGTTCCGTTCTCCATATGTGAGCTTGAGGAACCTGTAGGCCTTCGCAGCAACGGTAGTGTTAGCAAGGATGGCCTGTTGGATAGGTTCGGAGCAGTGTTTGAGGATCTCGATAAAAGCAACAGCATTCTTTACCATGTTGATTGGGTGGGAAACAGCACGAGCCGCAATAACTGCGTTAGCGTGGTCCACATTCGGATAATGAGAATCCTCCAATGGGTATCCGTCGGCATCTGCTGGCTCATCGGCGGGGGCAACGTTCTTCGCTGCCTCAATGGCAACGGAGATGCACCCAGGGTGGGACCTGAGGTGACTGATGAGGAAGGGTCCAAACTTGTGCCATGGGACAGCAGGCGTGCCGTCGAAGATGAGTGCAGGGGGCTTGACTGGAGTCGCCATATTGTCTGTCGCGGCGCTGGGGTCTTGGGGTCTTGGTCTTCACACCGGGTTAATAAACCGGCCTGTGGGTAATCCGGGTGTGAAGCTTGTCGGGCTTCAGTCTTGGGTGTGCGGTTCGGAGGGAGTGGTGAGGGAGTGTTGACAACAAATAAAGGGGGAACCAAATGGGTCCTGTTGGTCTGTAATGGTGGAGATAGTAGCAGGAAGTGGGGAATGGGTGACGGAATTAGAGGGCAGGAGGGGAGGGGAGGGGGGGGGGGGGGGGGGGGGGGGGGGGGTACGAGGGTGTGCAGGGTTGAAACTCCGTGGCACAAGCAATCTTTAGGGGATTGCGCAACGCTGTGTGTGATCTGATGAGTGTACAACTCACGTCAAAGATCTACTCAGACTCCTGGACTGCGTCTACGTTTCGTCTTGGACGGATGGTAGAGACAACGGGAGAGTTGTGTGGGCAGTAGGCGAGGCAGCGCAGGTTAGATTTCTGACGTGAACACGTAGACAATCCAGGGCCCAAAGCAGTACTCAAGCCGTCGAGCTAGTCTGAGGGAAAACTGTCACCTTGTGCAGGGCCAAAGATCCACTTGGCACGGGTGCAGGGGCGCTGTCTGCGGATAGCGGTCGGGCCGATAACCTTTCAATCGATAGAGTCGTTACACAGTGAAGACTGAAGGAGCAGATAGCTTATCATCGCAACTCGTGCGGCTATATAGAAAAGGAAGTCTTCAGGAAGATTCCGAAGACACGTGCAGGCCATAGGTAGCCTATGGCCTGGCGGCAGGCAACCCGGGTCCTGGAGCACCAGGACTACGCGTGCACTATGCCAACTCAGTGTCCGACGCAACGGACAATAACAATGGAGATATTTATGTATGTTACATTCCAGGGGTAGGCCAAATAGGCTAGATGGACTTGCCCAACTGTTAGGAAGAGCTTAACGAGAAAAAGCACTGATAAACTGAATCCCAAACAATCGTTTAACCGACGGGGGCCCTGAGTCCGTGCTACAGTGATAATTTAATTCTACAATATGGGATCCATCTACTCCAAGCAAGATGTCCAGCTCAGGGTGCTTCAGGAGGACCCCTGCTCTGCTGCCTCAGACGCAACCAATTGCATAGCCTGCGTCCTGCGAAGCAACGGCCCCTTCCTTCTTATCAACTGACCCTCTCCGCGTTGGTTCCTTTGACGCGACTGACCCTTCGACAATGTGTATGTGGCGGAGGACGCAGGCACGCAGCGCCCTAAACAACCCTGGTAAATAATTATGGTATAAGCTGGTATAAGGGTTTTCTGCGCTTATAATTGTGTGTAACCCAGTATGGCAAATTTGTAATAGAGTGCCGAGATAATGTTCAGTTGTTTCTTAACCCACCAAGCTACACCTCCATCCCAAACCCTCGCTATGAGAAATTCAAGAGTCAAGCCTACGGGTCATATTTGGGGGCCCTAGTAGGGTTGTGCAGGACGCGCGTCCTTGCGTCCCAGGACGCAACATGGGGAGGGTCCGTTGCGTCGCAGACGCAACATGGGAGGGTCCGCTGCGTCCCGGACGCAGATCCATGATGTTGGTTGCGTCGCAGACGCAGGTTCAAGATGTTGGTTGCGTCTCACCTATCAGTTGATTGGCCCACCACTGTTATTGTCCGATATACGTCGGACACTGAGTCGGCATAATGCATACCGGTGCCTGGTCTCTCCAGGGACCGTGTTACCTGCCGCTAGGCCACAGGCTAGCTGTGGCCTACACGGGTCTGCAGGATCTTCCTGCAGACTCCCGTCTTCGATATAAGCGCACTCGTCGTGTGCTTCCTTCTTCTACTTCAGTCTTCACTGTGTAACAACTCTAATATTGAAAGGTCATGTGCCCTGACCGCTGAGAAGCAACGCCACTGCGCCTGTGCCAAGGACGATCTTCTGCCCTGCACAAGGTGATAGTTTTCCCTCAGACTAGCTCGACGGCTTGAGTACTGCTTTTGGCCCTGGATTGCCTACGCTTCGTCGTGAGGAATCTCCTGCCTGCGCTGCCTCGCCTACTGCCCAAACAACTCTCCCGTTGTCTCTACAATCCGTCCAAGACGCCAAGTAGACGCAGTCCAGGAGTCTCCGTAGATCTTTGACGTGAGTTGCTAACTCACTAGATCATACACAGCGTTACCAATCCTCCGAGATTGTTGGTGCACAGATATTCAGCTCTGCACGCCCCCCCCCCCCCCCCCCCCCCCCCCCCCCCCCCCCCCGCCCCGCCCCTGCTACTACCAACGCCATTTCACAAATCGGATCCATTCGGCTCCCCCTTGGCTGTCAACACCACCTCCCCTTGCCTCCGAACACACGACCAAGACTGAAGAACTGACAAGCCTCACCTCCTCCTCCTCCTCTCCCTCCACCTCCAGCCTCCTCCCTCCACCCCCCCCCCTCCACATTCTCTTCCTACCCCCCCCCCCCCCCCCCCCTCCCTCTTGCCTTTGCAACTCTGAGAATTTCTCCTTGGCATTCCGGCAGCCCTACCCGCACACAGCCGGAATGGGGGGAATCTGATCGTCATTTGCGGACGCTCTCGCTGGACTTCACTTTACCCGTCGTCTATCCTCTCCTTCGAGACGTGTGAACATCATGACCTTGAAGGAGCCACCTTCAACCTTGAAGGAGACCTTGAAGGAGATCTTGCAGGAGACCTTGAAGGAGATCTTCCAGGAGGACAGTGGGATGATCCCCAGCAGTAACACTAGTGGTAAAATGATCACTGGCCCTAGGACACCCAAAATCCACACCCCTAGGAAACCCAATATCCACACCCCTAGGAAACCCAACAAACCTAGGGCTATCTCTGCCCCTAGGACTATCTCTGCCCCTAGGACTATCCCTGCCCCCAAAGTAGACACTGCTCCCAATCCCATCATTTCCCAATTACAGTATGAACTCGCAGACATGCAATGTAAGCAACGATACATGGAAAATCAAATCCAAGAGATGACCATTCAAAGAATCCATGATAACTGGGTGAAAACATCCTTCCCCACATCCACAACGTTGAGCCACCATACCATATCAAATGATAATGCTATTCGCTTGCATGGGGGACCCCTGTACCCGAGCCTGCACCTCCACCCTAACCTGCAATTCGAACTTGAGCAGACGGGACGTCTTACATATGTCCTTGATGAGGTCGACTCTGTCCCTTACACACCCACCACAGCACTCTGCACTGCTGTTGGGGACACCTGTCCTCCTGACCCTCACTTGCATGGGGGGGACCTTAGGACCTATGCAAGTCAGACTAATGCTGCAGTGCTTCCATCTCACTCTGCCCCCACACCCACCACATCTCCTGATAGGTGCACCTCTCTTGATGATCCTCACTTACATGGAGGGGACCTGATTGATAGCTATGCAAGTCAGACTAATGCTGAAGTGCTTCCATCTCGCTCTGCCCCCATATCCACCACAGCTCCTGATGGGTGCAACTCTCTTGATGATCCTCGCTTGCATGGGGGGGACCTGATTGATAGAACAGACTGGATGGACCAAGCAGATGAAGATAGTGCCCAATCCCATGATAACTGGTATTCCATGATATCACATGCTGCACCATCCTGTGCCCCTGATGAGGACACGTCTGCCCACTCTGATCCCACTCTTACCACTGCCCATGGTGGGGAAGAATACCTTGCTGCCGATAGTGATAGTGATGATGATGAATGGTCTCCCTACATACCACTTTCATGCCACGCCGACGCGTATCAGGCCTGGTGTATTGCCCCAAATCTCACCAGCAACATCGTCCACCTTGATGATAATGCTAGTGATGATGTTCACTTGCATGGGGGGGACCTTAGGACCTATGCAAGTACATCCAGTACATCCACCTCACACACATCAGACACATCCACCTCACACACATCAGACACATCCACCTCACACACATCAGACACATCAACCTCCACATCGTACAACACATCCACATCCACTGAGCACGTAACCACACCTCCCACTCCCACTGACGCTCTGATTGCATGGGAGAAAACCATCAACCATCCTCACATCACCCCTGTCTCCCAAGGCATTTCCCCTCTGCCCTGTCCACATCACCGTCACAAGACACCCAAGGAGCCACACATCCTGGTGGACACAGGATAGATGAAACTTGTGAGTGAGCGATACCCTCACTGAACAAGGGGAATGCACTGATCTGATTACCTCATGCTGCGCTGATCTAAGTATTATGATCTGATCTGCACACTGACTTGCATAAGCCGCAAGTACCGCTGTTCTATGCAGATCACCATGCAATGATTACATTGACCTTCATTCACATGCAGATCCCCAGCACATGTGAGCGATACCCTCGCTTGCTGAATTAATTGTCTTTGAACTTGTCAGCTGTACTAGTAGGACACGAGTGCCTTATTGGCATCTAATCAGATGCCAATAAGGCACTCGTGACCTACTAGTACAGCTGACAATTATGCCTGACTCGAAAAGAGGAAAACGGGGGGGTTCGATCCTCCCCAGAAGGTCGCAGTATACTGGCGGGGTGCAGGTCTGATCAGTACTAAGTTTCCCCAATCGTAAGACCATAGCCGAGGGCTTGGCTGTGGATTAGTGGAATCTCTGGGTAATCTGTTCTCCTCCCGGGTCATGCATTATTGTCAGCTGTACTACTAAATCTGAATCAGATGCCAATAAGGCACTCGTGTCCTAGTAGTACAGCTGACAGAACTGATATGCAGCCGCCATGATTTGCAGCTTCCCTGATCTGCAGCCATCCTGGTCTGCGCCTTTTCTGCGGCAGTCATGGTTACACTCACCCCATATGAATTAAACAGCAATTCCCTAGAAGTACGCACCTCCCTAGTAGAGTCCAATTGACTTCCCCAGCAGCTCCCTAGAAGTACGCAAATGGCCTGCAGTTCCCCGGCAGGCCCTTTACCTTCTCAACAGCTCCTAGCAACATGGCGACAACTCTAGCAACATGACAGCTCAGCTACTGACCCTGGATGACATCCCAGCACCTGGCATTTAAATATGCCCCCTGACCTGCTTGTCATTTTTTAATAGCAATGAACACTCTAGGAATTTAAATCCTGTCCTGCCATGTACTAACACAGCAGTTTGACTAGTTTTCTTGCCAACCTGGCCCTCTAGTTACATGCAGTTTTCAAATGACTTCTCAGCATGTGCCTCCCCTCTGGAAGACAGTTGTATTTACTGTCAAGCCCACCTTCTTATACCTTATAATTGAGACTGGAAGTACCTCACCCTATCCATCCATGTAGACGGATAGTTGTGAGCTAGCGGGGGATGCCTACCTTAAGTTATCTCTCATAATGTCATCCGTAATTTGTGGATTCATTTAGAGCCCCCAAATTATGGGGGGAATAGTATGCTGACCTTATGCATCCCAGCTGCCTTCTAGATGGGATATATCACGCTTAGTCCTGCCAGTCTCTGATTTAGTTATCCTGATGTGACTCTTGATTTTACAAGTCTTTGCAGATTTCGACTTCCCAATCAGAGGTGGAATAGGTTAGATTACCTCAAGTATGACCGTATAAATTCTCCTTCCCCTAATAGACTTACTTTAGTTTAAAGTCTGTACCGGCCTGGCAGCTCTTTAAAAGCTACCAACCTAGATCAGTGATTTAGAGTTCTTAGATAAGATTACCACCTTGACTGTGCCTTGCCACAGTCCAGATTACCTTACATCTGATCTCTTGACAAGCCTGACCAATGTACAGCCACATATAGTGACTTACTGACTTCGAGACTTTCCAAGTGCCTCCTTCCCTTTAGTCTTGACCTGAATAATCTTATTGTCCAAGTTCTTGACCGAAGCAGACCAGCTCTCAGTCATTGTATTTCTTTTATATCTTTATTAATTTCTTATGCCCCTCAGTTAACTTCAGGAATTCTTGAGCTCAAGAATACCTTAAGTTGGGGGGGGATGTTATTGTCCGATATACGTCGGACACTGAGTCGGCATAATGCATACCGGTGCCTGGTCTCTCCAGGGACCGTGTTGCCTGCCGCTAGGCCACATGCTAGCTGTGGCCTACACGGGTCTGCAGGATCTTCCTGCAGACTCCCGTCTTCGATATAAGCGCACTCGTCGTGTGCTTCCTTCTTCTACTTCAGTCTTCACTGTGTAGCAACTCTAATATTGAAAACCACCACTCCATTGCCGTGGGCTAAGGCTTCTTCCAGGACGCAACCCCTGGGGTCCGTGTGAAGTACCCTGGGCCCTACCCGTTAATACGAGGATGCATGTCATTGCAGTTCAGAGGTAGGCCAAATAGGCTGAAGTGACTTGAACAACCGTGACAGGAGGGGCTAACACGAAAAAGCCCTGATTAACTGAACCCCCCAAAACGTGTTTTCGATAATATGTTGATTATTGCGAGGAGAAGATGTCAAAATATATAAGCCCTAGACAAGAACAATGAATTGCACAAGGATTTGGGCATGTGCTTTAATCATCGGGCTGCCACATGCTCAACGTAGTTGTTCAGGAAGCTGCGTCTTCCGTCTCAGACGCAACGTTGAAGGGTCCGTTGCATCGTAGGACGCAACGTGGGGAGGGTCCGTTGACCAGAAGGAGGGGTCCGTTGCGTCGCAGGACGCAGGCTGTTCAATCGGTTGTGTCTCAGGCAGCAGAGCTGTGGGTCCTCCTGAAGTACCCTGATGCTGAAGTGTAACCTTTGGGAAGGTAGAAGCGAGTACAAATCGGGCGACCGATGCCCGGGTGTAACATCTAAGAAAGGCAATTTGGGGCTACCTATAGAAAGATTACAAGGGGCTCATGTCCTAGCAGTGAAACAACACCGTCCTGAAGTCGGACTTGAGAAACCACCCGCCGTCCTCCGACAGCGGGGCTCAAACTCCGGTGGCCGAAGCCGTAACCACCGGGTCTGGACCATGCCGCCCTCCAAAAAGGTGGTGGTGAAGATCACCCTAAAGATTACAAGGGGCTCATGTCCCTATTTTGGAATCGGGCTGCACGTATCTCCAAACATTTTGGCCAGCACAAAACTATTGCACCAACATGTGCAACTTAAGCCTCTTTCAGTGATAAACATTGGTCTAGCGGTAGACTAAGTCACTTTCAGAATGAAGAGTCGGGTGTTCGACTCCCCCTTCTGTCGCCCCGAGGCGTTGCAGGTCGTTGTCAACCGCGATGGTAGCTTGTCCAGTTTAGGTAGGAGACCGCTCCCCACCCGCGTACGACGGGCTCCCTTAACACCACGCCTAACAAGGCGTTATCATTACCTTTTTATCTGCAGCTGTAGGGCTCATACATGTTTAGGGCTCAAAAGTGGCATTGTTGTTCACCCTAGATGACAGAAAAAAAGAATTTGAAGGGCACTTGCGCATTAAAGGGACACTTGCACCCACATCTAAGAGGCTAAGGGCGTGTTTCCACAGAGACTTTTTCCTTGCTGCGACCTCCCAAGTTAAACATAAGGGGGGCCAGGTCAGCATTTTTTGTTTCCACAGGGGTATTCGGGGTCTCCTCGGGGGTCTTTCCGGCGATCCAGGTAGGCGACAGGTCGGCGATTTGTCATCCCGGGGATATATTGAAATATTTCGTATTATTTGAAAAAGCGACGGTTTCAAGGCAGAAACGAGCGAAAAACAGGTATCGCCGCGAAGACTTCCAGATGGGGGTCGACCCCCATCTGGAAGTCTTCGCGGCTTTCCGGGTGACACATCAGCAATTCCCCCGAAATCCACGTATGCAGCGTGACACAAAAATTCAACAGCACGTACAATCTCTGCGTTGTGAGACTTGTATTGCTTCCACACCAAGATTGTCTTTGTTTCACTGCAACTATTATTTGTTATCAATTGTTATCGCTCTTCTTCGAGCATGGAGACGTCTGCTGATCTCCCCGATTTGGCGCAAAACCGAGATCTAGGGAAGTCCGCCTCCATCGTCGGGGGAGCAAGTGATGCGCAGCTACATGCCGATCCAGGGAAGTCTACCTTATATAAAGTAAAGGGAGGAAGGAAGGGAGGAAGGAAGGACGGGAGGAGGAAGGGAGGAAGGAAGGACGGAATGAAGGAAGGAAGGAAGGAAGGAAGGAAGGAAGGAAGGAAGAAAGGAAGAAAATAAGGAGGGAATGAAGGAATGAAGGGAGGGAAAGCACTGCGGCGTGGGCATGGAGACGGATGGAGACTGCTTAGAACAAACGAAAGACGGCCTGATCCAGTAGCGAAATGACCAGTGGAAACAAAAAAGGGCGTGAACGTGGCCTGCCTTGCCGTGGCAGACAGCGTAGGGCAGCGTGGCACCAGAATGCCCCGGGGAATGCCCAGCTGTTCACCCCAACGATTCCGGGGAATCCACGTAGATTGAAATTCGCTGCCAGGTAGATCCCCGAACCCCAATCCGGGGAAGGCCCAAACTCGTCCGTGGAAACACGCCCTAAGACAGTGGTACAGGCTACTACACTAGATAAACCTAATCAAATAGCCCCCAGAATCGTTGCACACAGTTTTTTTAGTAGACAGACTCTCATCTACCCTACGGCATTAACCAATTTATAATTACCGGTATACACAAAATACAATTAATTAATTAAACAAACAAAACACCATTCAGGCACAGTAATATGGTGTACATCCTAGGCGCATCGCAAGCGCCGTGGGAAATAAGTAGGGAGTGTTGGCTATTGGAGCGGCTGGTTGCACCAGAATCGAGTGCAGTGAACCGAAGCCAGGATTTTCGACAGGGTCAGGGGGCAGTGGGGATCAGGATTACGTGACGACAAACGGACAACGGGGTGGCTCTGGGGGCTCCCGTCCCCAGAAGGGCCAGAGACACCACAGAAGCAAACTTGAATGGTAGCTGGAGTCAGGGTATTTCTTTCCACAACGAAACCAGCTTAAAAAAGGGCAATACAAATCATTCTACAACGACTGCTCACACCACCGCGCCCGCATAACGTTTACAAAAAATGTTTTTTGTATTGCGTTTATATTTTCCTGGTAATTTTTTAACTGCCGAAGGCGGCTAGCAGCCAAATTACTGGCTGAACCAGTGTAACCAAGTTCAAACTCAAGAACTAACGCAGGATCTCCAAATGAAATGTAGTCTGTCTTCCCTCTTACTCTGATACAAGGGCTATTGTTAACTGCAATGTGCAGACACCACACCTGGCATATAGAACCTTGTAACAATTATTATTACTCCGATACAGAAAGTGACAACCAACAACCGCACAACTGGGATGACCGGTCTCTGGGCAGAAGTAGAGTTCCAGTCTGTGTTGGTGCTCCCAAACCGGGGTGACCCCCCCCCCCCCCCCTAGTTCGGCGCACTGGCATAATGTGGCCAACGGTGCTTGCATCGGCGGTGAACCTTTTCAATGTGGTGGTCCTACAGTGACTATAGCTAGCTCCGGCTTACGCTATGGTGTCCTTAACTTCACGTCCTGTCCTATTACACGGATGTAACAATTTCAATTCCAGTCTGTCTGAAGCTCCTGGCATTTCTAGGTGTTTGCAGGCTTCTGACCCTAAACTCTGACATAAAAGAGAAGAAGAGTAGGCAGAAAGCCAAAGAAGTGTGCCAAGTTGGCGTGAGTTAAGGAAGCTGTCCAAAGGGAGTCCTCGGGCAACACCATGAGGCTGGGGGGTGGCTAGGGGGAGGGTGGGAGGGGGTCAGAGGGAGGGTGAGGAGTTTGGAAGCAAGTCCAGGCGGGGCGACGGGAGAGGTGGTTGAGATGAGACAAGGAGAAGTCAAAGGTGCAAGAGGTGGGGTTACCCAGGGCAAAGCGGGCACCCACATCAGCAACCTCATTGCCAAGGATGCCAGCGTGGGAGTGGACTTTATAGAAGGTCGTGGTGGAGGAGGAGTGAAGGCAGTCGAAGAGGAGGTGGCGAATGGAGCTGAGTAGGGGAAGATGTTTGTGGAAGAGGAGGGAATTGCTAAGGTAGACGGTGCGGCTGATGAGGTGGAGGCTGATAAGGGAGTCAGTGTAGATGCGGATGTGGTCAATAGGGTGGTGGGTGCTGGCCTGTTGGAGGGCGGCCATAATGCCTGTGAGTTCTGCGCGGAGGATGGGGTTGATCTCAAAGGAACCACTTGGGTGTACATGGTGGGCAGAGGATGAGGGTGAGTGAAGGAAAGCAGCACTGGTGTGGGTAGCGCCTGTGGGATCGGGTACAACGGAACTGTCAGTGTGGTAGAAGATTGGTCCTATTTGGTCTACCCCTGAACCTTAACAACTAACTAGGGGATGTGAGAAGGGAAGTTGTGGGAGGGGAAATGGTGGAGACAAGAGGGGATGGCGGGTGACAGGGTGGGGAAGTAAAGAGGGGGAGTGAGAGGAATTTTGTGTGTGTGGGTGTGTGGGGGGGGGGGGGGGCAGTTGGGGCATCGGGGGGTAGAAAAGGGGTGGGGTGGGGGGAGGCAACGGTTCGAAGGGAGGAAGGAAAGGGTGGTGAGCAGGGTTGTTCAGTAGGACGCCCACCTCGTCTGAGACGCAACAAATCTTACAGTCTGCGTCCTGAGCACAACCGACCTTCAACCGACCAGCCCGTGTCCTGCGACGCAACGGACCCTCACCACGTTGCGTCTTAGGACGCAACGGGCTATCCAACGTTGTGTCTGCGACGAAGGACAGCGTCTTGAACAGCCCTGGTGGTGAGTCCGGAGCCGCTGCCAATGCAAACAAGGTGGAAGCGAGTACGATTGCGGAGGGAGGCGGAGTCAAGAAGGAGGGGAGGGTAGATGGAGCAAGGCGGGGTGCAGGGGGAAGGATTTGCATGGGAAAGTGCCGAGAATACGAAGAGAGGGGTGGGAGAGACAATTGGAAAGAGAGAAGGAAGACCAGAACGGTAGGGGGAGGAAGGTGCAAGTAGGGATGTCGTCGGACACGGTAGAAGAGATGGCCCACCGGATGGAGCGTAGGGGGACATGGTAGAAGCCGGACCATTTCTTGGAGAAACAGTCACAGAGAGCACCGAAGAGACTTTCAATGGGGAGGAGACAGAGAAGAGGAGGGGACAGGAAATGGACGTTGAGGGGGAAATGGGCGATGAAGGCAGAAGACTGCTTGGTCACTCTTTCATTTTGTAAGCATATGCTACGGGGAGCGTGGAACCTGTAGGATAGCTTGCACGGTTCAACGCCATTGAGGTTACTGAACGCCGAAGCTCCTCTGATCTGAAGCGGAAGGTACAACTCAATAGTAACGGGGACACCATGCATGTGCGTAGCTTCTACTCAACCCCTCCCACCTGCTAACTCATCGGACATCTCGCAACCCGCGGGGGGGCAACGCAAGAACCCTAGACACCCTAGGCGACCCTAGGAAGGTTCTCGTTGTCAGTGTACCTTTTGCACAACGGATATTCAACCAACTCTGCGGCAGCTGCTCCCAGAATCCCAACCGAATTATAACCGTATTATTTCGGGCCTACACTCACGAAGGAATAGTACAAGGGGACCAAACCCCCCAACCTCTACTCAGCCTTAAATTGTCCCTGTCACTTTCCGGAGGCACAGACCGCGACTGTTGCACGCAGCTTTCACTAAAACTTAGACTGACCGTAGCCGATTCCCCCCTACGACCTAGAGTTTCACTCCACCCCTTTGCTGAACTTTGTCAGAGTGAATTCCGGGTACAGGTTAAGTCGACCAGGGGGTATCCCCTCAGCTTTTGGTTGGGAAGGTTTAGACAGGTGCATCATCTTCAAAGCAGCTTTGGTCTTTTACTCAGGTGAGGGCCTGTTCAGCACGCTAATCCACCGCTCAGTGTCGCGGGTTTGCTTCAGACGGGCTCTTCCCTGCCCACCGCTTTTCGCGGTTGTCTGAGTCGAATGAAGATCTGTTTGGCTATAATGAGCTACGGCTTCTTTGACGGGAATTCCCACAGTTTTTGTTACAAAAGAAGGTTGAACAGTTTTCACCGAAGCCTTCTCGTCCGCAGGACCAACTGCAGTCACCCACCTTCTTTCATTCGCGCACTTCAGGAATGGTAAGATTTGCAGAGTTTAGTTGTTGCTTTCTTTGTCGGCGTTTACTTGGGCGAAGGTCCCTGCTTGGTAGGGTTAAATGTTGTTGCCTGTTCGGCATTTCGCTGTTTCGCTTTCATTTCATGATAACCCTATGTGGAGTCGCATATCTTCTCTTCCGAATTCTGTTTACGGAAGGAAACGTGTCCCCCGGAAGTTTCCGCGTACCTCCTGAAATCAGTTGGATTCCACTTCTACCAACAAGCAAAGCTTAGTAGACCAGGTAGAAGGAACGATGGTAGCTCCCTTGTGTCGCGCACCACCCAAGCAACCCGGGTCCTATGCCTTCCACACATATCAGCATATCACTTCCATACAAACCGGCTTTTATAAGATCTGCAGTCTTCCTTGCTGCTTTCCTCGTCGTGGAATTAGCATATTCTCTATCGTAATGCGCATCATCCGCTTGGCTGGATAAGTTGCATACTCCTGCACTGTTGTCTGAAGTTGCGTGGCGAGCACGTGTTGTCGATCTATTGGCACTTATTCGATGTCTTGGGAGTCCGGCCACAGTGGTCACACCAGTTCCCTCCCGCCACACTCCTGGGTGCCCACCTGTTTCTGCTTGCTCGTTATTGACAGCTAATAGCCCTGAATAAAATGAACTGAAGAAAATGAGCCCTTTGAAAAGAAGAGGAGAAACTTTGGGCCAGGACCCTTTTTCATATATCTGTCCAGCCTAATCAAAAGCAATGCTTAGACCTGATTCCATCCTCGCTACTACCTGAAATGATTCCCTGGAACATCTATTTGCAGAGCTCTGCCCTCGTTGCTGAACAAGGTCAAGTCCATGTCTTCCCGACTACCTCGGGTTACAAGGCAACCTCTGGCTTCAATTTGGCTGCAACCAGCCCATTCAAACAAGCGTCTAAGCACGTCAGCTCCCAGCCTGTCCAGCTACCTCCACAGCCACATCAAGTGGACAGCTTGCATAAGCCCCAAACTACTCCCCAAGCTGGCATTGCCCCTTCAAAAATTATAGGGGAACCTCAGTCTGTGGGTGCAGCAAGCGTCAAATCAACCCTATCTGCGCCCAATTCTGTGGGCTGGAAAGGCCTCTTTGAAATCAGCAGAAATTCTGGAACCTCTGGAGTAATGGGTTACCAGAGCATGGTGGGTGTTTCAAGGGTAGGCAACTTGACTGTACCACGGGGGGGTGGGGTGCAATGCAATTTATATTAATTCATATCTGTTTGCTGCAGTTAATGGGGAGGATGGTGGTGGTGGTGGTGAGAAGAACGACTTCTCCCACTGGTCTATGAATGCCTTTTGTCAATCTGCAATATTAGCATAGGCCCCAATTGAATCTGTTTCAAGTGCAGCATGCTTAATCATTTGATGTGGATAGCAACTTGAATCTTGCCTCATGCATTTGTCGGTTTTGAATCCTGCTGCCTAATAGGTACTGCTACATACCTGCAACAACTGTACATTTTTGACAGTTCATCCACACACTTCTGACCATCGTGATTGCAATGGATTGCACAGGTTGATGACACAAACAACAGTAAAGACTGCCAGATCGAAGTCTGCGCAACTGCTCATGTCGACCCATCCATCCGCAGCCTGGTCAAGTCCGTGGTGAGGGGGCTGAAGGCCTGCCAAGAGCCTGAGAAACCCCAGGAAGGTATGGGTGGAACTTACTTTTTTGCAAATGAAAACGGTAAGAAGGTGGCCATCCTCAAGCCTTGTGACGAGGAGCCTCTTGCTCCCAACAACCCCAAGGGATATGTGGGCCGTGCCTTGGGCGATCCTGGGTGGAAGCCCACTGTTCGTGTGGGGGAGGCAGCCATGCGTGAAGTGGCTGCGTACCTCCTTGACCACGGTGGATTTGCCAAGGTGCCCACCTCAGTTCTGGTCCGCGCTCGCCACCCTATCTTCTGCTACAACAATCGCATGAGCAGTGTCCGTGCAAGCTCCATGGACTTGGGTGCTGAATTCTCAGCTGCCTCCAGCACCAACCTCCAGTCCACGCTCTCCATCCGTCATGATAGCTACCTCCCCATGAAGCTCGGCTCCCTACAAGAGTTTGTCTCCAGTGAGTGTGACACCTCGGAAATGGGACCTGCTCGATTCAGTGTTACTGATGTTCATCGCATCGGCATTCTTGACGTCCGACTCTTCAACACAGACCGCCACGCTGGCAACATGCTTGTGCGTCCCAGCAAGGAGTCTAGCACTGTGCACGACTCGCGCATGAGAAACGAGACCAGAGAGCTTGTCCCCATTGACCATGGCTTCTGCCTGCCTGAGACACTGGAGGCTCCCTACTTTGAGTGGCTGCATTGGACCCAGGCCATGCAGCCTTTCTCCGATGAGGAGCTTTTGTATATTCAGAATCTTGATGTTGAGGTAAGTGAAGCTTGCTTGTTTTGCTAGTATGCTGACATGTGAGTGGGCCAACTAGGATCCTTGTACTATGAACTTGGTTACATAGCTTCAGCCGGCAATTAGACTGCTCGCCAACTTGGCAGTAAGAATGTATTTACCAGGGAAATGAAAACGGGAACAAACTCTTAACTAGGATCGATTGGTCAACTAGGATCTATCAGTATGTGGGTACCTGGTGATAGATCTTGATTCTACGTGTCTCCTTCCTTCTAAATAGGTCACAACTTGCCCCGCCCCACCCCTGCCCTCTTTACCGCCCCCCTGCCCCCCCCCCCGCCCCCCTTCATTCTTCTGTTTCTGGTTGCAGTTAGATCCTGCTCTGTAAAAACAATGATCGCAGTCCTCAGTCCAGCTGCCCCCTCCCACCTACCCCAGCGCCGTTACAACTGTATACCACCATCCCCTTTCTACCAACCCCTGCCCCCCCTTTCCCCCTGTACTCAGGCTGACAAGGAACTTCTCCGAAAGGAGCTGCCCAACCTGCGACCTGATTGCCTCCGTGTGTTGGAACTTGGCACCACCCTGCTCAAGCTTGGCGCAGCCCAAGGTCTCACCCTGTTTGAGATCGCGTCCATAATGAGCCGCCCGTTTGGCGAGGTGGAGGAGGAGCCCTCAGAGTTGGAGAAGATCTGCATGGCTGCATGCCAAATCATTGAGGTGGGTGTTGCCTGCCCCTGGTGTGTCCCTCGCTCGCTTGGTAAGGAGTGCCTGTGTGATTATCGAGCACATCAGCTGATTGAGGACCTCCATTGCGATGTGGCCAATGTTTGACATCTTGCAGTCGTAGACCCACCCCGCCTGATACCCGCATTGCGTGCTGGTCTTATCGACTAGGCCCTATGCCCTAGTATTGGGCCCTCCTACTGTTGTTGTCTATCTTGATCTCCCTGACGCATGTGTTGGTGTTAGAAAAGCTTCTCTTTTCCCCTGTCCTTGAACTAATAAGAAATCTGATTGACTTGCAGGCTTGCAAGGCTCTGGGTGCAGAGAGCGGCAGCGAGTACGATGACGATGAGGAATTCACAGATGACGAGGTTGGGTTTGAGATTGAGATCCAGAGCAACGTGCAGCTGCTCACTGCTTACCAGGAGAAGTGCCAGAAGGACACTGTGTTTGAGCTGGAGGAGGACGTGGATGGCGTGAGATACCTTCGCTTCACCTACGCCAATGACTATGACGCCGACTCCCCCAGCCCCCTGTTGTCAGCCAGCTCCTCCTCCCTCACCTCATCCGAGGGCTTGTCTGATGCCATGACTGCGCTGGCGGAGACTATGATTCTCACCCCCACTCTGACCCCTGAGGTGCTGCAGACAACCCCCTTTGGAAAAAACATTGTGGCAAGATCTGTCTGTATGACGGATAATTTTCTTCACCGCCAGACGAAGAGCCGCCGCCGAACCAATGCCTTGAAAAGGTTTGTCACTAAGCGCCCCGCCTCCCCCCATGCCTACCTACCTCAGCCCGGCGCCGGCACTGATGCCACTACCATCTCCTTCACTGACATGGATGAGGTGGAGTGGAGCTCCTTCATGGCAGGTGTCACCCGCTCTCTGGAGGATGGTATGGCCGCTGGCAAGTTCAAGACCGAGGTTCGTGCCAGGGACGTTCTGGCCTCCTCCTGCCCCAAGTTTTGATCGTCTCACATACTGGCATGTGTGATGACCTTTGTACTACTTCCCTCTTCTTGTTGCCTGCTGGCTCAAGGACTTCAGTGTGGGATGCCAGCCAGCCTACTGATGGTCAGACTGTTTTGCCATGCCTTATTCCTCTGCATGGTTACTGTTAGCTATAATCAAGGGCCAAATCACCCGAGGTGCCAGTCCTATTAAGCAACCGAAAGTTTTGCCACTAAGCAACTGTGGGCCTTTTTCACAATCTAGGGGAGGGTAGTTCAGCGATGTTGGATCTTCAAGCTATCTTGATAACCCCATATAATCAGATTGTATATTCCCATCCTTAATTGTTGGCTGCTATGAGGCCATTGTACAAACGTCTTATATGATTTGTGGAACTGAGCAGCTAGCATTGGGCAATTTTGTGTATTTATGCCCCCTCAAGAAATTAGATAGAATCCCGGGGTTTCAAAGCTCTAGGCTGTACATGTTTAGCATTCATTATGTTCTTTTGCTTTGTGGTTGCGGGTTGCGCGACAGTATGTTGAAAGGATTGTTTTGTAGTTTAGGTGGTGGTATGACAATCCGCAAGGGGTTGTGATGAATGTTGGGCGCCTTGCCCTTGTGCGTACCTCCTTGGCCCAAGCCATGCGTTTGGACGATGGCGATTCAGAGGTGGTTGATGATTACTCGAACGAATACTCCACTGCGAGGCGAGTGTAGAGATGGGAGATGGCGATGAGATACATGTGCACTGCTTGTGTGTCAGTACTGCAGGATAACTGCACTTGTTCAAGTGTGGCCCAGGCTCACTTACATTTGTGGGCTAGCAGCTGACTATACAAATACAATAACGTGGCAGGCGTCAGAGAGCGCGACTCAAGCTTGCTGCGAGCCGATTTCAAGTCTCACCTGAACAGACCGTTCCTTGTGTAGACTGCTGAAGTATGGCAATTAAGTTTATACATTTATGTCCACCAGTGTGTGGATAGGTATCCGCTGATGAAATACCAAGATGCATTAGCCAAATGTACATTGCCTCGTTGTTGGTGGCACAAAGGCAAAATATTTGTGATGGTTGGGAGATTGGAGGCAAGTGTCAGCGCGTGGGGTCCGCTGTGCATGGATACAGGGATGGATGGATGGATTAACACCTGCGTGGTTGTAGGAAGCTATGGGGGAATGGATGTTGTCCCTTTAACGGTATGTGAATGTTGTTGACCATCGATGCTACAGACTGGATTGTTACCTGAAAGCCTGTAAAGATGGGTTCTTCTTGGCTGATTGCCCCCGTTCAGTCAAATGTTCCCTGTTCTGTCGAACTTGAACACACACACACACACCAAGTTGATGACCAGGAGAATGCGGAGATCTCCCACTTGGAGCTGAATAACTTTGCCTCGTGGTGTTTTTGGTAAAAAAAACTCACATACACACACCTACCCTACAGGCCATGCACGCAGCCCCCTTTCTCTCGCTCACCCCATATGCATTCTGCTCTCTCATGCCAGTGCAGCTGATGGGGAGCAGCAGGGCTAGCCATCCAGCCAGTTGGGCAGCATGCAGCTTGCTAGCTAGGCATTCATGTAGCTATTCATTTGGTAGGCAGCATGCACCCAGATGGGCTCTTCATCCAAGTAACAGATACGGACATTAAGGATCGGAATGTTGCGAGCAAGCACACCCTAGCAGCAGCAGGCCCAGTAGAGCTGTTGGGCATGTAGCAGTGTGAGAGTAGCGATGGTGTTGATTGTGGAACGGGTGCAAGAAAACGAGGCAAAAAGAGGCAGGGCAAAATGAGATTTGATCAAATGCGGGAGTGAGAAATTGCGTACGAGAGCCTGCTCAGTAAGAGAAGAAGCGAGGTCAACGCGCTGCAACGGCACATTTCGAATGGTCGCAAACCAGTTAACCAGCAGGGCCGGTGGCGGAGAGCAATGTGCCAGGCTGTCAGCCGGCCAGGTAGTTGCGGCAGCAGGAGGGCCCCCCCGGCTGAAGTATCATACCAGTGACCTCCTCCAATCATTCCGAAACTCTGGATCCCAATTTATGATACCATCGCGTGCAACTCTGCAAGGTAACCGTTCCTGGGGGAAATTGATTGATGCTGACAGGGAGTGCGTTGTCCTGAGTTGTGTCTCATTCCTTGTCACACCTACCTACCCACTCTCTCTATATATTTATATTTTAATAGTTATGTAAGTGAATCTGGAATCGTTCGAGATGAAGATGAACATCATGTGATTTCTGAATACTGACGAAGCCTTACTGAATTAGGGACAAAAGTATCAGAGTATGATTTCCCAATCTGAGAGCAAAATAATTCCCCAACATCATCTGATGTTTAATTCAAAAGTGGAAGGCCTAGTTGACTCCCTGTTTCCGTGGGCATCGGGTGGACTTTGCATTGGAAGGCGGTCTTTTATAAGTTATTACCGAAGACGGCGAGCAGCCAAATTGCTGGCTGAAGCCATAACCAAGTTCAAGTAATTGGAAGGCTGTAAGCAGCCCAGAATTGGCTGAACAACGGTTAACAACTCAAACCAATCCTGTGCGCCGAATCTGAAATCCGGATCTAATGCTCTGGAGGGTTCCTAATCTTCCTTCGTGTGGCAGTCACACCAATCGACACCAAGGTCGGTTGTCTTACTGTCTATAATTATTTACCAGGCGTTATAATTACAAAGGCTGCTCCAGGGGGATTCGACGCATTGCCCGTTGTGCTCGGTATTGCTCATCCCTAGCCCACTTTTCGTAGTCTTCCCCCAGCAGTCGCATGAAGAGGGGGAGCATACTGTTGAGCAAACCGCTCATAACAACATTGCAACTCCCCTGGGTGAGTGGGTGGGCGGTCGGGTTAGTGGGTGGGTGCATGAAGAGAGGAAGTAGACTGTTTTGGGCAAACCGTCCACAACAACATTGCAACTCCCCTGGGTGAGTGGGTGGGCGGGCGGGTTAGTGGGTGGGTGCATGAAGAGAGGAAGTCGACTGTTGGGCAAACCGTCCACAGCAACATTGCAACTACCCTGGGTGTGTGTGGAGGGAGCAGTGCGTGTTACTGATTTACTCTGCCTGCAGAAGGTGAGCAGCCTGAAAGCTGCTAGGCCGCTGAGCAATACATGAACACACGGTGTGCTCTTATTTATGAGATACATTAGTTGCAGGTCTTACAACCCAGATTAACTGAGCAAGAAATTCAGTGAGGATTAAATAAGTTGATGTTTACGATTGAATGTATGACCGGTACTGTAGTTATTTCAGAGAACATGCATCTGGAACTGCTATTGTTTGTCCTGGGTAGCCGAGTATTACTGGTAATGCCCCAAAATGGATTTGGGAGAAGTCGAATAAAAGGGTCATATAGTTCTCAAATTGCACGGGGAGTTTTACAGCATAAACTTAAAGATTAGTAGAACACACATATATATATATACATATATATATATATATATATATATATATACACACACATATATGTTGGGCAAGATAATGGTATTCCTTCAGTGGAGACTACTCTCTCCCTACTTTCAGATCCTAGAACCATGTACCCTAATTACTGTGCTATTTATATTGATTACATTGTCTATCAGCCTTAAGGCTGCTCACCCTCTGTATGCAGAGTATATATGGTACTGGGATTATGAACGCTACTACCGATACCACACTCACAAGAACCGGTACACAATGTAATCCCAGAGCTTTATTGTACTATTTAGAACAGGCCATAAACCAGTGTAACACGTTCAAGTAGAAACATTCAGTTGCATTAATAGATTAAAAAAGTCAAATGTGTAACGTCAAACTAAATTTGTCTGAACAAAAACGTAAAATGTGCAGCGTCAGACTATATTTGTGTGGACAAAAACGTAAAATGTGCAGCGTCAGACTATATTTGTGTGGACAAAAACGTAAAATGTGTAGCGTTAGACTATATTTGTGTGGACAAAACGTAAAATGTGCAGCGTCAGACTATATTTGTGTGGACAAAAACGTCAATTGTGTAAAGTCAAACTATATACAAAGCACCCTCTTGGTCACTAGTAATAAAAACATAAGGAATATCAACTTAAAAACACAATACGAAAACACAAGTAATAAGAGCACCCTCTCAGCCACAAGTTATAAAAACACAAGGAATAACAACACAAAACACAAGTAATCAAAGCACCCTCTCGGGCACACTTAATTAAAACACAAGTAATAACAACTTAAAAACACAATACAAAACACAAGTAATATAAGCACCCTCTCAGCCACAAGTTACAAAAACACAAGTAATAACAACACAAAATCTCAAGTAATAGAAGCAACTTTTCGGGCACACTTAATAAAAACACAAGGAATAATAACACAAAAATACAAAATAAAAACACAAGTAATAAAAGCAACCTCTCGGCCACAAGTAAAAACACAACAAGTTCTATGCAGCGTCGCAAGCGACGCGGAAAATTGGCAGGGTGTGTTGCCAACGGACTGCGGACTGGAGCTGACCGAAGCCAGTTAGTTATGAGAGTTGGCTGACTTGGCAGGCTTCAATTTTTTTGTCGGTCAGTCGCATGGACAAACGGACAACAGGGTAACCCTGGGGGCTCCCGCCCCCCAGAAGGGGAGGGCTCCGCCAAAAACACGAGTAATAAAAACACAAGGAATAACAACACAAAACACAGTATAAACACAAAAGTACTTCAAGTACCCTCTGGGCCCAAACCACCTGCATCAGGTCTCTCGGCATTACATACATATAGCCATATAAATGCAAACAAATGGACTGTAACGAGATTCATACATATAGCCATATCAATGTAAACACACACACACCTGCATCAGGTCTCTCGGCATGAGATTGAAAGGCGGGATGACTTCAGACCAAACATCTACGCTTGCGTTGCCGATGATCTCGCCCTTGCCAATAGGAACTACTCCCCCGTTACCGGAACTGACTGTAGGAGATGGGAAGATCAGAACACATGGGTTAATACTGTGCATGTGACTGTGGGAAGTGAGAAGACCAGAAGAGGTACAGCATGGATTTGTACAGTGCATGTGACTATGGGAGGTGAGAATGGGAAGTGAGAAGGTCAGCAGATGTACAGCACGGGCTAGCTGTCTAGTACCGTGCATGTGACTGTTGGAGATGAGAAGATCAGCAGATGTACAGCATGGGCTAGCTATCTAGTACCGTGCATGTGACAGGTGGAGATGAGAAGAAAAGCAGATGTACAGCATGGGTTAGCTATCTGGTACTGTGCATGTGACTGGGAGATTAGAATATCAGAAGATGTACAGCATGGGCTAGCTATCTAGTACTGTGCATGTGACTGTGAGAGGTGAGAAGGTCAGCACACAAACAGCATGGGTTAGCATTAACATATAGATGTCAGTGTGTCATCACATTATATATTATTTCAATTGAAATCTAGATTATCCATTCTAGTTTCCCTACTTTCCGCGCCCCCCCTCAATAGAAATACCCTTCTTTGAAAAACCTAGATATGGATTATGGGGGTTTACAATATGGCGCACAAAATGGCATCCTCGGAATTCCCACATAGGGATTGTGTGATAGTCAAAATTCAGTTCTGCCCCCCCTCCCACACCATACCCCACACACCCACCCCCACACACAAACTCACCCCCACACGCTCTCACTTTGTCACACACATTCACCCATGCCCATACATACCCCCACATACATACTCACGCATATTACCCACCCATATTATCGACCCATTGGCCTACCCATACCCATCCATAGCACCCATTCACCCACCCATTCATCCACTCATATTCTGGGCTGGGCTGGGCTGGGCTAGGGTTTGGGGTTTGGGGTTTGGGGGGGGGGGGGGGGGGTAAATACTAATTGCACGAGGTCTAAAGTGGTGCCAATAGACTAACCCTACCAAGGCCTACTCATGGGTGGTCACAGAATGTCATTTGGAGGTCTGAGTAAGAAGTCAGCAAAGAAACAAATGAGGGCTGACCCCCCCCCCCCCCCCCCCCCCCCCCCAAATGAGGTGCTCAGAATGACCTGAAAAGTAACTCAAAATATCGCCATGATACATGCCATTACAGCCCTGTTCTCAGAAAAAATTGATCGGCCCAAGTGAAAAATTGAGGCCTGGGCTACTCCCGATTTCAGCGTTATTTTTATTCCATATTCCACATGTCAGTTGAAATCTACATTGGTTATCCTAGTTTTAATCCATATTCCACAATTCAATGTTAATTCCATTCCATATTCAGTGTTAATTTCAGTATTCATTTTATTTCATATTCCACATTTCAGTGTTAATTTCATTCCATATCCAGTGTTCATTGTACTCCATTTTCCACATTTCCGTGCCAACCTCTCTTTCCTGTTCCCGTTCTAGCCCCCAATTCTATGTTTCGCTATGAAATCTTTCAAAAACATAGCAAGGTACAATATGAGGGTAATTCCAAGTCAACTCAGTTGAAATCTACATTGGTTATTCTAGATTTAATCCATATTCTACATTCCAGTGTCAATCCTGTTCCCGCTCTAGCCCCCAATTTTATGTTTCGCTATGAAAGCTTTCAAAAACACAGCCAGGTACATTATGAGGGTAGTTCCAGATCAACTCAGTTGAAATCTACATTGGTTATTCTAGGTTTAATCCATATTCTACATTCCAGTGTCAATCCTTCATTCCCATTATAGTCCCCACTCCATGTTCCACTACAAACTGTTTCAAACTCACAGCCCCTTTCAAACTCAGGGCCCCCGTTGGTAAAAACGATTGCCTGGGGTTCAGCTCATCAAACCTTTTTCTTTTCAGCCCTTCCTGTCACGGTTGGGCAAGTCCTCAGTCCATATTCCAATTTAAAAGCTTTCAAGCTCAGGGCCCCTGTTGGTAAATCCCCCCGTCCCTCCTTCGCCACCCTGTCCCCACGGACCCCTCAGCCATCCTCTCTCCCTCTACGGACATCACGCACCTTTGTCTTCCTCAGCCCAGGAACCTTTCATAATCACAGCCCCTTTCGAACTCAGGGTCCTCGTTGGTAAAATGATTGTCTGGGGTAGATTGTAAGATGGGTAGAAGGGTAGAAGAGCATATACTTTTCTCCACTGACCACCTACCCCTCATCCATCCCTCTCTTCCTCTAAGGACGTTACGCCCCTTACCCGGAAAAATAAGGGCCAGGCTCCTTGCCCGGGAGAAAATAAGGGCATTGAGGCTCTATTTATGGGAAAATAGAAGGGGGCTGAGTCTGCAAGGGTAGCTATAAAGCCCTATAATTTAAGGGCCCATCCCTCTCTTCCTATACTGGCACCACGCCCCTTCGTCTGCCTCAGCCCAGGGCCACAGACCGCACCAACGGTAAAACGATTGTCTGGGGTTCAGCCCGTCAATGCTTTTTCTGTTTAGCCCTTCCTGTCACGGTTGGGCAAGTCTCCACTCCATGTTCCACTTGTAAAGCTTTTGAGTTGATTGAACAAAAGACCAAATGCAAACAAATAAGACCTATGCTGCGTTGCAAGCGGCGCGGAAAATTGGCGGAGTGTGTTGGCAACGGAACGAAAGGTGGTAACGATGGAGCTGACCGAAGCGAGTTAGTCACGCGACCGTTGCCTGACGTGTCAGGCTTCAAGTTTTTTCCCGGTCAAACGGATAAATGGGTAAACATGGGGGCTCCCGCCCCCTTTGAAGAAGGGGCTCCGCCAATAATCACAAGTTACTAAAGCCACGTCAGTCAAAACAGTAGAAAGTGATGAACTCTAAACTTCCTAGCGTATTGCGTTTCTCCCGTTTCGACGATTGGCTTAATGGTTGAGTTTGTTGAAATCAGGCAGAAGGTGCGGGTTTCGAATCCCTAAGGGTGCGCCTCTGTGTTCGCGGTCGCTGTCAACCGCCATGGTAGCACTGTCCAGGTAAGGTAGCAGCCCATTCTCTACCGCGGTAAGACAGGGCTCCCTTAATCCCACGCCCCACCAGGCGTTATCATTACTTAGCTTATTGCGTTGCTTGACATCGTCATTTGGCAAAAAAACTCACAGCCAGGAGTAATACCAGGGCACTTCCACGTCAGTTCAGTCGTGTTGGCATTAGAAGGACTAGAGGGCTACACAGGCGAGAGCCACGCAGGCCACGCATACCATCCACCCACCACACCACCACCCACCTTCCTACCTTCCACCCACCACACCACCACCCACCTTCCTACCTTCCACCCACCACACCACCACCCACCTTCCTACCATCCACCCACCACACCACCACCCACCTTCCTACCTTCCACCCACCACACCACCACCCACCTTCCTAGCTTATCACGTAGCTTGTCCCCATCATTTGGCCAAGACACTTTAACACCTGGACAAGTCTTTAAATTGTCTACTACTCAGCATTCTCCCTGGTTTCCGAGGGTATCACACCAGTGATTTTTTTTTCAAATCTGAAAGTGGGTTTCTCCTAGCTATATTTTTAGGCCTCCTCCAGGGACGGCGTTTTAGTGCTTTCTATAGCTGTTTGTACTTTTTAGGGCAATTTAGGGAGGGGGGGGGGGAGGAACTTTTTTTTTACTTTTTTTATAGCGATAATTTCGCGAAAACGGGGTCAAAACTAGCGATCGCTATATATAGCGGGAATACAAATCCCTGTATCACACGTGGGGACTTGGAATTGGAAGACAGTGAGCGGCCCAGAGTTTGCTGGAAAACCATGTAACAATCCAATAATCAATACTCAAGAAACTCACAGCCAGGAGTAATAGCAGGGCAGTTCCATGTCAGTTCTGTTGTGAACTTCAAGGCGAACCTCTCATCTAGTCGCATCATCTCTATCCCCTCGGAACCCCGAAGGGAGTATCCCTGCAGAAGATGAAAAAGGGGGAAATTAAGGAAAACTATTACATTGATAACAAGAAAAAGGCAACGAAAAGACTTCAGGGCAAGCCTTTCATCTAGTCGCATCATCTCTATCCCCTCGGAACCCCGAAGGGAGTATCCCTGCAGAAGATGAAAAAGGGGAAAATAAGAAAACTATTAAAATGGTAGCAAGAAAATGAAAAGACTTTAAGGCAAACCTCTCATCAAGTCGCATCATCTCTATCCCTTTGTACCCTGCAGAAGATGAAAAAGGGTGAAATAAGAAGAACTATTCAAATTATTACAAGAAAATGAAAAGTCTTTAAGGCAAACCTCTCACCCAGTCGCATCATCTCTATCCCTTTGTACCCTGCAGAAGATGAAAAAGGGTGAAATAAGAAGAACTGTTCAAATTATTACAAGAAAATGAAAAGTCTTCAAGGCAAACCTCTCACCCAGTCGCATCATCTCTATCCCTTTGTACCCTGCAGAAGATGGAAAAGGGGGAAATAAGAAGAACTATTCAAATTATTACAAGAAAATGAAAAGACTTCAAGGCAAACCTCTCACCCAGTCGCATCATCTCTACCCCTTTGGAACTCGGAAGGGAGTATCCCTGCAGTAGATGAAAAAGGGGGAAATAAGAAAAACTATTCAAATTATTACAAGAAAATGAAAAGACTTCAGGGCAAAGCTCTCATCAAGTCTCATCTCTATCCCCTCGGAAGGGATTATCCCTGCAGGGGACGAAAAAAAGGAAAAGAGTACAAAGAGCTTTTAAAATAGATTAAAATGATAAAAATAAAAATAGTAGGGTGCCCTAAGGGCCCCTGCTGCGGTCGGCCCAAGGGTTAGTAGGTTGAACTGAGCGAAGACAGGCTGGCAGGCAGTTCGCAGAACCTAGGCAAGGGCAGCCATGTCGCAATCGGGAAGGGGAGGAGAGTCTACGGTCGCAAGACGCAGGACGGGAGAAGGAGGCGCCAGATTGGGCTTCCATGAATTCGACGTCAATGCCCTTCAATCATTCAGCGCTTGCATTAGTGCACTAGTGCTTCCGGAATAACAGCCGCCTCCGTGTTTTGCGATGTGCGCTGCCGGCAAGAAGAAGGTTATTGTTTTACCCAGCTTCGCACCTTGTCGGATCTAAAACGAGCTAGTTTTTCAAACGCTGCGGACCTAATGTCACCCGGCAACTGAATTTCTGACCATTCCAACCGAATGTTCGTCCATCTCCGGCAGAATTTCACAACGGGCAATATAACTAACAATCTCATCCGCCAACCGTTTTTCTGTGATTTTCGACCGGCCCAACCGCTTTTACAACCATTTTCGACAATTTTTTGTTATTTAACCGACTTTTCGGCATTTTCTCAGTTCTCATCGCAGGTCAGCAGCCTACACTGCGAAGGTCAAGTTCAAGTATGCAACGAGGGCCAAGTGCAAGCAAACGGGCAGGCCCCCTCAACCTCACGCCTCGTCATCAGGCGTATTATTTATGTATCAATTCATCAGCATCAGCATCACAACTCACGTCTGCTTGAAGGACCACCCTGGGAGGGTTGGTATACGTGGCCACATCGATCTCAATCAAAAAAGGCGTACTATTTATGTATATATCCATCATCATCATCACAACTCAAGTCTGCTTAAAGGACCACCCTGAGAGGGTTGGCATTATCTTCTCGATCGAGGGTTGGTATTGTCTTATCAATTTCATTCATAAGGCGTATTATTCATGTTTATATTCATCAGCATCATCAAAAATCACCTCTCAAGTCTGCTTAAAGAACCACCCTGGGAGGGTTGGTATGCGTGGCCACATCGATCTCAATCAAAAGGCGTGTTACTTATGTATATAGTCATCATCATCATCATCATCATCATCATCAAAAATCACCTCTCAAGTCTGCTTAAAGAACCACCCTGGAAGGGTTGGTATGCGTGGCCACATCGATCTCAATCAAAAGGCGTGTTACTTATGTATATAGTCATCATCATCATCATCATCATCATCATCAAAAGTCACCTCTCAAGTCTGCTTAAAGAACCACCCTGGGAGGGTTGGTATGCGTGGCCACATCGATCTCAATCAAAAGGCGTGTTACTTATGTATATAGTCATCATCATCATCATCATCATCAAAAATCACCTCTCAAGTCTGCTTAAAGAACCACCCTGGGAGGGTTGGTATGCGTGGCCACATCGATCTCAATCAAAAGGCGTATTACTTATGTATATAGTCATCATCATCATCATCATCACCAAAAATCACCACTCACGTCTGCTTGAAGGACCAAACTGGGAGGGTTGGTATGCGTGGTCACATCCATTTCAATCATAAGGCGTATTATTCATGTATATAGTCATCATCATCATCATCATCATCATCATCATCAGCAGCAGCAGCACAACTCACGTCTGCTTGAAGAACCACCCTGGGAGGGTTGGTATACGTGGTCACATCGATTTCAACCTCTGGCTCCAACCAAGCACCCAAGATCTGGAACAGATCAGGATGGGGGTGTAGTGTGTGGGTAGGGCATGATGAGGGAGTGCACAGGGGGGGGTTCTAGGGGGGGGGGGGGGGGGGGGGATGCGGGAAGGATAGCATGCGCAAGGGGTTTATGTGGTCACATCGATTTCAACCTCTGGCTCCAACCAAGCTCCCAAGATCTGGAACAGATCGGGATGGAGGTGTGGTGTGTGGGTAGGGCATGATGAGGGAGTGCACAGGGGGGGGTTCTAGGGGGGGGGGGGATGCGGGAAGGATAGCATGTGCAAGGGGTTTATGTGGTCACATTGATTTCAACCTCTGGCTCCAACCAAGCTCCTTAGATCTGGAACGGATCGGGGTGGGGTGGGGGTAGAGGATGGGTAGGGGTGGGTGCAGGACATGCTGAGGGGGTGCTCAGGGGGTGTTCTGAAGGGAGGTGTGGGGGATGGGGGGGGGGGGGGGCATGTCTAGGGGGGGCGCAGAGGTTGTTTCGAGAGTGTGTAGGGGATGGGAAGGGGTGCACAGGGGTTGTTTGGAGGGTGGGGGTAGGGGATGTACAGGGGGTATATGTGATCACATCGACCTTCGCCCCAGGCTCCAATCAAGCTCACAACATCTGGTTTGAGGTGAGTGTGTAGAGTGTGGGTAGGGGATGGGGGTGGGGGTGGGGGGGTGAGGGGGAGGGGGGATGTCGAGAGTGTGTGCAGGGTGTGTAGGGGACGGGGAGGGGATGGGGAGAGGGGACGGGGGCATGTCTAGGGGGTGCACAGAAGGTCTTTTGAGGGGAGGGGGAGGGGGGTGTAGGGCATGCCTAGGGGGTGTGCAGGGGGTGTTATGGTGGTGTGAGGGAGGGGATAGCTTACTTACTCAAGGCTGTGCAGCTGTGAACATGATTAGGGACACCTAAAACGTGCAAACAATCAGTGTGTTTTGGCTTTATGCTGCCCGTACCACCAATACAGTAACATAACCTGCAACGACAATGACTGTTAAGGATAGACATTAAAAACAGTCTTATATAATTCATTTTTCAAAAAAAAAATGACTGCGGCAGGCTCCATCCCATGTTTGTGTAAAATCTGTCCCAAATTAGGGAAGCCCCATGGAAACCAAAAAATGATTGACTTAATCTGGTTCCCAAACTCTAAGCTAACCCAAATCTGATTATTTATATGTTGAACTGTTATGGTTCAGCACAGGCCCTGTGGGATAAAAAAAACGAAAAGATGGCCGAAGGAAAGACAGGCAAACCAGTCTGTAGATAGGAGGCAGGACAGGCAAGGTCCTAGGCAGTGGGGGCAAGGTCAGAGAAAGGACAGACAAGGTCCTAGGCAGTGGGGGCAAGGTCAGAGAAAGGACAGACAAGGTCCTAGGCAGTGGGGGCAAGGTCAGAGAAAGGACAGACAAAGTCATAGGCAGTGGGGGCAAGGTCAGAGAAAGGACAGACAAGGTCCGACCCCCCCCCCCCCCCCCCCCCCCCCCCACCCCCCCCCCCCCCCACCCACCCACCCACCCACCCACCCACCCACACACTCTCAATCCCTGAAGGCTTGTTTCGCTCTACATAGCGATCGCTACTTTTGACCATGATTTGGCCCACATTGTGCTATAAAAATGCCCTAAATGGCCCTATAAAGCTACAATAGTTTTCAAAGCTACAACAGACTGTCCCTAGAGGAGGCCTACAACTATAAAGCTAGAAGAAGAAAACTTTCAGATTTGAAAAGAAATACCTGGTTCAGCAACTTAGTAGCATAACAAAGTGTTCACTGGACTGGAGTTCATAGGTCTAAACCATTTGTTTCAATAGCCCCATAATTAGGCATCTATGGAGATAGGCATGAGCACAGGCGGGTTGGCAAGCAGACAGGCAGGCAGGCAGGTTGGCAAGGAGGCAGGTTGGCAGGCAGGCAAGCAGGCAGGCAGGTTGGCAGGCAGGCAGGCAGGTTGGCAGGCAGGTTGACAAGCAGACAGGTTGGCAGGCAGGCAGGAAGGTTGGCAGGCAGGCAGGAAGGTTGGCAGGCAGACAGACAGACAGGCGGGCAGGTTGGCAGGAAGGATGGCAGGCAGGCAGACTGGCAGGCAGACAGGCAGGCAGATAGACAGACAGGCAGGCAGGTTGGCAGGTTGGCAGGCAGGCAGGCAGACAGGCAGACAGGCAGACAGGCAGATAGACAGGTTGGCAGGCAGGCAGGCAGGCAGGCACACAGAGACAGGCAGGCAGGTTGGCAGGCAGACAGAGAGGCAGGCAGGTAGGCAGGTTGGCAGGCAGGCAGACAGACAGGCAGGCAGGTTGGCAGGCAGGCAGGCAGACAGGCAGGTAGACAGACAGACAGGCAGGTTGGCAGGCAGGCAGACAGAAAGACAGGTAAGTTGGCACGTAGACAGACAGACAGACAGACAGACAGGCAGGCAGGTTGGCAGGCAGGCAGGCAGGTTGGCAGACAGACAGGCAGGTAGACAGACAGACAGGCAGGTTGGCAGGGAGGCAGACAGAAAGACAGGCAGGTTATCACGTAGACAGACAGACAGACAGACAGACAGGCAGGCAGGCAGGTTGGTAGGTAGACAGACAGGCAGGAAGGGTGGCAGGCAGGTAGACAGAAAGACAGACAGACAGTCAGGCAGGTTGTCAGACAGACAGACAGACAAAGAGACAGACAGACAGACAGGCAGGTTGGCAGGCAGACAGACAGACAGACAGGTTGGCAGGCAGACAGGCAGGTTGGCAGGCAGACAGACAGGCAGGCAGGATAATTCTTGAATGATATTTGTATGGACAGGCCAAGCCCGTTTCAGTGACATAGATTGGTCTAGTAGTACACCAAATTGCTGAAACGAAGCAGGGTCGGGGGTTCAATTCCCCCTACGGTCGCCCTGAGCGTTGCAGGTCGTTGTCAAGTGCGATGGTAGCTTGTCCATTTGAGGTGGTAGACCGTTCTCTGCCCGCGTACGACGGGTTCCCTTAATACCACACCCCACCAGGCGTTATCATTACTTTTTGTGTGGACAGGCCAACAGAAGCCCAAATAAAGCCCCTGACTAGACATGGACAAGTCTTTTAACTGTCTCATCTGCTAAGTATGCTCCCTGGTTTCTGTAATTACTGCATATAGCTGTAAAGGGGGGACTTGGAATTGGAAGCCGTTGAGCAGCCCAGAATTGGCTGAAAACCCATGTAATAAACTAATACGAAAGCCCTAACCCCCAAACGGGGCACTCACATCGACTCGGGGAATGGAGATGATAAAGCGTGAACCCTCCAGATGCCTAATTAGATTGGGGTCTAGCACGAAGTACTGTTCCACCGGTAGGGTCATGTACGTTGACAGGTCACCGGGGGCTGCATAAGCCTGTAGGGAGTGAGAGAGTGAGTGAGTGAGTGACTTTTTGAGATGTTGACTTTTTATTTTATTTTGCTTGAGCCTATGTATCGCGGCTGGACCGCTGTTAAACAGTGTAATCCGATTATCTGAGTGAGTGAGTGAGTGAGTGAGTGATGTATCGCGGCTGGACCGCTGTTAAACAGTGTAAACCAATTATCTGAGTGAGTGAGTGAGTGAGTGATGTATCGCGGCTGGACCGCTGTTAAACAGTGTAAACCGATTATCTGAGTGAGTGAGTGAGTGAGTGATGTATCGCGGCTGGACCGCTGCTAAACAGTGTAAACCAATTATCTAAGTGAGTGAGTGAGTGAGTGAGTGAGTGAGTGAGTGAGTGATGTATCGCGGCTGGACCGCTGTTAAACAGTGTAAACCGATTATCTGAGTGAGTGAGTGAGTGAGTGGGTGAGAAGTACTGTTCCACCGATAGGGTCATGTACGTTGACAGGTCACCGGGGGCTTCAAAAGCCTTTAGGCACTGGCACAGGGTGCTTGTTGTTGTTGTTGTTGTAGTTGTAGTTGGTGGTGGTGGTGGTGTTGGTTGTAGTTGGTGGTGGTTGTTGTTGCTGTTGGTGGTGGTTGGTGTGGTGGTTGTTGGTGTGGAGGTTGGTGGTGTTGCTATTGGTGGTGGTTGCTGTTGCTGTTGTTTGTTGTTGTTGTTGCTGTTGGTGGTTGTTGCTTTTGTTGCTGGTTGTGGTGGTGGTGGTTGCTGGTTGCAGTTGGTGGTGGTTGTTACTGGTGGTTGTTGTTGTTGCTGTTGGTGGCTGTGGTTGTGGTTGTTGTTGTTGCTGTTGGTGGTTGTTGTTGTTGGTGGTGGTGGTGATTGTTGTTGTTGGTGGTGGTGATTGTTCTTGCTGGTTATAGTCGGTGGTTGTTGTTGCTGGTGGTGGTTGAGATGGTGGTGGTGGTGGTGGTTATTGTGGTTGATGTTGATGTTGCTTGCTTGAAGTCGGTGGTGGATGTTGTCGCTGTTCCTTGTTGTTATCAACATTGTTGCTGTAGCTGTTGTTGTCGTTGTCGTTGCTGCTGCTGCAACTGGTATTGAAGGTGAGCAGCAAAATTTCTGGATGGTGCCATGCCATGAAACCAAGTTCAAGTTCTGGTCACCATGCGCTAGATTCTGGTCACCATGCGCTAGATTCTGGTCACCATGCACTAGATTCTGGTCACCATGCGCTAGATTCTGGTCACCATGCGCTAGATTCTGGTCGCCATGCGCTAGATTCTGGTCACCATGCGCTAGGTTCTGGTCGCCATGCGCTAGGTTCTGGTCACCATGCACTAGATTCTGGTCACCATGCGCTAGGTTCTGGTCACCATGCGCTAGATTCTGGTCACCATGCGCTAGATTCTGGTCACCATGCGCTAGATTCTGGTCACCATGCGCTAGATTCTGGTCACCATGCGCTAGGTTCTGGTCACCATCCGCTAGATTCTGGTCACCATGCGCTAGATTCTGGTCACCATGCGCTAGATTCTTGTCACCATGCACTAGATTCTGGTCACCATGCGCTAGATTCTGGTCACCATGCGCTAGATTTTGGTCACCATGCGCTAGGTTCTGGTCACCATGCGCTAGATTCTGGTCACCATGCGCTAGAGTAATGAGAACTGCCATAACCCATCATCCGCCCACCCGACCCAACTGAAATCCCACCCTGTCCCACCTACCACGCATCACCCGACCCAACTGAAATCCCACCCTGTCCCACCTACCACGCACCCCCCAACCCGACTGCCATCACTCCCCCATTCACTGAATACCCAGCCTTCGTATACCCTTTCTTCAGGGCTGGTTGATGATGATAACGCCTGGTGGGGCGTGGTATTAAGGGAGCCCTGTCTTACGGCGGTAGAGAGCGGGCTGCTACTTTACATGGACAGTGCTACCATGGCGGTTTACAGCGACCGCGGACACTCAAGTGCACCTGGAGGGATTGAAACGCAGCACTTTCTTGTTTTAACGAGCTCTACCATTGAGTCACTCGTCGATTAAATGATCCATTCGGGATTAAATGAGCTTGAGCCCTTGTGAAATTGAAGAGCCCTGTGATAGATCTGACCCATAGTTTGTGTTTGTGTAAATCAGGGGATGATTTGAAAGTTGGGTTTCCAATAAATGTCTGACTTCAGACTTAAAATCTCAAATTTGACCTGAAATCTGAGATCTCTGGGAGATTTCTGGGAGATTTGGCCTAAGAACAAGTACCAAGTCTGACCTCTGAACCCATTTCATCCCCTGAATTGCTATAACGCTTGTTATTATTCCGACCGCTGAATGGCTTTGTTTCAGCGATTCCCAAGTCCAAAAGAAGGCGAAGGACCAAAAAGGCAAGACAAAGCTCAAAAAGCTTATTTAGGTAGACTGGCATTTCATATGATTTTGACCAAAGGCGAGTATGATATCATATGACATCATACAAACTCCATCATATGATGGTATATCGTATTGTATGGTACGTACCGTATGATATCATGCCATATGATATGCCGTATGATATCATATGATGCTGGCAGTCTGACTAGGCTAAAGGTACCATTTACATGCAATATCATATGATGCAGTTTGTATGATATCATACTCGCCTTTGATCAACAAGTCTGTCCCTATCACTAAATAGCTGGTGATTCGGCCTCAATGTATCATGCAAGCAAGGCAGGTAAAAACTTAATATTCCTTAAAATTTATCCATTCACACTTCAGCACGCGCTTATCATCATAGTTAGGGGGTTTCCCTTTAGGGTACAATGATTTGTAAATAAATAAATCGTACCCCTTGTGACGAGGTGTGAGGTTGAGGGGGCCAGACCATTCGCTTGCACTGGGGCCAACCATCAATCTGTTTTGTTTATATTCCATGGATTACGAGGAGGGTTCCCATCAGGGTTGCTCCAGTGTATTTCAAAATCAAACGTTAAGAAACATTCCTTTTCAAAAAAATACTTTTCGCTTTAGCCCCCTCTGAAGCCCTAAGTTCCCCCTGTGTCTCTCTCTGTTCTCCGTCTCTCTATCCGCTGTCTGTCTGACAGATTAACAGGCGTTTGAACGATTCCGACCACCTCGGCATCCAAAAATATTGCTAATAGTTGGAGTGCGCATGACTAGAGTTATCAGCATCGCAGAGGTCAAGATCCTTCGCAAAAGTTGTTCAATGTGTGTAACTCTATTTGGCTACGAGTAGCTACTTTCTCCACTACTTGCGAAACTCCCTGCCGGTGACTGCTAAAGCGTTTTCCGTGTCGCTTGCGACACGCTCTTAGAACTTGTCATGACCCAAATGAGGAGTTATCATCCTGTACCAAATTTGATTCAAGCCGATCAATTCATTCGGAGTATAGGATGTACATGACATGCATATTTGCGATTTTGTTAGCATTTTTTTTCTTTCTGAGCACCTCATTTTAGGGGGGGGGCGGGGGGGGGGGGGGGGGGGGGGGGGGTCAGCACTCCTCCGGTGATTTGCTATCTTTATACTCAGACCCCCAAATGAACTTCTGAGACCACCATTGAGTTTATGTTGACAAGGGCAGTTCAATGGCATCACGCAAGACCAGGGTGGGTGTATGGATGGGTATGGATGGGTATGGATAGGTGAGTATAGGTGGTATGGATGAGTGAGTATGGGTGGTATGGATGGGTATGGATGGGTGAGTATGGGTGGTATGGATGAGTGACTATGGGTGGTATGGATGGGTATGGATGGGGATGGATGGGTGAGTATGGGTGGTATGGATGAGTGACTATGGGTGGTAGGATGGGCTTTTTGGATGGGTTTATGGATGGGTGAGTATGGGTGGTATGGAATGAGGCTATGGGTGGATGGATGGTATGGATGGGTATGGATGGGTATGGATGGGTATGGATGGGTATGGATGGGTGAGTATGGGTGAGTATGGGTGGTATGGATGGGTATGGATGGGTATGGATGGGTGAGTATGGGTGAGTATGGGTGGTATGGATGGGTATGGATGGGGATAGATGGGTGAGTATGGGTGGTATGGATGAGTGACTATGGGTGGTATGGATGGTATGGATGGGGATGGATGGGTGAGTATGGGTGGTATGGATGAGTGACTATGGGTGGTATGGGTGGGGATGGATGGGTATGGATGGGTGAGTATGGGTGGTATGGATGAGTGACTATGGGTGGTATGGATGGGTATGGATGGGTATGGATGGGTGAGTATGGGTGAGTATGGGTGGTATGGATGGGTATGGATGGTGTGAGTATGGGTTGTATGATGAGGACTATGGGTGTATGGCTGGGGATGGATGGGTATGGATGGGTGAGTAGGGTGGTTATGGATGGGTTATGGGTGGGGTATGGATGGGTATGATGGTATGGTAGGGTATGGATGGGTATGGATGGGTGCGTATGGGTGGTATGGATGAGTGACTATGGGTGGTATGGATGGGGATGGATGGGGATGGATGGGTGAGTATGGGTGGTATGGATGGGTATGGGTGGGTATGGATGGGTATGGATGGGTATGGATGGGTATGGTGGTATGGGGGGTGAGTATGGGGGGTTGTGTGGATGGGTATGGTGGGTGAGTAGGGTGGGTGTGTGGATGGGGTATGGGTGGGTGGTTGGGGGGTTGGGGAGGGGTATGGGTGGGGAGTATGGATGGGTATGGTGGAGGGGTAGGGGTCGTGGGTTGAAGTGATGGTGGGTTGTGGGGTGGGTATGGTGTGGGTGAGTATGGGTGGATAGGGAGTAGGGGGCGGTTATGTGGATGGGTATGGAGGATGAGTATGGGTGGTATGTGGATGGGTATGGGTGGTGTATGGGTGTGGTATGGATGGGTATGGGTGGGTGGGACGGGCGGGTGATGGGTGTATGGGTGGGTTATGAGAGGGTAGGGTGGGTGAGTACAGGTGGTATGGATGGGTATGAATGGGTATGGATGGGTGGATATTAGTGGGTGTATGGTGGGGTGGTTATGTGGATGGGAGATGGCGTGGGTGATAGGATGGTATGGATGGGTTTGGATGGGTGGGTATGGATGGGTGAATGGGTGGGTGAATGGGTGTATGGGTAGGTTATGTGGATGGGTATGGGTGGGTGAGTATGGGTGGTATGGATGGGTATGGATGGGTGGGTATGGGTGGGTGGGTGAATGGGTGTATGGGTGGGTTATGTGGATGGGTATGGGTGGGTGAGTACGGGGTGGGTAGGGAAAGTAAGGGTGGGTGGGTTGAGTATGGGGGTGGGTATGGATGGGTTGGGTATAGGTGGGTGGGGAATGGTTGTATGGGGGGTGATGTGGATGGGTACGGTGGGTTATGTGGATGGGTATGGGGGGTGAGTACGGGTGGTATGTATGGGTATGTTATGGGTGGGTATCGGTGGGGAAATGGGTGTTGGGTGTATGGGTGGGTTATGTGGATGGGTATGGGTGGGTGAGTATGGGTGGTATGGATGGGGGTTTAGGATGGGTGGGTCATGGGTGGGTGGGGCAAGAAGGGGGTATGGGTGGGTTATTGTGGAGGTAGGGTGGGTGAGTACGGTGAGTGGTAAGGGTGGGTGGTAGGGATGGGTATGGATGGGGGGTAGGGGTGTGTGGGTGGTTTATGTGGATGGGGTATGGGTGGGTGGAGTATGGGTGGTATGGGTTTATGGATGGGTATGGATGGGTGGGTATGGGTGGGTGTATTGGTGGGTTATGTGGATGGGTATGGGTGGGTGAGTAGGTGTGGTATGGATGGGTATGGGTGGGTGAGTAGGTGTGGTATGGATGGGTATGGGTGGGTGAATGGGTGTATGGGTGGATTATGTAGATGGGTATGGGTGGGTGAGTATGGGTGGTATGGATGGGTATGGATGGGTGGGTATGGATGGGTGAAAGGATGGCTCAGTGGGTGAATATGGGTGGTATGGATCGGTATGGTTGGGTGGGTGAATGGGTGGGTGAATAAATTGGTAATGTGGGTGGGTGGGTGAATGGGTGGGTGAATGGGTGGGTGAATGGGTGGGCGAATGGGTGTATGGGTGGGTGAATGGATGGGTCAGTGGGTGAGTACGGGTGGTATGGATCGGTTTGGATTGGTGGGTATGGGTGGGTGAATAAATTGGTAATGTTGGTGGGTGGGTGAATGGGTGGGTGAATGGGCGAGTCTTTTGACTATCGCACAATCCCTATTTGGGGATTCTGAGGATACCATTGTATGCGCCATATTGTAACCCCCCCAAATCCATATCTTAGTTTTTTTAATGGGTATTTCGATTTAATGGGGGGGGGGGGCAGCCCTTCTCAGGTTATTGAGGCTTGACGTTTGCAGCTCTTCTTTTTTCACTCCTGCCCAAATCTATGTTTTTGTGTCATTGGCCAAAAGTAACAGCTATGTAATAAAAATCTGCATTTGAGACATGAAACGTAACGCTTTGAACAACCCTAGTTCCCACCACTCAACATTTTGGTCGATCATATGCACCATGGAGTTGACCAACCTGTAGTTGCTACTTAACGTGCACAGATGTGCTCCCTCAGAGCCTGACCCCCTGCTTCAAATCCTAATGAACAATCCTGGTTTCGAAGTCATCCATGAGCGTTCGAACCACCTCCAATCAACTTTCAGTCGGTCATGTGCCAGGCTCGGCATTCCTTTTCAGCACAGCCTTGCATTGCATAATTGCTCAATTGGCGGTAATGCGACAGATAGCTATGCTCACATTAACCGCAACGGTGTTTTTCCCAGCAGCTCCGATTTTCGCAGGATCCTTCAGCTCCTCCACGGGCTTCGATCTACGACGCGTTCCAGGCTCTGCTCGGGGTGGTACCTGCTCCGATTGCGCTCTCCTCCTGATCACTCGAGAGGAGGTGGACGGGCAGCGAAAGGCGTTAGTGCTAGGCCTTGGTGAGGTCAACTGCCCGATGCCTCTGGCGTGCATGTTCAAGGCAGACTTCATATTCAGAATTGAGTTGAAATTGCGAAGGTGGACGCTCCCTGAAGCTCGGCGACAAAAGGTGCAGCTCGGAATTGGCTCGTACGTTTTGTACCTCGATGGTCAAACTTATCTGACCCCTTGAGCACCTGATGACCCGAGGCGCGAAATATTGCTATTGCAGTCGGACGCTGATGCTGCACGTTTATAGCGTTTTACAGTTATGTTGGCCTCTTTTCTCGCTCGAGTTTTTCCAAATAGGTGGCGAATCTAAGGTCTGGGTCATCCATGAGACGGGATTAGCAGACCCTAGATTCGGTACCTTTATGGGAAAACTCGAGCGAAAAAAGGGGCCATAATGACTGTAAAACGTTATGTAGGCTTTTTTTGAAGGTCGCCAATGCGAAGACCGAGGGGGGGGGGGGGGGGGGGGGGGGGGGGGGGGGGGCCATGGGGATGGCTAGGGCACGGCCCGTCTCGAAAACCCGTGACTATGCTGAGGTCACTTATGCGCATCGATCGCATCAATCTAAACGCGCACATAATTGTTAATTGGACACCTTATGCATAAAATGGATTCAATTCTCCTATCGATCGCAAGTTTTCTCTCTGAACGTGTTGGGCCCTCGGGGGGCCTAAAAACAGACTTCGACAAGGAGCTCCACTGCGCGCTTCGAGGAGCTCCATGGCGCGCAATTATCTAAAAACGCGATATTAAGTTATTCTGATGGCTGCTAGCCGCTTGCCACTGCTAGGAGACGAAGATCCAGTACTTGGGGAAAGAACGAATCCCCCCTTGCGGTGGAATTCGTAATGATGCGAGGCTTAATTTCGCGCTGCGACTATCCATAAGACCTATCTGAAGCATGGTGGTCCACTGTCAGGACCTGTTTCGCCGAGTTCGGAGGCTAGGAACCGACCTTGTACCACAACTGCCAACCTTGAACCTTGGCGCGAGCCAATGTGGCTATGTAGCGTATATGTTCGTACTTTTGACTGTCCTGGCTCTGCCTGTTGTATCTCAAAACTGCATGGCCCGATCGGCCCAATTTTTTGACAGCTTTTTGGGATGCACCTAACGGAGGTATCTAAGCCTTCAAAAAACAATCCTGGCCCAAACCGTATAGCTTGATCTTGGTGGGCAACATGGGTGTCTAAGAGCATGAAATCAGTGTATTGTGCGCCTCATTTGTAATAAACACTCCATCATAAACACTCCATCCACTCCAAGAGGCATCACATGGTACTCATATATGTATGGGGCATTGGTCTGCCAAGTGGCCGAGGAGCTGGTCGCAAAATAGTTGCGGCTTCAAGCTTTTTGCTGTATTTTTGGGGGAATAAAGACGGCCGCTATATCTGAAAACCGAAGGGGAGATTTGTGATTGTTTGTCAGAATGTCTACCAAATTTGGGCGATATTTTAGTAATATGCATTAAAAAACACTACCAGGTTAGATCTGTGCGTCATAGAGGCATAAACTGTGTTTTGAGTCCATTCACGCCATTTTGGTCCATTTAGGACCAAAATCTTTATTCAGGTCTCATAAACCAGGTTTAGGCCCCGTAGGACCATTGTTGCAATACCTCAATGGGCCCACAGATCTGTAACATGTCATACAAAGCTGTCTAGGAGATATTCAAGGCACTTTACATGCCACAACCTGCAATTACAACCCATTTCGGGCCCTTTTCTAGGCCATTTGGGCCTCCCACAGTAAGCAAAACTTTGTTTTTCGCCATTTCCAATTCTGAGTCGAATTGTCGACCGAACTTGGTAAAAGTAAAAAAATATTTTTCCTACAAAAATAAAGTGCCCCCCTTTTTTGTCTATGTTTGGGGTCCTAGATGAGGGTTTGGTCCACTCCTCTCGAAACTTTTCAGCATAGTCACACCTTGATATACATATAAATATTCATCCTACATCAAATTTAGAGTCGAGAGGAGTGGATGTACCCTCCTCCCGGCCATCCCCGTATCAGGGTTTTGGCTGTGGTGCAGCCCCCCCCCATAGGGGGGGGGCCTGGGGGGGGGGCTTTGCGCAGCCAGCTGGCTCAGATTCTGACCTGTCCAGGATTCCGAGTTCGTGCTGAGTTCGTGCTGAGTTCGTGCTACAGTGAAAAAGTAATTAAACTATTAATCAAAATCTCGATCTAAATAGATATTTGGCTATACAATTGGTTGCTTTGACGCAGAGCTGGGTGGTCCTCCTGAACAACCCTGGCATGCACCTCTATATGCTTGGGGTTCTTTGAAAAATTCAATCCAGTTGAACCAATATTGAAGAATTGGTGTCGTCATCGCACGACATGTCACTCGATATCGTATTTGTGAAGGGCGGTATGTCCCGTCCCGTGCCCAGAACCTGGAATCTAGGAAACTTCTAGAAGTGATGACGGAGATTCAAACCCCTGACCTCTAAACTGTTAAGAGTGGTAGATTGATGTGATGCCAGATGTCAAGAATGGTTCATCTACCACTCGTAACATAAATATTTTAAGCCCTTCTTACACGGTTGGGCAAGTCCCTTAGGCCTATTTGGCCTACCCCTGGACTGTAACATACGTACATACAACATAAACCTGTTATAGTTTAGATACCGTTAGTACAGGGGGGATGTAGTATATCTGTAACAGATGACTGTTAGGCGTACTTGTAGAGAAGTATGGTTAACCGTCACCATCTATAATTTGTAAAGTAGAGTACGCTAGCAGTTTGCTAAACAAGCGGCGCGAAAAGATGGTGGAGAGTGTTTGCTATAGGATCGAGAGGTGGCATTGGAATCGAGTGCAGCGCACCGAAGCCGGGGTTTAAGACAGGGCCAGGGTTTCTTGTGGTCGGACAGTCGGACAACAGGGTAAACCTGGGGGCTCCCACCCCTCATAATGGGGGGGCTACGCCAAATAAATGCCACATGTTCAGGAGAGTGCTTTTCTGCATCCTACTGACTTGTGTGGCAATTTTACGGAAAGGCATATCATATGATGTTGACCAGAGATGAGTATAATATCATATGATTTCATACAAATTGCATCACATGATACTGTATATCATGGTTAAGTCAGACTGCCGGCATCGTATGATATCATATTTCCGTTCCTTAGGCAACTGTGTATGATCTGACCATCATGATGAAGTAGATGGCCTGTTGATGCACGGCTCTAGATGGCAGTTGTGATCCAAATGGCTCGCACCCATTTCGTGCAAGCGTTGATGCACGGCTCGAAATGGCAGTTGTGATCCAAATGGCTCGCACCCATTTCGTGCAAGCAATGACACACTGCTCGAAATGGCAGTTGTGATCCAAATGGCTCGCACCCATTTTGTGCAAGCGTTGATGCACGGCTCGTGATGGCAGTTGTGCTCGAAATGGCTCGCACCCATTTTGTGCAAGCGTTGATGCACGGCTCGTGATGGCAGTTGTGCTCGAAATGGCTCGCACCCATTTTTTTGTGCAAGCGATGACACACTGCTTGAAAGGCTGCTGTGCTTAAAATAGCTGCTGGAAATGGCTCTCAGCCATTTCGTGCAAGCATAGACACACTGCTTGAAATAGCAGTTGTGCTCAAAATGTTTGCTCGAAATGGGTGGGAGCCCTAAACCCTACAACCCTAAATCATTTTAATAACTTGATTAGGAGAAGATGGTTCATAAATCATATTAATAACTTGATAAGTAGAAGATGATTTATAAATCAGATTTAGAATTCACAGTAATGATAACGCCTGGTGGGGCGTGGTATTAAGGGAGCCCTGTCTTACGACGGTAGAGAACGGACTGCTACTTTACCTGACCAGTGCTACCATGGCAGTTGACAGCGACCGCCAACACTAAAACGCACCTGTAGGGATTTGAACCCCGTACCTTCATAATTTCAACGAGCTCTACCATTGAGCCATTAGTTGAAACAGGATCATCCTTGGTAGCAACATATTTCTAGCGCCCAGCTGGATCCAATCCTACGCCTTCATAAATCCGACAGCGCACACATCACACATCACACAGCCAAACCAATGCCAACAACTGACCCACGCCAGAGGCATCCTACCCACCACCACAAACCAGGGTTGTGTGGTGTGGGGGGAACCCTGCCCTGAGCCATTTGTCCAAACGGGATATTATAATTCACACATCAGTCTTCAGGGTTTTGTTTGAGTGCCTCTTGTGTTCTTAACGTTTATTGATTCAGTTTGTCTACTATTTATTTCTTATAGCAATTTAGGGGATGATTTGGGAGTTGCTTTTTCGAAAAATGCTGGACTTCGGAAGTTGTATCTCAAATTTGGCATGGAATCTGAGAGTTCTGGGAGATTTCTGGGATTTTTTTTGGCCTGCGAACAAGTTCGAAGTCTGACCTCTGAACCCAATTCATACCCTGACTTGCTCTAAAGTTTGTTAGTATAACGTTCGCTGGATGGCTTCGTTGAAGCAATTCCCAAGTCCAAAAGAAGGCTCTGGACCAAAAAGGCAAGACAAAGCTCAAAAAGCTTATATATGTACGGACTGGCATATCATATGATTTTGACCAAAGACGAGTATGATATCATATGACACCATACAAACTCCATCATATGATGGTTTATCGTATTGTATGGTACGTACCGTATGATATCATGCCATGGCATATCATATGATGTTGACCAAAGACGAGTGTGATATCATATGATATAATACAAACTGCATCATATGACATTGTATATAAATGGTAACTTTAGCCTAGTCAGACTTCCGGCATCGTATGATATCAGATTGCCTTTCCCTATGTATTGGACAAGTGTATAGGACCAAAAAGGGACATTAGCTAAATTAGCCCTAAGTGATTATATATAGGACATGTGAAGAGTCCCTCCTACAGGACATGTATAGTACATATATAGGGCACGTGAAAAGTCCCTCCTACAGGACATGTGTAATACATGTACAGTACATATATAGGACATGTGAAAAGTCCCTCCTATAGGACATGTATAGTACATATATAGGACATGTGTAGTACATGTATAGTACATATACAGGACATGTATGGTACATGTATAGTACATATATAGGACATGTGTAGTACATGTATAGTACATATATAGGACATGTGTAGTACATGTATAGTACATATATAGGACATGTGTAGTACATGTATAGTACATATACAGGACATGTATGGTACATGTATAGTACATATATAGGACATGTGTAGTACATGTATAGTACATATATAGGACATGTGTAGTACATGTATAGTACATATATAGGACATGTGTAGTACATGTATATTACATATAAATGACATGTGAAAGGTCCCTCCTATAGGACATGTGTAGTACATGTATAGTACATATATAGGACATGTGTAGTACATGTATAGTACATATATAGGACATGTGTAGTACATGTATATTACATATAAATGACATGTGAAAAGTCCCTCCTATAGCATATGTGTAGAACATGTATAGTACATATAAAGGACATATGAAAAGTCTCTCATATAGGACATGTGAAGCGTTCCTCCTTGATGACATGTGTAGGACATGTGCAGAGTCCTTCACTACCCTATCCATTTATAGCAATTCAGCGGATGTTTTGGATTTGGATTTTTTAACCAGGTTGTAGGGTGTACTTCCTACCTTAAAATCGGCCTGAGAAGTTTGAGAATTCTGGGGGGAGGGTCGTAACGTTTGCCTGAAACGTCGAGCGGCAACACCACCTGTAGATTTGTCAAATCTAAACCATTCGCTGAATTGCTACAACAGACAAAAGAGATGTGATTCCACTGATTTGTCTGGAATTATATTTCCACGAAAAAGGATCATGTTTTTACAGGATGGGTGTGTGCCCCCCCTGCCCCATCCCCCCCACTGTTTTTCTTTGTGAGACGCATCGCAAATTGAATGACTTGGTGCGACCCCAGTGCGACGCGCTCCCCCCTGAACCCTGCGGAACGCGGAGAGTTTGGGGGTCAACTTTTGACAAGTTTAGCCAGACCCATGCGGTGCCATACAGCGACGGAATGGCAACGTGCCGTCGAAAACAAAAACACCGATCCCCCCTAACCCCCAACCTATAGATGTAGGTGGCTGATCAACAGGGCACCATTCATGTAGGTAGCTGATCATCATGGCACAATTCATGTAGGTAGCTGTGTAGGTATGTAGGTAGCTATGTAGGTAGCTGATCAACAGGGCACCATTCATGTAGGTAGCTGTGTAGGTATGTAGGTAGCTATGTAGGTAGCTGATCAACAGGGCACCATTCATGTATGTAGCTGTGTAGGTATGTAGGTAGCTATGTAGGTAGCTGATCATCATGGCACAATTCATGTAGGTGGCTGTGTAGGTATGTAGGTAGCTATGTAGGTAGCTGATCATCATGGCACAATTCATGTAGGTAGCTGTGTAGGTATGTAGGTAGCTATGTAGGTAGCTGATCATCATGGCACAATTCATGTAGGTAGCTGTGTAGGTATGTAGGTAGCTATGTAGGTAGCTGATCAACAGGGCACCATTCATGTAGGTAGCTGTGTAGATATGTAGGTAGCTATGTAGGTAGCTGATCATCATGGCACAATTCATGTAGGTGGCTGTGTAGGTATGTAGGTAGCTATGTAGGTAGCTGATCAACAGGGCACCATTCATGTAGGTAGCTGTGTAGGTATGTAGGTAGCTATGTAGGTAGCTGATCATCATGGCACAATTCATGTAGGTAGCTGTGTAGGGATGTAGGTAGCTGATCATCATGGCACCATTCATGTAGGTAGCTATGTAGGTAGCTGATCAACAGGGCACCGTTTTCAAAGAGGGACAGAAACAATTGTTGGTCATGTTTGATGTCCGGTGCGAGGGGAACAAAACGTCTGATGACGCGTAAACGTGTCGATGAAACCAGGCATCATACCATGGGTCTGATATCCTTGGTTTGCGGACTCCCCCTATGTGTGTGGGGGGGAGGGGTGGGAGGGGGTTAAGTGTGTTTGTGGGTGTGGGTGTGTGTGGGGGGGGGATAGGTGGGGGTTTGGGTTTATTGTCTTCTTCCCCCCCTGATGGGTGCTCCAACATTTGGCCCTGATCTAGTAGCTGCTGCCTCAGTTTGTAGGCCAGCAACCAATACGACCATGACACCAGGCATCATGGTTGTGATATCCTTACTTTACGGTCTTCCCCCCCCTGACTGATGCTTCACCCTTTGGCCCGTATCCAGTAGCTGTTGGCTCAGTTTGTAGGCCTGCAACCAATACGACCATGACACCAGGCATCATGGTTGTGATATCCTTGCTTTACGGTCTTCCCCCCCCCTGACTGATGCTTCACCCTTTGGCCCGTGTCCAGTAGCTGCTGCCTCAGTTTGCAGGCCAGCAACCAATACGACCATGACACCAGGCATCATGGGCCTGATATCCTTGGTTTGCGGTCTCCCCCCCCTGCTTGGTGCTTCACTCTTTGGCCCTTGTCCAGTAGCTGTTGGCTCAGGTTGTAGGCTTGCAACCAGCGTGCGAAAGAGGCAAGGTTGGGTGAGCTTCTCGTACTCCTTGCACCTGGAAAGGGCGACAATCTTTCAAGAGGGTCAAGTCCACTAGAACCCATTCGGGAAATGTTGTTGGGATGGTCAAGTCTACTAGGACTCATTTGGGTAATGTTGCTGGGTGGCTCTAGTCCACTAGAACCCATCCGGGCAATGTTGTTGGGATGGTTAGGTCCACTAGAACCCATTCGGGCAATGTTGTTGGGAGGGTTAAGTCCACTAGAACCCATTGGGGCAATGTTGTTGGGAGGGGCTGCCTCATCCCAACCATTGCTGTTGTTGCCAGGGCCATCAAAGAGCTTATCAGTGACACTGTGGCAAAGGTCAGCGTTGGCAGTAGACTGGGGAGCCTGGGTAGGGGCACCGCAGTGGTTCCGGAGCCAGGCAAACAACCAGGCAAAAAACAACCAACAACCAGCCAGCCAAGGGAGGTAGGAGGGGGTGTGTTTGTCCAAGCACGGCTTGTCTGCGGAGTGGAGGGTGGCATGACTGTGCTGGGGGGGTGCTTGACCGTGCGGGAAGGTTACTTGGGTGTGGTAGCTGCCCGTGCTGTCGTCAATTGTTGGCAGGTACGGCTCCACCGACTGATCGTACACCAAATGATCACAGTCCCACAGGTATGTCTGCATCAGTCCCCTTCCCTTGACTTCAACACCTCCACTGGGCACAAACTTCTCCTGCTGCGAGCTTTCCAGCAGGGCCATGGTAGCCTCTGAGATCTGGACAAAGCCAGGCTTGGAAGTGGACTCCATTCGAGAGGCCTGTAGGTGAACAGGACAAGGAGGTGGGAGGTTGAGGGGTAGAAGGGTAGGCGCACACACAGTTGAGGGGAAGAACGGCAGAAGGGTAGACAGGAAACATTTGAGAGGCCTGTAGGTGAAGAGTACAAGGAGGTGGAAGGTTGGGGGGTAGAAAGGAAGATGCGCAGAAGGTTGAGGGGAAGAAGGGTAGAAGGGTAGAAGGTTGAGGGGTTGACGGGTATATGCGCAGAAGTTTGAGGGTTAGAAGGGCAGAAGGGAAGAAGGGTAGACGGGACACATTTGAGACGCATGTTTGTGATGAGTACAAGGAGGTGGGAGGTTGAGGGGTAGAAGGGTAGGCGTGCACATGGTTGAGGGGCAGAACGGCAGAAGGGTAGAAGGGTAGGCACGCAGAAAGTTGAGGGGTACAAGGGTAGGCACGCAGAAAGTTGAGGGGTAGAAGGGTAGGCACGCAGAAAGTTGAGGGGTAGAAGGGTAGGCACGCAGAAAGTTTAGGGGTAGAAGGTTAGGCACGCAGAAAGTTGAGGGGTAGAAAGGTAGGCGCGCACAAGGTTGAGGGGCAGAACGGCAGAAGGGTAGAAGGGACAAATTCGATAGGCCGGTGTGAACAAAAAAAGTGAAGGAGGTGGAAGGTTGAGGGATAGCAGGAAAGAAGAGTAGACACTCGGAAGGGTAAAACGGCAGAAGGGTAGAAGGGACACATTTGAGAGGCCTGTGTGAACAGTATAAGGAGGCGGGAGGTTGAGGGGTAGAAGTGTAGATGGGACACCTTCGAGAGGCCTGTGTGAAGAGTACAAGGAGACGGGAGGTTGAGGGGTAGAAGGTGAGGGGTACAAAGGTAGAAGGGTAGAAGGGTAGAAGGGACACATTTGAGAGGCATGTGTGAACAGTACAAGAAGGCAGGAGGTTGAGGGGTAGAAGGGTAGATGGGACACCTTCGACCGAGGCCGTTTGAAAAAGCACAGAGGGGTGGTGGTTGAAGGGTTAGAAAGTTTAAGACGGGTGTATATGCGCCGCATGAAGGGTAGAAGAGACACATTTGAGAGGCCTGTGTGTGAACAGTACAAGGAGGCGAGGGTGGGAGGTGGATGTGAGCGGGTGGTAGGGGTAGTAGAAGGGGTAGAAAGGCCAAAAAAAAATTGTCCCTAGAACAAAAATCAAAAAAAAAAATTTGAGAGAGGGCCTGGGGGGGGGGGGGGTGGACCCCTTTGTTGGGGGGCGTGAAGCATACAAGGGGGTGGAAGGTTGAGGGATAGATGGGTTGGAGGGTTAATACATAAAAGGGAGGAGGAGAAGTGCAACAAGGTTAGAAGTTCATTGGGGTTAAAAAGGGGAGGTGGGGGGTATTAGGGTGAGAAGGGTAGAAGGGTAGAAGGGTATAAGGATAAAAGGGTAGGCGGGGTTCTAGGTATGGTCAGTAGAAGGGTTAGAAGAGTAGGGGGGGGAGGAAGGGGGGCCGGATTAAGGGTTAAAAGGGGTTTTAGAAGGGGTTTAAAAAGGGTAGATGTGTAGATGTTTGTAGGAGGGTAGAGGATGGATGGATACAAGCGATTATGGGTTTCTTAGGAAGGGTACAAGCGTATATAGGTAGAAGGGTAGAAGGGGAGGCGGGGTAGTTAGAAGGTGAAGGGGAGGCGGGGTGGTAGAAGGATAGATGGCGTTAAAGTGGTATAATGTAGGAGGTAGAAGTGGTACAAGAGTTATATGGGTAGAGGTTTTCTAGCAACCCGCCGAGTAGTATATAGAAGGTAGAAGGTAGCGAGCCCCCGAGGGTAGGAGGTGAAGGCCGGGGGAGGTAGAGGGGTGGGGAACGGCGGGTTTCTCGAAGGGTAGAAGGGAGGCGGGTATTTTATCTCCTGGGGGGTAGAAGGGTAGAAGGGTCGATGGGTAGATGGGTAGCGCGGGTAGCGGGTGGGGTATGTTAGGAGGGTAGGAAGGGTTAGTCAGAAGGGTAGAAGGGTAGGAGGGTAGAAGGGTATGAGTGTAGAAGGGTAGAAGGGGAGACGGGTTGAAGGGTAGAAGGGGAGAAGGGGAGAAGGGTAGGCGGGTTTTTGTTAGGGTTTGTCGTAAGGGTTTAGATAGAAGGGGATGCGGGGACCAGAAGGGTAGAAGGGAAACACGGTACATGGGAACGAAGGGTATGAGGTAGACCTAGAAGTGTAGAAGGGGATGGTCTCTTTTCGAGCTGAAAGGGTAGAAGGGGAAGCGGGATTATGTAGGGTAGATCGAACAGGTTTACAAGGGTATTATAAGTGTAGATGGGTAGAGAAGGCGTTAGTTGTAGAAGGTAGAGGGTTACGAAGGGAATAGAAGAAAGGGTAGAAGGGGATGCGGTTTGAAGGGTTTTTAGAAGGGGAGGGTAGTTAAGGGGTAGAAGGGAGAAGGCGGATATATAAGGGTAGGTAGAAGGTCAAGGGTAAATAAGTTTGTAGATGGGTAGATTTAGTAGAAGTGTAGTTAGAAGGTAGAAGGGGAGGTAGGTTGAAGGTTTGAAGGGTTAGAAAGAAGGGAGAAGGCGGATATAAGGGTTTTTAGAAAGGTAACAAGGGTATAAGTTGTAGATGGTAGTTTAGAAGGATAGAAGGGTAGAAGGGTTAGAGGGGAGGCGGGTTGTTCGGTTGTTGGGTTGAAGGGTTTTGAAAGGGTTAGAAGGGGGAGGCGGTTGAAGGAATCGAGAATAGGCGGGGAGGTCGGGAAGGCGGGGTAGATTCGAAGGGGAGAAGGGTTAGTAGTGAAGGGTTGTGAGAAGGGTGAAGGGGAGTCGGGGGGTTAGAGGGCTGGAGAAGGGTTTTGGTTAGGGTTAGAGGGTTTAAGTATTTAAAGGGTGTTCTTAGAAGGGGATCGGTGGGTTGGTTAGAAGGTTAGAAGGGGAGGGGGGTGGTAGAACGGGGAGGGGGCTCAGCAGTGTTAGTGTTAGATAGAGGGGCAGGCGGGCGGCTGGTAGAAGTGTAGATGGTAGGAAGGGGGGAAGGGCGGGGGTAGTAGAAGTAGAAGGGGCGGGGGGTTAAGAAAAAAAAGGGGAGGGGCTAGAAGTTGTAGTATTAGACGAGGAGGCGGGGAAGAGAAGATGGCGAAGTGTAGAGGGCTTAGAAGGGGAGGCGGGTAGACAGGTAGATGGGGAGAATTTGAGAGGCCTGTGTGTGCAAAGTCAGGAGGATAGGTGGGAGGAGAGAAGAAGCGAAAGTACTGTGAGAGTAAGGGGGAGAGAGGTTTAAGGGGTGGATGTGTGGACCAAGGAGGAGAAGGGGAAAGAGGAGAAAAAAGGGGGAAAGGGAGAGAGGGGAGAAGGGAAGGGATGGAGTCAGAAAGAGGGAGATGCAAAGAAGGGTTTAATAACTGGGGCGGAATGGAGAAGCATGCTCCAGCGCACTAGTCAGAAATTGCCCCCCCCCCCCCACCCCCCCCCACCCCCCCACACCCGCCGCAATTCTCGTCTGCGGGCGGTGTTTGCGGGGTTCCAAGGGTTCGCATACTCACAGGGGGTCGCACATACAGCCACCGGCCTTTTTTAATTTGTGACGCGTCGCGCAAAACAAAAAACAGTGGGTCTAATCAATGAGGAGGAGAGGGGAATAGAGAGAGAAGGGGAAAGGAGGAGAGGGGCCCTAGAGAGAGAAGAGGATTACGGAGGAGAGGGGAATGAGAGAGAAAAGGGGAAAGAGGGAGGAGGGGAGAGGGGAGAGGGGAAAAGGGGGAGAGAAGGGGAAGGGGAAGAGGGGAAAGGAAGGGTAAGGAGAGAGGGGCAATAGAGAGAAAGGGAAGGTCACTGGGGGATGTGGGGAACTAGAGAGATGCGAAGGGAAAAGGGGCAAGAAGAGGGCATAGAGATAGAGAGAGAAGGGGGAAAGGAGGAGCGGGAATAGAGAGAAGGGGAAAGGAGGAGAGGGGACATAGAAGAAAGAAGGGGGAAGGAGGAGTGAGGGGTCGGTTGTTGTGTTAGCTTAAACCCAAAGGAATATGAAGGGGGAGGACGAAGAGAGAGTTGCGAAATTACAGAGTGGTTGGGGGGGAGAGAGGGATAGGGAGGGGAAAGTAGGAGGGGGGGGGCGGGAGTGGGAGAGGGAGAGATGGGAGGGCGGGGAGTAGGGGGGGGGGGAGGGGGTGGGTTCAAGGCGGGAGAGGGGGGGGGGGGAGGGGGGGGGGGGTGGGGAGAGGGAATAAGAGAGGGGTGAGAGAGGGGTGGGGGGGAAGGGGCAAGGGGGGGAGGGGAGGACCCTCATCCTACCGGGTATGGTATTTTGTCCACACCAGAGGCTGAACTTGCAGAGCTGGGGCCAATGAGCGACCGGAGGACATGAGACAGTGTGGATGCACAAATAGCATGTTGTGGGCTACCGTAATGTGGGTAGGGCAGGCGGGGCACGGAACCTCATGAGCTCCTGTAATTGGGTTGTGGTGAGGGGGGGTGGGTGGGGGTAAGGAGGGGTGGGTGGTGGGGGGTGGGGTTACAGCGATGGGGGTGGCGGGGGTGATGATGGCCGGGGGGTCGGGCTGGTGGGCGGGTGTATTGAGCGAGGTTCGGTGACTCGCTGCATGTGGGTGGTGGGGGTTAAGGCGGCCGGGGGTGGTGGGTGGCCGGTGAGGGGGGGTGGGCTGTGGTAGCGGGTAAGCGGGGGTGCGGGGGGTGTGCTGAGGGGGGTGGTGGGGCTTCAGGGCTGGTCTTGTGGGGTTAGGGGGGTGTGTTGGGGGGGTCGGTGCGGGGGGCTGGGTGGGTAAGGTGGGGGGTGAGGTGGGGGTAAGGAGGGGGGTATGGTGTTAAGGCAGGGGTGGGTGGTGGGGTGGCCGGGAGTCAAGGCGGGGTGGGTGGTGGGGGTCGTGGGGGGGGTTTTGGTAAGGCGGGGGTGGGGGGGGGTTAAGGGGGCCGTGTGAAGCGGCGGGGTGGGTGGGGTTAAGGCGTGGGGTGAGGCGGGGGGGGAGCTGGTGGGGTGGGGTAACGCGGAGGGAAGGTTTGAGGAAGTGGGTGGGGGTATAAGGCGGGGAGTGATGCGGGGCAATGAGCTCATTGATTCCTGCATTGGGTGGGGTGGCGGTGGGTAGGTCGCAGGCAGGAGGCAGGGACGGCAAGCAAGAGGAGGGCAAGCAGGGGGGGAGGCAAGCAAGCAGGCAGGGAGGCAGGGAGGCAAGCAAGCAGGCAGGGAGAAGGGAGGAAGACAAGCAGCAAGCGGCAGAGGGAGGGCAACGCAAAGAAGGCAGGAAGGCAGGGAGGCAAGGCAACAGGGCAGGCAAAGCAAGCAGGGAAAAACATGGCAGGGCAGCAGGCAAAACAGGCAGGAAAGCAAGAGCAGGGAGGGCCAGGGATGGCAAGCAGCAGGGCAGGGGGAGGCAGCAAGCAGGGAGGGCAAGCAAGCAGGCAGCAAGAAAGCAGTCAAAAAACAGGCAGGCAAGAAGGACAAACAAGGCAGGCACAAGCAAGCAGGGGGCAGGGAGGGGCAGAAGCAGGCAGGGACGGCAGGGATGCAAGCAAGCAGGCCAGGGAGCAGGGAGGCAAGCAGCAGGGCAGGGAGGCAAGCAAGCCAGGCAGGCAAGGCAAGCAGGAAAAACAGGAAGGCACAGATATATGAGCTCCTGCATTGGGTGGTGCGGGGGATGGGCGGGTGTGGGGTGGGTGGCGGTAGCAGGGGGGCAGGGAGTCAGGAGGCAGGCAGGCAGGAAAGGCAGGCAGGTAAGCAGGATAGGACACAGATTATCACGAGTCATGGATGGGTGGAGTGGGTGGAAGGGAAGTCAGGCGAGGCAAGCCGAGAGGACAGGGGCTTTTCGACGTAGCAAACGAAACTCAGTGAAGCGCCATGACTTGTCTAGCCTCTACAACGTAAATCGTTCTTCTACCAAAGCAGTTGATGAAGTTGTCATCAGCCTTCATGAGACCACAGCAAATGTAAGATGTCACGCATGTGTCCACTTAGTAATACTGTAAGGGTGTGCGTGTGGGTGGTGCCTGTGGGCAGGTGGAGGTGGGGTAGGTGGGCAGGGGGGTATGAGGCGTCGGTGGGTCGGTGGGGCAGAAATACGGTGTGGGTAGGGGGGACAGGGTATATAGAGTGTGGGGTGGTAGGGTGCTAGAGGAGGGGTAGGTGGGCAGGTGTAGATGAGTGTGGGTAGGTGGGCAGGTGGGCAGGTGTAGATGAGTGTGGGTAGGTGGGGCGGGGTAGGGAGGGTATGGTGTTGGGGCATGTGGGTAGGCTGTGAGGTGGGTTAGGATATGGGACTTAGTAGACTGTGCCAGGGGTCGGTAAGGATGGGGTGCGGCAGGTGGGATGTGTGGATGCGTGTGGGTACGGTGGTGTTACCGGGGTAGCTGAGTGAGGGTGAGAGTGGGGTAGGGGCGCGTGTGTGGGTAGGGGTGGGGCGTAGGGGAGTATGGGTAGGGTGTGTGGTAGTGGCACTGGGGTGGATGTGGGTAGGAGTGTGGGGGTAGGGGGTGTGGGGTAGAGGGTTAGAGGGCTGGGCAGGTGTGTATGGGTAGTTGTGGGTAGGAGTGTGGGTAGGTGTGGATGTGTGGGGGTACGTGGGTGCAGGTAGGTGGGTCTGGGTAGGTGGGTCTGGGTAGGTGAATGCGGGCAGGTGGGTGGGTGGTGGGTGAATATATATGTTGAAGCTCAATGGGCTCTTGGTGGAGCCCCCCTTCTGAAAACGTTTAAAACTTGAATATCTCGCAAAGGGAGCTCCCCAAAACTCGTGCCAAGCTTGACCACTCGTCAACACTGATCAGTTTTTGGCAAAACTAATCAACACTTTAACCATTTTTGGACCGGAGCCCCCTTTAGGGGGACGGGCAAGCCCCAGGGGTACCCCATTTGCGTTATGTCCGACCGAAAAATTGAAGGGACACGTCAGACAATGTTCTCATAACTAACCGGCTTTGGTCAGCTCAATTGTTGCCACCCTTCGTTTCGTGCCAACACATCAGCCAATTTACTCGGTCGATTGCAACGATGCATCAAGACCTGTTGGCTACTTCATGCCAGTTACCCAAAGATAAATGCCCAAAGCTCAAGACCTGTTTGGCTCAGCTTCCCAATAGCTCAGCTTCCCAATAGCTCAAGACCTGTTTGGCTACTCATGCCAGCTTACCATCATCGCTTCCTTTAAGACCTGTTTGGCTATCAGGACAGCTTCCCAATTACTCAGACCTGTTTTTTGTGGGTAGCCTCTTTTTCTATCACTGCCGCTTACCAATAGCTCAAGCTCAAGTCGCTTTGCAAGTGCAATAAGACCCGTTTGGCTATCATTGCCAGTTCCAATAGCTCAAATAGCAAGCCACTGGGCCAAAATCAATGCTTGAAGTTGAATTGGCATGCTTGTCATATCAGCTTTCAGACGCACTACCTAGCTTCAGGTTTGGCTCAAGGACAAGGAAAGGGAGCTGCCTAAAAGCTGCTACGCACAGCCCCCAAAAGAAACAGTGGCTTCTACTTCTACCCTGTCTTCTAGACACTCGCGACAGGTTATGGGCATATCGCGCTAACCATCGCGCTCTATTTTTGTATTGAAGGTGCGGAGTGAGGATACACATTTCTCTCTCTTTGTGAGGGTGTGAAAGGGAGCAGCCACAGGTAAAAACAACAACCGGCAAATCAACTGGCGACTTGGCGCTGGCACCTCCACCACCCAACCCAACCCAACCCAGCCACCACCACCCACCACCCTCTCAGTTTCCGAGGCTACTTTGTTCCCCCTCTCCCCCACAAGAATTTTGTCCCTCATTGGCGCCTTGCCCTTTAAAAACGACCACAACACAAGTACTGCACAACAGTCCATGTACATGTGCTGTGGTACACATGTACTGCACAACAGTCCATGTACATGTGCTGTAATACACATGTACTTCACAATAGTCCATGTACATGTGCTGTAATACACATGTACTGCACAACAGTCCATGTACATGTGCTGTTATACACATGTACTGCACAACAGTCCATGTACATATGCTGCACAACAGTCCATGTACTGCAGTCCATGTACAGCACAACAGTTCATGTACTGCACAACAGTCCATGTACATGTGCTGTAATACCATAATATTATATGCATATGTACAGGTATGCAACCAGATATAATAAGATATTCGTATGAGATGAGATACGATTATAAACTTGTATACGATAAGATAATATTATATACACCTGAATAGGATAATATACAATTAGATACTTGTATAAGATAATATAATATGATATACTTGTTTAAGATACTATTATAGGCATGTATTAGATAACATACGTGTATAAGATAATATAATATGATATACTTGTTTAAGATACTATTATAGGCTTGTATTAGATAACATACGTGTATAAGATCAGATAATATGATATACTTGTTTAAGATACTATTATAGGCTTGTATTAGATAACATACGTGTATAAGATCAGATAATATGATATACTTGTTTAAGATACTATTATAGGCTTGTATTAGATAACATACTTGTATAAGATAATATAATATGATATACTTGTTTAAGATAATTGTATAGGCTTGTATTAGATAACATACTTGTATAAGATAATATAATATTATATACTTGTTTAAGATACTATTATAGTACAAGGTAAAATGATAAGATACTTCTATACTATAATATTATATATTATAAATATGTAATCAAATATAATATAATATAATGTAATATTATATACTTGTACCGGTTTTCTATAATATATGATAATATAATTGTATTATATGAGATATTATGAGATACTTGTATCGTATAAGATATGAAACAATACCTGTCTTATATATGATAAGATACTTGTTTTCTATACTATTCTATAATATAATATAAACATGTATAATATAATATAGTATAATATAATATAATATAAAATAATATAATATAATTTAATTTATGATAAGATAATGTATGCGATAAGATATGATAATATCCTTGTTTAATATAATATATTTTAAACCCATCCGATATTCGTAGCGCACCCCACGTTCCTGAACCATGTGTGTGCTATAATACCATCGATACACAGATGCAGCCCCCCCAGAATCTCAACGCATCCCGCACCCGTCAACCCCAAATGAAATGAGGAGCGCACCCCATGTTACTGAACATGTGTGTGCTACAATGCCTATCGATACACTATCAATACACAGATGCAGCCCCCCCCCCCCCCCCCCCCCCCCCCAGATTCTCACGCACCCCGTACTCGTCAACCAAACTATCCATCCATGTGAAGAGCTCATTGAGGTACCCTGCAATAATAAAAGGGGAAGTTAAAATGAACTAGCAAGATTTGCTGGTGAACATGCTGGTAGTCATGTGCACGAGCTAGCAAAATATGCTGGTTGAACATTCAGTAGAAAGTTATAAATGCAGGCCTCGGTAACGGATGTGTCACCGCTATCACATATGCAGGGAAAAACATGCTGCAAAACATGCTGGTAAACTGTGTGCAGAGCGTACAAATTCATTACTCCTTTGAGTCGAATATGGTGAAGCAATGATGAAGCAATGAATAATGAGTGCAGCAATGAGCAACTGATGTGAGCAGATGATGAATGAGGATTAAATGATGAACCAATGAACAAATTATGAACAAGACTCATGGTGAAGCATGACTCCAGCTGATGAAACATCTATGAATGCAATGATAAAGCATCAACGCATATCAGCACTCGATGAAAGCAATTATTAATCCAATCTATCCACCAAGATAAAGCAATGATGAATCAATTTATTATGGCATAAATAATGGTGAAGCAATGAAGCAATGATGAAGCAATGATGAACCAATAAACCAATGAAGCAATGATGAAGCAATGAATAATGGCTGAAGCAATTAATGATAGAGAATGTCACATGGCCACACCAATCCATCATCACCCCTACCCCCACCATCCTCTCCAGCAATCATCATCATCATTCATCATCATAACCAGCCACCCACCCCATCCTACTCACTCACATCCATCATCATCATCACTGCCACACCCTAACCACCACCCAACCTTCATCATCCACATCCACCATAACAGCACAAACCACCATCGATAAAATCATCCTCCACCACTACCCATCATCATCCATCATCAATCCCCCACATCCCCCCAATATCATCCACTACTCATCGTCTCATCACCACTACCACCCACCATCATCATCATCATCCTATCTCACAACCAGCAGCACCACCATCACTAATCATCATCACCACACTATCATCAGCACCTCATCATCATCACCACTAGACCAACACCATCATACATCCATCATCCATCACCACTACCACCACCATAAGGCATCAAACATCACCCCTATTAATCATGCATCTCAGTCATCATCACCCACTACCACCCCATCGTCATCATCACCCACTAACACCACCATCCAGCATCATATCATCATCATCATAACCAGCAGCACCACCATCATAATCATCATCACCATACCATACCATCATCGCATCAACCTCAGCACCACTACCACCACCATCAATCATTATTCATCATCATCATAACCACAGCACCACCATCAATCAATCATCACCACCACTACATCATCATCATCACTCCTCATCATCATCATCATCATCATCATCACCCTACCATCATCATCATCAATCCCACTAACAACCCCACCCTCAAGTCAGCAGAGAACCACACCACGACCAGCAGAATCATCATCACCACTAGTATCATCATCATCATCATCATCATCATCATCATCACCACTACCATCATCATCATCACCATCATCATCATCATCATCACCACTACTACTATCATCATCATCATCACTACTATCATCATCATCATCATCATCATCATCACCACTACCATCATCATCATCTCAAGCAGGAGCAGCAGCACTACCATCATCATTATCTCCATCGTCGCCATCACCAACACTCCCATCATCATCACCAGAACCACCACCATCATCACCATACTCATCATCATCATCATCATCAACACCACTATCACCAAATCCATCATCATCATCATCATCATCATCATCAGCAGCAGTACCAACATCACCACACCCATCATTATCATTACGAGCACCACCACCATCATCACCAGACCCATCATAATCATCGTCGTCATAGCCAGTACCACCACCATCATCACCACACCCATCATCGTCATCATCATCAATACAAGCACCACCACCATCATCACCACACCCATAATTATGATCCTTGCCAGAAACACCACCATCACCACCACCATTTATGCCAGCACCAGCACCAGCACCTCCAGCATCAACAACTCACCCATGACAGCCTGTGAGGAAACTTCCCTGGACATGGCAGTGAATCCGACAACATCCATGAACCTACAAGAGAACCAAATTCAAATTCAAATTCAAATTGCAAATACAAATTTCCTGGACATGGCAGTGAATCCGACAACATCCATGAACGTACAAGAGAACCAAATTGCCAATTCAAAGTCAAATTCAAATTTTAAAAACAATTTTCCTGGACAGGGCAGTAAATCCGACAACATCCATGACCATACAAGAGAATCAAATGACAAAATCATCAGCAGCAGCATTTCAGGGCAAGTTCTGGAATGTGGTTAAGACACTGGATGTCCCTGAGGGGGGTAAGGGGGTAGTGTGGGGGGGTGATTGGGGGTGGGCTGGGGGTAGAAGGGGAGTTAGGGGGTAAATGTGGGGGGGTACAAGAAGATCGAATCGTAACATCAGTACTTGTAACCCAGCTACACAAAGCTGATCGTTCCATTTTAAGATACTTTCTTCTGCCAGTTCTTTAAAGAACTTCACACCTGTTCAACTTTCAAAAATCCGAGATGCAAGGTGTTTTTCTTTTCAAAATCAACTTCTCAAAGTCAACTTTTCAAAATCCGAGATGTTTTTCTTTTCAAAATCAACTTCTCAAAGTCAACTTTTCAAAATCCGAGATGTTTTTCTTTTCAAAATCAACTTTTCGAAGTAAACTTCTCAAAATCCGAGATGTTTTTCTTTTCAAAATCAACTTTTCGAAGTAGACTTCTCAAAATCCGAGATGTTTTTCTTTTCAAAATCAACTTCTCAAAGTCAACTTTTCAAAATCCGAGATATTTTTCTTTTCAAAATCAACTTTTCGAAGTAGACTTCTCAAAATCCGAGATGTTTTTCTTTTCAAAATCAACTTTTCGAAATAGACTTCTCAAAATCCGAGATGTTTTTCTTTTCAAAATCAACTTCTCAAAGTAGACTTCTCAAAATCCGAGATGTTTTTCTTTTCAAAATCAAATTTTCAAAATCCGAGATGCTCAACTTAAAAAAATCAACTTTTCAAAATCTGGGACGTTCAACTTAATAATATCAAGTCTTCAAATCCGAGACGTTTAACTTAATAAATCAACTTTATAAAATCAACTTCCCCAAATCCGAGATGTTCAACTTTTCGTAATCCAAGATATATTACTTTGAGGAGCTGCCATAAAGGTCACTTTTTCTTCAACAACGCCTCGCCATTCCGTCTCTGCATGGCGACACATGGGTCCGGCTAAGCTCGTCAGAAATGCCCCCCCTGACCCCCCCCCCCCCCCCCCCCCCCCCCCCCCCCCGAGCTCCGCAGGGTTCGGGGGGCAGCGCGCCGCACTGGGGTCGCACTGAGTCGCTCAATTTGCGACGCATCGCACAACAACAAAAACAGTGAAGTAGGTATTCAAGGGTGGCTGTCAACTGCCATGGTAGCGTTGTGCAGGTAAAGTAGCAGCTTGTTCCCTACCGCCAGAAGACGGGACTCCCTTAATACCACGCCCTACCAGGCGTTATCTTTACTTTCATATTAAAGGGTGCACCTAGATGCGATTTGATTCACTTCGCTGATGATCAAGATCATGGAGAGCTCTGGCTGGGTGAGCCACATGCCACCTATGGAATGTTTTTAAAGAGCACGAAAAACACCCCCACCTGTGGCGAGCTGGCTGGAAGCAGCCATTGGAAGCCCCCCAAAAGAAACAATGGCAGCAATCACCCCAACTGTGACGAGCTGGCTGGAAGCAGCCATTGGCAGCCCTCCAGATAAACAGTGGTAGCAATCACCCCCACCTGTGGCAATCTGGCTGGAAGCAGCCATTGGAAGCCCCCTAAAAACACTATGGCATCAATCACCCCCAACTGTGGCAATCTGGCTGGAAGCAGCCATTTCTAAGCCCCCCAAATAAACAATTGCAGCTATCACCCCAACTGTGGCGAGCTGGCTGGAAGCAGCCATTGGAAGCCCCCTAAATAAAGAATGGTAGCAATCACCCCCAACTGTGGCAATCTGGCTGTAAGGAGACATTGGAAGCCCCCAAAAGAAACATTGGCAGCAGTCACCCCCAACTGTGGCAAGCTGGCTGGGTGGGCTACATGTCAGCTATGTAATATTTTGATAAGGCGCTAAAAACACCCCAACTGTGGCGAGCTGGATGGAAGCAGCCATAAGAGCCCCCCCCAAATAAACATTGGCAGCAGTCACCCCCAACCTTGGCCAACTCACATGATGGTCACATTGGAGTGAGAACGAGCCAGTTGAGTGAGGTCATACGTTGAAGAGTGAGGGGTCACAACTGACTCCAACACATGGCGCGGCAGCATCTGCAGCACAATACAGATTGGCACAGATAATTCTTTTTTGTGAATGTGGGTGGGTGGGGGGGGGGCATGATGTTCATAAGTCCCCCTTGACTCCGTCAAGCCACGGCACATTAAGTGTACAATACAGATTGGCACATGTACAAAATGTTTTTCGTTTCTTTTTTGGGCGTGATGTTCACAAGTCCCCCTTGACTCCGTCAAGCAGCGGGCACATCTGCAGCACAATACAGATTGGCACAGATAAACATATGTTTCTATTTTATTTTTTGGGGCATGACGTTCATTAGTCCCCCTTGACTCCGTCAAGCCATGGGCACATTTGGTGCACAATACAGATTGGCACAGATGCAATATGTTTTTATTTTATTTTTTGAGCATGATGATCACAAGTCCCCCTTGACTCCGTCAAGCCATGGGCACATATGGTGTACAATACATATTGGCACAGATATAAATATGTTTTTCTTTTCTTTTGGGGGCATGATGGGCTGGAGGGGAGCAACACAGGTATCTCGGCAGCATCTGCAGTACACCACGTTTGGAACATTGAGGACAAGGGTGGAGGGGATCAACACATGGCACGGCAACATCTGCACAATATATTTGGACCATTCAGGACAAGGGTGGAGGAGATCAACATATGGCACAGCAACATCTGCACAATATATTTGGAATATTCAGGACAAGGGTGGAGGGGATCGACACATGGCACGGCAACATCTGCACAACATATTTGGAATATTCAGGACAAGGGTGGAGGGGATCAACATATGGCACGGCAGCATCTGCAGTACAATACGTTGGGAGCATTAAGGGCAAGGGTGGAGGGGAGCAACACATGGCGCGGCAACATCTGCAGTACAGTACAGTACAGTACAGTACAGTACAGTACAGTACAGTACAGTACAGTACATGTATCTCTGCAACCACATACCCACCCCACCCCACCCCAACCCTATTCTGATATAAATCTGCTCTGAAAGCACATCCCCAACCCAACCCTAACCCTATCAAAATCTATAAGGGGAGGCTGACTCTGAGACCACATCCCCAACCCGCCCCACCCTTAATCTGAACGAACTCAGAAGGTGGTGGGGGGTGGGGGGGAAACCACATCCTCAACCCACCCCTATCAAAATCTACAGGGGGAGGCTAAGTCTGAAACCACATTCCCAACCCACCCCAAATCTGATATAAATCTCATCTGAAACCACATCCCCACCGCACCCCTATTCAGTTATAAATCTGCTCTGAAACCACAACCCCAACTCACCCCTATCAAAATCTACAAGGGGAGGCTAACTCTGAAACCAAATCTTCAACCCACCCCTACTCCAAATGAATTCCCAGATTTACACCTGGTCATCGGGCGGCCATATGCTTAATGTTTCTGTCCCACCAAAGTCTACACCTGGTCATCGGGCTGCCATATACTTAATGTTTCTGTCCCACCAAAGTCTACACCTGGTCATCGGGCTGCCATATACTTAATGTTTCTGTCCCACCAAAGTCTACACCTGGTCATCGGGCTGCCATAATACTTAATGTTTCTGTCCCACCAAAGTCTACACCTGGTCATCGGCTGCCATATACTTAATGTTTCTGTCCCACCAAAGTCTACACCTGGTCATCGGGCTGCCATATACTTAATGTTCGTCCCACCAAAGTCTACACCTGGTCATCGGGCTGCCATATACTTAATGTTTCTGTCCCACCAAAGTCTACACCTGGTCATCGGGCTGCCATATACTTAATGTTTCTGTCCCACCAAAGTCTACACCTGGTCATCGGGCTGCCATATACTTAATGTTTCTGTCCCACCAAAGTCTACACCTGGGAATCGGGCTGCCATATACTTAATGTTTCTGTCCCACCAAAGTCTACACCTGGTCATCAGGCTGCCATATACTTAATCTTTCTGTCCCACCAAAGTCTACACCTGGGAATCGGGCTGCCATATACTTAATGTTTCTGTCCCACCAAAGTCTACACCTGAGGAGAAGTCCTGACGGAATTGAAGCGACTGAGGGTGGGATACATTTAACAACGGGGCTTCTTCTCAGCCTCAAGGTCTGGTTGGCCACCAGAAGGAAAGCCTATGGGGGTTTCCCTGCCTGGTTGGCCGCCAGTAGGAACGCCTATGGGGGTTTCCCTGCCTGACTGCTCTGCAAGTGATACTGTATCTTCAGTGGTAGTGCTCCATGTTAAAGACTTCACGGAGCTGGACAGCCTTCTTTCACTTTGGCTTCTACAGGGATGGCTGAATGTCTGTGTGAGGCGAGTGGACGATCCAGGACTGACCCGACGGCCAAAAGGGCTCCCCCCAAGCTGGCTGCCTGCCTGTAAGAGACGAGTCCTCGATAAAGGACTGTCCATGCTGCCAAAAGGTCGCTGATCGTTACTAGGCTGCTTGCCAAGACTGCCCGTACTGCCAAAAGGGCTCCCACCTAGCTGGCTGGCTTCCTGTAACAGGTGAGTCTTGGATAAAGGACTGCCCAAGCTGTCAAAAGATTGCTGGTCGTTAGTAGGCTGCTTGCTCGACATTATATGAGTGGAAACTTGAAAGCCCATGCCGGCACCGGAGAAGGCATTGAAACTTGAGGAGGCTATTAACCTGTTGGTAGGGGGTGGAGTAGGTAATAAATAAATGAATAAATACATATCTCCACAGGTGCCTAATTATTGGCCTTTTGGGACAGACGGTTTGGGCCCATTTGACTCCAGTCCAGTGAAAACCAAAAAGTGCTACAAAGTTGCTTAACCACATCACCTCAACATATAAATACTTGTATTTGGGTATACTCAGGCTTTGTGAACCAGATGAAGTAAAACCTTTGATTATTAAAACCTTTTTTGGCGGAGCCCCCCCTTCTGGGTGGGCGGGAGCCCCCAGTGTTACCCATTAGTCCGTCCGACCATCCAACCATCCATCCATCTGACCGTGATGAAGCCCGACACGTCAGCCAACGGCCTCGTAACTAACTCGCTTCCGTTGCCACCTGTCGCTCCCTCACGATCACCCTCCGCCAATTTTTAGCGTCGCAGGCGACGCTGGATTGAACTTGTTTCACTATGGGGTTCTCTAATTCAGGACAGATTTTACACAAATGTTGAAGTGTGGGACGGAGCCAAACGCAGTCAATTTTATTTTTTTGAAAATTGAATTAGATAGTCCTGTTTTTCACATCTTCCCTTACAAGTCATTGTCACAGCAGGTTGTGGAAGATACTGTGCAGGCAGTGCGGGCTGTACAAAGCCAAAAATCACTGAGTATTTGCACGTTTTGGGCCAATATAGGAGTCTCTAATTATGTTACAAGCTGCACAGCCGCAACAGCATCGTTTTGTGGCTTCATCTTTTCAGCTAAGGGTGCAGAATCACTTTTCGAAAAAAATGAATTTTGAATGTTCAAATTTCAAGTCCCACTTTAAAAAAATATTAAAAAAACACTTTTATTTTTCTTTTCTCATCAAACATCCACATCTGAAAGTAGATTTTGATTTGGAAATTTTCCAGGTCTAGGCCGAAATGGCAGGTGGAATTGCTATTGCAGTTCACTCAGAAGCCGAGGCTAAAGCGCAGCCTCCGACCTTGCGGTAGGGGCTAGATATGCCTTTTGTCCCCCGGAAACTTGAATCGCGATAGCTTGCACGACCTTGGATTTGACGCGGATTGAATTTGTCCCAAAATATTTGGTACATCTCATGTACTGCTAACTGCCTGCTGGCCTGGGCTGCTCTTGACCGAAGGCCCAACGGAACAAAAAATAGCTGCGCGTCTAGCTGAAACACTCACGAGAAACGCTATCTGCTCAGAATTCGATTCCGAGCATTTTGGGGTGTGTACGGCTCTTTCCCACACTCTTGTCCCGAATTAGGGCGTTTTGGGGATTAGGCACCTATGGAGATAAATGAATAAATAAATACATAAATAAATAAATAAATACATACATAAATAAATACATAAATACCAAGATAAATACATAAATAAATAATTAGTAAGCCTTATTACAAGGCATGAGGTTGAGAGGGCCAGCCTGTTTGCTTGCACTGGGGCAAGCCACCAATATGGGGGGGGGGGGGGGGGGGGGGGGGGGGGGGGGGGTCCTGTCATCCCCCTGTATAAGGGTTTTGGGTCTGGTCTATATGTCGTCTGCACGCGAAAATGGACTGGGAGGAGGCGGAGTGGATGTTCGTAGAAGTGAGCCATGGCAGGAGAGCTAGGCAGAGTGGGAACAGGAGTGTGGAAACAAGAGGGTACTAATATCTGGTCGTAATTTTTCAATATCTATTTTTATTATTTATAATTTATTATTTATCTCTTTAAGTGCCTAATCCCCAAAACGCCCTGATTCGGGACAAGAGTGTGGGGCAGAGCCATACACCCCCCAAAATGCTCGGAAATTTGATGAAAAAAAGCAGATTTTGTTTCATTTTTGCATGTTTTTTGAAAGTGAGATTCGAAATTTGAAATTTCATTTTTTTGAAAAGTGATTCCGTACCCTTAGCTGAAAAGACTATAACACAAAACGATGCAGTTGCGGCTGGGCAGCTTGTACCATAATTAGGGACTCCTTAAATGGCCCAAAACGTGCAAATACTCAGTGATTTTTGGCTTTGTACAGCCTGTACTGCCTGCACAGTATCTTCCACAACCTTCGTGTGACAATGACTTCTAAGGGAAGATGTGAAAAGCAGGCCTACTTAATTCAACTTAAAAAAAAAGATTGACTACGTTTGCCCCCATCCCACATTTGTGTATAATCGGTCCTGAATTAGGGACCCCCATAGTGAAACAAATAAAAGGTTTGACTTCATCTGGTTCCCAAACCCTGAGCATCCCCAAATCAAAGTATTTATATGTTCAGCTGATGTGGTTAAGCAACTTTGTAGCATCTTTTGTTTTCACAGGACAGCAGTCCATGGGTGTAAACCGTCAAAAGGCCAAAAATTAGGCACTTCTGGGAATATTTGTATTATTAATTTTATAATTATCAAGAACCTAGGCTTGTCTTTAATTTAATTTAATTCCAACACAGACACCAACACACACTGAACCATCTCTGCAACCTCCACCACAACCAACAAGTCACCACCCACCTCATGGCTTGTTTCCCTATCTCAAACTCTCCTCCTGTCCCAGAGAAAGACTGCGCGCCGCTTACTCCCCTGGGATGCACCAGACTTTTGGCACACTCAAAGTCTGGATGGCCATAAGCAGGGAATCGCGGTTCGATTTCCATGCCTGGCTGCGCCGATGATACTACCCCCCAGCGGAGTGAGATATCATGATCATCAATGGCAGAAGGGTAGCGTGGCTCGATTGTCATGCCTGGCTGCACTGCGGATGATACGAGACCCCCGCGGAGTGAGATATCGTGATCATCAAGAGGAGGGTCGTCTATATCAACACTGCTCCCTGCCCAAGTAGCGCTCCTTGGGTGTGATGGTAGATCACCAATGGTGGTTCTCCTTTTCACCGCCTTCATAGAGAGGGAGTGTTTCAATCTCCTGCCTGGAAGAGTGGGTGTGAATACAGCACTGGTGGTAGCGCTCCTTGAAGAGGTCTTCTTAGAGGTGGCAGGGAGGCACAGCGACCTTCTCCCACGAGGGCTTCCCCCAAGCAGGCTGACTGTCCGTGGAAGGTGGGTGCTAGATGGAGGACTGTCCGAGCTGGCGATAGATTGCCGACTCAAACTAGGCCGCAAGATCGACATTAGGCGACTGGAAACTCGGAAGCCCATGCTGGCAGCAGTGAGGGTATCGGAACTGAATAGAGCTGTCGACCTGTTGGTAGGAGGCGGAGTGGGTAAATAAATACATAAATAAATAAACAAATACATGACTTTATAAATACATTGGTACTGGAGGAGGATATTGACCTGTTGGTGGGAAGGCGAAGTGGGTAAATATATACATGCATATAATAAACAAGCAAATTAAAAAAATCATAAATACATAAATACATAAAAAAAAATACATGGGTACTTAATGAGGCTGTCGACCTGTTGGTAGGTGGCGGAGTGGGTGTTAGTAGAAGTGGGGCATGGCAGGGGTGCTAAGCAGAGTGGGAACAGGAGTGTGGATACAAGAGGTTACTATTATCTTTTCACTGTTTGATATTTGAGTTTTTTTCATTTTATCTGATTTTATTACTCATTTGTTTTTTTACTTATCAAGGAATAAGTCATAGCTTTAAACTGTTAGCAGATCTGTGATTACATTCTGTACTTGGGAGTGTGGCTTATTTCATTAAGTGTGTTCTTGGGAGTGTGGTGTATTGTATATAAATGTGTTCTTAGGAGTGTGGCGTATTGTTTATGATGCCCATGTTTCCTTCGCCCACAGACAGTGAGCAGCCTGAAGTAAGGCTGACAGACCACGTAGTCAAACCAAACCAAATGAATCAAGGTCTGACAAGTCCCCTTCTTTCCATTTGGAGTGTCATATATCCTATCACATGCATACTATTGTTGCCTATAACTATCTTGATTATTCGAGGAGGGGCATGCCTTTTATACTAAGTTGTCTATCCCCTGGATCGCAACATACATACATACATATTATCGCACCACCAGCGTACATCATAAAATACAACCACCACCACATCCACCACCACCACCACCAAGTCACCACCCACCTGCTGGTTTGTTCACCTATCTTAAAGGGGCTAGAAAACAAAACCCAAACATAACCTCCAGAGTGTGGGGCAGAGCCATACACACCCCAAAATGCTCGGAAATTTGATGAAAAAAAGCAGATTTTGTTTCATTTTTTGCATGTTTTTTGAAAGTGAGATTCGAAATTTGAAATTTCATTTTTTTGAAAAGTGATTCCGTACCCTTAGCTGAAAAGACTATAACACAAAACGATGCAGTTGCGGCTGGGCAGCTTGTACCATAATTAGGGACTCCTTAAATGGCCCAAAACGTGCAAATACTCAGTGATTTTTGGCTTTGTACAGCCTGTACTGCCTGCACAGTATCTTCCACAACCTTCGTGTGACAATGACTTGTAAGGGAAGATGTGAAAAACAGGCCTACTTAATTCAACTTAAAAAAAAAAAGATCGACTACGTTTGCCCCCATCCCACATTTGTGTATAATCGGTCCTGAATTAGGGACCCCCATAGTGAAACAAATAAAAGGTTTGACTTCATCTGGTTCCCAAACCCTGAGCATCCCCAAATCAAAGTATTTATATGTTCAGCTGATGTGGTTAAGCAACTTTGTAGCATCTTTTGTTTTCACAGGACAGCAGTCCATGGGTGTAAACCGTCTATCCCAAAAGGCCAATAATTAGGCACTTCTGGGAATATTTGTATTATTAATTTTATAATTATCAAGAACCTAGGCTTGTCTTTAATTTAATTTAATTTAATTCCAACACAGACACCAACACACACTGAACCATCTCTGCAACCTCCACCACGACCAACAAGTCACCACCCACCTCATGGCTTGTTTCCCTATCTCAAACTCTCCTCCTGTCCCAGAGAAAGACTGCGCGCCGCTTACTCCCCTGGGATGCACCAGACTTTTGGCACACTCAAAGTCTGGATGGCCATAAGCAGGGAATCGCGGTTCGATTTCCATGCCTGGCTGCGCCGATGATACTACCCCCCAGCGGAGTGAGATATCATGATCATCAATGGCAGAAGGGTAGCGTGGCTCGATTGTCATGCCTGGCTGCACTGCGGATGATACGAGACCCCCGCGGAGTGAGATATCGTGATCATCAAGAGGAGGGTCGTCTATATCAACACTGCTCCCTGCCCAAGTAGCGCTCCTTGGGTGTGATGGTAGATCACCAATGGTGGTTCTCCTTTTCACCGCCTTCATAGAGAGGGAGTGTTTCAATCTCCTGCCTGGAAGAGTGGGTGTGAATACAGCACTGGTGGTAGCGCTCCTTGAAGAGGTCTTCTTAGAGGTGGCAGGGAGGCACAGCGACCTTCTCCCACGAGGGCTTCCCCCAAGCAGGCTGACTGTCCGTGGAAGGTGGGTGCTAGATGGAGGACTGTCCGAGCTGGCGATAGATTGCCGACTCAAACTAGGCCGCAAGATCGACATTAGGCGACTGGAAACTCGGAAGCCCATGCTGGCAGCAGTGAGGGTATCGGAACTGAATAGAGCTGTCGACCTGTTGGTAGGAGGCGGAGTGGGTAAATAAATACATAAATAAATAAACAAATACATGACTTTATAAATACATTGGTACTGGAGGAGGATATTGACCTGTTGGTGGGAAGGCGAAGTGGGTAAATATATACATGCATATAATAAACAAGCAAATTAAAAAAAATCATAAATACATAAATACATAAAAAAAAATACATGGGTACTTAATGAGGCTGTCGACCTGTTGGTAGGTGGCGGAGTGGGTGTTAGTAGAAGTGGGGCATGGCAGGGGTGCTAAGCAGAGTGGGAACAGGAGTGTGGATACAAGAGGTTACTATTATCTTTTCACTGTTTGATATTTGAGTTTTTTTCATTTTATCTGATTTTATTACTCATTTGTTTTTTTACTTATCAAGGAATAAGTCATAGCTTTAAACTGTTAGCAGATCTGTGATTACATTCTGTACTTGGGAGTGTGGCTTATTTCATTAAGTGTGTTCTTGGGAGTGTGGTGTATTGTATATAAATGTGTTCTTAGGAGTGTGGCGTATTGTTTATGATGCCCATGTTTCCTTCGCCCACAGACAGTGAGCAGCCTGAAGTAAGGCTGACAGACCACGTAGTCAAACCAAACCAAATGAATCAAGGTCTGACAAGTCCCCTTCTTTCCATTTGGAGTGTCATATATCCTATCACATGCATACTATTGTTGCCTATAACTATCTTGATTATTCGAGGAGGGGCATGCCTTTTATACTAAGTTGTCTATCCCCTGGATCGCAACATACATACATACATATTATCGCACCACCAGCGTACATCATAAAATACAACCACCACCACATCCACCACCACCACCACCAAGTCACCACCCACCTGCTGGTTTGTTCACCTATCTTAAAGGGGCTAGAAAACAAAACCCAAACATAACCTCCAGAGTGTGGGGCAGAGCCATACACACCCCAAAATGCTCGGAAATTTGATGAAAAAAGCAGATTTTGTTTCATTTTTTGCATGTTTTTTGAAAGTGAGATTCGAAATTTGAAATTTCATTTTTTTGAAAAGTGATTCCGTACCCTTAGCTGAAAAGACTATAACACAAAACGATGCAGTTGCGGCTGGGCAGCTTGTACCATAATTAGGGACTCCTTAAATGGCCCAAAACGTGCAAATACTCAGTGATTTTTGGCTTTGTACAGCCTGTACTGCCTGCACAGTATCTTCCACAACCTTCGTGTGACAATGACTTGTAAGGGAAGATGTGAAAAACAGGCCTACTTAATTCAACTTTAAAAAAAAAGATTGACTACGTTTGCCCCCATCCCACATTTGTGTATAATCGGTCCTGAATTAGGGACCCCCATAGTGAAACAAATAAAAGGTTTGACTTCATCTGGTTCCCAAACCCTGAGCATCCCCAAATCAAAGTATTTATATGTTCAGCTGATGTGGTTAAGCAACTTTGTAGCATCTTTTGTTTTCACAGGACAGCAGTCCATGGGTGTAAACCGTCTATCCCAAAAGGCCAATAATTAGGCACTTCTGGGAATATTTGTATTATTAATTTTATAATTATCAAGAACCTAGGCTTGTCTTTAATTTAATTTAATTTAATTCCAACACAGACACCAACACACACTGAACCATCTCTGCAACCTCCACCACGACCAACAAGTCACCACCCACCTCATGGCTTGTTTCCCTATCTCAAACTCTCCTCCTGTCCCAGAGAAAGACTGCGCGCCGCTTACTCCCCTGGGATGCACCAGACTTTTGGCACACTCAAAGTCTGGATGGCCATAAGCAGGGAATCGCGGTTCGATTTCCATGCCTGGCTGCGCCGATGATACTACCCCCCAGCGGAGTGAGATATCATGATCATCAATGGCAGAAGGGTAGCGTGGCTCGATTGTCATGCCTGGCTGCACTGCGGATGATACGAGACCCCCGCGGAGTGAGATATCGTGATCATCAAGAGGAGGGTCGTCTATATCAACACTGCTCCCTGCCCAAGTAGCGCTCCTTGGGTGTGATGGTAGATCACCAATGGTGGTTCTCCTTTTCACCGCCTTCATAGAGAGGGAGTGTTTCAATCTCCTGCCTGGAAGAGTGGGTGTGAATACAGCACTGGTGGTAGCGCTCCTTGAAGAGGTCTTCTTAGAGGTGGCAGGGAGGCACAGCGACCTTCTCCCACGAGGGCTTCCCCCAAGCAGGCTGACTGTCCGTGGAAGGTGGGTGCTAGATGGAGGACTGTCCGAGCTGGCGATAGATTGCCGACTCAAACTAGGCCGCAAGATCGACATTAGGCGACTGGAAACTCGGAAGCCCATGCTGGCAGCAGTGAGGGTATCGGAACTGAATAGAGCTGTCGACCTGTTGGTAGGAGGCGGAGTGGGTAAATAAATACATAAATAAATAAACAAATACATGACTTTATAAATACATTGGTACTGGAGGAGGATATTGACCTGTTGGTGGGAAGGCGAAGTGGGTAAATATATACATGCATATAATAAACAAGCAAATTAAAAAAAATCATAAATACATAAATACATAAAAAAAAATACATGGGTACTTAATGAGGCTGTCGACCTGTTGGTAGGTGGCGGAGTGGGTGTTAGTAGAAGTGGGGCATGGCAGGGGTGCTAAGCAGAGTGGGAACAGGAGTGTGGATACAAGAGGTTACTATTATCTTTTCACTGTTTGATATTTGAGTTTTTTTCATTTTATCTGATTTTATTACTCATTTGTTTTTTACTTATCAAGGAATAAGTCATAGCTTTAAACTGTTAGCAGATCTGTGATTACATTCTGTACTTGGGAGTGTGGCTTATTTCATTAAGTGTGTTCTTGGGAGTGTGGTGTATTGTATATAAATGTGTTCTTAGGAGTGTGGCGTATTGTTTATGATGCCCATGTTTCCTTCGCCCACAGACAGTGAGCAGCCTGAAGTAAGGCTGACAGACCACGTAGTCAAACCAAACCAAATGAATCAAGGTCTGACAAGTCCCCTTCTTTCCATTTGGAGTGTCATATATCCTATCACATGCATACTATTGTTGCCTATAACTATCTTGATTATTCGAGGAGGGGCATGCCTTTTATACTAAGTTGTCTATCCCCTGGATCGCAACATACATACATACATATTATCGCACCACCAGCGTACATCATAAAATACAACCACCACCACATCCACCACCACCACCACCAAGTCACCACCCACCTGCTGGTTTGTTCACCTATCTTAAAGGGGCTAGAAAACAAAACCCAAACATAACCTCCAGAGTGTGGGGCAGAGCCATACACACCCCAAAATGCTCGGAAATTTGATGAAAAAAAGCAGATTTTGTTTCATTTTTTGCATGTTTTTTGAAAGTGAGATTCGAAATTTGAAATTTCATTTTTTTGAAAAGTGATTCCGTACCCTTAGCTGAAAAGACTATAACACAAAACGATTGCAGTTGCGGCTGGGCAGCTTGTACCATAATTAGGGACTCCTTAAATGGCCCAAAACGTGCAAATACTCAGTGATTTTTGGCTTTGTACAGCCTGTACTGCCTGCACAGTATCTTCCACAACCTTCGTGTGACAATGACTTGTAAGGGAAGATGTGAAAAACAGGCCTACTTAATTCAACTTAAAAAAAAAAAAGATTGACTACGTTTGCCCCCATCCCACATTTGTGTATAATCGGTCCTGAATTAGGGACCCCCATAGTGAAACAAATAAAAGGTTTGACTTCATCTGGTTCCCAAACCCTGAGCATCCCCAAATCAAAGTATTTATATGTTCAGCTGATGTGGTTAAGCAACTTTGTAGCATCTTTTGTTTTCACAGGACAGCAGTCCATGGGTGTAAACCGTCTATCCCAAAAGGCCAATAATTAGGCACTTCTGGGAATATTTGTATTATTAATTTTATAATTATCAAGAACCTAGGCTTGTCTTTAATTTAATTTAATTTAATTCCAACACAGACACCAACACACACTGAACCATCTCTGCAACCTCCACCACGACCAACAAGTCACCACCCACCTCATGGCTTGTTTCCCTATCTCAAACTCTCCTCCTGTCCCAGAGAAAGACTGCGCGCCGCTTACTCCCCTGGGATGCACCAGACTTTTGGCACACTCAAAGTCTGGATGGCCATAAGCAGGGAATCGCGGTTCGATTTCCATGCCTGGCTGCGCCGATGATACTACCCCCCCAGCGGAGTGAGATATCATGATCATCAATGGCAGAAGGGTAGCGTGGCTCGATTGTCATGCCTGGCTGCACTGCGGATGATACGAGACCCCCGCGGAGTGAGATATCGTGATCATCAAGAGGAGGGTCGTCTATATCAACACTGCTCCCTGCCCAAGTAGCGCTCCTTGGGTGTGATGGTAGATCACCAATGGTGGTTCTCCTTTTCACCGCCTTCATAGAGAGGGAGTGTTTCAATCTCCTGCCTGGAAGAGTGGGTGTGAATACAGCACTGGTGGTAGCGCTCCTTGAAGAGGTCTTCTTAGAGGTGGCAGGGAGGCACAGCGACCTTCTCCCACGAGGGCTTCCCCCAAGCAGGCTGACTGTCCGTGGAAGGTGGGTGCTAGATGGAGGACTGTCCGAGCTGGCGATAGATTGCCGACTCAAACTAGGCCGCAAGATCGACATTAGGCGACTGGAAACTCGGAAGCCCATGCTGGCAGCAGTGAGGGTATCGGAACTGAATAGAGCTGTCGACCTGTTGGTAGGAGGCGGAGTGGGTAAATAAATACATAAATAAATAAACAAATACATGACTTTATAAATACATTGGTACTGGAGGAGGATATTGACCTGTTGGTGGGAAGGCGAAGTGGGTAAATATATACATGCATATAATACACAAGCAAATTAAAAAAAATCATAAATACATAAATACATAAAAAAAAATACATGGGTACTTAATGAGGCTGTCGACCTGTTGGTAGGTGGCGGAGTGGGTGTTAGTAGAAGTGGGGCATGGCAGGGGTGCTAAGCAGAGTGGGAACAGGAGTGTGGATACAAGAGGTTACTATTATCTTTTCACTGTTTGATATTTGAGTTTTTTTCATTTTATCTGATTTTATTACTCATTTGTTTTTTTACTTATCAAGGAATAAGTCATAGCTTTAAACTGTTAGCAGATCTGTGATTACATTCTGTACTTGGGAGTGTGGCTTATTTCATTAAGTGTGTTCTTGGGAGTGTGGTGTATTGTATATAAATGTGTTCTTAGGAGTGTGGCGTATTGTTTATGATGCCCATGTTTCCTTCGCCCACAGACAGTGAGCAGCCTGAAGTAAGGCTGACAGACCACGTAGTCAAACCAAACCAAATGAATCAAGGTCTGACAAGTCCCCTTCTTTCCATTTGGAGTGTCATATATCCTATCACATGCATACTATTGTTGCCTATAACTATCTTGATTATTCGAGGAGGGGCATGCCTTTTATACTAAGTTGTCTATCCCCTGGATCGCAACATACATACATACATATTATCGCACCACCAGCGTACATCATAAAATACAACCACCACCACATCCACCACCACCACCACCAAGTCACCACCCACCTGCTGGTTTGTTCACCTATCTTAAAGGGGCTAGAAAACAAAACCCAAACATAACCTCCAGAGTGTGGGGCAGAGCCATACACACCCCAAAATGCTCGGAAATTTGATGAAAAAAAGCAGATTTTGTTTCATTTTTTGCATGTTTTTTGAAAGTGAGATTCGAAATTTGAAATTTCATTTTTTTGAAAAGTGATTCCGTACCCTTAGCTGAAAAGACTATAACACAAAACGATGCAGTTGCGGCTGGGCAGCTTGTACCATAATTAGGGACTCCTTAAATGGCCCAAAACGTGCAAATACTCAGTGATTTTTGGCTTTGTACAGCCTGTACTGCCTGCACAGTATCTTCCACAACCTTCGTGTGACAATGACTTGTAAGGGAAGATGTGAAAAACAGGCCTACTTAATTCAACTTAAAAAAAAAAAGATTGACTACGTTTGCCCCCATCCCACATTTGTGTATAATCGGTCCTGAATTAGGGACCCCCATAGTGAAACAAATAAAGGTTTGACTTCATCTGGTTCCCAAACCCTGAGCATCCCCAAATCAAAGTATTTATATGTTCAGCTGATGTGGTTAAGCAACTTTGTAGCATCTTTTGTTTTCACAGGACAGCAGTCCATGGGTGTAAACCGTCTATCCCAAAAGGCCAATAATTAGGCACTTCTGGGAATATTTGTATTATTAATTTTATAATTATCAAGAACCTAGGCTTGTCTTTAATTTAATTTAATTTAATTCCAACACAGACACCAACACACACTGAACCATCTCTGCAACCTCCACCACGACCAACAAGTCACCACCCACCTCATGGCTTGTTTCCCTATCTCAAACTCTCCTCCTGTCCCAGAGAAAGACTGCGCGCCGCTTACTCCCCTGGGATGCACCAGACTTTTGGCACACTCAAAGTCTGGATGGCCATAAGCAGGGAATCGCGGTTCGATTTCCATGCCTGGCTGCGCCGATGATACTACCCCCCAGCGGAGTGAGATATATCATGATCATCAATGGCAGAAGGGTAGCGTGGCTCGATTGTCATGCCTGGCTGCACTGCGGATGATACGAGACCCCCGCGGAGTGAGATATCGTGATCATCAAGAGGAGGGTCGTCTATATCAACACTGCTCCCTGCCCAAGTAGCGCTCCTTGGGTGTGATGGTAGATCACCAATGGTGGTTCTCCTTTTCACCGCCTTCATAGAGAGGGAGTGTTTCAATCTCCTGCCTGGAAGAGTGGGTGTGAATACAGCACTGGTGGTAGCGCTCCTTGAAGAGGTCTTCTTAGAGGTGGCAGGGAGGCACAGCGACCTTCTCCCACGAGGGCTTCCCCCAAGCAGGCTGACTGTCCGTGGAAGGTGGGTGCTAGATGGAGGACTGTCCGAGCTGGCGATAGATTGCCGACTCAAACTAGGCCGCAAGATCGACATTAGGCGACTGGAAACTCGGAAGCCCATGCTGGCAGCAGTGAGGGTATCGGAACTGAATAGAGCTGTCGACCTGTTGGTAGGAGGCGGAGTGGGTAAATAAATACATAAATAAATAAACAAATACATGACTTTATAAATACATTGGTACTGGAGGAGGATATTGACCTGTTGGTGGGAAGGCGAAGTGGGTAAATATATACATGCATATAATAAACAAGCAAATTAAAAAAAATCATAAATACATAAATACATAAAAAAAAATACATGGGTACTTAATGAGGCTGTCGACCTGTTGGTAGGTGGCGGAGTGGGTGTTAGTAGAAGTGGGGCATGGCAGGGGTGCTAAGCAGAGTGGGAACAGGAGTGTGGATACAAGAGGTTACTATTATCTTTTCACTGTTTGATATTTGAGTTTTTTTCATTTTATCTGATTTTATTACTCATTTGTTTTTTTACTTATCAAGGAATAAGTCATAGCTTTAAACTGTTAGCAGATCTGTGATTGCACTCTGTACTTGGGAGTGTGGCGTATTGTTAATAATTGATCACATTCTGTACTTGGGAGTGTGGCTTATTTCATTAAGTGTGTTCTTGGGAGTGTGGTGTATTGTATATAAATGTGTTCTTAGGAGTGTGGCGTATTGTTTATGATGCCCATGTTTCCTTCGCCCACAGACAGTGAGCAGCCTGAAGTAAGGCTGACAGACCACGTAGTCAAACCAAACCAAATGAATCAAGGTCTGACAAGTCCCCTTCTTTCCATTTGGAGTGTCATATATCCTATCACATGCATACTATTGTTGCCTATAACTATCTTGATTATTCGAGGAGGGGCATGCCTTTTATACTAAGTTGTCTATCCCCTGGATCGCAACATACATACATACATATTATCGCACCACCAGCGTACATCATAAAATACAACCACCACCACATCCACCACCACCACCACCAAGTCACCACCCACCTGCTGGTTTGTTCACCTATCTTAAAGGGGCTAGAAAACAAAACCCAAACATAACCTCCACCATCTCAACCACCTCTGCTACCTCCATCACGACCAACAAGTCACCACCCACCTCATGGCTTGCTCCCCTATCTCCAAGGGGCTAGAAAACCAAACACAGACACAAACACAAACTGAAATATCTCCGCAATCTCCACCATGACCAACATGTCCCCCCCCCCCCCCCCCCCCCCCCTCTGGATTGTTTCCCTATCTCCACCATCTCCGCAACCTCCACCACGACCAACAAGTCACCACCCACCTCATGGCTTGCTCCCCTATCTCCAAGGGGTTAGAAAACCAAACACAGACACAAACACAAACTGAACCATCTCCGCAACCTCCACCACGACCAACAAGTCATCACCCCCCCCTCTGGCTTGTTTCCCTATCTCCACCATCTCTCCAAACTCCACCACGACCAACAAGTCACCACCCACCTCATGGTTTGCTCTCCTATCTCCAAGGGGTTAGACAACCAAACACAGACACAAACACTAACTGAACCATCTGCGCAACCTCCACCACGGCCAACATGTCCCCCCCCCCCCCCCCCCCCCCCCCCCCTCTGGCTTGTTTCCCTATCTCCACCATCTCTGCAACCTCCACCACGAGCAACGTGTCACCACCCACCTTCTGCCTTGTCTCCCTATCTCCAGCCCTCCTCCTCTCTCAGAGAAAGACTGGCAAGCTCTTACCCTCCTGGGATACTCACGACTCGCCGGTGACTCAAAGTCTGGATGGCATTCAGTAGGGAAGTGTGGACTGGTCGAACTGCGTGCCTGCACTGCTGATGATACTAGACCTCCGTGGACTGAGATATCTTGGTCAACCGTGGTAGCGACCTCAGTAACACTGCGCCTTATAGAGTGCGATCTCAAGCTTGCATCTCTTGCAGAGAATTCCAAAGCACCGATAGTAGCGCTGCTTTTCACGGTCTTCATAGAGGCGGCAGGTAAGGACAGCGGCCCACTCCCACGTGGGCTTCCACCAAGGTGGCTGACTGTCCGTGAGAGGTGGGAGCTTGATGAAGGGCCGTCCACATTGCCAATAGATTGCTGATCGTTACTAGGCCGCTTGATCGACATCGAGCGACTGGAAACTTGTAAGCCCATGCTGGCATCTGTGAGGGTACGGCTGCTGAGTAAGGCTGTCGACCTGTTGGTAGGGGGCGGAGTGGATGTGAGTAGAAGTGAGCCATGACAGAAGTGCTAGAGCGACCTAGAGCCACCTATCTCACACCACCTAGAGCCACCTATCTCACACCCGCCCCGCCCCCCCCCCCCCCCCCCCCCCCCCCCCCCCCCCCCCCCCCCCCCTATCTCCCCCCATATCCCTCTAGCAGCAACTTGGCTAGTAGCCATAAGGGTATAGATATAAGTGATCAGCTTAATAATACTCATAGTAAAGCAGATGTTATGTGATGCAAGGGCAAGTCCCAAATTTGATGGCTTACTTTATTTGATTTATTACAGATTTATTATATTGGTTTCTGTCTGGCTTTATAACTGTTTATATTTGATTCTGAATTAAGATGTTTATGCTTACTGTGTGGCTGGACCACAATGCAATGGTGAGTGCTAGGCAGAGAGGAAACAGGAGTGTGGATACAAGAGGGTATTATCTCCATAGGTGCCTAATAATGGGGCTTCGGGGACAGATGGTTAAGACCTATGGACTCCAGTCCAGTGAAAACTATATCATGCTACACAGTTGCTTAGCCTCATCTGTTCTACATATAAATACTCAGTTTAGGTTTGCTCAGATTTTGGGGACTAGATCAAGTCAAACGTGTTTGTTCCCTTAAAGCTATCGTAACTCGGGACAGAATTTGGATTTGAATTTGAATTGTTACTTGGGTAATCAGCCAGCGCTGGGTTGCTCAACATCTTCCAATTACAAGTCCCCCGTGCAGTACCCAAGGAAACCAGGGAGCATACCAAACAGAGAAAACAAAAACAAACGTGGGACGGAGCCCTCCGCAGTCGAAACACGTTTTTTTTACAAATGAATTAGGTAGGCATGTTTTTAATGTCTTCCCTTACAAGTCCTGACCAGCATACCTTCTGATGTTGACAAAAGGCGAGTTTGATATCATAACAATTGCATCATGTTATATTTTATATAAATGGTAACTTTAGCCTATTCAGACTGCCGGCATCATATGATATCATATTGCGGTTCCCTACTTACAAGTCATTGTCGATGCAGGTTATGGAAGGTACTGTACAGGCAGTTCGAGCAATACGAAGCAAAAAAACACTGATTATTTGCACGTTTGAAGTGTCCCTAATTTTGTTCACAGCTGCACAGCCTCAATTATATCTATTTATGTCTCAGTCTGGTAAGCAGAAGGTGCAGAATCATGTTTCTAATATTTCAAAAAATGCAAAATTCGAACCCTACTTTCAACAACAATTCAAAAAACAGATTTTTCAGTTTGCCTTTAAACGTCCACAACTAAAGTTGGGATATGATTTGGGATTGGGAGGTGAATTCTCAGGTTGGGAGGTAGGTTTGCGACTTTGGGGGGTGAACCCAAGTTGTACTGCTATTCCAGTACATTCAAAGGCCGAGGCTGAAGCGCAGCCTCCGAGCTTTTGGTAGGGTCAGATAAGTCTTTCATCCCGCGGAAACTTGATTCGCGATAGCTAGCGCGACCTTGTATTTGACGCGGCTTGAATTTGTCCCACATGCATCGTACGTCTCGTGCCCTGCCAACTGCCTGCCAGACAGGGCTGCTCACGACCAGATGCGCATGTGGTTCAAAAATAGCTGCGCAACTAGCTGACACATTTGCGCCCAATGTGATATACTCAGAATTATATTCCGAGCATTTTGGGATGTGTACGGCTCTGTCCCATATTCTTGTCTTAAATTAGTAGGGAACTGCAAATCATATGATATTGACCAAAGACGAGTATGATATCATATGATATCATACAAAAATCATATGATTTAATATCATTTGATATGATGCCCCAGGCCAAACTTACCCAGTCAGACCGCCGGCATCATATGATATCATATGATGACATGATATCATATGATATCATAGTGCCGATCCCTACAAATTAGGGCTTTTAGGGGATTAGGCACCTATGGAGATATTATGTTTGCATTATTTATTTATATTATTTATCAAGGATGTAGGATTTATATTTTATCAAGGATGTACGATTTATATCTATATTATTATCAAGGATGTAGGCTTTACTTATATTATTTCCTTGAAAGGATGTAGGATTTATCAAGGATGTATGTCTTTAAACTGTCTGCAGCCTTGTGATTACAGTCAGTCCTCGCGAGTGTGGCGTAGTAGTGTTTATGATACCCATATTAACTCCGCCCACAGACAGTGAGCAGCCTGAAGGCTGATAGACCATGTATTCAAAGCAAAACAAATGTATCAAGGTCTGACAAGTCCCCTCCAGCCCTTTAAGAATGTCATACATCCTATCGCATGCATACCATTGTTGTCTATAACTATCTTGATTGTTCGAGGTGGGACACATCCATTTAGCCTAAGTTGGCTATCCCCTGGCTTGCAATGTTCATTGGAATAGGCAGAACAAAACACAGTGAGCAGTGCAACGTGAGCTTAACACAATCGAGTGCATCTTGGAGTGCTCCAGTTGATAAGACCTGGCCTAGACGGCTGCTGCCCATGGTGCACCGGCTCACGCAGCAGACGATAGCCTTATCAACACTGCACCATGTGTCTCCAAGTAAGGTAAGCAAGGCAAGGCATACAACCAACCGAGGTTACTAGGATCCAAGATCATGTGGGCCTCGCTTGAAAGTTGTGAAAACCTCGGGGTCAAACAAGTCGCAAGACCTAGACAGTGAGTAGCGCCTAAAGAACTGAGGCGGGCTGTACCGCCACTGTACTACAGGGTCAACAAGGTTGCAAGCAGAACTGGGGGTTTACGCACTAAACAACTGTACGCCCATCCTCGCAGCTCCCCAAGGGCGCACCTAGGGTAAGGATAAAGTCAAAGGCCAGAGGCTCCTTTACCACGGCAAACCACCAACAGTAGAAGCTACTGCATCCACAACCAGGGATTTTTTTCCCGCTATATATAGCGATCGCTAGTTTTGACCCCGTTTTAGCAAAATTCTCGCTATAAAAAGAGGAAAAAAAGTTTTGTTTTGCCCTCAATGGCCCTTTAAAGCTACCAAAAGCTGTAAAAAGCTACAAAAGGCACTAAAACGCTGTCCCTGGAGAAGGCCTAAAACCATTAAGCTTGAAGAAACCCACTTTCAGATTTGAAAAAACAATCACTGCCCACAACCTGAACTATGCATTGCAAAACACATAAATACATACAGTTGCACCACCAGCATAGATCACAAAATACGAACACAAATACGACCATCTCCACCACCATCACCATGTCACCACCCACCTGCTGGTTTGTTTCCCCATGTCCTCGAGCCCTCCCCATGTCCCGGAGACACTCGCTGAGGCCATTATCCCCCTGGGATGCACCTGACTTGAGATACACCCCATGGCAACACTGTCACAGTAGTCTTCCGTTGTAGCTAATCTGGAGATGCCCGACATTGACTTCGTCCTCCTCCTGTCGTCGAGTTTCGGTACTTTCACCAGTTCCGTACTCTGGCCGGGGGGGTTGGTGGGGCGATGTCGATGGGGCTGGCTTTGGTTGGGCTCCTTGCTCTGGCATCGTGGTGTGTGCTTCTCCAAGATAGTGGAGAAGGTCGAGAAGGACTCCTCCATCGAAGGCTGTTTGAGATTCCCTAAGAAGGTCATGGAGGACGAGATGGTCTCGTCGATCGTGGGCGGGATCTTGTGTCGCACAAAAGGACTTGGGTGAAACGTCGACGATCGAGAACTGAGGTTCCCAGGATCTGACTTTTGGATTTTCAAGGATTCACAACCATCAGTCGCTCCTGGCGCGAGGTATGAGACCCTGTCCTCGAGGCAGACTGGAGGATGTTGCACCTGCACAAGGGGGTGGGGGTGGAGGTGGGGGATGAAGTTAGGGTGGGGGGAGAGTAAGACAGAGTAGGAAGCTTGTCAGTCAATCCCAGACCAGCCCAGCTCTGACCATTCGCGCCCGGTCCTGCCTAGCACTGACCAGTTCTGTACATTTGTGCTCAACCATGCCAAGCTATGCCCACCCCTGTCTAGTTGTACCCAGCCCGGCCTAGCCTTGCCCAGATCTGTCTAGTTGCACCCAGCCCTACCTAGCCCTGCCTGGACAGGCTCACTCCTGTTTAGGCTTGGCCAGCCCTGCCCAGCTCAGCCTTGTTTGGCCCAGCCTAGCCATACCCAGCATTGCCAGTTATGCCCAGCCCTACCCAGCCTTGCCCAGCTCAGCCTTGTCTATCCCTGCCTAGCCATACCCATCCTTGCCAGTTGTGCCCAGCCCTACCCAGCCCTGCCCAGCTCAGCCTTGTCTGGCCCAGCCTAGCCATACCCATCCTTGCCAGTTGTGCCCAGCCCTTCCCAGCCCTGCCCAGCTCAGCCTTGTCTGGCCCAGCCTAGCCATACCCAGCATTGCCAGTTGTGCCCAGCCCTACCCAGCCCTGCCCAGCTCAGCCTTGTCTGGCCCAGCCTAGCCATACCCATCCTTGCCAGTTGTGCCCAGCCCTACCCAGCCCTGCCCAGCTCAGCCTTGTCTGTCCCTGCCTAGCCCTACCCAGCCCTGCCTAGCCCACCCAGAGCCAGGACTCAGGGAAAAGCCACACAAAGTCACATTTCTTTGTGACTTTTGAGTGGATTTTAAAAGTCAAGAATAGAGCATCAGCGATTCACCTGAATTGCACTCTCTGAAGTGGGCCAAGTGGGGAGGCCATCACTAGAATGGACCAATCGGCCAGATCTAATTGTGCCATTTTCCATTGAAGGCAAGGATGCACTGTCCGAGGGTGTTGATCCACATTCATGATCCGGCTGAGGTACAGCTAAGACACCCTTCCACGTCTGCCCCTTGGCTATGGTGTTGCACACGGTGCCTACTTCCTCCTGGAACAGGAGGCTCATCATGACTTTGGCAGTGGCTGTGGTTGCGGGGTCTCGGGCTTCCATACCAGCTGTTGGAGTACGGCCCACAGCATCCCAGTACTGCCTGGCCTCCTTGTTCTTATACAGCACTGTTGTTCCGGAGGCATCCATCATGGTTGCCATCATCGGCAGAGCGTCAAGAATGTTCTTCATAGGAGGAGATGGAGAAGGGGTCGCCGAGGTGGCGTGCAGCAGACAAGCACTCTGTGGCGGTGTGATCAATGGAGGGGCCATCACAGTATGATTCTGTAAAGGAGGGATCTGGTGTAGCAAAATGCTGGGCGCTATCGTCAGAGTTCTTGGTAACCGGCGTGAGTTCCGGGTCCAGATGTTCTTCTATTTCTGTGCGATTGGTCTTGCCTCTCACATGTTGAGATGACCTACGGAGGGATGCCCTGGTGATGACGGGTGGGACAGCGGGGAACTGGTGGGACTGCTCCTCAAAGAGTTGAGGAGATATTTCGATCAGGATGGATGGCTGCAAGGAGCCTGTAGCCTTATCCCTGAAGTAGCAAGAAGATACCAAGAATGAATGGCTGCCTTTGACCAGATGCTCACACTGCTCAAGTTCACCCACTGCCGGCCAGCGGCCTTCACTGGTGGCTCGGCTGGCCATACCTTTGGCTTGGCTCTCTATCCCGTTCTTCAAGCCTGGGCTGAGCTCCATGAGAGCCTGGATGAGCTTGACCCCCGAGGTGTGATGGTGATAGCTTGTTGCTGTGGTCTGAGTTGAGTCCTCGCTCTTGCAAAAGGAAGCTAAGCCAAGGCACAAGCGAGTGCGTAAAGCGTTGTTACCACCATGCCCCACGGTACAGTCATCCACAGGAGGAGTCCAGTTAGAGGGAATGTCCACACCAAGCTCCATCAGTGTAGCAAGCATGGGATCGTTCAGATGTCGCAGGATTGACTGCATCTGAGGGCTGAGAATTTGAAAGATGGCACAGGCAAGAATAGGACAGTGGGAACTGTGATGCCCAAAGGCCACGGCTGATGAGGACAGCGAGGAGTTCCCCACGGCCCTCTCTTCTATCAATATCAAATCAGGAGAAGAACCTTGCTTGGGACAGCTTGGGAGAGACACCTTTTTACTGGGGTCATGCTTGCAGGCAGGATCTGAAGCCTGTGGGATGAGAAGGTACACGAGGAAAACTAAGATATTCACTTGGTAGACAGTGAGTAGCCCAGATTTGGCTGAAGAACAAGGTAACCATTCTTCTTCTTCCACTGCTTATGTATTTAGAATTGCCATGGTGGTGGTGGTGGTGGTGGCAGGCGGACTGAGATCAGAGAGAAGCCCAGACCACCTCACAAACAGGGAGAAAGAGAGAAAGAGAGAAAGACAGGGGGGAAGGGTGTTTGTGTGTGGGGGGGGGGGGGTGAAGGCTGGGTGAAGAAAAGAGGGGAAGGACAGTAGGAGGATGGACTGAAGTTCGGGATGACTGTTCCAAAAGCGTTGGAGCTGGTGAGGGACAAAAGCTCCAGGGGAAGAGATAGCAGTGCAAAGAGACATTTGTCCAGCTGTGAGCTGCGCATCCTGTGCACGTCCTGTGCGCATCTGTTCGTGATTTGCGCGATGACGTAAAATTTTCCAGTTCTGCGCAGGTGCACAAGTAACAATGTTGTCCGGCTCCTTCCGCCTAGCTGCTGAACGGACTTTCCTACGTTCTCTTCGTTCTATACATTCCTAATGTCTCGAAGTTCCCATTCTCTACGTTCCTACGTACTCTACGTTCCTCCCTGTTAGCAATGCTTTCTCCACGGCTTATGTGTTCATTCGGCAGCAGGCTTAGCAGAGGACACTTAGACACTTCTCCCAGCCCAATTGATGCTGACTGCCGGTAGATAAACACAGACTCCGTCGAGCGTTCAAGGAAAAGTCCCCCAAACAGTTTATAGTCTACAAGAGCCAGACTAGATGTCTCGACATACCTGAATCGCGTAGCACTCTGCGGCCTTCACTTGGGGAGGCCTCGCACACGGGAGCCAATTGAAAAGTCGCATTGAATCCCTACCCGCTAGATATTTTTGGTACGCGGGTCGATGAGAAACCAGATAACTTCATGTCGGAAAGAAAAAGATAAGACATGCAGTAAGTATGGGGTTGGCCTTAGAAGAGTTGCTTGTGCCCTTGTGTCCGCATCCTCAATAGATAATGAGGTATGAAGGGGGTCGGAAGCCCCCAAAACACCCAGAACAAGTCCTAGGCGCGTCCCAAACGACGCGGGAAATTGGCGTGGAGTGTTGGCAAACGGAACGACAGGTGGCAACGGGCTGGAGCTGATTATTTATGACTTATATATGACGCAGTTGGCCGACGTGTCAGGCTTCTTTGGTCGGCCCAAGACGGCAGACCCGGGCTGACCTAAGCAACAGTAGTAGGGTGCCCCGGGGGCGGGGGCTCCCCTGGTGGACTGGTGGCCGGCCTAGGGGCTCGTGTATCGGTGTGTGTGTGCCTGTGTGCTCAATCATAGTGGGCTGCATGGGCAAATGTGTGTGTATGAAGTCATTGTTAACTTTTTTCGAAATTGTTGTGTACATGTTGTGACGGTAGAAAGGCAGAAAAATGTAGGGTGCAATACTGTGGCAGTAGTAGGCATCCAGTTATCGTACTTGGACAACCTCACGCACAATCTGCAAAATACACTAATTAGATTGCACATTAGTTATTGCATTATGCATGATGCTTGACTTTGGAACATTTGTGCAAATGGCATGATTATTGACTTGTGATTGTGAGCTGTACACACACTACATAACTTCTACATTGGGAAAATAGTAGGGGGCCCTGGCGGGTCCCCTGGAGGTCGCCCCCGGGGGTGGTGTAATGTTCGTCAAGCAGCAGGGGCAGCCTCCTTGGTGACAAATGCACAAGCAGTTGCTTACTTATCCGTACAATTTAAAATTGGGGGGGTCAAGAATCAATGTAGCATGGCATGGCATTATTATTTATCTTGGTGGCCTGTAAGGCTAATGAACTTATTAGCACACTGACTTCCCGAAGTTCCCTGGAGGTGTAGTTTTCCGGAGTATGTGCAGAGCACAGAGACGAGGGGAAGACGGTAAGGATAAGATCTTTACAGTTAGATAAGCTTTTGATCAATGCGCTAGGAGAAAGTACTGGGATGCCGCGGTACCTCATGGTACTGGCATCAGTGTCCGTGCCATAGCTGGCAGCGGCACAGCAGTACAGTGCAGCAGGGAGGAGTCCTGTGCACTCTAAGTCACTCTAGGTGAGCCGGTGAAACCCGGTGAATAACATCCCCCCCAATTCCTGGTATTCTTCATTCTGGAGAATTCCGGGAATTAGAGGAGTTAAAAGAAAACTAGAGGGACTTTAAAATATTAATAAGCAATCATCTGCTTTGAAAGATAAACTAGGAGGCTAGCTTAACAGGTGCAAGGAGATGAGGCACAGGAGTATACTCAGGTCAAATCTAAAATAGAAGAAAGCAGACAATCAAGTTGCAATCAATCAATATCTAGGATAAGTCTGTCCTTGGTGTCAAGGTGTCCAGAATTGGAGTTGTAGAGGTGACTGGTGGAAAGTCAAATCTAAAAGACTACAAGGGATGCCATGTAAACTTATCATCTATCAACTGCTGGCTAGCTACTGGATCAGGGGATCAGGTGTCATCGACTGGGTATGGGATCTGGTAGAACCCATCTCTCTTAAGCCTAGTTGTGATGGCCTGGTGCAGGTCATCCCACAGGTCAGCTGTAGGGTCAGAGTGGAAGGCAGGAGGGCAGAAGTTGAGTATGAAACAGTCTTGCTGATTCCAGGGCGTGATGGCATCATCAACATAGATCAGGATAGGGCTGGGCTCTCCATCTGTCCTGATCTGATGGGATTGCATGAGGAGTCCAGGCTGCCTGTGTGCTGCATTGCATTAGGCACTGACCATGGCTGCCTGCAGACAGATGGTCCACTTCAACCTATCCTTCATGCTGGCTGAGCAGGTGTCATACTATATGAGAGTGACTAGCAGCTTGGAGTGCAAGTGGATAGGGGAAATGACTGGTGCAGGATTGGTGGGCATATCCTGTTCTCTCCAGATTTGGTGTGGAAGGGACCTCAGGTACTTGTACCTTGCATATAAGTAGTGGATCAAGGTGTATAAGGGGACCCTAAGCATGTTGACTATGCAGGGTGGGGTGGGCAATAGCATCATGTGATCTAATATTTCCATCAGTTCCCCCAGGGGATAGTATCCCTCCCTGTGGTTCTCAAGGGTGTAGCTGATAGCAGACATGTGGGAATTGTTCTGTATGTCAGCTGGGGAACCTGGTTTTGAGGTGGGAGGTGTGCTACCTGGTGAGAAGTCTGCGATGCCAGTGGGGACCATGGTCTGGAGGAGTATGTCCTCTTGGAACAGGGAAAGGATGGCAGTGGTCAACTGTGTAGGTTTATCTGCAGGTTGCTCTGCTGCTGGCTCTACTGGGGGTTCTACTGGTGGCTCAACTGCTGGCTGTACTGGTGGCTCTACTGGTAGTTCTACTGGTAGCTTTACTGGTAGTTCTACTGGTGGCTCTACTGGTGGCTTTACTGGTGGCTCTGCTGGTGGCTCTACTGCTGGTTCTACTGGTGGTTGGATAGTCTGCTGGCTGGCTACAGATGGATATCTCTTCTTATAGATCTCCAGCATTGATGCTTTCATGCTGGCCAGCTGTTGGGCAACATCTATGGCATCATCATCCTGGCTACAACTAGGGGCACTATGTGGCAGGACTTCTACATATCCTGCTTCTCTGTGACAGTCTGACCAGTACAAACAGTCTGGGGAAGGCTCACCATTTGATCTCTTCTGGTACTGGACAGTGGCAGGAGCTGTAGGGGGTGTTGGAGGACCTGTTGGCTTGGGCTTGAGAAGGGTGTCCAGGAGTGGCTTATGGGCCAAGTTAGTGCCTGGTGAGGGGCACTGTGTAGAGGAATGTCCAAATCCATCACAGTTCGAGCAAGTCATATCTGGCTTTCTCTTATCTCTTTTCCTGGTACGGCTGGGGGAAGCAGGGACAGGGCTTGTAGAGGGGGGCTCAGCAGGGTCAGCAGAGGTGGAGGGAGGGGAGGAGACAGGAGCTGGTGGAGAGGGAGGAGGAGGAGGAGCAGAAGCTGGCGGTGGTGATGGAGGAGGAGGAGGAGGAGCTGGAGATGACTATGAAGGAGGAGGAGGAGGAGGTGCCAGTTCATTGAGGCGGTCTGCAGAGTCCTTGAACCGTTGGGTCCACTTAGCTCTTCCTGCCGAGCATAAATGGTGGACCATGACGTTAGGGTTCAGGTACCATGGGTCAATGCAACTGGGCTGTCTTGATCTGGGTGATCAGTAGGCTTGGGGTAGAATACATCTGTGGTATAGACTCCCCCCCTTGCATTGTTGTGGCAGACCAGGACAGACTGGAGTGATGGTTCAGGCTCATCGTCCTGACCTATGTCCTCTTGGGAAGGGAGGCATAGGGTAGCCTGGGAGTCATCCAAAAAAAGAGTAAGGTCATCATCTTGTCTCATCATAGCTGGGATGCTTATGAGTTGCATTGGGATACCATTGTGTGGAATGATGAGTGGCATGGGATCACTATCAATGGGGCATATATGAACATCCTTGAGGGTTAGGATCAAGCCATTGTGTGCTTGGACTACAGCTGTGCCCGTGGAAGAGCACATACGTGGATGGGGATGTCCTGGGAAGAACACTGGGACTGGAGGAGATAGAGGTATGATTCTGATGAGTGCATGCCTGTTATAGGTAAGGTGATAAATTGAATCAGAGCTGAGTACCCAGTCATGTGCCATGGGCTGGGAAGGGTAGAAACACATAATTGTAGTGCCAGGTGGGTGCTCAGAGGTGGTTGGATCAGAAGTAGCATCTTCAAGGTCCTCACTACTGTGGGTGTTCTGCAAAGTGGGGGTGTTTCCTATCTCTGAGACAGTGCGAAGGACAGGTTCAGGCTCAGGAGTAGGGTCTTGGTCTTGTTGGTCCCCACTACTGTGGGTATTCTGCAGAGTGGGGGTGTTTCCTATCTCTGAGACAGTGTGCAGGACAGGATGATCAGCAGGACAGGGCAGGACACTGGAGATCTTACTTTCAGTCATGGCGTCCCGCTCTTTGAGCATGTCCTCTTTCCACTCTGGATACCATCCAGGTAGATGAGCATCTGGATGGACAGGTGGCACTGGAGGTGCAGCAGATGCTTGGTCTTCAGGTTGATCAGATGATCCAGCAGGGTCATCTTCTCCAATCCAGAATTCCTTTCCCGCTGATGATGGGACACCAGTCGCAGTCGGCTGGTTTACAGGGATCGGCCTGGAGGGGCCTGGAGGAGGTTGAGGTTGCTCTCTGTAGCGACCCTCTGCGATGTCCTTGAACCAGATAGGATCCTTCTCCAGGATCTTCTGCGCGCTCTCGCGGAGACTGGCCTTTATTTTGGCGTCGTCCAAAGGGCAGAGGACAAGAGGATCATTGGGACACAGAGGCATCTTCGGTGGTGGAGGAGGAGCATCCACGAATGGCGGTGGTGGTGGCTCGTTCTGGTCAGAGGGGGACCTGGATGCTCGGCGGATGGGAAGAACTGCATTGCGATGGATGGAGTGGCGAGAGAAGTTTAAAGATCTGATGGTTGTGGGAATTGGAGTTTGGATGGGAGGATGTAGCATGAAACCTGATCCATACTCAGTTCTCAGATAGCGCAAAGCAGACGCTGCATTGTTAGTGCGGTCACGAAGAACAGCAGCGATGGATGAGTGGACTGAGTTGCAAATGTGGTCCATAGCAATAAAGTTGCTGATGGCAGTGATATTACTGCCGGGCGAGGTGAAGTAGTGCATGCCGTCTTTCGGTTCTGAAAACGGAATGAAGTCTCTGTCACCATCAAGCACCGAGTGCCTGCAGATGTTGTCCAGCATTGGGCTGGTCATGTCCGTGTACCAGGTAGCAAAGGTTTCAAGTGTTCCCTTACCGTCGAACTTGGGGTATTGCGGCGCATCCATGGCGATGGGCAGGGGCAGGGCAAAACTCAAGTAGATGGGAAAGGCGGGATTAGGGAGTAGGAGATCTGAGTACGATAAAACTCGAGATGTGGAGTCGGGTATTTGGGGAAGGGGTGGGAAAAGTTGCAAGCAACGGGGTGGGGTACGAGGAGGGTTTGGGGAAGGAAGGGTTGGGGTGAAGTCCAACTGGGGAGAGATCTGGAGGATTTGATAGGTCAGGAGGTGGTTGAGAGACGGCTGAGGCTGCGTTAGCAACGGGACGGGGGAGATGGGAAGGGGTGGTGGGGCGCAGTGGAGGTATTGATGGTTGTCAGGGGGGGTGAGGGGGGGGGTTTGCTGGACGACAGCTTGTTGCTCAATGGAGCAGAATCAATCCGGATACGCAGATGATATACCGCACAAGAGTAGTGTCCCAGCGGGGAGGTTCTTGTCGGGTGGAGCTTTCTTCACTCCTTTCAATGGATTCACTCCGCGCGACAACAATCAAAATGCCCTTCAGCTCGGAATACCGTCGAGCAAGGACAATCTAAAGCGAAGGGACCGTAACCTGTAGTTTTACGGAGTACGTGCAGAGCACAGAGACGAGGGGAAGACGGTAAGGATAAGATCTTTACAGTTAGATAAGCATTCGATCAATGCGCTAGGAGAAAGTACTGGGATGCCGTGGTACCTCATGGTACTGGCATCAGTGTCCGTGCCATAGCTGGCAGCGGCACAGCAGTACAGTGCAGCAGGGAGGAGTCTTGTGCACTCTAAGTCACTCTAGGTGAGCCGGTGAAACCCGGTGAATAACAGGAGGCAGGTGCAGCAACTCCCGAGGCTACAGTTGCTACTGCGCAACCTGCAGGAACTAGTGCGAAAGAGTAGATTTCCTTGTCAAGCACAATGCGCTGATGCAATGAGCTACGAGAGGCACGAAGAAGCGAATTTTGAAGGAGAAATCGTTGACATGCTCCAGGTCCCTAGATTGAGTCCACAAGACAGCAGGGAAACGACAAATGAAAACGCCGCGTCCACAGTCCGCAACCCTGAGATGCGTACGCCAAAAAGAGCCCTCCGAAGTAACCCGCCCCCTGCGGGGATCGAACATGGGTCGCTTAGATTTCAGGCCAGATTACCACGTTTCACAGTTATGAAGACAACTTGAAGAAAAAAGAAAAGCGAAACCACGGTCTTCGTAAACCTCTTCGACCCACTTCGATCCACATTGTTGCGTGCCAGCCGGCCAGTCTGTTCCTTCGCTGCGGGCTTGAAAACACGCGATGTCTGCATCGTTGTATCCAATCTCTGTCAATCCACTGTTATTCGCGCATTTACTCTGGCAGAAAAGCTTGCTTTCTCCTCCAGGCCAGAAAATGAACTTATGGAGCTGTGACGAAACAGATATTAGTAGCACGGCGAGAACTCTAGAGCAAAGGAAGCCTTCCTCCCTGAGCAAATGCGCGAATAATAGTGGATTGACAGAGATTGGATAATAAAAAAGGTAATGATAACGCCTGGTGGGGCGTGATGTTAAGGGAGCTTGTCGTACGCGGGTGAGGAGCGGTCTCCTACCTCAACTGGTCAAGCTACCATCGCGGGTGACGACGACCTGCAACGTGAAGAGCGACCGAAGAGGGAGTCGAGCACCCGACTCTTCATTCGTTAGCGATCTAGTCTTCCACTAGACCTTTGTAAATCGCTGAAGATGCATGATAGGATAACAATGATGCAGATATCGCGTGTTTTCAAGCCCGCAGCAAAGGAACAGACGGCTGGCCCGCAACGAAGTGGGTCGAAGAGGTTTACGAAGACCCTGGTTTCGCTTTTCTTTTTTCTTCAAGTTGTCTTCATAACTGTGAAACGTGATAACCGGCTGATTTGACCGGCGATCTTGGGAAATGTGAAGATTTGAGCATTTGAGCATTTGAGCATTTGACGATTTCGCGTAAGTATCGCATAGGTCTGTTCTCCTTAGGGGGCCGACCATCAAGCGCCCGCAGATATTTGTTGACTAAGGGACATCAAGTCTGTAGACATATTGTGGTCCAATCAGGGCCAAGGGCTCAGGCAAGGGCAAAGGCTGAGGTAATGGCAGTTTCTGTGTTGGTGACAAGTTTTGCACGGGCGATGGCAACGTACACTGTCACTGTTGAATCGCTATTTCACATAGATGCAATTCCACACGCGTAGGTGAACCGAAAGTAGCGCTTGGAATTTCTGACTTACTGGAAAAACGTACTGAGTTTGAAACAAAGAAGCAGAGACTAACAGGCAGCAGGCAAAAGTGCGCAAGCAAACAAACCTTAGTCAAATACCTTGGCACCTTGCAATTGCAGTTATGATCACTGTAGCACGAATTCAGGGCCTCCGTTGGCAAAACGATGGAGTGGGATTCAGTTGAAGCAAATCGGAAGCGACAATTACCATTGCGAGGAATAGCTGGATAATTTCAACAGCGATAACTCGATAACTCCCGACCTGGTCGAAATGGTCGGTTGCTGGAAGAGGTTGTTGGTTCGAATGCCTTTAAATCGAAAGCAAAATCTGGTCTTTTAGACAATTTTTGATCCGATTTTGCTTTCGATTTTGATTTTGGTCAGCCACTCAGATACAGGAGTACAACTGTTTGTTTTCAAGTCTAAAAGCTGTAATGTTTTTGAACTGATGACAATCATTTTACAGCCCTATCAGCATGAATAGCGGTGCTCTCGCTTGTTTTATGTCTTGGTGACTCCTTATGTACTCCCTTAGAACTATCGGTCCTGACAGTACTATGTCAGCTTCCCGTAGACTGTGTCATTCTTCATGACACTGTGACGACTTCCTGTTGACTGTGTCATCGGTTCTTCTGACACGCGCTGTCTAGCCTGTACCCTGATCAGGTTCCAGGCTACCGCCCCTTTCCTCCGCTAATGTCCCTTTATGGTTCCCCAGTCTTTTGTAATATTTTTCTCGTCTCCGCATTTATAGATTGGCGTGCTGCACACACAAAGTCCACTCTCCGGAGTGTTATCCAAGCTGATAGGTTATACGGCCCTTCATTTACTACCACTGCTTTGCGATGCAACTTCCGCGAGGACCTCCCGCCATTTTGAGAAACTCCATGACATGGATGGTCTTTCCTGGACGCGCGGGATGCGCAGTATCATTCTCAGCGATGGCTGCGACCAATCCTTCCAACGAAGGAACGGCTCCTCTTGATGATTGGCTAGACGTTTGTGCACCAGCTGCCTCTGCTAGCGGTCATGAGAGTCCTTCCGCCATCGTGGAAGTAACCCCCCCCGGTCATTCCTCCATCTTCTCTTCTTTTTCCTCCCCTGCCGTCTGTCGCCTCCTCCCGTCTGTCGTAGATGACTGTGACGTGCAGACTCAAGTCGGCGACTAGCCTGGACATCGATGGAGATACCCCGTCTTCGTCTGCTCGCGTCCTTGACGTCGCTAACCTTTCTCCGGTGTTTGAGGCTCTGCCTGCATACCGGAGGTTGCCAAGCCGACCAAGCTCCCTGCTGATGTCTACGTCGTCTTTGCCCCCTTTGCTCTGCCCAGCGGACGGTCGGCTACTGGCATGAGCTTGCGCTCTAGTGGCTCTGTGCTACCTTCTGGAGAATTTTTTCGATCAAACTGGCGGATCGCCGGCACTGCCGTAGGATTCGCCAGAGGAGGACGACCTACGCGTCTGGACCTGGAGATTCTGGAGGTGGTAGGAAGCAGGGGGGTATGGTCAGCACCACTACGGGTGCTGCTCCCTCTACCCCCCAACCGGGTGAGTCGAGCGATAGAGGGGGGGACTTGGGATTGACTGATCATCGACGGCGGGATATTAGGACCTTTACATGCCTCGGCTCTGCTCTTCGCATCCTAGCGATAAATGTTCGAATTCTGCCCTTGCGATTTGCGATTTTCTGCCATTGGTGCGATTTTCTGCACCAGGTGTGACTTGCTGCACTGTCATTCTCGTCTCCTTTTTCCCATACCTCAAATCTCGACTTCGACCTAACGCTTCCCCACCTTCTGTGATCCCAGGTCTCGCAGCGCCGGACTTCGCCCATGCTACAGGCCGCAGTGGACGCCGTCCTGGCCCTAGTCCAGCGGCCGTGGAGGATCTTTGGCATGATATCTTGGTGGATATTTTTCTCTCTTAGGCTCCTTGTGACCCCTGGGTGCGTTCCGTGGTTCGAACAGAGGTTACTACTTTGTCTTCCCGTGCCCCTGGTTCCCCCCTTAGGTGTATGCCTTAGCTACGTGAGTTTGGGTTCAAGTGTTTGAGTTCTGGTAGGGCTTAGGAATTTTTAGTTAAGTGGTATAGAGGCATGGTTGATCTCGATTAGTTGGGGCATGCATGAGTTGTTGATGATGACACTGCTCAGCATGGTGCTAGTGTGTTATCTTCGCAATCGCGTGTTCATCTAGGGAGACAAGACTCCTTCGGAGCTTTTCTTTGGGGTTGCACCTGATGTGTCGTTGTTGCGTTTGTTTGGTTGCCCTTGCTATGTAATCTTAGTATTGGGCAGTCACGCAACAAGCTAGTTAGAAAGGCATTATTTGGTAGACTGGTTGGGTATTCCCTGGTGAGTAAGGGTTATTATATTTGGGTTTCCAATGTTGCGCCAGTTAGTAGTGAGTAGTGATGTACTCTCTATCTCCAGTTCAGTTCTAAACTGTCTTCCTGGGTTCTCCCTTTAGTATGGGTCCCCGTGCCCGCTTGCATCCCTCCTGTCATCAAACGGTGATATGTTATGTGTTACCGGTAATTCCCTACGCCCTTTAACAACCCCAATTGTTGTTGGCTGGCCTGGCTGGATGTATCATTGTTGCATTCTAGACCAGGGCCTGATCTTGCTGTATTGTGTGTGAAGTTTTAGGGCGGGGGGGAGTTGGATATCCAACTATAATCTTAGCCGAATCTCAGGGGGTCGCCAGGCCCTCCTCTGTGCCACGTTTTAGCGGTGAAGCTTTAGGATTTAGACAGCCTTCGATCATAGTGGTACCTGGATCAGGTCCATTGACTAATAGTCGCCAACCTCCGACCACCTCGGATGGCTCGCGGGTGTCGATAATTCCGACGCCTCCTGTCGTCCCTGGTGGATTACTCGGGTCAAGCCCATGTGATGATGTAGCCGTTGCCGAATGGGTAAGTGATGATCTTGAACACTGGTCTAGCTTGATACTGCGTATGGCTGGGGTGTTACAGTCAACCCAGGATTCATTGTTTTAGGTGCTGCTGGTTCTCATACGTAGGTTAACATGGCCCTATGTGTGAGTGCCTATTCCTCAGCACCTCCTAGACTGACTTATAGGGTAGTCTAGATTGGTGGAGCGTTACGACGCTTTGTTTAGGCAGCTTCCTTTCAGCTGTCTTTCTTGGTTTTGGTGGAAGGTGGTACTTAATTCAGACCACCGTTATAGCGTCTTGATGGTTTCTGACTCTTAGTTCCATAGGCAGATGGTTCGTTCGGTGGAGCTCATCATAGATTAGCTATTTCTTTTTACTCCACACTGTTTTTAGATCACCAGCCCCTCATGTGATTGGAACTTTTTGTGGAGTGTAGTAGTTGTTTCCCTTCGGATTTTACTGTGAATTGGTGGGCTGGGTAATCTTGCTGTTGTACTTGCAGATGTACCGCCGCTCACCTCTTTCTTGTTTTTCGAGTGTATTTCAAGCGCCCTTTCAGTCCATCCTTTGCAGTAAATTCTTTGAAGTCCTTTTTATGCGTTTACTATTTTTCAGGTGGACAATAGGTTTTATGTACTATGGTTGTACATCTACCCTTCTATTGTTCATTGAACTGTGTTTCCTTTGTTGGTTACAAGTTTCTTGAAAATTTTAACTTCGCATCCTATGGATTTTTTCAGTTACTGCAGGTTTGGTTTGCTTGTGGTTAGGCGCTTGGTGTGTCTTGAGTGCATGAGTTCTTTGCGGTGCGATACCCACCTCTTAGAATGTTTTTCGTTAGTGCCGTAGCTGGGGATTTATGATAATTAACTTTCATAAATCTTCTTACTTCCATCTTTGGGTAAGAAACCAGTTCATCATGGTTTTTTCATCCCAACCTAGTCATGAATTCTATGCTAAGAATAGTTTTGAAGGTAGTGGATTTTTCCATCGACTTTTTTTTTCCATCGTAGTCTTTAGTGTCCTCTTGTCTGCGTCCTTTAGGCTTTGATTCTCTCGTGAGCTGCGCTCACACGATATTTCAATCCGTCTCTTTGGTTATCATTGATTGGCGTTAGGTTCCTATTCCCGGATCGGGTTTTCTATACCGTTGTTCCCCAACTTTGATATACGATTTTTGCAGTCTTCTCTTTAGGTTAAGTTCTCGGTTCTTTCAGTCACCGTTGTTCCCCTTCCTTTGGTATTGGGATTGATTTCTGTTTGGCCTCCCTGTGATTTTCTGGTTTGGTGCCTACTATTCTGGATGAATAGTATTTTTGCGCTTACCATGGATGGTTACATTTCCATTTTGGTCTCAGCTCAGCTTGGTATGACCCAAGTTTTTTGCTGCTACATTTTCGGAGTACTACAGTGGTTTTTGGTTCATCCTTTCTCATCCTTTTATTTTAGACAAGGCTTTCTTCTGGTTTCCTGTTTTTCCGCCGTTCCTTAATAATTTTTGTTTGCTACCAAGTTATGGTTCTATGTCCCCAGTGCCATAGGTGGAGTACTAGTATTGTATGTCACCTGCGTCATAGGTGGAGTATCAGCATGAATAGCGGTGCTCTCGCTTGTTTTATGTCTTGGTGACTCCTTATGTACTCCCTTAGAACTATCGGTCCTGACAGTACTATGTCAGCTTCCCGTAGACTGTGTCATTCTTCATGACACTGTGACGACTTCCTGTTGACTGTGTCATCGGTTCTTCTGACACGCGCTGTCTAGCCTGTACCCTGATCAGGTTCCAGGCTACCGCCCCTTTCCTCCGCTGGTGTCCCTTTATGGTTCCCCAGTCTTTTGTAATATTATTCTCGTCTCCGCATTTATAGATTGGCGTGCTGCACACACAAAGTCCACTCTCCGGAGTGTTATCCAAGCTGATAAGCCCCCAAAGTGCCGATGCCTTACAAAAATGTGCGCTGTAAAAAAAGCGCACTTGCCTTTGAAAAAGTGCGCTCGCACCAGTTTTTTAATTGGTGCGTTTTGTTTTCAGGACCTGCAAGGTGCTGGGACCTGGAGGACCTGAAGGGAGCTGGGAGCAGGGAGCTGGGAGCTGCCCGCAGCAGGGACGGATCTACAGGGAGCTGCAAGTAGGGAGACTGGATAGTGGAAACAATACAGATTTGGGAACCTCTGTTACAACCTCTGTTAAAATCATATGACCAAGTCGTCAATTAATAATAGTAAGAAATGTTATTGACTGATTTATGTATCAGTCTTTGAGTCGGCATAATGCACACCGGTACCTTTCCCTCCTGGTACCGCGTTGCCTGCCGCCAGGCCACAGGCTAGCTGTGGCTTGCACGTGACTGCAGTACCCTGCAGTACACATCTCTATTCTATATGATTGCGCCTGTTGCGCTTAATAGCATCTTCTCCTCTATCGAGCCTATGCTGTTGTAACAATCTTACAATCACAGGTTATGTGCGCCATCTTTAGACGCTAACGAAGAACAGCCGCTGATTTCCGCGTTCGGAATCAGTTCCCCTCTGACTTGTCGAAGGCCCGAGTTTTAACTAAGCACCTGGACTCCCTGTGCGGATCCTACTTCCCGCTGCTCCGCCTGCCGCTTCCTACCAAGAATCCTTGGATCTGCACTGCGTCCTACGACTGGAGCAAGCAAGAGCGACCACAAGTCACCGAAATCTATGAAGTGAGTATAGGACGACGCCCTCACCGAGACCCACACAGTGCTGTATTGATCTCAGACGATCAATTTGACTACGACCCCAGCTTAAGAGAAGCTCCTGTCGTCGAACATTGCCGCTTGGCAAAGTTCACCCCCGGTAATCCGCTGGATCCCTTTGGATCGCCGATTCCCACACAAACTCCATCCCCCCTTCCCCTGTCCCGCCCTTGCAACTCCCCCTATCCCAATACTCCGACCTACAACGCCAAGACTCTTACACAGAAGACCTCACCATGCAACCTCCCCGTATATTCACCGGTAACAACCTCTACAACTGGCGCTGCGCCAGGCAGCATATACTCCTCGCCCTCAAATCAGATAGGGACACAATTGCCATTGCTTTCGACTGCCAACAGGCGGTGGTCGCTGGCGAGCCTGCCGACTCTGATGGTTACCCTGCTGATGACATTACTTACCCTGTTGTTGCGGGTGCTGATCCAGCTGTTCCGGCTTGTGGTGTCCCCACCAGGATCTCCACCTGGAAGAACAACAAGGCCTTCAAGATCATCATAGATCATGTATCAGATGCGATCCAGCAGGCCATTCATGCTAACACAGATATGGCCACTAGAGCTTTCAGGTTTCTGGATGCCCTGTACTCTGAGGAAGGCAGCAGGCTAGAACACACCACCCTGACTGCCCTACTAGGAATACGTATGACTTCCACTGAATCCCTGCAGACATACCTCTCTAGGGCAGTATCAGCATGAATAGCGGTGCTCTCGCTTGTTTTATGTCTTGGTGACTCCTTGTGTACTCCCTTAGAACTATCGGTCCAGACAGTACTATGTCAGCTTCCTGTTGACGCGCTGTCTAGCCTGTACCCTGATCAGGTTCCAGGCTACCGCCCCCTTTCCTCCACTGGTGCCCCTTAATGGGTCTCCTGTGCTTGTAACTTATTCTCGTCTCCGCATTTATAGATTGGCGTGCTGCACACACAAAGTCCACTCTCCGGAGTGTTATCCAAGCTGATAGGTTATACGGCCCTTCATTTACTACCACTGCTTTGCGATGCAACTTCCGCGAGGACCTCCCGCCATTTTGAGAAACTCCATGACATGGATGGTCTTTCCTGGACGCGCGGGATGCGCAGTATCATTCTCAGCGATGGCTGCGACCAATCCTTCCAACGGAGGAACGGCTCCTCTTGATGATTGGCTAGACGTTTGTGCACCAGCTGCCTCTGCTAGCGGTCATGAGAGTCCTTCCGCCATCGTGGAAGTAACCCCCCCCGGTCATTCCTCCATCTTCTCTTCTTTTTCCTCCCCTGCCGTCTGTCGCCTCCTCCCGTCTGTCGTAGATGACTGTGACGTGCAGACTCAAGTCGGCGACTAGCCTGGACATCGGTGGAGATACCCCGTCTTCGTCTGCTCGCGTCCTTGACGTCGCTATCATATCTCCGGTGTTTGAGGCTCTGCCTGCATACCGGAGATTGCCAAGCCGACCAAGCTCCCTGCTGATGTCTACGTCGTCTGTGCCCCCTTTGCTCTGCCCAGCCGACGGTCGGCTACTGGCATGAGCTTGCGCTCTAGTGTGCTACCTTCTGGAGAATTTTTTCGATCAAGCTGGCGGATCGCCGGCACTGCCGTAGGTTTCGCCAGAGGAGGACGACCTACGCGTCTGGACCTGGAGATTCTGGAGGTGGTAGGAAGCAGGGGGGTATGGTCAGCACCACTACGGGTGCTGCTCCCTCTACCCCCCAACCGGGTGAGTCGAGCGATAGAGGGGGGGACTTGGGATTGACTGATCATCGACGGCGGGATATTAGGACCTTTACATGCCTCGGCTCTGCTCTTCGCATCCTAGCGATAAATGTTCGAATTCTGCCCTTGCGATTTGCGATTTTCTGCCATTGGTGCGATTTTCTGCACCAGGTGTGACTTGCTGCACTGTCATTCTCGTCTCCTTTTTCCCATACCTCAAATCTCGACTTCGACCTAACGCTTCCCCACCTTCTGTGATCCCAGGTCTCGCAGCGCCGGACTTCGCCCATGCTACAGGCCGCAGTGGACGCCGTCCTGGCCCTAGTCCAGCGGCCGTGGAGGATCTTTGGCATGATATCTTGGTGGATATTTTTCTCTCTTAGGCTCCTTGTGACCCCTGGGTGCGTTCCGTGGTTCGAACAGAGGTTACTACTTTGTCTTCCCGTGCCCCTGGTTCCCCCCTTAGGTGTATGCCTTAGCTACGTGAGTTTGGGTTCAAGTGTTTGAGTTCTGATAGGGCTTCGGAATTTTTAGTTAAGTGGTATAGAGGCATGGTTGATCTCGATTAGTTGGGGCATGCATGAGTTGTTGATGATGACACTGCTCAGCATGGTGCTAGTGTGTTATCTTTGCAATCGCGTGTTCATCTAGGGAGACAAGACTCCTTCGGAGCTTTTCTTTGGGGTTGCACCTGATGTGTCGTTGTTGCGTTTGTTTGGTTGCCCTTGCTATGTAATCTTAGTATTGGGCAGTCACGCAACAAGCTAGTTAGAAAGGCATTATTTGGTAGACTGGTTGGGTATTCCCTGGCGAGTAAGGGTTATTATATTTGGGTTTCCAATGTTGCGCCAGTTAGTAGTGAGTAGTGATGTACTCTCTATCTCCAGTTCAGTTCTAAACTGTCTTCCTGGGTTCTCCCTTTAGTATGGGTCCCCGTGCCCGCTTGCATCCCTCCTGTCATCAAACGGTGATATGTTATGTGTTACCGGTAATTCCCTACGCCCTTTAACAACCCCAATTGTTGTTGGCTGGCCTGGCTGGATGTATCATTGTTGCATTCTAGACCAGGGCCTGATCTTGCTGTATTGTGTGTGAAGTTTTAGGGCGGGGGGGAGTTGGATATCCAACTATAATCTTAGCCGAATCTCAGGGGGTCGCCAGGCCCTCCTCTGTGCCACGTTTTAGCGGTGAAGCTTTAGGATTTAGACAGCCTTCGATCATAGTGGTACCTGGATCAGGTCCATTGACTAATAGTCGCCAACCTCCGACCACCTCGGATGGCTCGCGGGTGTCGATAATTCCGACGCCTCCTGTCGTCCCTGGTGGATTACTCGGGTCAAGCCCATGTGATGATGTAGCCGTTGCCGAATGGGTAAGTGATGATCTTGAACACTGGTCTAGCTTGATACTGCGTATGGCTGGGGTGTTACAGTCAACCCAGGATTCATTGTTTTAGGTGCTGCTGGTTCTCATACGTAGGTTAACATGGCCCTATGTGTGAGTGCCTATTCCTCAGCACCTCCTAGACTGATTTATAGGGTAGTCTAGATTGGTGGAGCGTTACGACGCTTTGTTTAGGCAGCTTCCTTTCAGCTGTCTTTCTTGGTTTTGGTGGAAGGTGGTACTTAATTCAGACCACCGTTATAGCGTCTTGATGGTTTCTGACTCTTAGTTCCATAGGCAGATGGTTCGTTCGGTGGAGCTCATCATAGATTAGCTATTTCTTTTTACTCCACACTGTTTTTAGATCACCAGCCCCTCATGTGATTGGAACTTTTTGTGGAGTGTAGTAGTTGTTTCCCTTCGGATTTTACTGTGAATTGGTGGGCTGGGTAATCTTGCAGTTGTACTTGCAGATGTACCGCCGCTCACCTCTTTCTTGTTTTCCGAGTGTATTTCAAGCGCCCTTTCAGTCCATCCTTTGCAGTAAATTCTTTGAAGTCCTTTTTATGCGTTTACTATTTTTCAGGTGGACAATAGGTTTTATGTACTATGGTTGTTGTCAGCTGTACTACTAGGACACGAGTGCCTTATTGGCATCTGATCAATTGATTATTGGCATCTGATTTTTAATTTGTCTAAGTACCAGGTAGCTTCGACACAATCATCAGCCCGAGCAGGCGCCCAGGCTGTTTCAACACTAATGAGAACGGGTAAGGGTGGAAGAGTGGAGCGCTACAAAGCGCGTTTTGTGGCTACAGGTTACATGCAGCGTCCTGGTATTGAGTACGACCAGACTTTTGCTCCGGTCACCTCTAAAGCGACTTTGAGGGTGTTACTTGCAGGTGTTGTTCATCGTAAGATGTTCTCCAGGCAAATTGATGTGAAGACTGCATTCCTTCATGGAGTGATACATCCCAACCTCAAATTGTACTTGAGGCAGCCTGACGGCTTCATCAAGGTTGGGCCTAATGGAAAACCCCTGGTTTGTCGCATTGTGAAGAGCTTGTATGGATTGAAGCAGGCCCCTAGAGCTTGGCATGACAATGTCCTGCAGGTTCTTCGCCTTGCAGGTTTCCGACCGACGCTCTCTGATCCAGCACTTTTTGTGCGCCTGGATGCTGATGGCCTGTGGTCCTGGGTCCTGACATATGTCGACGACTTTTGGATTGCTGTTGATGAGCTCGTGCTCTATGATGCACTTATTACCATCTTGCGTAATAACGGGTGGGTTATTACAGAAATGGGAGTACCTGAACAGTTCCTCTCTTTGGACTGTAATGTTACCCTTGATGATGAGGGGCGGTGTGTGAAGATTGTACTCAGTCAGCATAATGCTATTAATGGGATGGTTGAGCGGTTCAAGCTTAATGCAGGGGAAGAGAAGTTGAAGGCTACGTCTGAGGTGCCCATGGTGTCTAAGTCAGTTACAGTTCATGCCATTGGCAGTCCTGTTCTACCTAACAACACTTTGTACGCATCTCTGGTTGGTAGCCTCATCTACTTGTCCACGTGCACAAGACCTGATATTGCTTTTGCTGTTAGTCAACTTTCTAGATTCACAGCAGCACCTACTCAGGCTCACTGGAATGCAGCTCTGAGGGTTCTGGTGTACCTTCGCAAGCATACTTATATTGGTATTGCCTACACTCATGACCCAAAATTTGAGCTCCTTGCTTACAGTGATGCATCTTTTGGTGAGGATCCGGAGGACAGGAGATCTCAAACTGGTCTTGCTTTTCTAGCTTCTGGTGGAATTGTCAATTGGGTATCCAAGCGACAAATCACCCCTGCAGTTAGTACTGGGGAAGCTGAGTATCAAGCTTTGGCTGGTTGTGCGAGGGAAGTTCAGTGGCTCAAGCATCTTAGGGTAGACCTGGGATTGCCTGTTCACTTGATTGCTATCAAATGTGATGCCACGGTAGCTCTGTCCTGGACAGAGGACTACAAGCTTGAAAGCAAGGCTAAACACATAGATATAATGCATCACGACATCAAGGATTTGGTTCTAAGCCAGCGCATCGGTGTTACTAAGGTGCATACCTCCTTGCAGTTGGCTGATACTTTCACTAAGCCTCTCCCCGCAGAGGTTTTTTGGAGTATGAATGGTATGCTTGGTTTGGTCAAGTACAAGCTTCGCCCTAGGTTTATTGATTTACAGTGATTTTTCTGCAGTTCAGGTTTGTGCTCTCTGCGGGAGTCGCGGGTTTCGATGCCCACCTGCGGTGATTTCAGAATATTAATTTGCTTCAGGTCTACTGCCCCTTGCTTCACCTCGAGTGTTGTACGACTCCAATCCTGTAGCGATGGTGAATGGGTATGTAGTTTGTATAGACCTGTCGCACTGGATTTTGGGGGTTGATTTTACCTCGAGTCTCTGGTCATGACTACCTCGCTGGTAGATCTGTTTGGAATTATTATTATTTTTGTTTGATTTCCCCTCTTTTGGGTAGAAATTGCACCTGGTTTTGGGATTGTTACACCTGCGGTCCAAGGATGGAGCCTGCAAGGTCTGAGTAACTGTTTTACCTCTTTTAGCCCTGATTGGCGTAAATAGAGTTTGCTTCAGTTAGGTGGAGTGTGGTACTATTCTGCGCTCTTTCCCCTCCTTAGATGAACATTTAGGTTGGTTAAATCTGATCATTTAGGTTGGTTAAACATCTACCCTTCTATTGTTCATTGAACTGTGTTTCCTTTGTTGGTTACAAGTTTCTTGAAAATTTTAACTTCGCATCCTTTGGATTTTTTCAGTTGCTGCAAGTTTGGTTTGCTTTAGTTAGGCGCTTGGTTTGTCTTGAGTGCATGAGTTCTTTGCGGTGCGATACCCACCTCCTAGAATGTTTTAGTTAGTGCCGTAACTGGGGATTTATGATAATTAACTTTCATAAATCTTCTTACTTCCATCTTTGGGTAAGAAACCAGTTCATCATGGTTTTTTCATCCCAACCTAGTCATGAATTCTATGCTAAGAATAGTTTTTAAGGTAGTGGATTTTTCCATCGACTTTTTTTTTTCCATCGTAGTCTTTAGTGTCCTCTTGTCTGCGTCCTTTAGGTTTTGATTCTCTCGTGTGCTGCGCTCACACGATATTTCAATCCGTCTCTTTGGTTATCATTGATTGGCGTTAGGTTCCTATTCCCGGATCGGGTTTTCTATACCGTTGTTCCCCAACTTTGATATACGATTTTTGCAGTCTTCTCTTTAGGTTAAGTTCTCGGTTCTTTCAGTCACCGTTGTTCCCCTTCCTTTGGTATTGGGATTGATTTCTGTTTGGCCTCCCTGTGATTTTCTGGTTTGGTGCCTACTATTCTGGATGAATAGTATTTTTGCGCTTACCATGGATGGTTACATTTCCATTTTGGTCTCAGCTCAGCTCGGTATGACCTAAGTTTTTTGCTGCTACATTTTCGGAGTACTACAGTGGTTTTTGGTTCATCCTGTCTCATCCTTTTATTTTAGACAAGGCTTTCTTCTGGTTTCCTGTTTTTCCGCCGTTCCTTAATAATTTTTTGTTTGCTACCAGTTTATGGTTCTATGTCCCCAGTGCCATAGGTGGAGTACTAGTATTGTATGTCACCTGCGTCATAGGTGGAGTATCAGCATGAATAGCGGTGCTCTCGCTTGTTTTATGTCTTGGTGACTCCTTGTGTACTCCCTTAGAACTATCGGTCCTGACAGTACTATGTCAGCTTCCTGTTGACGCGCTGTCTAGCCTGTACCCTGATCAGGTTCCAGGCTACCGCCCCCTTTCCTCCACTGGTGCCCCTTAATGGGTCTCCTGTGCTTGTAACTTATTCTCGTCTCCGCATTTATAGATTGGCGTGCTGCACACACAAAGTCCACTCTCCGGAGTGTTATCCAAGCTGATAGGCAGCTGATATGTATTCCCAGATTCCCAAGATTCAAGGCCTCCACACCGTTTCTACCAGCACCTTTCTCAACCTTATTGTCAAGGGACTGAATTCCCGCCCTGAATATGATGGGTATATCAATCAATTCAACCCCACAGCAATCACCACCTTTGCTATGCTCCAAAGTGCCATCTTCAACTGGTGTTTAGTGAAGCAAGTTGACCCTGCACCATCTCCTGAAGAGGCTGAAATGGCAGCTGCAGCTTACAGAGCCAGGAAGCCATTCAACAGCAGCAAGCACCTCCCATTCAGAGACAGGACTATCTCCTACAAGAAGATGATCTGCTGGAACTGTGGGGGAATAGGCCATAGCTCCAGAGACTGAACCAGTGAGGACACTGACCTGGCTTTCAAGCCAGCCGACTCAGATGAAGCTGACCACGGATCTAAGTCACCTCCCAAGCACAGATCAGGAGATGACAAGGACTCTGACGACAAGAAGACTCCCAAGAAGACCAGTGACAGGAGACAACGTCTCAGAAGATACCCAAGCAGGGGACAACGTCTCAGAAGATACCCAACCAGTCCACCTCCACCTCCAACTCTGACAGTGAGGGTGAAGAACACAACTTCCTGTCCATGGCACTGGATGAAGACAACCTCCAGCCCATGAGATTTGCTACAAAAACCAGAGGCAAGTCTGTTTCATTTGCCTTGCCACTCGACCCCCTGGCTAATACAGCATTCTTTGGACAAATAAGTGCTGATGATGAATGCACTATAGAAGATGATGGAGAAGTTTTCCAGGCAGCACTGCAGACAGAATGGATCATAGATACTGCAGCACACTCTCATGCAACCAGTAACATCTCCCATCTGCATGACATTCAAGACCTCCCACAGCCTATTAGGCTGCAGCTGGCAGATCAAGACTCTCCACCTATCTTCTGCAAACAGATAGGGAAGGCCAAGATCAAGGGCCATGGCAGGACTCTGATCATCCTGAACAATGTACTTCTTGCTGACTGCAACATGCCCAACATCATTAGCATTAATGCAGCCACCAGCCTGTGCCCAGACCTCCAAGTCCACCTGTCTAAGACCCAAGCCATCCTCTCCATCCCAAGACCATCTGGTACCAAACTGCTTCTCTCATGCCCCAAAAGGCATGGACTCTACCTCACCCAAACTTCACCAGTCACTACCAGTAATCCCTCTATCCCTGTGGGTCCTCCCATTGCCTACATCATGATGGTTACCAAGACTCCATCAACTCACACTGGCTCTGAGACAGGGCAGTACCCACCCACTGATGAGACCTCCCCCAGTAGAGCTGATCAAGACTGCCAGGATCCCCCCTCTACTTCTGCACCATCTGCACCCCACACTGCTTCTGAGATAGGGCAGTACCCACCCACTCATGTGGAGGCAGACCAAGACCTCCATGACTTACCCTCTACTTCTGCTCCATCTGCACCCCACACTGCTTCTGAGATAGGGCAGTACCCACCCACTCATGTGGAGGCAGACCAAGACCTCCATGACTTCCCCTCTACCTCTGCAACATCTGCACCCCACACTGATTTTGAGACAGGGCAGTACCCACCCACTCATGTGGAGGCAGACCAAGACCTCCAGGACCATCCCCCTCCTATCTGCCAGTACCATTCCCCTTCCACTGCAGGCAATCTTGAAGACTCTGCTGATGGTACTGACAGTGATGAAATGCCAGAGCTCATCCATCAGGAGGTTCACAAACAGCAGGATGACCCTGGACAAGGAGTAGATGACCCTCCAGACACCACTCCATCTCTCCCACAACAGCTAGACAACCTGAACCTACAACAAGCCAGAGCAGAGATGGAACTCCTAAGTGACCGGATCAGGACCAGCTATATATGAGGAATATGATGGCCCCATAGATGGGGACGGACCACTCAAGCCATCTGATCTGGACACAGCAACTACCTGGGACCAATGGATACTGAGCAACATGTCACCAGACATTGGACTACCACTGGGAGAAGTCAACCAGAATGTCAACCACATCCACGTCTCCAACAACTCCAGGCTTAGCCTCACACGATTTGGATGTACCCTACACCACCTGAACAGCAGGCCTGCTTCACCAGCTTTCAACATCAAGCCAAGGCCTCCACTACCCAAACTCATCACAGCCTTCACCAGCAGGTTCCCCACCCTGCTGACTTCTGAAAAGGAACAGTTCCCACACAAGTCAATGCACAAGGAGCCATCTGATGCCTATAGCCCCATCATCAAGCACAATAGCAGACTCCAGCAAATGGTGCAAGCCTACCCCACTGTTTCTACCACAGCCAGACCCACTCTGCAGTGGGCCATTTGCCTTCAAGCTGCCATGGTCAATGCACATGCTCACACACTCTCATTCAGACCTAAGATGATCATGGACCCCAGGAGCTGTGCCCATCCTGGAGGAAAAGTGCTATGTGTCTGTCAGCATGAATTGCGGTGCTCTCACGCGTTTTATGACGTGGTGACTACTTATGTACTTCCTTAGAACTATCGGCTCTGCCAGTACTGTGCCAGCTTCCCGTAGTGACAGCTTCCCGTAGACTGAGTCATCCTTGAGTGACTCAGTGGCAGCTTCTTGTTGGCTGCGTCACCGGTCTGAGCCTGTACCTTGTTAGGTTCCAGGCTGCCTCCCTTTCACCACTGGTGCCCCTTGATGGGTCTCCTGTGCTTGTAACGTTATTCTCGTCTCCGTGTATAGATTGGCGCGTCTGCTTCACGCAAGCATCTCTGTCCACTCTCTGGAGTGTATTCAAGCTAATAGGTTATCGGGCTCATCGTGATACCACTGCTTTGAAATGCATCTTATGCGTCGTCCTCTACTTGGCTTCAACGAGCTTCATTCCGGGAGTCCCGAAGTCATGACGACAAATTGGCTAGACGATTGCGCGACCAGCGGCCTCTGCTAACGGTCATGAGGATCCTTCCGCCATCGTGGAAGCCACCCCCCCCCAGTCATTCCTCCATCTTCTCTTCCTTTTCCTCCCCTGCCGTCTGTCGCCTCCTCCCGTCTGTTGTAGATGACTGTGACGTGCAGACTCAAGTCGGCGACTAGCCTGGACATCGGTGGAGATACCCTGTCTTCGTCTGCTCGCGTCCTTGACGTCGCTATCATATCTCCGGTGTTTGAGGCTCTGCCTGCATACCGGAGGTTGCCAAGCCGACCAAGCTCCTGCTGATGTCTACGTCGTCTGTGCCCCCTTTGCTCTGCCCAGCCGACGGTCGGCTACTGGCATGAGCTTGCGCTCTAGTGGCTCTGTGCTGCCTTGTGGAGAATTTTTTCGATCAAGCTGGCGGATCGCCGGCACTGCCGTAGGGTTCGCCAGAGGAGAACGACCTACGTGTCTGGACCTGGAGATTCTGGAGGTGGTAGGAAGCAGGGGGGTATGGTCAGCACCACTACGGGTGCTGCTCCCTCTACCCCCCAACCGGGTGAGTCGAGCGATAGAGGGGGGGACTTGGGATTGACTGATCGTCGACGGCGTGATATTAGGACCTTTACATGCCTCGGCTCTGCTCTTCGCATCCTAGCAATAAATTTTCGAATTCTGCCCTTGCGATTTGCGATTTTCGCCATTGGTGCGATTTTCTGCACATGGTGCGACTTAATGCACTTTCATCCTCGTCTCCTTTCTCCCATACCTCAAATCTCGACTTCGCCCTAACGCTTCCCCACCTTCTGTGATCCCAGGTTTCGCAGCGCCGGACTTCGCCCATGCTACAGGCCGAAGTGGAGGCCGTCCTGGCCCTAGTCCAGCGGCCGTGGAGGTTCTTTAGCATGATTTCTTGGTGGATATTTTTTCTCTCTTAGGCTCCTTGGGACCCCTGGGTGCGTTCCGTGGTTCGACAGAGGTCGCTACTTTGTCTTACCGTGCCCCTGGTTCCCCCCTTAGGTGTATGCCTTAGCTACATGGGTTTGGGTTCAAGTGTTTGAGTTCTGATAGGGCTTCGGATTTTTTAGTTAAGTGGTATAGAGGCATGGTTGATCTCGATTAGTTGTGGCAGTGCATGAGTTGTTGATGATGACACTGCTTAGCAGAGTGCTGGTGTGTTATCTTCGCAATCGTCCGTACAACTAGGGTGGCATACTCTTTATGAGATGCTCTACGGTGTGGTTCCTGATGTGTCGTTGTTGCGTGTGTTATGTTGCCCTTGCTATGTCACCTTAGTAAATGGGAAGAAACGCAACAAGCTAGTCGAAAAGGCGTTATTTGGTAGACTGGTTGGGTATTCCCTGGTGAGTAAGGGTTATTATATTTGGGTTTCCGATGTTGCGCCAGGTAGTGGAGGGTAGTGATGTACTCTCTATATCCAGTTCAGTCTAAACTGTCTTCCTGGGTTCTCCCATTAGTATGGGTCCCCGTGCCCGCTTGCATCCCTCCTGTCATCAAACGGTGATATGTTAGTGTAACCGGTAATTCCCTACGCCCTTTAACAACCCCAATTGTTGATGGCTGGCCTGGCTGGGATGTATCCAGATTGCATTCCAGACCAGGGCCTGATCATGCTGTATTGTGTGTGAAGTTTTAGGGCGGGTGGGAGTTGTATTTCCGAATTTTAATTTAGCCGAATCTCAGGGGGTCGCCAGGCCCTCCTCTGCGCCACGTTCCGTCGGCGAAGCTTTGGGATTAAGACAGCCTCAGATCATAGTGGTACCTGGATCAGGTCCATTGCCTAATAGTCGCCAACCTCCGACCACCTCGGATGGCTCGCAGGTGTTTTTAATCCCTTTGCCTCCTGCCATCCCATTCGGGTCAAGCCCATGTGATGATGTAGCCGTTACCGAAAGTGTAAGTGATGATCTTGAACACTGGTCTAGTTTGATACTGCGTATGGCTGGGGTGTTACAGTCAACCCAGGATTCATTGTTTTCGGTGCTGCTGGTTCTCATACGTAGGTTAACATGGCCCTATGTGTGGGTGCCTATTCCTCAGCACCTCCTAGACTGTCTTATAGGGTAGTCTAGATTGGTGGAGCGTTACGACGCTTTGTTTAGGCAGCTTCCTTTCAGCTGTCTTTCTTGGTTTTGGCGGAAGGTGGTAATTAATTCAGACCACCGTTATAGCGTCTTGATAGTTTCTGACTCTTAGTTCCATAGGCAGATGGTTCATTCGGTGGAGCTCATAATAGATTAGCTATTTCTTTTTACTCCACACTGTTTTTAGAAGACCGGCCCCTTAGGTGATTATAATTTTTTGTGGAGTGTAGTAGTTGTTTCCCTTCGGCTTTTACTGTTAATTGGTGGGCTGGGTAATCTTGCAGTTGTACTTGCAGATGTACCGCCGCTCACCTCTTTCTTGTTCTTCCGAGTGTATTTCTAGCGCCCTTCCAGTCCATCCTTTGCAGTAAATTCTTTGAATTCCTTTTTTATGCGTTTACTATTTTTCAAGTGGACAATAGGTTTTATGTACTATGGTTGTACATCTAACCTTCTATTGTTCATTGAACTGTGTTTCCTTTGTTGGTTACGAGTTTCTTGAAACTTTTAACTTCGCATCCTTTGGATTTTTTCGGTTGCTGCAGGTTTGGTTTGCTTTAGTTAGGCGCTTGGTTTGTCTTGAGTGCATGAGTTCTTTGCGGTGCGATACCCACCTCCTAGAATGTTTTAGTTAGTGCCGTAACTGGGGATTTATGATAATTAACTTTCATAAATCTTCTTACTTCCATCTTTGAGGAAGAAACCAGATCATCATGGTTTTTTCATCCCAACCTAGTCATGGATTCTATGCTAAGAATAATTTTTACGGTAGTGGATTTTTCCATCGACTTTATTTTTTACTAGTGGACTTTGGTGTCCTCTTGTCTTCGTCCTTTAGGCTTTGATTCTCTCGTGTGCTGCTCTCACACGATATTTCAATCTGTCTCTTTGGTTATCTTTGATTGGTGTTAGGTTCCTATTCCCGGATCGGGATTTCTATACCGTTGTTCCCCAACTTTGAAATTCGGTTTTTCTATCCTTTTCTACCTTGGCAAACTTTTGTTTTTGCCTTGTTTCATTCCTTCCTTTAACCCTTTGGGTTTCATTTGAAGTTCTCTCGATTTTTCGGAGTTCTTTGATTTTTTTTAATCTGTTACATATAGTTCTATGTCCCCAGTGCCATAGGTGGAGAAGTAGTATTGTATGTCACCTGTGTCATAGGTGGAGTGTCAGCATGAATTGCGGTGCTCTCACGCGTTTTATGCCTTGGTGACTACTTCTGTACTTCCTTAGAACTATCGGCTCTCCCAGTCCTGTGCCAGCTTCCCGTAGTGACAGCTTCCCTTAGACTGTGTCATCCTTGAGTGACTCTGTGACAGTTTCCTGTCAGCTGCGTCACCGGTCTAGCCTGTACCCTGTTAGGTTCCTGGCTGCCGCCTCCTTTCAGCACTGGTGCCCCTTGAAGGGTCTCCAGTGCTTGTAATGTCACTCTTGTCTCCGCATTTATAGATTGGCGTTCTGCACACACTTTGTCCACTCTCCGGAGTGTTATCCAAGCTAATAGGTTATAAGGTCCTTCATTTACTACCACTGCTTTACGATGCAACTTCCGCGAGTGCCTCCCGCTAATTTTGAGCAACTCCATGACAAGAATGGAGAATCTTGGACGCGCGGGATGCGCAGTGTCATTATAAGCAATGGCTGCGAATCCTTCCAACGGAGGACCCGGGCCCTCTTGATGATTGGCTAGACGTTTGTGCACCAGCTGCCTCTGCTAGCGGTCATGAGAGTCCTTCCGCCATTGTGGAAGTACCCCCCCCCCAATCAATCCTCCACCTTTGCGGCTCCTTCTGCTACTGTCCGACGCCTCTCTCCTGAGGTTGAGGACGTTCTGATGCGTCTTTATTGTGCTTCCACTCAGATTATCCAGTATGCAAGGGCGCCTCCACCTCCTGATGCCCGTTTTGACTACGACTATGAAGACCTTGCTCGTCATCGCCGTGAGGATGGCTATGCTGATGATTCTGATGATGATGATGAAGATCTGCAGAGTGCTATGAGTGGTGACTTCGGTGGAGGTACTCCTTCCACTGCTACTCGAGTGTTCAATTCTACCGTCTCTCCAGTGTATGAGCCTCTGTCGGCACCTGCTCTTGCGCCTTCCCCGGAGTTTAAGCCTGAGCCCGCTTCTGCGCCTCTGCTTGCGCCCCTTCCACCTGTCCACCCGGAGGTGGCCAGGCCGTCTTTGATGCAGAGGTCTGCGTCTTTCACCTTGCCTCCGGACCGAGGTCTGTCTGGCTACAATACTCGTGCTCGAGAGGCTGCTGCTACTGCTGGTCGCACATCCTTTGCTGGCCCTTCGCAGGGGCCCCCTCCACCCCCGCCTCCGCCGGTGGAGCTGCCACCTGCTCCTGGCCCTCCGCCTTATGTGCCTCCTTCGCTGTCATGCGACTCCTGGGAGCATCTGCTCGATGGCGGACATCCTCTGCGTCTCTCCCTGCAGGACTGCCGTCTTATCCGCCAAGCTCAACATGCTGGGGACTCCTTGGACCGCATTCTGTACGGTAGGATGGATATGAAAGCCACTCAGGCTATGGTTGATAGCAAGGGTCGCCCTAGGCCTAGGCGTGTGATGGCTTACTCTGAGCTGGGTCTAGAGTGTCAGGCTTTTCTGGGACTGGTTACGGCAGGGATTAACTACCCTCCTGCTAATGGTGTGACCTTTGGAGGCATTGGGCGTAGGAACAATGACCTGCGGGGTTACCAGTTTGTGAAGGTGCCCCTCCCTTTCTGTCCTGTTCGTCCTGATTTCGAGCTCATTGTGGGTGTTGCGCGTTCCCTAGATCTCATCAGGAACTTAGATGACCAGCGCGCCTATGACGCTGGTCTTGCTGCTGAGTACTTTCTGGCGATTCGTGCGTCTTTAGCTCCTCCTGCTGCTGGAACTTCGGCCTCTCATGGTGAGTCTAGTGTCGATCCTGCACTGTTGGGTTTCAGTGCGCTTACCCTGCCCCGCCAAGAGTTCATGATCTTATCCATGATGCTTGCCAACATGACGGATGCCCTAGTCAAGGTATATAAGGACTTTGCTTCACCTCGGGATATCTTTTTGCATATCCGGAGGCAGCAGTCTGATGCCCTTGCCTCTCGTGTCCCTCTCTTGCTGAAAGAGTATCATGCTTCTGTCATGGGCACTCATGAGCAGGTTGACGCTTTCTTTCGTCGGGTTCGCGGTATGTGCACTGACCTGCGCAGTGCTGGGTTTCCGCAGACTCAGCGTCACGCCATGGGCATCATAGTTCAAGGTGCGAGTCTGCCCCGTTTCGAAACGCTGCGGATTAAGTATGGTATCATGCTATACGACCAGCAACCTGTTGAGTACTGGTCCTGTCTAGAGGAATATAGGCAGCTAGACATTCTGAACATAGCGCTCCCTCAGTCGGATTCCAGGCACCCTGGTTGGTCCCGGAACACTCCCCAGTTTCCTGCTAATGCTGCATTTCAGCGGCGGCAGAAAACTGTTGGTGATTCTGGGTCTAACAAGAGGCGCCTGGAATGCACCTGGGGACCATGCCCCCACAAGGATGGTCACTCGGAGGACCGTTGCTGGACGAAGTTCCCGCTCCTGCGAAGGGTCCGTGATGGTGCAACGCGTCCTGGACCGTTGCCTGTTAACCTGGCCCTTCCAGGTCACCTTACTCCAAGGCAAATGACCTCCTTGCAGGCTCAAATTGATGGGTTTGCTATGCAGAAGTAGGAGATAAGCTCTGTCCTATTCTCCTGCACCTCAAGGTTCTCTCATGTGTGTAGCCCGAGCCTGTCTGAGGGTGTCTGGCATGTGGATTCTGGAGCTGGAATGTCCATCACAGGTGATAGGTCTTTGTTCACTGTGTTTAATGTTCCTACGAATCTGCCATCTGTTCGGTTTGGTGATGGGGTGGTTCAACGGGCAGAGGGTATGGGATCCATTCAGTTATGTAGTGATTGGTTACCAACACCAATCATTCTAACTGATGTTCTTTACATACCTCACTGTCCGGTGAACCTCCTGTCAGTTAATGCTGTGGCTCATTCTCTCCACTGCAAGGTTTCTTTTGATAGTCTTAGTTGCACTGCCACTCAGGACTCTTCTGTTCTCTGGTCCTTCCCTGCCTCCAGTGATGGTGTTTACAAGTTTGCATGTAGGCCTTGTTACACCACCAGTGGCTGTTTGTTTGGTGCTGACGATTACCCAGCTTTTGCACTTGATGTTGATGAGGACGGTGGAGTTGTTATCCCTACCACTCCTGAATGGCTGTGGCATAGGCGGTTGGGTCACCCCGGCTATGATGCCATGCACAGACTTGTCAAGAAGGGTATGGTTAGGAACTTACCCCTCTCACTCAAACAGGTCCAGAAACTGGCTAAGATCCCTTGTGATGCTTGTCAAAAGGCTAAGGGCAAACGTCTCCCTTTTCCTAAAGAAAGCAAAACTAGGATCGATGCACCTCTCCAACGCCTTCACTTGGACATAATGGGGCCGGTTCATATTAGGGGTCTGCGTGGGGAGTTTTATATTCTGTGCCTCACAGACCAACACTCTGGCTATGCTGAGGTGTTGTGCTTGAGGACCAGGGATGAAGCTCCCTTAGCAGTCCAAACTATCATTCTCAGATGGATGAATCAGCTGCACGGGTTTGCCTTTAAGTGCCTGAGATCTGACAGGGCTAAGGAGTTTATAGTCAAGTGGTTTGAGGATTGGCTGATATCGGTTGGGGCAGTGCATGAGTTATCTTTGGCATACACTGCACAGCAGAATGCAACTGTGGAGAGGTACAATGGGGTCTTACAGTCTATAGCTAGGAGCATCCACCTGGAGTCTAAACTAACTAAGTATTTCTGTCCCTATGCCTTCCTAGCTGCTTGTTACCTTCGTAATCGCTTGCCCAATCAGGGAGATAAGACTCCTCATGAGCTTTTCTTTGGGGTTATGCCTGATGTGTCGTTGTTGCGCGTGTTTGGTTGCCCTTGCTACGTTCCGTTAGTCAATGGGAAGAAGCGCAACAAGCTGGACGAAAGGGCGTTATCTGGTAGACTGGTTGGGTATTCTCTGGTGAGTAAGGGTTACTTTGTTTGGGTTCCTAAGTTGCGCCAGGTAGTAGAGAGTCGTGATGTACTCTTCTATGAGCAGTTTGATCATAACTGTATTCCTGGGCTATCTCCCTATGACGGGTCTCCGTATGTCTCTCGCATCCCTGCCGCTATCAACGGACACATGCCTGCGCCTGCGGTTAATTCCTTAGACCCTTTGCTAACCCCAATTGTCGACCGCTGCCCTGCTCATGGGATGACCTTGCGTCCCAGGTCAGGGGCTGATGGTGCTGCATTGCGTGTGAAGGCACTGGGCGGGCGAGATTCTGCAGTTCTTTCAGATAAAATCTTAGCCGAATCTCAGGGGGTCGCCAGGCCCTCCTCTGCGCCACATTTCGTCGGTGAAGCTTTAGGATTACGACAGCCTTCGATCATAGTAGTACCTGGATCAGGTCCATTGCCTAATAGTTGCCAACCTCCGACCGCCTCGGATGGCTCGCAGGTGTTGATAACCCCTTCGCCTCCTGCCATCCCTGGTGGATCATTCGGGTCAAGCCCATGCGACGATGTAGCCGTTGCCGATAGTGCAAGTGATGATCTGGAACACTGGTCGGGTTCCGATACTGCGTATGGCTGGGGTGTTCCAGTCGACCCAGGCTTCGTTGATATAGAGGCAAATAAGGCCGGCCCTGTTCAACCGGGCAGTAGTTCTGCACTGGGGGCTATACTACCGGTTACTGCTGATACTGCTGATATCCCCGCTGCTCATGTACAAGTAAACTGCTTGTACGTGGGAGCATACATTTCCACTTCCACTGAACTAACCTTCAAAGCTGCCATGCTTCCCTCCAACCCTGACAGGGATCAATGGCTCCTTGCTATGAAGGATGAGATGGCGTCCCTACATGCCCATGGCACTTGGGCACTCACTCCACAGCCTCCTAAACAGAGGATCCTGTCTGGCAGGTGGTTATTTGTGAAGAAGGTTGGGGTTGATGGTTCTATCTGCTTCAAGGCACGTTTTGTGGTCCGTGGTTTTCTACAGCGTCCTGGGGTGGATTTTCATGATGTATATGCCCCCGTTTCTTCTAAAGCAGGTCTGAGGGTGCTCCTGGCTGCCATCACTCATAGGAAGATGTTTGTTCGGCAGCTGGACATCAAGACTGCATTTCTGAATGCTCCGCTTGAACCTGGTCTGGACCTGTACTGCCACCAGCCTGAGGGCTTTAAGGTACTTGGTCCTAACGGTGTTCCCCTTGTGTGCAAACTGATCAAGTCCCTTTATGGTTTGAAACAGGCGCCCAGGGCTTGGAGTATGGATGTCAAGCGGGTTTTGGTTGCACATGGTTTTACTATGTGCAAGGCAGAACCTGCTCTGTATTTTAGAAGGGATTCTATTGGTGGGTGGAGCTATGTCCTGACCTATGTTGATGATTTTATCTGTGCTTTTAGTGAGCTGGATAGGTATGTTTTGCTGATCAAAGCTATGGAGAAAGCTGGCTGGGAGGTCAAAGAGATGGGTGTACCGGTTCAGTTCCTCTCCTTGGACATGGCTTGTACACTTGACTCTGCCGGCAGGTGTGTTCAGATCAACCTCTCCCAGCACTCCTACATTGTTGATCTGGTGGAGCAGTTTGGTCTTACTGCTGCTGCCAAGCCCAAGTTTGGTGCCCTCATGGCCAAGTCCACCGTCACTGACCCACCTGGAGACCCCCTGCCCTCTAATAGCCAGTACCTCTCTCTTGTCGGTGCTTTGCTATACCTGGCTACTTGCACCAGGCCTGATATTTCTTTTGCTGTGAGCTACCTGTCCAGGTTTTCTGCTCACCCTACCGTCCCCCTGTGGGGGGCAGCCAAGCGTTTGCTCTTGTATTTGAGGTCACATTCCCACCTGGGACTCACTTACACACACAGCCCTGATTTCTCTTTTACTGTCTTAAGTGACTCATCCTTTGCTGATGATGGGTCTGACAGGAGATCTCAGACTGGCTTTGCTGTGCTAGCTGGAGGGTGCATAGTGAACTGGATGAGCAAGAGGCAGCCTACTGTTGCCATTAGCTCTAGTGAGGCTGAGTATCAGGCCCTGTCCCAGGCTGCCAGGGAGGTGCAATGTTTTTTTTTTTTTTTTTTTTTAGTTGTGAAAGGACTTTCACCCCAGGAGGTGGGTCTCCCGACACAAACCAGCGACACGGAGGATTCAGTTCGAATGGTGGTGCCACTCCTACAATATGCAAAGTAGGCGCACTTAGGGTTGGTGAGAGATACCAACCCACGACCAAACGAACATTCACCACTACCCCTGTTGACCACGGCAGACAAGCTCCCTGCCATGGTCGTTAGAGGCGGAATCAAGGAGACATAACTAGAGAACCACCACGAGGGCAGAAATCTGACAGTACTTCCCTACAAGGTTTGCTTAGGGCCAGGACGCCAAAATACTGAGGAATCGAACCTCACCACCCCCTTCCTACTCTCGCAAGTAGGGTCGATACAGCAAGGGTACTGTAGATCACAAGGGATGTAGAACACACCACATTTGTAACTCAGCCTGCGTGTCCTGCGATCTAACGCCGCCCCCTAACCGCTAAGGTAAACCTCGGCAAGCCAGGAAAAGAGCAATCTCCAGTGGAACTATGGTCTGGGCGATTTTCACGCCCAGACCGGTCTATTGGGGCGAATTTCACGCCTAGACCAGGTGGTTGTGTGTGGGGGGGTGAGGGGTGTGTTGTGGAGGTATGGGTGGGTGGTAAGTTGTAAGAACGTGTGGTGAAGGGGGGAGAGAGTGTGGTTATGTGTGATGTGGTGGGGGAGTGAGTGTGGGTTAGGTGGTGAAGAGGGAAGGTGTGAGTGTGTGTGTTTGGAGGGGATTTACTGGCCCAGACCGGTCTAGGCGACTCGCACGCCCTGGCCAGGGTTGTGGTGGTGGGGTGGGGGTGAGGGGTGTGATGTGAAGGTTGGTGGTGGTTTGTAGTAAGAACGTGTTGTGATAGGGGGGGTGAGTGAGTGGTTATGGGCGGTGTGGTGGGGGAGTGAGATTGTGGGGATGGTGGTCAAGAGGGCTGTGTGTGTGTGTGGGGGGGGGGGGAGGTGGGAGGGGGGGGGGAGTGTTTGGCAGTGTGCGGTTGGAGGGGTGTGATAGAGGGGGACAGTGTGTGTAGGTGGAGCGTTAGGCTGTGGGCAAGGAATGAGGGTGGAGAAAAGAAGAAGTTGAAAAGAAACTTGGACCACAGGAGGAAGCATACCTAAGCATACCTGAGAAAGTCTGAACAGGAGGTGTCTGGAAAAAGGGGGTGAATGTGTAGAGCAGAGGAATCAACGGGGGCGAGGTACGAGCTCCACGGCAATCACGTCTTTAGGCGTGATTGCGGAAATTTCGCATTTCCTGAGTAGGGTGTGGGGGATTGATGTGTGAATAATTGTGTAGACTGACAGCGCCGCGGTACAGTGATGAGGGGTCCAGGCCAGGTCCACTTGCGTCCAGCGTTCACCTGCGAGGGGTGTGGAGTAAGGAGTTGCGATAAATGAGGGAGATAAGGTCTGGTTGGCCGGCGTTTAATGAGCTGAAAACCATACACCACGCCGACAGCGCCGCGGGACAGTGATGAGGGGTCCAGGCCAGTCCACTGCGTTGAAGAAGGTTGAGGGTGGATCTGGTCTGCCGGGCCGCGGTGACGAGGTTGAGGTTAGGGGTCCATGGGGGGTCAGTGTCGGCACTAGCGGGGTTGAAGTAGATGGGTTGAGGGGTGGTGGTACTGTGGGGTGTGTCTGTCCGTTGTGGGGGGGTTGTGAGGGTTTGTGGGGTTACCATTGCGGAGGGGGACAGAGCTTAGTGGGGTCCCTGATTTGTGAGAGGGGGCCGGAATGGACGGGGTGTGGATACAGTCTCCTCCCTGCGACAGGCAAGCAGCAGTTGATGGGTTAGTGTGCATGGGGCGTAATTAGAGGGTGGTGGGGGTGGGCAAGTTGAGGGGCGTGTGGTGTTGAGGATGTCAAATGATGTTGCCTATGTTAACACAAGGACAACTGTGATGACGGCGCCAAATTGCAGGGGGCAGGGAGCACAGCCACCTTGCTCCTGCTGTGTTCTGGCGGTTTTTGTCCGTATGCTTGGTATGACGCTTCCTCTTAGGGTCGTTTTTTTTTCTTTTCTGGTTACATCGGTTCTGTGGTTATCATTGTTTGGCATTAGGTTCTATTCCCGGATCGGTTTCTATACCGTTGTCACCCATCTTTGATATCGGTTTTGATCTTTTCTCACTTGGCAAAATTTTGGTTTTTTGCCTGTTTCATTCCTTCATTTACACCCCTTTGGGTTCCATTTGAAGTTCTCTCGATTTTCGGAGTTCTTTGATTTTTTTTTTTTTTTTTTTAATCTGTTACATATAGTTCTATGTCACCAGTGCCATAGGTGGAGAAGTAGTATTGTATGTCACCTGTGTCATAGGTGGAGTGTCAGCATGAATTGCGGTGCTCTCACGCGTTTTATGCCTTGGTGACTACTTCTGTACTTCCTTAGAACTATCGGCTCTCCCAGTCCTGTGCCAGCTTCCCGTAGTGACAGCTTCCCTTAGACTGTGTCATCTTGAGTGACCTCTGTGACAGTTTCCTGTCAGCTGCGTCACCGGTCTAGCCTGTACCCTGTTGGGTTCCTGGCTGCCGCCTCCTTTCACCACTGGTGCCCCTTGAAGGGTCTCCAGTGCTTGTAATGTCACTCTTGTCTCCGCATTTATAGATTGGCGTTCTGCACACACTTTGTCCACTCTCCGGAGTGGTATCCAAGCTAATACCCTGGTTCCCCCCTTAGGTGTATGCCTTAGCTACATGGGTTTGGGTTCAAGTGTTTGAGTTCTGATAGGGCTTCGGAATTTTTAGTTAAGTGGTATAGAGGCATGGTTGATCTCGATTAGTTGTGGCAGTGCATGAGTTGTTGATGATGACACTGCTTAGCAGAGTGCTGGTGTGTTATCTTCGCAATCGTCTGTACAACTAGGGTGGGCATACTCTTTATGAGATGCTCTACGGTGTGTGGTTCCTGATGTGTCGTTGTTGCGTGTGTTAGTTGCCCTTGCCTATGTCCTACCTTAGTAAATGGGAGAAAACCAACAAGCTAGTCGAAAAGGCGACTATTTGGTAGACTGGTTGGGTATTCCCTGGTGAGTAAGGGTTATTATATTTGGGTTTCCGATGTTGCGCCAGGTAGTAGAGGGTAGTGATGTACTCTCTATATCCAGTTCAGTCTAAACTGTCTTCCTGGGTTCTCCCATTAGTATGGGTCCCCCGTGCCCGCTTGCATCCCTCCTGTCATCAAACGGTGATATGTTAGTGTAACCGGTAATTCCCCTATGCCCTTTAACAACCCCAATTGTTGATGGCTGGCCTGGCTGGGATGTATCCAGATTGCATTCCAGACCAGGGCCTGATCATGCTGTATTGTGTGTGAAGTTTTAGGGCGGGTGGGAGTTGTATTTCCGAATTTAATTTAGCCGAATCTCAGGGGGGTCGCCAGGGCCCTCCTCTGCGCCACGTTCCGTCGGCGAAGCTTTGGGATTAAGACAGCCTCAGATCATAGTGGTACCTGGATCAGGTCCATTGCCTAATAGTCGCCAACCTCCGACCACCTCGGATGGCTCGCAGGTATTATTAATCCCTTCGCCTCCTGCCATCCCTGGTGGATTATTCGGGTCAAGCCCATGTGATGATGTAGCCGTTACCGAAAGTGTAAGTGATGATCTTGAACACTGGTCTAGTTTGATACTGCGTATGGCTGGGGTGTTACAGTCAACCCAGGATTCATTGTTTTCGGTGCTGCTGGTTCTCATACGTAGGTTAACATGGCCCTATGTGTGGGTGCCTATTCCTCAGCACCTCCTAGACTGTCTTATAGGGTAGTCTAGATTGGTGGAGCGTACGACGCTTTGTTTAGGCAAGCTTCCTTTCAGCTGTCTTTCTTGGTTTTGGCGGAAGGTGGTAATTAATTCAGACCACCGTTATAGCGTCTTGATAGTTTCTTCTGACTCTTAGTTTCCATAGGCAGATGGTTCATTCGGTGGAGCTCATAATAGATTAGCTATTTCTTTTACTCCACACTGTTTTTAGAAGCCGGCCCCTTAGGTGATTGTAATTTTTTGTGGAGTGTAGTAGTTGTTTCCCTTCGGCTTTTACTGTTAATTGGTGGGCTGGGTAATCTTGCAGTTGTACTTGCAGATGTACCGCCGCTCACCTCTTTCTTGTTCTTCCGAGTGTATTTCTAGCGCCCTTTCAGTCCATTCTTTGCAGTAAATTCTTTGAAGTCCTTTTTTATGCGTTTACTATTTTTCAAGTGGACAATAGGTTTTATGTACTATGGTTGTACATCTAACCTTCTATTGTTCATTGAACTGTGTTTCCTTTGTTTGTTACGAGTTTCTTGAAACTTTTAACTTCGCATCCTTTGGATTTTTTCGGTTACTGCAGGTTTGGTTTGCTTGTGGTTAGGCGCTTGGTGTGTCTTGAGTGCATGAGTTCTTTGCGGTGCGATACCCACCTCCTAGAATGTTTTAGTTAGTGCCGTAACTGGGGATTTATGATAATTAAACTTTCATAATCTTCTTTACTTCCATCTTTGAGGAAGAAAACCAGATCATCATGGTTTTTCATCCCAACCTAGTCATGGATTCTAGTGCTAAGATAGTTTTTACGGTAGTGGATTTTTCCATCGACTTTTTTTTTACTAGTGGAGGACTTTGGTGTCCCTCTTGTCTTCGTCCTTTAGGCCTTGATTCTCTCACGTGTGCTGCTCTCACCGATATTTCAATCTGTCTCTTGGTTATCTTGATTGGTGTTAGGTTCCTATTCCCGGATCGGGTTTTCTATACCGTTGTTCCCCAACTTTGATATTCGGTTTTTCCATCCTTTTCTACCTTGGCAAACTTTTGTTTTTGCCTTGTTTCATTCCTTCCTTTAACCCTTTGGGTTTCATTTGAAGTTCTCTCGATTTTTCGGAGTTCTTTGATTTTTTTTAATCTGTTACATATAGTTCTATGTCCCCAGTGCCATAGGTGGAGAAGTAGTATTGTATGTCACCTGTGTCATAGGTGGAGTGTCAGCATGAATTGCGGTGCTCTCACGCGTTTTATGACTTGGTGACTACTTCTGTACTTCCTTAGAACTATCGGCTCTGCCAGTACTGTGCCAGCTTCCCGTAGTGACAGCTTCCCGTAGACTGAGTCATCCTTGAGTGACTCAGTGACAGCTTCCTGTTGGCTGCATCACCGGTCTGAGCCTGTACCCTGTTAGGTTCCAGGCTGCCTCCCTTTCACCACTGGTGCCCCTTGATGGGTCTCCTGTGCTTGTAACGTTATTCTCGTCTCCGTGTATAGATTGGCGCGTCTGCTTCACGCAAGCATCTCTGTCCACTCTCTGGAGTGTATTCAAGCTGATAGTGTCAACCACCTCAGCATGAACTGGAGCCCCATGGACTTCACCTTTATCAACATCCTTACCCCCCCCCCCCCAGCCTAGCTCCCAAGTAATTTGACCAGTTCTTTGCCCAGATCTGCCAGCAACTTGACCTTGATGGCTTCCCCAGCAAGCCAGGCACTTAATTCAGTTACAGACATTGCTCTTCATCTGTTGAAATAGACTTGAACACTCTAGAATTGTTTAGATCACCTGCCTACTGTACTGCCCCATGTACTTCCACAGGCCACACCCCCTTCTAAACTTAGAATTATTCCAGTCTCTTCATGATGTCTATGCTTTAATTTAGGATCAACCTAATGTAGCTCACCCAAATTATGGGGGGACTAGTCCAGACATCCTGTCTAAAGACAAATCCTCTAGTCTCGAATCATGCAACTTCTCGTAACCAATAATATCTTCACAAGCCTTAACCAAGCCTGGAATTTCCTTAACAAGCTTCCCAGCAGTATCCCTGCAGCCTATCTGCAGCCCTTTGCAGTATTTAGTCCAGCCCCATAGCAGCCTATCTGCTCTAGCCTGCAGCCTACCTGCAGTTTCCTTGCACCTTCTCAGCAGCCTCTCTGCTACCTAGCCTGCAGCCTACCTACAGTTTCCTTGCACCTTCTCAGCAGCCTCTCTGCTACTTAGCCTGCAGCCTACCTGCAGTTTCCTTGCACCTTCTCAGCAGCCTCTCTGCTACCTAGCCTGCAGCCTACCTGCAGTTTCCTTGCACCTTCTCAGCAGCCTCTCTGCTACTTAGCCTGCAGCCTACCTGCAGTGTTCCTTACCTAGCCAGCTACCCCAGAAGACTGACATTTCTTTGAAGACCCCTGCTAAAGTGATTTCTCCCTTTCAGCTACTAGAAATTCCCAAAGTCTCCCTAGTTTTTATATTTTAATTTTCTTATGCCCCTCAGTTAATTCCAGGAATTCTTGAGCTCAAGAATACCTTGAATTGGGGGGGATGTTATTGACTGATTTATATATCAGTCTCTGAGTCGGCATAATGCACACCGGTACCTTTTCCTCCTGGTACCGCGTTGCCTGCCGCCAGGCCACAGGCTAGCTGTGGCCTGCACGTGACTGCAGTACCCTGCAGTACACATCTCTATTCTATATGATTGCGCCTGTTGCGCTTACTAGCATCTTCTCCTCTATCGAGCCTATGCCGTTGTAACAATCTTACAATCACAAGAAAAGAAATCCAAGTTGCTTGCTAGAGGGATGTAGCCAAGTTCAATTGGGGAATAATGTAACAATTCGCTTGCTGGGAACATCTAATGAACAAAAAATACCACGCCATCCTTCTGTTTGCATGTGTTGATGCAGCTGGACTATTCACGTACTTGCGACTGGGTGAGGCAGGGAGTGCAGGGGATGCTGCTTGCTTTAATAGGAGTGGTATAGGCCTGAAAATTCAGGAGTACTTGGCCATGCCCCAAGGGTCACAGCCTCGACATATTGATGGGGTGGAAGTAATGCCGTATTTAGTTGGCGATGGTGCCTTTAAGTTGACAGAGCATCTCATGAAGTGTTATGAGGTGGGCAACCCTACACCTGCCCAGTTTAACTTCAACTATGCTTTGATTAGAACAAGGCGGGTTGTTGAGTGTCCATTCGGTAGACTGAAGGGTCGATTTAGGCTACTGTACAGTACACGTCTTCGAAACCCTGTCACTGCGGTCAAGGTTTCTCGGATATGCTGTGCCTTGCACAACTTCTTGGAGCGCAGGCATCCTTATCCTCAAGACATGCAGATGGAACCTGTTGCTCCCTCTGATATCAACACAGTCAATTGGTAACCAGGCACCATGGGTGCATCTGGTCACAAGAGGAACTTGCTAGCTTCCTACATGAAGAGGGTGCTCGGGGTTGAGCCCGTAACCTACACACACGCACAGTTGGGAAACCTTCTTCATGGCCCACTCGGATTTGAGGGATAGCAGGCACCATCCTCGTTCTGACCTAGAAACTTACCTAGAAACCTAGGCTGCCCATGTTATTCACCGGGTTTCACCGGTTCACCTAGAGTGACTTAGAATGCACAGGACTACCTCCCTGCTGCACTGTACTGCGATGCCGCTGCCAGCTATGGCACGGACTCTGATGCCGGTACCCTGAGGTGCCGCGCCATCTCAGTACTTCCTCCTAGCGCATTGATCGAATGCTTATCTAACTGTAAAGATCTTATCCTTACCGTCTTCCCCTCGTCTCTGTGCCTTGCACACAACTCCAGAATTCACAGCCCAGGCCCCGGTTTCTAGGTTAGTTAGTGCCAGTCCAGGGGTCAGACTATGACATGTCTAGGTCAGTGTGTGACAGTCCAGGGGTAAGCCAAATAGGCTGACAGACTTGCCCAACCGTGACAAGAAGTGCTGAAAGAAAAAGCATTCAAAAAGCTTAGTAGACAGTTGCTTGACAGCACACCCCTAATGAAGTAATGATCATGTGCAAGCCCAATAGGCTGAAGAGACATCCCCAATAGCGAGAGAGAGTTGGATGATTTCGTATTTTTTATACAATTTATGTACCACGTTCCTTCTCATTTGCAGCTATTTGGGCCATATCTCAACACAATATCAGCTTGCGACTGTGCCACACCCTCTGAAATTTTTGAAGACTAGAAGCAACGATAATTAAGAATTGGATAAGAAAAGGTATGAGTGAAACAACGAAGATACGGAAAAGATGATAACATAAAACAATATAAAGTTCCAGAAAACAATCCGGACCCAAAGCTAAATCGAGGCAAATGCCCCCCCCCCCCCCCCCTGCTTTTGCTTTTGGTCGATTTAGCTTTAGCTTTTGGTCCGATTTTGGTCCTGACCAAAATCGATTTTGGTCAATGTTGTATTGTGACCACTACGATTTTGGTGATAGGTTAAATCGACAAAATCGACAAAAATCGGACCAAAATCGGCCGGACCAAAAGCAGTGTGACCTACCCCTTAAGAACAGTTGGTTTTCCGCCTGGAAATGGTCGAAAAGTGGGTAGGATTCCTGTAAAGGCGGTTTAATAGGGCATGACAACTTGACAAGTTCCAAGAGCGTGTCGCAAGCGACACGAAAAATCGCTTTAGCAGTCAACGGCAGGAAGTTTCGAAAGTAGAGTTGAAAGTAGCAACTCGTAGCCGAATAGAGCTACACACATTGAACAACTTTTGCGAAGGATCTTGACCGCTGCGATGCTGATAACTCTACCCATGCGCACTACAACTAAGAGAAAAATGTTTGGGTGCGGAGGTGGTCGGAATCGTTCAAACGCCTGGACATCTGTCGGACAGACGGACATCGGACAGACAGCGGACAGACGGGGAGAGAGCCACGGGCGGCCACGGCGGGGGGAACTTAGACCTGGGCGGACCTGGGGGGTCCAGAGGGGGCTAAAGCGAAAATCATGTTTCCGAAACTGCGAAACCATCAGTGCACCATTCTGAAACCACTCTGAAACCACTGCGAAAACATTCTGAACGCTGTACAGCCGCATGTGATATCGAAGCCTACCAGGATGCCTACGATGCAAGGTAAATTGAGGATTTTACCTGCTCGACGCCTTTGGAACTACGATTACTAGTAATACTACTACCACTACTACCACTAATACTACTAGTACTACTAGTACTACTTATACTAAAGATGGGCCATGTACTTTGAAACAAAGGTAGCTTCGCACCAGGGGGCCAACAAACAACGTTGAATTCGGTCCGCTGCCGATCAATTTTCCCATGACAGTCAACAATCTCCAGACAATCTCCGCCAATTTTTTTGGCGGAGAGCCCCAGAAGGGGGGCGGGAGCTCCTAGGGTCACCGCTTTGTCCAAGTGTCTGTCCGTCACGTTCGCGACCCTAGGACTCGTGAACTAGGAGGCCATCACCTGCACCTGTCGCAAACCCGCTCTCCACCCTTCCAAACCTCGGACAGCTCGACCCTCGCCGCCAATTCCGAGCCAGAGAATTCTCTGTTCCGAACCCACTCTCTGCTGATTTCCCCTGATCGCGACGCGCCGGCGAGGACTTCTCGGTGGTTTCGGGGCTTATATTACGACCCCCTGACCCATAATGATGACGCGGACACGAGCAACTTTTCAAAGGCCAGCACAAAGCTTAATTCCGGGCCTTCCTTTCCTTTATTTTCTTCGTTTCCAGCTGTACCGTATTTTTTCCCCCCGCTGCCACACCAGATGTCTTTCATACGAAGTTTACTATGTCGGTGTTATTAATTTTTCTTTCGTGCTGACTGCGTGACTTGAGACTCCTATAATCCTGTCATAGCACGCGAGATGAAGTAATCGGGTTTCTTATCGACCCGCTTATCAAAATAACCTAGCGGGCAGGGATTCTATGAAACTTTTGAATTGGCTCCCATGTGCGGGGCCGCCCCAAGTGAAGGACGCAGAGTGCTACGAGACTCAGGTATGCCGAGACATCTAGTCTGGCTCTTGTAGACTAATACTGTTTGGGGGACTTTTCCCTGAACGCTCGACGGAGTCTGCCTTTATCTACTGGCAGTCAGCATCAATTGGGCAGGGAGAAGTGTCGAGGTGTCTTTGCAGAGCCTGCTGCCGACTTAACACATCAGCTGTGGAGAAAGCATTGCTAGCAGAGAGGAACGTAGAGCACTTAGGAACGTAGACAACGTAGGAAAGCTCTTTCAGTAGCGAGGCTGAAGGAGCTGAATAATAGTGCTATTTGTTCACCTGCGCAGAACTGGAAAATTGTACGTCATCGCGCAAATCACGAACAGATGCGCGCAGGATGCGCACGAGGCAGATGCGCATCTAAAAGCTGGACAAATGTCTCCTTGCACAGCTGTCTCTTCCCCTGGAGCTTTCGTCCCTCACCAGCTTCAACGCTTTTGGAACAGCCATCCCGAACTTCCGTCCATCCTCCTCCTGTCCTTCACCTTATCTTCCCCCCCCCCCCCCCCACACACACACTTCCCCCGTGCCTTTCTCTCTTTCTCTCTTTATTCCTGTTCGTGATGGTCTGGGCTTCTCTCTGATCTCAGTCCGCCACCACTACCACCATGGCAATTCTAAATATAGAAGCAGTGGAAGAAGAAGAATGGTTACATGGTTCTTCAGCCAAATCTAGGCTGCTCACTGTCTTCCAAGTGAATATCTTAGTTTTCCTCATGTACCTTTTCATCCCACAGGCTACAGATCCTGCCTGCAAGCATGACCCCAGTAAAAAGGCGTCTCTCTCAAGCTGTTTCAAGCAAGGTTCTTCTCCTGATTCGATAATGATAGAAGAGAAGGCCGTGGGGAACTCCTCGCTGTCCTCATCAGCCGTGGCCTATGGGCATCACAGTTCCCACTGTCCTCTTCTTGCCTGTGCTATCTTTCAAGTTCTCAGCCCTCAGATGCAGTCATTCCTACGGCATCTGAACGATCCCATGCTTGCTACACTGATGGAGCTTGGTGTGGACATTCCCTCTAACTGGACTCCTGTGGATGACTGTACCGTGGGGCATGATGGTAACAACGCTTCAGGAGCTCGCTTGTGCCTTGGCTTAGCTTCCTTTTGCAGGAGCGAGGACTCAACTCAGACCACAGCAACAAGCTATCACCATCACACCTCGGGGGTCAAGCTTATCCAGGCTCTCATGGAGCTCAGCCCAGGCTTGAAGAACGGGATAGAGAGCCAAGCCAGAGGTATGGCCAGCCGAGCCACCAGTGAAGGCCGCTGGCCGGCAGTGGGTGAACTTGAGCAGTGTGAGCATCTGGTCAAAGGCAGCCATTCATTCTTGGTATCTTCTTGCTACTTCAGGGATAAGGCTACAGGCTCCTTGCAGCCATCCATCCTGATCGAAATATCTCCTCAACTCCTTGTGGAGCAGTCCCGCCAGTTCCCCGCTGTCCCACCCGTCATCACCAGGGCATCCCTCCGTAGGTCATCTCAACGTGTGAGAGGCGAGACCAATCGCACAGAAATAGAAGAACATCTGCACCCAGAACTCACGCTAGTTACCGATAACTCTGACGACAGCGCCCAGCATTTTGCTACACCAGATCCCTCCTTTACAGAATCATGCAGTGATGGCCCCTCCATTGATCACACCACCACAGAGTGCTTGTCTGCTGCATGCCACCTCGGCGACCCCTTCTCCATCTCCTCCTATGACGGACTGAAGAACATTCTTGACGCTCTGCCGATGATGGCAACCATGATGGATGCCTCCGGAACAACAGTGCTGTATAAGAACAAGGAGGCCAGGCAGTACTGGGATGCTGTGGGCCGTACTCCAACAGCTGGTATGGAAGCCCGAGACCCCGCAACCCCAGTCACTGCCAAAGTCATGATGAGCCTCCTGTTCGAGGAGGAATTAGGCACCGTGTGCGACACCATAGCCAAGGGGCAGACGTGGAAGGGTGTCTTAGCTGTACCTCAGCCGGATCATGAATGTGGATCAACACCCTCGGACAGTGCATCCTTGCCTTCAATGGATATTGACACAATTAGACCTGGCCGATTGGTCAATTCTAGTGATAGCCTCCCCACTAAGCCAACTTCGGAGAGTGCAACCCAGGTGAATCGCTGATGCTCTATTATCTAGAAATTTGACTTTGAGGGGCTTTACCCTGAATCCTTGCTCTGGAAGGGCTTGGTAGAGCTGCGTATCTGTAGGCATGGCCAGACAAGGCTGACCTGGGCAGGTCTGGGTAGGGCTGGGCACAACTGGCAAGGCTGGGTATGGCTAGGCAGGGACAGACAAGGCTAAGCTGGGCAGGCCTGGGTAGGGCTGGGCATAACTGTCAAAGCTGGGTATGGATAGGCTGGGACAGACAAGGCTGAGCTGGGCAGGTCTGGGTAGGGCTGGGCATAACTGACAAAGCTGGGTATGGATAGGCTGGGACAGACAAGGCTGAGCTGGGCAGGTCTGGGTTGGGCTGGGCATAACTGACAAAGCTGGGTATGGATAGGCTGGGACAGACAAGGCTGGGCTGGGCAGGTCTGGGTAGGGCTGGGCATAACTGTCAAAGCTGGGTATGGATAGGCTGGGACAGACAAGGCTGAGCTGGGCAGGTCTGGGTAGGGCTGGGCATAACTGACAAAGCTGGGTATGGATAGGCTGGGACAGACAAGGCTGGGCTGGGCAGGTCTGGGTAGGGCTGGGCATAACTGACGAAGCTGGGTATGGATAGGCTGGGACAGACAAGGCTGGGCTGGGCAGGTCTGGGTAGGGCTGGGCATAACTGACAAAGCTGGGTATGGATAGGCTGGGACAGACAAGGCTGAGCTGGGCAGGTCTGGGTAGGGCTGGGCATAACTGACAAAGCTGGGTATGGATAGGCTGGGACAGACAAGGCTGGGCTGGGCAGGTCTGGGTAGGGCTGGGCATAACTGACAAAGCTGGGTATGGATAGGCTGGGACAGACAAGGCTGAGCTGGGCAGGTCTGGGTAGGGCTGGGCATAACTGACAAAGCTGGGTATGGATAGGCTGGGACAGACAAGGCTGGGCTGGGCAGGTCTGGGTAGGGCTGGGCATAACTGACAAAGCTGGGTATGGATAGGCTGGGACAGACAAGGCTGAGCTGGGCAGGTCTGGGTAGGGCTGGGCATAACTGACAAAGCTGGGTATGGATAGGCTGGGACAGACAAGGCTGGGCTGGGCAGGTCTGGGTAGGGCTGGGCATAACTGACAAAGCTGGGTATGGATAGGCTGGGACAGACAAGGCTGAGCTGGGCAGGTCTGGGTAGGGCTGGGCATAACTGACAAAGCTGGGTATGGATAGGCTGGGACAGACAAGGCTGAGCTGGGCAGGTCTGGATAGGGCTGGGCATAACTGACAAAGCTGGGTATGGATAGGCTGGGACAGACAAGGCTGGGCTGGGCAGGTCTGGTAGGGCTGGGCATACTGACAAAGCTGGGTATGGATAGGCTGGGACAGACAAGGCTGGGCTGGGCAGGTCTGGGTAGGGCTGGGCATAACTGACAAAGCTGGGTATGGATAGGCTGGGACAGACAAGGCTGGGCTGGGCAGGTCTGGGTAGGGCTGGGCATAACTGACAACACTGGGTATGGATAGGCTGGGACAGACAAGGCTGAGCTGGGCAGGTCTGGGTAGGGCTGGGCATAACTGACAAAGCTGGGTATGGATAGGCTGGGACAGACAAGGCTGAGCTGGGCAGGTCTGGATAGGGCTGGGCATAACTGACAAAGCTGGGTGTGGATAGGCAGGGCCAGACAAAGCTGAGCTGGGCAGGGCTGGCCAAGCCTAAACAGGAGTGAGTCTTTCCAGGCAAAGCTAGGCACGGCTGGGTACAAGCAGACAGGGCTGGGCATGGCTTGACATGGTTGGGCACAAATGTACAGAGCTGGGCAGGACTAGGCAGGACCGGGCACAAATAGACAGAGCTGGGCTGGGCTTGACACAACTTGAACGGGGTGGGCATGACTACGCAGGCTGGGCTTGGCACAACTTGAACGGACCGGGCACAAATAGACAGAGCTGGGCTGGGCTTGACTGGCAAGGCTGGGCATAGCCGGTCTGGGCTGGGCACCACTTGAACGGGGTGGGCATGACTAAGCAGGCTGGGCTTGACTCACAAGGCTGGGCATAGCCGGTCTGGGCTGGGCACCACTTGAACGGGGTGGACATGACTACGCAGGCTGGGCTTGACTCACAAGGCTGGGCATAGCCGGTCTGGGCTGGGCACCACTTAAACGGGGTGGGCATGACTACGCAGGCTGGGCTTGACTCACAAGGCTGAGCATTGCCGGGTTGGGCTGGGCACCACTTGAACGGGGTGGGCATGACTACGCAGGCTGGGCTTGACTCACAAGGCTGGGCATAGCCGGTCTGGGCTGGGCACCACTTGAACGGGGTTGGCATGACTAAGCAGGCTGGGCTTGACTCACAAGGCTGAGCATTGCCGGGTTGGGCTGGGCACCACTTGAACGGGGTGGGCATGACTACGCAGGCTGGGCTTGACTCACAAGGCTGGGCATAGCCGGTCTGGGCTGGGCTTGACTTGAACCAGCTGGGCATGACTACGCAGGCTGGGCTTGACTCACAAGGCTGGGCATAGCCGGTCTGGGCTGGGCACCACTTGAACGGGGTGGGCATGACTACGCAGGCTGGGCTTGACTCACAAGGCTGGGCATTGCCGGGCTGGGCTGGGCACCACTTGAACGGGGTGGGCATGACTACGCAGGCTGGGCTTGACTCACAAGGCTGGGCATTGCTGGGCTGGGCTTGACTTGAACCAGCTGGGCCTGGACATGGTTACAATGATATCCCCCTACTCTGTCTTACTCTCCCCCCACCCTAACTTCATCCCCCCCCCCCCCCCCCCCCCCCCCCCCCCCTCTTCTTGCAGGTGCTGCATCCTCCGGTCTGCCTCGAGGACAGGGTCGTATACCCCATGCCAGGAGCGACTGATGGTTGTGAATCCTTGGAAATCCACAACTCAGATCCTGGGAACCTCAGTTCTCGGTGGTCCTCGCCGCACCTCAGTTCCTTCCAGCGGCACAAGATCCCGCCCACGATCGACGAGGCCATCCCGACCCCCTTGAGCTTCTTGACTACTCTCAAACAGCCCTGCCCCAGTTCCTACTCAACTGTCTCGACTATTTTGGAGAATGACTCGCCACGAGGCCAGAGTTCGGAGCCCAACCAAAGCCAGCCCCATCGACAGCGCCTCATCAACACCAGCCACAGTACGGAGCTGGTGAAAGTACCGAAGTATGACGTCCGGAGGAGCGCGAAGTCAATGTTTAGCATCCCCAGATTAGCCGACTACTGTGAAAGTGTTGCCATGGGGTGTATATCAAGTCTGGTACATCCCAGGGGGATAATGGCCTCAGCGAGTGTCCCTGGGACAGGGGGAGGGCTGGAGGAGACAGGGGAGCAAGCCAGCAGGTGGGTGGTGACTTTATGGTGGTGGTGGAGGTGTTTGTGTTTGTGTTTGTGTTAGTCCTTTCTCTGGGACAGGGGGAGGGCTGGAGGAGATAGAGGAACAAGCCAGCAGGTGGGTGGTGACTTGGTGGTGGTGGTGGAGAGGGTTGTATTTGTGTTTGTAATTCTCTGGGACAGGGGGAAGTGGTGGTGTTTGTGTATGTACTTTCTCTTGAACAGTGGAAGGGCTGGAGGAGATAGAGGAACAAGCCATCTGGTGGGTGTTGACTTGGTGGTGGTGGAGGTGTTTGTGTCTGTGCTTATGTTTGTACTTTCTCTGAGAGAGGAGGAGGGATGGAGGAGATAGAAAAGCAAGCCAACAGGTGGGTGGAGGCTTGGTGGTGATGGTGGTGGAGATGTTTGTTTTTGTACTTTCTCTGAGAGAGGAGGAGGGCTGAAGGAGATAGAGGAACAAGCCAGCAGTTGGGTGGTGACTTGGTGACGGTGGTGGAGATGGTTGTGTTTGTGTTTGTAATTTCTCTGAGAGAGGAGGAGGGCTGAAAGAGATAGAGGAGCAAGCCAGCAGGTGGGTGGAGACTTGGTGGGGAATCAGTTTTTTTTTACGACGACGCGTCGCCCATGCGTCGTCATTCAGTCGTCGCATGGCGACGCTTGGGTTTGGCTAAAAGAGTCAGAATTGGCCTTTCGTCGCCCACGTGGCTACGGAAAATCATTGGCGAATGGCCTTCCGTCGCCCCCCGTCGCCCATTGCTACCGTCGCCTACTGCGCCTACAGGGGAACAAGCCAGCAGGTGGATGGAGGCTTGGTGGTGATGGTGGTGGAGATGGTTGTGTTCGTTTTGTGTGATATACGCTGGTAGTGCGATAGTATGTATGTATGTATGCATGTATGCATGTTGCTATGTATAGACTAGGTTGTGGGTGCAGTAGCTTTTGCTATAGGTGGTTCGCCGTTGTAAACAAGCCACTGGCCTTTGACTTCACCCTTACCCTATGTGTGCCCCGGGGGAGTTGCAGGGATGTGCATACGTTTGTCTAGTGCGTCAACCCCCATTTCTGCTTGCAACCTTGTCAACCCTGTTGTACAGTGCATGCAATAGGATGTATCGCATTCCAGAAGGGCTATATAAATCTTGCCAGCCCTTGATCCTTTTATTTTATTTTGCTTACATGCTCTGTCAGCCTTCAGGCTGCTCACTGTCTGTGTGCTCAAGGTGGTTTGTACTCTAAGTGGCTCTAGGTGGCTCTAGCACTCATGTCATGGCTCTAGGTGGTGTGAGATAGGTGGTTCTAGGTGGCTCTAGGTGGTGTGAGATAGGTGGCTCTAGGTGGCTCTAAGTGGCTCTAGGTGGTGTAAGATAGGTGGCTCTAGGTGGTGTGAGATAGGTGGCTCTAGGTGGTGTGAGATAGCTGGCTCTAGGTGGTGTGAGATAGCTGGCTCTAGGTGGTGTGAGATAGCTGGCTCTAGGTGGTGTGAGATAGGTGGCTCTAGGTGGTGTGAGATAGGTGGCTCTAGGTGGTGTGAGATAGGTGGCTCTAGGTGGTGTGAGATAGGTGGCTCTAGGTGGTGTGAGATAGGTGGCTCTAGGTGGCTCTAAGTGGCTCTAGGTGGTGTCAGATAGGTGGCTCTAGGTGGCTCTAGGTGGTGTCAGATAGGTGGCTCTAGGTGGCTCTAGGTGGTGTCAGATAGGTGGCTCTAGGTGGTGTCAGATAGGTGGCTCTAGGTGTCTCTAGGTGGTGTCAGATAGGTGGCTCTAGGTGGCTCTAGGTGGTGTGAGATAGGTGGCTCTAGGTGGCTCTAAGTGGCTCTAGGTGGTGTAAGATAGGTGGCTCTAGGTGGCTCTAGGTGGTGTCAGATAGGTGGCTCTAGGTGGCTCTAGGTGGTGTCAGATAGGTGGCTCTAGGTGGTGTCAGATAGGTGGCTCTAGGTGGCTCTAGGTGGTGTCAGATAGGTGGCTCTAGGTGGCTCTAGGTGGTGTGAGATAGGTAGCTCTAGGTGGCTCTAGGTGGTGTCAGATAGGTGGCTCTAGGTGGCTCTAGGTGGTGTGAGATAGGTGGCTCTAGGTGGCTCTAGGTGGTGTCAGATAGGTGGCTCTAGGTGTCTCTAGGTGGTGTCAGATAGGTGGCTCTAGGTGGTGTGAGATAGGTAGCTCTAGGTGGCTCTAGGTGGTGTCAGATAGGTGGCTCTAGGTGGCTCTAGGTGGTGTCAGATAGGTGGCTCTAGGTGGTGTGAGATAGGTGGCTCTAGGTGGCTCTAGGTGGCTCTAGGTGGTGTCAGATAGGTGGCTCTAGGTGGCTCTAGCACTCCTGTCTGGGCTCACTTCTACTAACCTCCACTCCGCCCCCTGCCAGCAGGTCGACAGCCTTACTCAGCACCGATACCCTCACAGACGCCAGCACGGGCTTAAACGTTTCCAGTCGCCTGATGTCAACTAAGCGGCCTAGTAACGATCAACAATCTATTGCCAACGTGGACAGTCCTTCATCAAGCTCCCACCTCTCACGAATAGTCAGCCAGCCTGGTGGAAGTCCATGCGGGAGTGGGCCAGTGTGCTTAACTGCCGCCTCTATGAAGACAGTGGGAAGGAGCTCTACCAGCAATGCTTTGGAATTCTCCGCTAGACATGCAGGCCGGAGATCGCATTCCGTAGGGGGCAGTGTTCCTCAGGTCGCTTCCATCGTTGACCAAGATATCTCAGTCCGCGGGGATGTAGCATCATCAGCAGTGCCGGCAGGCGGTTCAACCAGACCACGCTTCCCTACTGACAGCCATCCAGACTTTGAGTCTCTGGGGAGGCGTGTGTATCCCAGGAAGATAAGAGCTTCGCAGTCGTTCTCTGAGAAAGGAGGAGTACTGGAGCTAGGGAGACAAGGCAGAAGGTGGGTAGTGACACGTTGCTCGTGGTGGAGGTTGCGGTGATGGTGGAGATAGGGAAACAAGCCAGAGGGTGGTTGGTGACTTGTTGGTCATGGTGGTGGTTGTGGAGATGATTCAGTTTGCGTTTGTGTCTATGTTTGGTTGTCTAGCCCCTTGGAGATAGGGGAGCAAGCCGTAAGGTGGGTGGTGACTTGGTGGTGGTGGTGGAGATGGTGGAGAGTGTGTTTGTGTCTGTGTTTGGTTGTCTAGCCCCTTGGAGATAGGGGAGCAAGCCGTAAGGTGGGTGGTGACTTGCACCGCTATGTGGCAGCAGCAACAGGTAAACGCCGATGATTATTAGCATGGTTCCTTTCCTTATCGTTCTGGCGAGGCGCTTTGCACGCTGCCTGGCAGTGTTTGATAATTGATTCCCTCCTTGCATTTTATGTTTTGCTGCTGCTATATCATGGAGGCCTAGGAGGAACAAACGGTTACAGATGTATATTGCAATCCAGGGGATAGCCAGCTTAGGCTAAATGGACGTGTCCCACCTCAAATGATCAAGATAGTTATACCGTACTGCTCTCAAAATTTAACGGTCGCAAAATTTGACGGCTTTTTTTTTGGGTTTTATTATAAATTGACGGTTTACATTTGACGTTTTTTTTAATAGGAATATAAATTGACGTTTTCCATTTTAAATTCCTTTTGACGGTTTTCATTTTAATAAAATCCATTTATGCAACTGAACGTTTGTACTAAATCATGTTACACTGGTTCATGGTTCATGGTACAATATTAGGGTACACTGTTCTAGGACCTGCAAGGAGTGTACATATAATACTGCAATGATCCCAACATCTTGTTCAGCATTACACTACCGGTACTCATTGAAATAACTAGATTGAGACATTCAATCGTTTCCATTAACTCCTGAAATCATCTCTTGCTCAGTTAATGTCATAAGCATAAGCATAACGTATGTTCATATGTTGCTCAGCGACCTAGGAAGGGCCAAGGGCACCTCATCCTTCCCCAATGGAACCTTTCATTGCAAGGTCTGAGCAGCCAGTTGGAGTTGAGAGTTGTGTGCCTTTCAATGGCCAGAAGCTTGTGAAAGGGCTCTCAGGTCACATACTTAGTTGTGGGGTCTAGTTTTGAGCTCAGACCCGTCTAGGAGGTAACCCAGCGTCTGCATGAAATTCACTGCCCTCTTAGTGAAAAACTTGCTGCTCGTCTTCGCAGAGGTAGTCGATGGGTTGCGAACGACAGCATTTCGAGCTTCGGCTGCAACTCGATTCACCTCTTTGTTGGTGACGATGATCTGCCCTGGCTCTACCCGGTCGAAAAAACCCCACAGGGTCCTTTGCTTCTTGTGAGTTGGAGCTATTAGAGGGCGTAAACGTCCCTCTGGGGATCTGTCGAGGGGCTGAGCCATGAAATGAGAAAGGCGGCCTTGTCGACCACTGCTGCGTTTTGTCCGGTCGGGAGGAGCCTAGGTTCCTTGCCGGTAGTAAGCCCTATCCAAGTCGAAGCCCTACCCAAGTAATATCGCACGTGATTTGAGGTTGACGGCTTTTTCATTTCGTAATATACCGTACGCCACAATTTGACGGTTGCTCCCGTCAATTTAAACCGTTACATTTTGAAAGCAGTAGGGTATACAACAATAGAATGCATGTGATAGGATGTACGACATTCCAAAAGGGCTGAAGGGGACTTGTCAGACCTTAATCTATTTATTTTGTTTTGATTACATGGTCTATCAGCCTTCAGGCTGCTCACTGTCTGTGGGCGGAGTTAATATGGGTATCAAAAACACTACAACACCACACTTCTAAGGACAGACTGTAGTCACAGGGCTGTCAGCTACTAGCTACTAGCCACATGCACTACCAACCCTGCACCACACTCCTGAGGACAGACTGTAGTCACAGGGCTGTCAGCTACTAGCTACTAGCTATATGCACTACCGACCCTACGCCACACTCCTGAGGACAGACTGTAATCACAGGGCTGTCAGCTACTAGCTACTAGCCACATGCACTACCAACCCTACACCACACTCCTGAGGACAGACTGTAATCACAGGGCTGCAGACAGTTCAAAGATATGACTTGGTCCTTGATATATATTATAAAAACATCATACAAATAAATAATATAAATATAAAACAAAAAATATTATAAAAATAATAACAAAATGAACAATAAAATGAATAATAAAATGAACAATAAAATGTATAATAAACATGAAATATATAATAAACATAAATTAATAATAAAAATGAAGAGTGCAAAGATAATAGTACCCTCTTGTATCCACAGTCATGTTCCCACTCTGCCTAGCACCCCTGTCATGGCCCTGAGCGAACCCAAATCTGAGTATTTATATGCAGAACAGATGAGGTTAAGCAACTTGGTAGCATAACACCGTTTTCACTGGAGTCCATAGGTCTAAATCATCTGTCCCAAAAGTCCCATAAGTTGGCACCTATGGAGATAATACCCTCTTGTATCCACACTCCTCTTTCCACTCTGCCTAGCACCCCTGTCATGGCTCACATCTTCCAACATCCACTCTGCCCCCAACCAACAGATCCACAGCCTTGTCCAGCACCGATGTATTTATTTATATGTATTTATTTACCCACTCCGCCCCCTACCAACAGGTCAGCAGCCGTCTCCAGCACCGATTAATTTGCATTTGTTATATCTATTTACTTACCCACTCCGCCCCCAACCAGCAGCTTGATAGCCTCCTCCTGCACCGATGTATTGATTTATTGATTTATATGCGAGGGGGGGGGGGGGGGGGGGGGGGGGGGCAAGAATACAGTTTGCAGACCGCATGTTCGGAAATTGTTTTTTCCACCCCTGATGACCCCCCCCCCCCCCCCCCCCCCCCCCTATCTCAGCCACCCGTGGGTGTATCGACATGATTTTTTGTATCGACTATCGCTCGCGGTTCTCTATCCACATAGAACATGCGGTACGAAATATTTCTTCTTGCCCCCCCCCCCCCCCCCCCCCCCCTCGTTTATATGTTTCTATTTGTTAACCCACTCCGCCCCCCACCAACAGATTGACAGCCGTCTCCAGCACCAATGTACTTATTTATGTATTTATTATTTGTTTATATGTATTTATTTACTTACTCCTCCCCCAACCAGCGGGTTGATAGCCTCCTCCAGTACCAATGTGTTCATTATTTCTTTATTTCTTTATTTATCCATCTGCATAAGTGCCAAATTATCCCATGGACTACAGTCCAGTGAAAAAAAAATGCTACTAAGTTGCTTAACCACACCAGCTCAAAATATCAATACTTGGATTTGGGTATGCTCAGGGATTGGGAACCAGATGATGCCAACCTTTTTCTTTTTTTCACTATGGGGGTCCCTAATTCAGGACTGATTTAACGCAAATGTGGGACGGAGCCAAACGCAGTCGATTTTTATTTTTTGGAAATTGAATTAGGTAGGCCTGGTTTTCACATCTTCTCTTACAAGTCATTGTCACACCAGGTTGTGGAAGATACTGTGCAGGCAGTACAGGCTGTACAAAGCCAAAAATCACTGAGTATTTGCACGTTTTGGGCCAATTGAGGAGTCCCTAATTATGTTACAAGCTGCACAGCCGCAACAGCATCGTTGTTTGTCTTCGTCTTTTCAGCAAAGGGTACGGAATCACTTTTCGAACATTTCTGAAATTTGAAATTTGATTTTCAAATCCCACTTATAAAAAAAAAAAAAAAACAGGGGGCCGCTAAAAAGTTGCTCGTGTACTACATGTCGGAAATGGGGTTTAAAGGGCTCGAGAGCCCTGAAATCATCAAAAAAAGTTGAAAAGGTGTCGGGGGGGGGGGGGGGGGGGGGGGTAGGGGGTAGATATCGCCCCCTGAAAAAGAGGGGGGGGGGGGGGGGGGGGGGGGGGGGGGGGGGGGGGTCTGGCCGCTTTCATATATTTCCTCTGGTGAAAACTGGAAGAGGCCAAAACTTCCTCAGGACTCGGTCTCCGATAAAATTAAGCAGACCTATGACACAAGATTGACGAGATCTTTCCGAATCCACGCTTATTTCCGACAACGAGAAAATATGGAGGCGCGATCCTCTAGATCCAAGTCGAGGCACCTGCCAGGCTGGCAGATCCAAGTACAGAAGTCGAGCCTAACTTCCTCACCAGACGGAATCTGACTAAGTTAAGCATACTCACGAAACTGGTTCGACGAGAGCATTCCAAATCCACGCTTGTTTTCGAGAATGAGTAAATGTGTCATGGTAGTGCTCGAGTAGTGACCTCCACAGGTTCCAAGTACACCAAGTGTGAAAGTTGAGTCAAAACAGAAACTCAATATTTCATCCCCAAACTTCTTGGGTATAAGGAGAGTACTTAGGCATGCAACTTAGGCTTAACACAACCTTCAAATTCTCAAACACCAACACTAGCTAGCCCAGCTCAGAATCAGGACTAAGAAAGGGTGTTTGCTTGACTGTGTTGTCAAACTTTGATGAAATCCAAATGTAATGCCACAAATGGATAGAGCTTGTCGAGGGGATCATTATAGACACTACTTTGACCCCCTAATTATAATTCCTGAAGGAGATATGGGCCTTTGAGGGGGGGGGGGGGGGGGGGGGTAAGGCAGTTTTAGAAAACTTCCGACATAGATATATGAAAAAAACTTCCTCGCGACCCCCCGAAAAAAACAAGTTTTTTTTCTTTTTGCGTCAATCATCCACATCTGAAGTTAGATTTCGATTAGGGATTTTCCAGGTATAGGCCGAAATGGGAGGTGGAATTGCTATTTCAGTTCACTCAGAAGCCGAGGCTAAAGCGCAGCCTCCAACCTTGCGGTAGAGGTTAGATAAGCCTTTCGTCCCGCAGAAACTTGATTTGCGATAGCTTGCGCGACCTCGGATTTGACGCAGATTGAATTTGGTCCAAGATATTTCGTACATCTCGTGTACTGCCAACTGCCTGCCGGCTTGGGCTGCTCGCGACCGAATGCCCATCGGAACAAAAAATAGCTGCGCGTCTAGCTGAAACACTCACGAGAAAGGCTATCTACTCAGAATTCGATTCCGAGCATTTTGGGAATTAGACACTTATGAAGATATTTATTTATTTATTTATTTATTCCTTATTTATTTATTTATTTACCCACTCCGCCCCCTACCAACAGGCCAGCAGCCTCTTCCAGCACCGACACCCTCTCAGACGCCAGCATAGGCCTACGAGTTTCCAGTCGCCTAATGTCCATCATGCGGCCTAGTATAGATCAGCAATCTACTGGCAGCATGGACTGTCCTTCACCAAGCACCCCCCTCCCACGGACAGTCAGCCACCTTGGGGGAAACCCATGCGGGAGAGGGTCGCTGTGCCTTCCAGTGACCAAGAGCGCTACCTTCGGCTCTATAGTACTACCCATACACCCAGGCAGGAGATTCAGCTCTTCCCTTCCTAAGAATGCGGTTAAAAGGAGGGTTACCCTGGGTGATATAGCATCGCAAAGGAGCGCTTATTGGGCAGGGAGCAATGTTATTCTGGAGGCTGCCTCTACTGATGGTCAAGACACATCTGTCTGCAGTGGCCTTGCATCATCCGCAGCGCATCCAGGCATGAACATCGAGCCACGCTCCCTTCTCACTGTTGACGATCATGATATCTCACTCCGTTGGGGTCTCGTATCATCCGCAGCGCATCCAGGCATGAACATCGAGCCACGCTCCCTTACCACTGTTGACGATCATGATATCTCACTCCGCGGGGGGTTAGCATCATCCGCAGTGCTGCCAGGCATGGAAATCGATCCGTGCTTCCCTACTGATGGCCATCCAGACTTTGAGTGTGCCAAAAGTCTAGTGCATCCCAGGGGGATAAGCGGCGCGCAGTCTTTCTCTGGGACAAGGGGAGAGCTGGAGAAAAAGAAACAAGCCATGAGGTGGGTGGTGACTTGTTGGCCTTTGTGGAGGTTGTGGAGATGGTTGAGTGTGTGTTTGTGTCTGTGCTTGGTTGGTTGTCTAGCCCCTTGGAGATAGGGAAACAAGGCATGAGGTGGGTGGTGACTTGTTGGTCGTGGTGGAGGTTGCAGAGATGGTTGAGTGTGTGTTTGTGTCTGTGCTTGGTTGTCTTGCCCCTTAGGGATAGGGGAGCAAGCCATCACGTGGGTGGTGACTTGGTGGTGGAGATGGTTGAGTTCATGTTTGTATTTTGTGGTCTATGCTGGTAGTGTGATAGTAAGTATGTAAATCAATAAACAGTATGCCGTATTACGAGGCGAGAGGTTAAGGGGGTCAGCCCGTTTGCTTGCACTGGGGACAACCACAAAGTTTTTATGCATGTATGTATGTACTAGTGCGGTAGCCTGTGTGGCCGGTGGCCACACATACACACATCATCCCCACCCCAATCATAGTAGGGTGCCTGTGGGGCTGGGTAACATAATGGTATCAATAGAGCTTTCAGAAAGGCTGGAGAATGGAAGTCAACTACCTCCAATCACGAATCAGGCGATGGCTATATGTTTATTGAGAGAGATGAATTTGTCATCAAGAACAGGAATCATATGTCAAGCACAGACAAGATCCAACAAACAATAGACAACAACAGCGTCGACAACCCGAACACATACGTTGTGAGTTGAAGTGTCCTTCACATGTGTTGCCTGGACCTTGATGAGCTGACGGGTAGCTAGCGGACCACTGGCTATATGTTTATTGAGAGAGATGAATGTATCTGCGAGGCTGAGGTAGCCAATAACATTGGCCTGGCACGAACAGCGAGCGGGCCTTGGGACTAGGCTTATTTAAGTTGCATTCTGCTTGGGCACCATTGCGCCCCCTCTTCTCTCTCTTGGAGGGTTGGGTGCTGTAGTCTAGGTTTTGGGTGCAGTATCTTTTGCTATTGGTGGTTCGCCGTGGTAAACGAACGACTGGCCTTTGACTTTCCCTTACCCTAGGTGCGCCCGGGGAGAGCTGCGAAGTTGACAGCTCCCCCCCCCCCCCCCCCCCCCTCCCCTCCTTTGGTGGTTGACCCCTGTGCAAGCAAAGGGTCTGGCCCCCTCAACCTCACGCCTTGTAACAAGGCATACTATTTCTTTTGTATGTATTTGTGTATCCCCTCCGCCCCCCACCAACAGGTGAAGAGCCTCCTACAGTACCAATGTATTTATTTATTTAGTTATTTGTATTTATTTGTTTATCCACTCCGCCCCCTACCAACAGGTTGAGAGCCTCCTACAGTACCAATGTGTTTATGTGTTTATGTGTTTATTTGTATGTATTTATTTACCCGTTCCACCCCCTACCAGCAGGGGGAGAGCCTCCTACAGTACCAATGTGTTTATGTGTTTATTTGTACGTATTTATTTACCCGTTCCACCCCCTACCAGCAGGGGGAGAGCCTCCTCCAGTACCAATGTATTTATTTGTTTGTTTTTATGTATTTATTAACCCACTCCGCCCCCTACCAATAGGTCAAGAGCCTCCTCCAGTACCGATTTGTTTGTTTGTTTTTATGGATTTTTTAACCCACTCCGCCCCCTACCAACAGCTTGATAGCTTCCTCCAGCACCAATACATTTATGTATGTATTTATTTGTTTATTTTTATGGATTTATTAACCCACTCCGTCCCCTACCAACAGGTCAAGAGCCTCCTCCAGTTCCCATGCCAACTCTGATGCCAGCACAGGCTTACAAGTTTCCAGTCACCTCATGTCGATCAAGCGGCCTAGTAACGATCAGGAATCGTTCGGCAGCGTGTACAGTCCTTCATCAAGCACGCAACTCCCACAGGCAGTCAGCCACCTTGGGGGAAGCCCATGCGGGACAGCGTCCCTGCCCTCATCTGACGCCTCTATTCAGACTGTGACAAAAAGCGCTACCATCAGTGCTGTAGCAGTACACACACAAGTTCCCAGTCGCCTGTTGCCGATCATGCATCCTGCTCTTAGCAGTCGGCTCTCCGTCGACTCTCTGTGGGCAGAGCTGCCAAAAGCCGTGACAGTCCGTTCAATCCGGCGATCTGTTGGCAGCGGGGGCAGTCCTGTGTCGTCCACTCGCCTCACACAGACACTCAGCCAGCCTTGTAGAAGCTCACGTGGGAGTGGGCTCTCCGGCTCTATGCAGTCTATTCGATGGAGTGCGACCACCAACGAAACAGCATCACCCGCAGTGCAGTCAGGCAGGGAAACCCCCACAGGCGTTCGTACGGGTGGCCAACCAGGCAGGGAACCCCCCATAGGCTTTCGTGCTGGTGGCCAACCAGACCTTGAGGCTGAGAGGAGGACCCAATGTGAAATTTACTCCCGCCTCAGTCGCTTCAAGTCCGCCAGGGCTTCTACTTCTGCGTTGTGGCAAAGCTCCGCCTTGTGGCACAGCGATAAGGAAAGGAAGTTGGCCGACGGCGCTTTCAGTGTTGGGGACAAACCAGATGTCATGCCTTGGCAATCGGAGTCACTGGTATGCGCCGGTCCAGGGGAAGTGCAGATGTGGAATGTGAAGGATCTGCTTGGTCAGACTGAGAATGATGAGGTGGCAGAGGCAGAGGCAAAAGCGACTGAGCATGAGGTGGTGGCAGAGGCAGAGGCAAAAGCGAGCGAGATTCAGGTGGCAGATGAGGAGAAGAAATGTATTGGAGAGGAGATGGCGGCGGAGGAGGAGGAGGAGGAGTTTTACAAGCCGGCTCATGTGGAGTCGTCAGACAAGGACACATGCTGGCATGACGTAACTGTCCTGCCAGTGTGTGTGCCCCACTTGTGTGAAAAGGTGGGCCCTTGTCTTTGGCTCTTTGACTGCTTGCGTTCTTGCTCGTTGACTGCTTGCGTTCTTGCTCTTTGACTGCTTGCGTTCTTGCTCGTTGACTGCTTGCGTTCTTGCTCGTTGACTGCTTGCGTTCTTGCTCGTTCACTGCTTGCGTTCTTGCTCATTGGCTACTTGCGTTCTTGCTCGTTCACTGCTTGCGTTCTTGCTCGTTGACTGCTTACGTTCTTGCTCGTTCACTGCTTGCGTTCTTGCTCTTTTGTAGGAGGACAGTTATAGATATAGATACAAATGCAAACCAAGTACACAACCAACTTGTACCTCAACAGGGCATGCTGCTGCTTCAAACTGACATCCGGAGAAGAAATACAAATGCAAACCAAATACAAACCAAATGCAAACCAAGTACACAACCAACTTGTACCTCAACAGGGCATGCTGCTGCTTCAATCTGACATCCGGAGAAGAAATACAAATACAAACCAAATACAAACCAAATACAAACCAAATACAAACCAAATACAAACCAAATGCAAACCAAGTACACAACCAACTTGTACCTCAACAGGGCATGCTGCTGCTTCAAACTGACATCCGGAGAAGAAATACAAATACAAACCAAATACAAACCAAATGCAAACCAAGTACACAACCAACTTGTACCTCAACAGGGCATGCTGCTGCTTCAAACAGATATCTCCAAAAGGACAGAGATCGACATGCAATTGTCGGCTGTTACAGAAGCGCAGCTGGACATGCTTGAGAGTGTAAGTTGGGTGGCAGTTAGGAGGGATAGGATGTAGGAGTGTCCCCCCCCTTATTAATTTTGGCTGTTTCAGATAAGATTCGTATTAGAATAGGGGTGCGGTGGGGATGTGGTTTCAGATAAGATTCATATCAAAATATGGGTGGGGTGGGGATGTGGTTTCAGATCAGATTCGTAACAGATTTGGGGTGGGGTGGGGATGTGGTTTCAGATCAGATTTATATCAGAATAGGGGTGCGGTGGGGATCAGAGTTTTGTTTTTCCGGAACACATTCCGATCGGAATACGAGACCTTTGGACAAAATTATCGGAATGGGAATCCCGATTTGAGATCCCTGGATCTCAGACCCAAATCGCTACCCAGAACACGAATCGAGTAATCGACACAATCCGGTACCCAACTCGACAGTCAACACCCAGTACCGTCACCCTTCAGGTACAGGCGGTACAGGTGTCAGGTGAGGGATCCAGTCAACAATTCAGGCTGGTTCATAATCCGGACAAATCAGAACTTGCCCTCCCCCTCCTCTTGACAATTTGACATGATTCGCAACCTCGACCCCTTGTTCCGGAGTGCCACAATAGCTTGGAAGTGGTTCAGCCTTCCTGAGTTCCTGTTCTGTTTGAGGTTTTCTAGCATGCCGCCTCGTAATGCACCTCCTAGCTTGCCTTCTGACTCGCCTATTCCCAAGAAAGCGAAAGCTGGGAAAGGTCTGAGTAATGGTGACTACAAGAGTCGCTATCAGAACGGAGGAACAAGCCAGCTGAAGGCATCTTGGCTGGAGGGGCGTCCGTGGCTGACTTGTGCTGACCAACAAAATGATAAATGGAAAGCGAATTGCTCTACCTGTAGAATTTATTTCGATAGCTGAACTTCTGCCGTCAAGAATCATCAGGAGTCAGCGAACCACATTTCGAAACAGCGTAACCTGGCCTACTTTACCCCAGGTGGTGTCCAGGCTACTGCTGCCAGGCTGGCGTAACCTGGCCTACTTTACCCCAGGTGGTGTCCAGGCTACTGCTGCCAGGCTGGGCGTAACCTGGCCTACTTTACCCCAGGTGGTGTCCAGGCTACTGCTGCCAGGCTGGCGTAACCTGGCCTACTTTACCCCAGGTGGTGTCCAGGCTACTGCTGCCAGGCTGGCGTAACCTGGCCTACTTTACCCCAGGTGGTGTCCAGGCTACTGCTGCCAGGCTGGCGTAACCTGGCCTACTTTACCCCAGGTGGTGTCCAGGCTACTGCTGCCAGGCTGGCGTAACCTGCCAGGCTACTGCTGCCAGGCTGGCGTAACCTGGCCTACTTTACCCTAGGTGGTGTCCAGGCTACTGCTGCCAGGCTGCTGAAGCAGCAGAAGGAAGAGCTTGATCCAGGGACAGTGAAGCAGATGGTGGTGGTGCTTGACCTGTGTGTAACGGATGACATCCATGTGCAAAATGCATGTTTTCTAAGTCCCCCCCCCCCCCCCCCAAAAAACAATCGGGGGGCTCCGCCCCCCGACCCCCCGGTAAAGATAAATCGGAATGAGAATGCCATCATGGGAGGAGGCAAAAACAAAAAAGGAATGAGATTTGCTTTTTCAGATTTGAAAAGAAAATCCCTGGTGGGGATGTGGTTTCAGATCAGATTCATATCAGATTTGGTGTGGGGTGGGGATTTTGGGTCAGATCAGATCCATTTCAAAATAGGGGTGCAGTGGGGATGTGGTTTCAGATCAGATTCATATCAAAATAGGGGTGGGGAGGGGATGTGGTTTCAGATCAGATTCGTATCAGAAAAGGGGTGCGGTGGGGATGTGGTTTCAGATCAGATTCGTATCAGAATAGGGGTGCGGTGGGGATGTGGTTTCAGATCAGATTCGTATCAGAATAGGGGTGCGGTGGGGATATGGTTTCAGATCAGATACATATTAAAAATAGGGGCGCAGTGGGGATATGGTTTCAGGATAGATTTACATCATAATAGGGGTGGGGTGGGTTTGGAATGTGGCTCTAGAGATACATGTATTGTACTGTACTGTACTGTACTGCAGATGTTGCCGCACCATGTGTTGCTCCCCTCCACCCTTGTCCAGTATGTTCCCAACTTATTGTACTGCAGATGCTGCCGAGATACATGTTGTTCTTCCTCTGTCATTCTTTGTTGCTTCCCCAAAATATATAAATCAATAGTACGTCTATCACGAGGCGTGAGGTTCCAACTTATTCCACACCACCCCTACAACCCCAACCACCCCAACCACCTTATGAATAGACCAGCCCGTTTGCTTGCACTGCTCCCCCATATTATTAACGTGATGATCATAGCCTAGTGAGTTGATCCCCTGTTATTGTACACCAAATGTGCCCGTGGCTTGTCGGAGTCAAGGGGGACATATGATCATCATACCCCAAAAATAGAATAAAAACAAATATTGTTTATCTGTGCCAATCTATATTGTACACTAGGTGTGCCCGTGGCTTGTCAGAGTCTAGGAGGACTTTTGAACATCATGGCCCAAATATAAAAAAAAAAAAAATTATCTGTGCTCATCTGTATTGTGCTGCAGATGCTGCCGCGCCATGTGTTGGAGTCAAGGAGGACTTATGAACATCATCCCCCCCCCCCCCCCCCACACACACACACAGAATAAATGTATCTGTGCCAATCTGTATTGTGCTGCAGATGCTGCCCGCTGCTTGACGGAGTCAAGGGGGACTTATGAACATCATGCCCCCCCCACCCCCCCCCCCCCCACCCCCACCCCCCCACCCCACAAAAAAAGAAATCATCTGTGCCAATCTGTATTGTGCTGCAGATGCTGCCGCGCCATGTGTTGGAGTCAGTTGTGACTGGTCACTCTTCAACGTATGACCTCACTCAACTGGCTCGTTCTCACTCTAATGTGACCATCATGTGAGTTGGCCAAGGTTGAGGGTGACTGCTGCCAATATTTATTTGGAGGGCCTCTTATGGCTGCTTCCAGCCAGCTCGCCACAGTTGGGGGTGACTGCTGCCATTGTTCATTTTGGGGGCTTCCAGCCAGCTCGCCACAGTTAGGGGTGTTTTTAGTGATTTATATAAAAACATTCCATCTTCATCATCATGGGAGTGAAGCAAATCGCATGTAGGTGCCCCCCCCCCCCCCCCCCCCCCCCCCCCCCCCCCTCCCCCCTAAATGATAACACCTGGTAGGGCGCGGTATTAAGGGAGCCTTGTCTTACGGCGGTAGGAAACGAGCTGCTACTTGACCTGGACAAAGCTACCATGGTGGTTGACAGCGACCGCGAACACTAAGGCGCACTCATGAAATCAGCCAATGAGCATTTTTTTGAACGGGGGTATGTGCATCATCACAACATATGCCCATGCACACCATGTGGGCATGTCAACCATACCCGTGCCCATCATCACATCATTCGCCCATGCGCACATTGTGGCCAGGGACAGGGTACTTCAAATGGCCAAATTGGCCAGCGCTTTAGCGGACTTGAAAACAAAAAAAACTGCGCTTTGTAGTGCAAAAAGCGCAAAAACAAGGGCTTGCAAAAAACTGCGCTTACAGCGCAGAGGGGGTCAAAAATCCAGCGCTCAAAAGCGCAAAAGCGCGCGCTTTGAATTACCCTGGCCAGCGTCCCTCAAATACCTTCATCACTGTTTTTGTTGTTGTGCGACGCGTCGCAAATTGAGTTACTCGGTGCGAACCCGCGGAGCTCGGGGGTTCGGGGGGCAATTCTGACGAGGTTAGCCGGACCCATGCGTCGCCATGCAGAGACGGAATGGCAGGGCGTCGTCGGAAAGAGGTGACCTTAATGGCGGCTCCTCAAAGTACTCTTATCTCGGATTACAGAAAGTTGAATATCTCAGATTTTGAAAAGTTGATTTCGAAAAGTTGAACATCTCGGATTTTGAAAAGTTGATTTCGAAAAGTTGAACATCTCGGATTTTGAAAAGTTGATTTCGAAAAGTTGAACATCTCGGATTTTGAAAAGTTGATTTCGAAAAGTTGAACATCTCGGATTTTAAAAAGTTGATTTCGAAAAGTTGAACATCTCGGATTTTGAAAAGTTGATTTTGAAAAGTTGAACATCTCGGATTTAGAAAAAAAGTAATGAGAACGCCTGGTGGGGCGTGGTATTAAGGGAACCCGTCGTACGCGGGCAGGGAACGGTCTACCACCTCGACCGGACAAGCTACCATCGCGGTTGACAACGACCTGCAACGCGAAGGGTGAACGTAGGGGAATCGACCCCCCGACCCTTCGTTGTTATAGCGATTTGTACCACTAGACCAATTGTATCACTGAAACGGGCTGATTTTGAAAAGCAAAACATCTTGGATCTCGGATTTCGAAAAGTTGAACAGACATGAAGTTCTCTGAAGAACTGGTAGAAGTCGGTAAATGGAACAAACAGTTTTTATAGCTGGGTTACAAGTACCGATTTTCATATTTGATCTTTTTGTACCCCCACCCTTCCCCCCTAACTCCCCTTCTACCCCCCACACTACCCTCTGCACTGCCCCTTTACCCCCCTTCAACCCCCCACCCCACCCCCACACTACCCCCTTACCCCCCTCAGGGACATACAGTGTCTTAACCACATTTCAGAACTTGCCCTGAAATGCTGATGCTGATGATTTTGTAATTTGATTCTCTTGTATGGTCATGGATGTTGTCGGATTCACTGCCATGTCCAGGAAAATTGTTTTTAAAATTTGAATTTGAATTTGAATTCTGATGCTGATGATTTTGCACTTTGGTTCTCTCGCAGATTTATGGATGTCGGATTCAATGCGATGTCCAGGATTTTGTTTTGCAATTTGAATTTGAATTCGAATTTGCAATTTGGTTCTCTTGTAGGTTCATGGATGTTGCCGGATTAACTGCCATGTCCAGGAAATTGTTTTTTAAGTTTGAATTTGAATTTGCAATTTGGTTCTCTTGTAGGTTCATGGATGTTGCCGGATGCAATGCCATGTCCAGGAAATTGGTTTTTGCAATTTGAAATTGAATTTGGTTCTCTTGTAGGTTCATGGATGTCGTCGGATTCACTGCCATGTCAAGGGAAGTTTCCTCACAGGCTGTCATGGGTGAGTTGTTGATGCTGGAGGTGCTGGTGCTGCTGCTGGCATTGATGATGGTGGTGGTGATGATGGTGGTGGCGCTGGCAATAATGATGATTGTGGGTGTGGTGATGATGTTGGTGGTGCTTGTAATGATGATGATGGGTGTGGTGATGTTGGTGCTGCTGCTGATGATGATGATGGGTGTAATGATGGTGGTGGTGCTGGAGGTGGTGGTGGTGGTGCTGGCATTGATGGTGGTGGTGATGGTGGTGGTTCTGGCAAGGATCATAATTATGGGTGTGGTGATGATGGTGGTGGTGCTTGTATTGATGATGATGACGATGATGGGTGTGGTGATGATGGTGGTGGTGCTCGTGATGATGATGCTTATGGGTGTGGTAATGATGGTGGTGGTTCTCGCAATGATGATGATGGTTGTAGTGATGATGGTGGTGGTGCTGGTTATGATGACAATGATTATGATGGTTGTAGTGATGATGGTGGTGGTCCTCGTAATGATGATGATGGGTGTGGGAATGATGGTAATGGTGCTGGTGATGACGGTGATTATGATGGGTGTAGTGATGATGGTGGTGGTGCTCGTAATGATGATGATGGGTGTGGGAATGATGGTAATGGTGCTGGTGATGACGGTGATTATGATGGATGTCGTGGAGGTGATGATGATGGTGGTGCTGCTGGCAACAACGATGCTGCTGGGTGTGGTGCTGGTGCTGTCAATGCAGATGATGATGCTGGTGATGACGATAATGATGATGATGGCTGTGATGATGATGGTGGTGGTGCTGGCAACGACACTTATGATGATGATGGGTGTGATGATGATGGTGGTGGTGGCAATGATGATGGTGGTGCTGCTGGCAACGACGATTCTGATGATGATGGGCGTGGTGGTGGTGGTGTTGGCAATGACAATGATGATGATAGTGATGGGTGTGGTGATGATGGTGGTGGTGCTGGCAATGGTGGTGCTGGCAATTATGGTGATGATGATGATGGTGGTGGTGATGGTGGTTCTGGCAACGACGATGATGGTGGTGGTGGTGCTGGTTATGACGACGATGATGATGTGTGTGGTGATGGTGCTGATGATGATGATGGTAGTGGTCATGTTGATGATGGCTATGTGACATGCTTGCTCAGACATCATCATCACTTCAGCTGTTATTCACTCCTAGGCACATGGTATCTTGCTAGCTGGTGCACATGGTTACCAGCGCATGCATGCTAACTTCCCCTTTTCTTATTGCAGGGTACCTCAATGAGCTCTTCACATGGATGGATGATTTGGTTGGCGAGTACGGGGTGCGTAAAGAATCTGGGGGGCCTGCATCTGTGTCTTGATAGTGTATCGATAGCATTGTAGCGCACACATGGTTCAGCTACATGGGGTGCGCTGCTCATATCGTATGGGGTTGACGAGTACGGGGTGCGTTAAGAATCTGGGGGGGCTGCATCTGTGTATGGATAGTGTATCGATAGCATTGTAGCGCACACATGGTTCAGTAACATGGGTGCGCTGCTCATATCGTATGGGGTTGACGAGTACGGGATGCGTTAAATATCTGGGGGGGGGCTGCATCTGTGTATCGATGGTATTATAGTACACACATGGTTCAGTAACATGGGGTGCTCTGCTCATATCATTGGGGGTTGAAAAGTACGGGATGAGTTCAGAATCCGGGGGGGGGGGGGGGGGGGGGGGGGGGGGGGGGGGGGGGGGGGCTGCATCTGTGTATCGATGGTATTATAGCACACACATGGTTCAGGAACATGGGGTACCCACCCTTTGTATCTAAGTCCTAGGCGCGACGCAAGCAAGCGACGCGGAAAATTGGCGGAGAGTGATGGCTTTCGGAGCGACAGGTGGCAACGGAATTGAGTACAGCAGACCAATGTGTGGGTTTATGAGGTAATTAGTGTCAGGGTTATTGTGGTTGGTCGGTCAGTCGGACAGTAAAACAGACAACGGGGTGACCCTGGGACCTCCCGCTCCCCAGAAGGGGGGCTCAACCAAAAACCCATTGACCTTCAATATATATATCTACCTACCACCCACCCACTTGCCCGCATTCACCTACCCACACTCACTTACCCACACCCACCTACCCAAACACATCCACCCACAACCACCTACCCATACCCACCTATCCGCACCCACCTACCCAAACACATCCACCCACAACCACCTACGCACACATATACTCACACGCACCTACCCTCCTACCGACATACACCTACCCACCTACCCACACACCCCTCGCACATATCTACGAAGTACAAAGATCTACCCACACACACCTACCCCCCCACACTTAACCTCACTCATCTACCTACCCTCTTACACACACACAACTACCAACACTCATCTACACCTGCCCACCTACCCACACTCATATACACCTGCCCACCTACCCACACTAATCTACACCCACATACCCACACTCATATACACCTGCCCACCTACCCACACTCATATACACCTGCCCACCTGCCCACCTACCCACACTCACCTACCCACACCCACCTACCCACACCCACCTACCCACACTCATCTACATCTGCCCACCTACCCACCAACCCACCCCTGGCACAGATCTACAAAGTGGACACATGCGGTGACTGCTACATAGTGGCTGGTGGTCTCATGAAGGCTGATGAGCACGGCATCAACTGCTTGGTAGAAGAAGCTGATTACGTGGAGGGAGCTAGACAAGTCATGCGCTTCACTGAGGTGCGGTGCTAGGGTCAAAAGCCCCTGCCTCTCTGCTTGCCTCCCTGACTCCCTGCCACCCACTCCACCCAATCCAGGAGCTCGTGAGATCTGTGCCTGCCTGCCTGCCTGCCTGCCTGCCTGCCTGCCTCCCTGACTTCCTGCCACCTACCCCACCCACCCCATCCACCCCACCCTATCCCCCTCCCCCTCAGCCCAACCACCCCGCCTTACCCCACCCACCCATCCCACCCCACCCAATGCATGAGCTCAAGCGATCTGTGCCCCGCCTGCCTCTCTGCCTGCCTGACTGCTTGCCTGCCTGACTGCCACCTACCCACCCCACCCCCCACCCCATCTAATGCAGGAGCTCATGCATTCCGTGCCTTGCCTTCCCTACCCACATACGATGAAGCCCACAGCAGTGCGAGTTGGCATCCACACTGGCTCTTGTGTCTCCGGTCTCATTGGCACCAAGCTCTGCAAGTTCAGCCTCTGGGGTGACACCATGAACACTGTAAGTATACCCCTCTTCCTCTACCTCTCTCTCTACCCCTCTTCCTCTGTCCCTCTCCTCTCCCTCCCTCTCTACCCCTCTCTACTTCCCCCTCTTTCTCTCTCTAACTCCACCAACCCTCCTCTCTAACTCCATCCCACCTCTCTCTAACTCCATCCCACCTCTCTCGACCTCCCCCCCCCCCCCCCCCCCTCTCTCGACCTCCTTCCTTCCTCTCTCTCTACCTACCTTCCTTCCCCTCTCTCTCTACCTCCTCCCCCCCCTCTCTCTACCTCCTTCCCCCCTCTCTCGACCTCCTTCTTTCCTCTCCCTACCTCAATCCCCCTTATCTCTACCTCCATCCCACCTCTCTCCACCTCCATCCCCCCTCTCTCTACATCCATCTCCCTCCCTCCCCCTCCATCAACAACTGTAATTGTACCCCTTATCCTCTGTGGGATTAGGGTTCAGGGTCCTCGCCTCCCCCCTTTGCCCCGAACTCCTCCCCCCCCCCCCCCCCCCCCCCCTCTCTCATTCTCTCCCTCTCCCTACCTCCCTCTCTCTCCCCTCTCTAATTCCCTCAATATCCCCCTTCCTCCCTCTCTCCCCCCTTCTCTGATTCCCTCTCTATCCCCCTCGCTCCCTCTCTTCCCCCCCTAGAATCCCCTCTCTATCCCCCTCCCTCCATTTCTCCCCCTCCTCTATTCCCTCTATCCCCCTCCCTCTCCCTCTCTCCCCCCTTTCTAAATCCCCTCTCCCTCCCCCTCCCTCCCTCTCTCCCCCTTCTCTAATTCCCTCTCTATCCCCATCCCTCTCCCTCCCCCCTTCTCTAATTCCCTCTCTATCCCTCTCCATTCGCTTTCTCCCCTTCGCTAAATCCCGTCTCGATCCCCATCCCTCCCTCTCTCCCCCTCTCTAATTCCTCTCCATCCCCTCCCTCCCTCTCCTCCCTCCCCTCTATCCCTCTCCCTCCCACTCCCTCTCTACCTACCTCTCCCCCCCCCCCCACCCCTCTTTACCTCCCCCTCCTCCCCTCCCTGCTTCCCCCCACCCTTCTCTCTCCTCTCTCTCTTCTCTCCCCCCTCCTCTATCTTCCTCTCTATCCCCCTCCTCCTCTTCCCTCACTCTCTAATTCCCTCTCTATCCCCCTCTTTCCTCTCCCCCCACTCTCTACCCCCCTCCCTCCCTCTCTATCCCTCTCTTCCCCTCTCTAATTCCCTCCTCTCTCTCCCTCTCCCCATCCCGCCCTCTCTCTCCTCCTCCCCCCTCTAATTCCCCCCTCTCTCATCCCCCCTCCCTACCTCTCTCCCCCCCTCTAATTCCCCCCTCTCGCCTCCCTTTCCCTCCTATCGATCCCTCTCCCCTCCTTCCCTCCCGAGATCTCCCACCCTCTGATTCACTTCTCTCCCCCTCCCTCCCTCTCTCCCCCCCCCCCTCTTCTAATTCCCTCTCTATCCCTCTCCTCCCCTCTCCCCCCTCTCTATTTCCCTCTTTATTTCCCTCCCTACCTCTCCCCCCCCCTCTCTAAATTCCCTCTATATCCCCCCTCCCTACCGCCTGCTCTCCCCCCCTTTCTAATTCCCTCTCTAAAAAAGTATAACGCCTGGAGGGTGTGGTGTCAAGGGGACCCTCCCGTACGCCGCAGCTGGGGAAAGTCACCATGGCATACATAATTCCCTCTCTAACTCTCTCTCCCCCTTCGTGTCCCTTTGGGTTAACCTAATAGAAGCAACCTATACCTCACTCCTCCTTTCCCCTTCTCTCTATTACCCCCTCCTCCTTTCCCTTTCTCTCTCCATTCCCTTATCCCTTTCCCCCTTCTCTCTCTTTCCCCCTCTCCTCCTTTCCCCTTCTCTCCTCATTTCTCCTTGTATCTCTATTCCCCTCTCCTTATCATCCATTAGACCCACTGTTGTTTTTCGTGCAACATATTGCAAATTGAACGGGCGGCTTGGTGCAACCCCTGTGCAACGCGCTGCCCCACGAACCCCGAGAACAAACTACACTTCTAGCCGCCTCCCCTTTTACCTGCCTCCCCATATACACTTATACCCTTATACCCATCTACTCATCTACCCTTTTACCTACCTTATCCTCCTCGAATCTCCCCTAACACAGGCCTCTAATATTCTGCCCTTCTACCCTTCTGCTCGCCTCCTCTTCTTCCCATCTACGCTTCTGATTGCTACCCTTCTACCCGCCTCCCCTTCTACCCTTCTACTCGCCTCCTCTTCTTCCCATCTACGCTTCTACCCGCCTCCCCTTCTACCCTTCTACCCGCCTCCCCTTCTACCCTTCTACTCGCCTCCCCTTCTTCCCATCTACACTTCTGATTGCTACCCTTCTACCCACCTCCCTATCTCCCCTTCTGCCCGTCTTCCCTTCTACCACCCTCCTCTTCTTCCCATCTACGCTTATAATTGTTACCCTTCTACCCTTCTACCCGCCTCCCCTTCAACCCTTCTGCCCGTCTACCCTTCTAGCCCTCAACCTCCCACCTCATTGTACTGTTCACACAGGCCTGTCAAATGTGTCCCTTCTACCCTTCTACCCTTCCATCCTTCTACCCCTCAACCTCCCACCTCCTTGTACTATTCACACAGGCCTGTCAAATGTGTCCCTTCTACCCTTCCATCCTTCGACCCATCAACCTCCCACCTCCTTGTACTATTCACACAGGCCTGTCAGATGTCTCCCTTCTGCCCTTCTGCCCTTCTATCCCTCAACCTTCTCCGCATCTACCCCTCAACCTTCCACCTCCTTGTACAGTTCACCTACAGGCCTCTCAAATGTGTCTCTTCTACCCTTATACCCCTAAACCTTCTGCGCGTCTACCCTTCTGCTCTTCTACCCCTAAACCTTCTGCGCATCTACCCTTCCACCTTGCTACCCCTCAACCTCCCCCCTCCTTTTACTGTTCACACAGGCCTCTCAAATGTGTCCCTTCTACCCTTCTGCCCTCCTACCCCTCAACCTTCTGCATGTCTACCCTTCAACCCTCGACCTCCTTGTAATCTTCACTTGCATGCCACTCAAATGTGTTCCTTCTACCCTTCTACCCCTAAACCTTCCATCTCCTTGCACTGTTCACACAGGCCTGTCAAATGTGTCCCTCCTACCTTTTTTTATAGTTGTGAAAGGGCTTTCACCCCAGGAGGTGGGTCTCCCGACACAAACCCTTCTGCCCTTTTACCCTTATAACCTTCGTCGTGTCTACCCTTCTACCTTTCTACCCCTCAACCTCCCACCTCCTTGTCCTGTTCACCTACAGGCCTCTCGAATGGAGTCCACTTCCAAGCCTGGCTTTGTCCAGATCTCAGAGGCTACCATGGCCCTGCTGGAAAGCTCGCAGCAGGAGAAGTTTGTGCCCTGTGGAGGCGTTGAAGTCAAGGGAAGGGGACTGATGCAGTCATACCTGTGGGACTGTGATCATTTGGTGCACGATCAGTCAGTGGAGCCGTACATGCCAACAATGGACGACAGCACGGGCAGCTACCACACTCAAGCAACCCTCCCGCACGGTCAAGCAACCGTCCCGCACAGTCATGCCACCCTCCACTCCTCAGACAAGCAGTGCGTGGACAAACACACCACCTCCTATCTCCCTTGGCTGGCTGGTTGTTGGTTGTTTTTTGCCTGGTTGTTTGCCTGGCTCCGGAACCACTGCGGTGCCCCTACCCGGGCTCCCCAGTCTGCTGCCAACGCTGACCTTTGCCACAGTGTCACTGATAAGCTCTTTGATGGCCCTGGCAACAACAGCAATGATTGGGATGGGGCGGCCCCTCCCAACAACATTGCCCCAATGGGTCCTAGTGGACTTAACCCTCCCAACAACATTGCCCGAATGGGTTCTAGTGGACTTGAGCCACCCAACAGCACTGCCCCAATGGGTTCTAGTGGACTTGAGCCACCCAACAAGATTGCCCGAATGGGTTCTAGTGGACTTGACCCTGCCGAAAGGTTGTCGCCCTTTGCGAGCGCAAGGAGTGGGAAAAGCTCACCCAACGTTGGCTCTTTCGCACGCTGGTTGCAAGCCTACAACCTGAGCCAAAAACAACTGGACAAGGGCCAAAGAGTGAAGCACCAAGCTGGGGGAGACCGCAAACCGAGGATATCAGGCTCATGATGCCTGGTTGCATGGACACGCTGGTTGCAAGCCTTCAACCTGGGCCAAAAACAACTGGACAAGGGCCAAAGAGTGAAGCACCAAGCTGGGGGAGACCGCAAACCGAGGATATCAGGCTCATGATGCCTGGTTGCATGGACACGCTGGTTGCAAGCCTTCAACCTGGGCCAACAACAACTGGACAAGGGCCAAAGGGTGAAGTACCAAGCAGGGGGGGGAGACCGCAAACCAAGGATTTCACAGCCATGATACCTGGTGCCATGGTCGTATTGGTTGCAGGCCTACAAACTGAGGCAACAACAACTGGACAAGGGACAAAGGGCGCAGCATCAGTCAGGGGGGAGAGACAGCAAATCGAGGATATCAGGCTCATGATGTCTGGTTTCATCAACACGTTGGTTGCAGGCCTACAAACTGAGGCAACAACAACTGGACAAGGGACAAAGGGTGAAGCATCAGTCAAGGGGGGTGAGACCCATGATGCCTGGTTTCATCGACACGTTTACATATCATCAGGCGTTTTGTTCCGCTCACACCGGCTGGCAAACATGACTAACAATTTTTCTGTGTCTTGTTCAAAATGGGGCCATGTTGATCAGCTACCCACATATCTATGTTGATCAGCTACATACATATATAGGTTGGGGGTTGCAGGGGATCAGTGTTTTCGTTTTCGACGGCACTTCACCATTCTGTCGCCATATGGCGACGCATGGGTCTGGCTAAACTTGTTAGAAGTTGACCCCTGAACTCTCCACAATCCATGGGGTTCAGGGGGCAGCGCGTTGCACTGGGTTCGTTCCGAGTCACTCAATTTGCAACGTGTCGCACAAAGAAAAACAGTGGGGAGGATGGGGCAGGGGGAGCACACTCCCATCCTGTAAACCCATGATCCTTTTCGTGGAAATGTGATGCCGCACAAATCAGTGGGATCCCATCTCTTCTGTCATTTACAGCAGGGGATCCCATCTCTTCTGTCATTTACAGCAGGGGATCCCATCTCTTTTGTCATTTACAGCAGGGGATCCCATCTCTTTTGTCATTTACAGCAGGGGATCCCATCTCTTTTGTCATTTACAGCAGGGGATCCCATCTCTTGTCATTTACAGCAGGGGATCCCATCTCTTGTCATTTACAGCAGGGGATCCCATCTCTTGTCATTTACAGCAGGGGATCCCATCTCTTGTCATTTACAGCAGGGGATCCCATCTCTTTTGTCATTTACAGCAGGGGATCCCATCTCTTGTCATTGACAAATCTACGGGTGGTGTTGCCGCTCGACTTTTCAGGCGAATGTTACGACCCTTGCCCCAGAATTCTCAGAATTCTCAGGCAAATTTTGAGGTACGAAGTACACCCTACAACCAGGTTTGAAAAATCTACAGGTGGTGTTGACGCTCACCTCTACAGGTAGTGTTGCCGCTCTACATATGAGGCAAACGCTACGACCCTTTCCCTCAGAATTCTGAGGCCAAAATTAAGGTACGAAGTACACCCTGATTCGAAAAATCAAAATCAAATCATATGCTGAATTGCTATAAATGGATAGGGGAGTGAGGTACTCTTTACATGTTCTATCCATAGTGAACGGCAATATGATGTCATATGATGCCGGCAGTCTGACTAGGCTAAAGTTACCATTTATATACAATATCATATGATGCAGTTTGTATGATATCATATGATATCATACAAACTGCATCACTCGTCATAACTCGTCTTTGGTCAACACCATATGAGGTGCCTGCCAGTCTCTAAAATTGCCACACAAGTGAGCAGGATGCATAGAAGCACTCTACTGACCATATGGCTATTTTCTGGATTGTTTTGGCTAAGTTAGACTCTGTCAGTTGCTCCTGTTAGGGCTAAATTAGCTAATATCCCTATTCGTGCTAATTTTGTCCATGCTAAGCCCTAACCGCTGAACCCTACATATATATGATTTGTTATTATTATTTATTATTATATTTATTATAATTATTAGTATTGCTTCAGAAATATCACACATATGCATATGATTCATTAATATATGCAAATCAATTTTGACAATTTTGACATAGGGGAGGGGATACGCTTGTTTACAGTGCAGGATTTCACATGGGTTCAGGGTTAACACCTAATGGAGCAAAGCCACCCATTTTGAGCACAACTGCCATTTCTAGCAGTGCGTCATCGCATGCACAGAATGGGTGTGAGCCATTTCGAGCAGCCTTTTTGAGCACAACTGCCTTTCGAGCAGTGCATTTTGCATGCACAAAATGGGTGCGAGCCATTTTGAGCACAACTGCCATTTCCAGCAGTGCGTCATCCCTTGCACATAATGGGTGCCATTTCGAGCATTTCGAGCAGCCTTTTTGAGCACAACTGCCATTTCTAGCAGTGTTTTTTGCATGCACAAAATGGGTGCGAGCCATCTTGGACACAACTGCCTTTTCAAACAGTGCGTCATCACTTGCACATAATGGGTGCGAGCCATTTCGAGCAGCCTTTTTGAGCACAACTGCCATTTCGAGCAGTGCTTTTTGCATGCACAAAATGGATGCGAGCTATCTTGAACACAACTGCCTTTTCGAACAGTGCGTCATCGATTGCACATAATGGGTGCGAGCCATTTTGAGCATAACTGCCTATATAGCAGTGCATCCTCACTTGCACGAAATGGTTTCGAGAAATTGTGAGAAGCTATTTTGAGCACAACTGCCTTTCGAGCAGTGCGTTTTGCATGCCCAAAATGGGTGTGAGCCATTTTGAGCACAACTGCCTATATAGCAGTGCATCCTCGCTTGCACGAAATGTGTGCTTTAAATTTCGAGCAGCCTTTTTGAGCACAACTACCCTTTCGAGCAGTGCGTTTTGCATGCACAAAATGGCTGCGAGCAATTGTGAGCACAACTGCCTTTCGAGCAGTGTGTGTTCGCATGCATAGAATGGGTGCGAGCCATCTTGCGCACAACTGCCATTTCGAGCAGTACGCAATGGGTTATCTACTTCAACATGATGGTCAGATCATACAGAATTGCCACACAAGCCTGTAGGATGCAGAAAAGCACTCTACTGACCATATGGCTATTTTCTGGATTGTTTTGGCTAAGTTAGTCTCTGTCAGTTGCTCCTGTTAGGGCTACTTTAGCTAATATTCCTATTCGGTCTAATTTTGTCCATGCTAAGCCCTAACCGCTGAACCCTACATATATATGATTTATTAGTATTATTTATTAGTATTATTAGTATTGCTTCAGAAATATCACACATATGCATATGATTCATAAATATATGCAAATCAATTTTGACAATTTTGACATAGGGGAGGGGATACGCTTGTTTACAGTGAAACAGGATTTCACATGGGTTTAGGGTCAACACCTAATGGAGCAAAGCCACCCATTTTGAGCACAACTGCCATTTCCAGCAGTGCTTCATCGCTTGCACAGAATGGGTGCGAGCCATTTTGAGCAGCCTTTTTGAGCACAACTGCCATTTCGAGCAGTGCTTTTTGCATGCACAAAATGGGTGCGAGCCATTTTGAACACAGCTGCCATTTCCAGCAGTGCGTCATCGCATGCACATAATGGGTGCGAGCCATTTTGAACACAGCTGCCATTTCCAGCAGTGCGTCATCGCATGCACATAATGGGTGCGAGCCATTTTGAATACAGCTGCCATTTCCAGCAGTGCGTCATCGCATGTACATAATGGGTGCGAGCCATTTTGAACACAGCTGCCATTTCCAGCAGTGCGTCATCGCATGCACATAATGGGTGCGAGCCATTTTGAACACAGCTGCCATTTCCAGCAGTGCGTCATCGCATGCACATAATGGGTGCGAGCCATTTCGAGCAGTGCGTCAACGGGTGATCTACTTCAACATGATGGTCAGATCATACGCAATTGCCACACAAGCATATAGTATGCATAAAAGTACTGTACTGAACATATGGCTATTTTCTGGATTGTTTGGGCTAAGTTAGGCTCTGTCAGGCTCTTGTTAGGCTCTGTCAGGCTCTGTCTCTGTTAGGCTCAGGCTTAGGCTCTGTCTCTGTCAGGCTCTGTCTCTGTTAGGCTCAGGCTCGGGCTCAGGCTCTGTCAGGCTCTGTCTCTGTTAGGCTCGGGCTCAGGCTCTGTCAGGCTCTGTCTCTGTTAGGCTCAGGCTTAGGCTCAGGCTCTGTCAGACTCTGTCTCTGTTAGGCTCAGGCTTAGGCTCAGGCTCTGTCAGGCTCTGTCTCTGTTAGGCTCAGGCTTAGGCTCAGGCTCTGTCAGGCTCTGTCTCTGTTAGGCTCAGGCTTAGGCTCAGGCTCAGGCTCTGTCAGGCTCAGGCTCTGTTAGGCTCAGGCTTAGGCTCAGGCTCTGTCAGGCTCTGTCTCTGTTAGGCTCAGGCTTAGGCTCAGGCTCTGTCAGGCTCTGTCTCTGTTAGGCTCATGCTTAGGCTCAGGCTCTGTCAGGCTCTGTCTCTGTTAGGCTCAGGCTTAGGCTCAGGCTCTGTCAGGCTCTGTCTCTGTTAGGCTCAGGCTTAGGCTCAGGCTCTGTCTCTGTTAGGCTCAGGCTTAGACTCGGGCTCAGGCTTAGGCTCAGGCTCTGTCAGGCTCTGTCTCTGTTAGGCTCTGTTAGGCTCTGTCAGGTGCTCTTGTTATGGCTAATTTAGTTTTTTTGTCAAATTGGTCAGCGCTATAAACGCACAAACGTAAAATTGGTCAGCGTTTTGTAGTGCAAAAAGCAAAAAATTGCACGCCGCGCCCTCGGGGGGTTGACAAAATGTGCGGATCGCGCAGTGGGGATCAAAAAGCGTGCGCAAAATTGGCTGCTGCGCGCGCTTTGTAGTACCTAGTGCTCACCGTCATTGACAGTGAAATAAATTACCAGGACTTCCATGAACTTGAGCTTAGTTACATGGCTCCAGCAATTTGGCTGCCCGCCATCTTTGGCAGTTAACAATTTTGTATCAGGAAAAACTATTTACCAGGAACTATATGTCAACTCTAGTTTTTCATACAAATTCACAATTCTTGTGAGACGGCTCGTCAGTCTAATATGAAGTAGCATTCACTAATATTAACTAACTTAGCCTTTCCCTACTCATGTGGGGTTGCATGCTGTTGTGGTTCCTGTCCGCCCGATGTGCTCTGTATGATACTGTTAGCAGCAGCGATGTTGCAGCTATCAATGGATTAATGTACCAACGTGACTTCAAGCGAGGGGGGGACATAGATAGTGAGTTACAGAGTGTATGTCTTGTTGTTTTGGTGGATTGGCAGCAGCACTGTCATAGGTAGTTATGTAGTTATCTACCAGGTCATAGGTAGTTATGTAGTTAGCTACCAGCAGCAGCAGCAGGTCTATCCTGGAAGCCACGTTTGGTCCGGTCACTATCCCCAGGGGATAACGGCGGGAGGCGGTGAGGGGGAGCTACAGGGTCGAAAGTTTCGGTTCCAATGATTCCCACTGATTCATTTTTGGGCTACTCATGCCAGCTTCCCACTAGCTCCAATAGCCAGCCACTGGGTCAAAACCAATGCTTGAAGCTGTATTGGAATGCTTGTCATATCAGCTTTCAGACGCACTAGCTAGCTTCAGGTTTGGCTGAAGGGAAAGGTAGCTGCCTAGAAGCTGCTACGCAGAAATAGTGTGTATGATATTGTTAGCAGCAGTGATGTTGCAGCAAGCAATGGATTCATCTGCCAACGTGACAAGCGAGAGGGGACATAGATGGTGAGTTGCAGAGTGTTTGTCTTGTTGTTTTGGTGGATTGGCAGCAGCACTGCCATAGGTAGTCATCTACCAGCAGCAGCAGCAGGGCTATCTTGGAAGTCACGTTTGGTCCAGTCAATATCTCCAGTTTTTTCTCTCCTAGGAGCGAAATCTGGTAGCGAAGTGATGCCCGAGTAAAGTGATGTCGAAAAAGGTGCATGATACAGATGCCTGATAGGTGCATTGGTAGAGTAGTATGGCCAACCTGTTAGATGGCACAATTCCAAAAGTGTCATCCACCGATCTGGTTGAGTGGTGTGGTGGGTGATGTGGTGCATGGTGTGGTGGGTGATGTTACGTTTCGTGGGTGCAGAACATGTTTCGTTTCGTGAGTGTAAAACATGTTACGTTTTGTGGGTGAACAACATGTTACGTTTGAGTCTCAGGTGGTGTATGATGTGATGATGATCCCTCCTTGAACTACTGATGCTGAAGGAGGTCATGTGTCGAGTAGTGGTTGTATGGTTTTGGGAAGATTCGGAAAGATAAAATCTTAGGCCAAAGAGAAGAGGCGTGGTAATCAGGGTACTACATGACGCAAACTATCGCGTGCTAACGCGCGAGGTGTTGGAGCCCGACTGTGCGATTGAAGCAAATTTTCAACCTCCCTGTGGGCGCAGCGGACAGATTTTCGTTTTCAGTTGAGTCAAAAGCGCAACCCAAAAGGAAGCAGTTGCGCTTTTGAAGCAACCCAGAATGACTAAGTGTAGTATCCCGGTGTTAAAATCCACGATCGTGCTATACTAGGGTAGCTTACAGCCGACATGTACTACCTTCTCTATAACCTCCCCCCCAATCTCTGGGATCGAAAGTCCCAGAGATTAACATGTCAGGAAAATCTGAAAGGAGAAGGCTAAATGTAGGAACAGCTAGACATAATCAATTGAGACAGGAACTCTTGCAGATATCTTGGCCTTGATGGCCTGGAGGAATGCACGGCTGAGGCAGAGCAGGAGTAAATCATCGTATTATCATTGTCGTAAGTATGATTATCATTTGTCATCATCATCATCATCATCATTTCATACCCCATAATTGGAGGAACTTGAGAGATAGATCCGGGTCTATTAATGATAACGCCTAGGAGGGGGTGGGGCGTGGTAGTAAGGGAGCCCCATCTTCCAGCGGTTGGGAACGGGCTGCTACTTTACCTGGACAAAGTTACCATGGCGGTTGACAGCGACCGCGAACACTAAAGCGCACCCGTAGGGATTTGAACCTGGCACCTTTGTCGTTCGAGGAGCTCAGCCATTGAGCCATTTGTCGAAACGGGTTATCCGGGTCTAAGGTGATCAGCAGCCCTCGATCAGCAGCCACTTCTCAGAAGCCCAAGTCTGGAAGGTCTCCACGTACTTCCAGGTTGATTGGCAAGACACTTGCTTGAAACCACACACACTCTTTTTGAGGCGGCAGACCAGGTCTGCGATTTTGAAATTGGTTAGAGAGCTTCAGCCAGCAGTTTGGCTGTTTGCCGTCTTCGGCAGTAAAAAACAATATTTTCACGAAATCAGATGACCACGAAGTGCCAGTTTGCATCTGACTCCGAGCAATAGAGAGTGTATTGTGTGTGTACAGAATATCATGTGTATTTGTGTGTGTGTGTGTGTGTGTACCGTATGTGTGTACGTGTTCACGCTCAAGGTGCGTGAGAGAATCTCTGTGAAAGATGTGTACTGAGTGTGTGTGTGATCACAATCAAGGTGCGTGAGAGAATCTCTGTGAATGATGTGTACTGTGTGTGTGTTCACAATCAAGGTGTGGCAGAGAATCTCTGTGAATGATGTGTACTGTGTGTGTGTTCACAATCAAGGTGTGGCAGAGAATGTAATGTAACAAAACACAGGTCTGCACGCCGTTGGCATCTTGTTGCATCTTGTCCCCTTGTCACGTCTCGGAAGTATCTACTTTGATCATGGTACCTGATAATGACAGAGGATCTGAGGCAAGCGCTATCAACTTGTTTAAATTTTGAGGGGTAAAAGACCTGACTACCGTACCAGCAGGGTTGTTCAGGACGGTGCGTCCTCCGACGCAGATGCAACATCGAAGGGTATGTTGCGTCGCCAGACGCAACGTGGGGAGGGCCCGTTGACCTGAAGGAAGGGTCTGTTGCGTCGCAAGACGCTGGCTATACAACTGGTCGCGTCTCAGGCAGCAGATCTGGGGGTCCTCCATAAGTACCCAGCTGACTACGGTACCTGAGTTCCAGCATTCAGATCATCCAGGTGTACAGGACATACCAGTATATTCATTTGAAGCGAAAGATGGTGTGCTGCCTGTAGCCATCACCAGGGCGTTAAATGCTCCTCTATCAATGCTGGTACGGTACTCAGGAAGTTTGGGACATCTCCATATCAGGGTTGTACAGGGAGCTGCGTCCTCCGTCGTAGACGCAACGCCAGGGAGTCTGTTGCGTCGCAGGACTCAGGCTATACAATTGGTTGCAAAGCTCCTCCTGAAGTACCGTGGTCCATAGACTCAGTCGAATGCAAGAACATCATTTTGGTGGAGAAGGCGAAAGTGGTGAATCCGCCTGCAAGTACACGTGAGCATGATCGCTCCGCACGTATAACGGGGGCACATTTAGGGTAGCATAATAGCACCTGCTTGACCTGGGCATGTCTTAACCCTACGGTAATTGCATTTTACTCGAACGAAAGGATTCTCACCTAAAAGGGTGGGTCACTGTGCGATACAGCTGTACGCAGAGGATTTATGCATTATGTACGCACCACTCAGGACTGTGATGTTCACATTCCCCATGTCATGCAGACCGTGAGCAGCCTGAAGGCTAATATACATGTAAGCAAAGCAGCATGCATGACCCCACCATCCCGAGTTCGCCCTCGGCCGGCCTTTTCAACCAGGGCAGGCCTACTACAGTTGACAGTTCGTACACAAGAGTCGGATCAACGGATGGTGCTGTTGAAAAACACTGTTGTTTTGCTGAGCGGAGAGCTCGAGCAATTCATGCTGGGGTGAACTTGGTGACGGCCTTGGTGCCTTCGGACACAGCGTGCTTGGCAAGCTCTCCGGGCAGGACCAGGCGCACAGCAGTCTGAATCTCGCGGAAGGTGACAGTGGGTTTCTTGTTGTAGCGAGCCAGGCGAGCGGCTTCGGAAGCGATCTTGTCGAAGATGTCGTTGATAAAGGAGTTGAGGATGCCCATGGCCTTGGAACTGATGCCAGTATCGGGGTGCACCTGCTTCAGCACCTTTTAAATGTAAATCTTGTACGTCTCAGCCTTGGCCATCTTCTTAGCCTTCTTCTTACCCTCCGCAGTCTTTGCGGGGGCTGCCTTCTTGGCGGGAGCCTTCTCAGCAGCTTTCGGTGCCACTGTGTCTATGTTGGGAGTTGGTGATATACACAGAAATGGTGTATCATTTTCAGGCTGACGCGCACAGCTATCAAGCACAGACGTGAAATCTAGTTGGCAAAGGGTCTTATGTTATTGCTACATTTCATTGTGACATGTTCACCAAGTAGTCTGCCCAAGCTTGCTGTAAAACCATGTAACAATTCAAATCAGGAGCATTAAACTTGCTAGGGCTTAGTAACCAGACCGGTACATGGCTCCAGCCATCCAAATTGGCTGCTGGAGCCATGTAACCAAGTTCAAGGTCAAGTACATGTTTACTTAGTAGTCTGGCCAAGCTTGCTGAAAATAAAACCATGTAGCAATTCAAATCAGGAACATTTTACTTGCTAGGGCTTAGTAAACCATGGTAAACGTAACTTGGCAGAGGCCAACCACCTGGAGTGGTCTCCAGCTGGATCCCTAACCCGGTTTGGCAAAGAGTCGTTTGCCAAACCGTTTGCCAATACTTAAGGCGCATATAGTCACTTAACCCAAGTGCCATGCATTGGCGGTTACATTTAAACCACCTTCAATATCCCATAATCAGATGAATTGAATCCTTAATTCAATGTATTTTAATTAATTTTAATTGAATTTTATTCAATGTTGTGTTATTTTAATTCGATTTATTCCTTTCAATTTAATTTAATTTATGTGATTTGAATGCATATAATTGCTTTACATTTTATCAATTCGAATAGGATTAAATTACATTAAATTTGATGTAATTGAATTGCATTGAATCGATGGATGTTGCAGCTTTGTTGGCTAAAAAGTGACGAAAATGCGAGTTTTTTAAGGGTTGTTGGATTTTAAGCAGTACTGAACGTTCCTGCAATGTAATGTAAATATGTAGATTGGCTTCATTTTAAGAATTTTATACAAGAAAAATGATACCAATCAGGGTCTGGTTGATTTTAAGGATTTTTACAAGGTATTGCATGTTTGGGCCAGACGTGAACGGTACGTCACGTCCTCTTGAACGGTTTTTTTGCCAGCGGCAGGTGGCGTGGCTTGCCCCTGCCCACGCACGGCCCTGAGGTGGGGTCCGTGGGCTAATTATAGCTGAAGTGCCCCGAGTGAAGTGCCCTATGGGATTGTTTCGTCCACTGTGATGCTTACTTTTTTCGCCTCGATTTTTGACGGCAATTCTGCTCCCAAACCTGTGTACCGTATAAGCACATGTTTAAGTGGTTCAAATTAGAAATGTTTGCACGAGGTATGCACCCTTAAATCAAATTGTTAACCGTTAATTGTAGCTATTTGGACAAACCTGAGCTCCTTTTCGTGAATATCGATGCTCTTACGGTATGTGCTCCGGTGAGAGTTTGTCCGGTATAAATACCGTAAGTCTTGTCATTCATCTAAAATATAGAATGTTCAAGTTTTTCATGTTTTTCATGCAACCTGAAAATGCTGTTGTGACACACGGACGGACCAACTAACGGACGGACATTTTAATTGGTGTCATCCCTTCTTCCAAACATCTGGAGATTTTTTTCATTCGGGTATAATTTTTGGCGGAGACCTCACAATCTGGGGGACGGGACAACGGGAGCCCCCAGGGTCACCCCATCGTCGGCACACTAACTGTCTGATCAACCGACACGAAGCTTGACACGAAGCCAACTGTCACAACTATCTCTTCACTTACTGGCTTTGGTCCACTCGATTCCGTTGCCAACACTCTCCACCAATTTTCTGCGCCGTATGCGATGCTGCGTAGCAGAATAGTACATGACGCTCGCTACTGCGCGCTAGCTAGCGTGCAAGGTTTTAGAGCCTGACTGCGTGATTGCCGCAATTTGCATCTCCTGCGGGCGCAGCGTGCAGATTTCAGTTTTCATTTGAGTCAAAAACGCAATCCAGAAAGAGGCAGTTGCGTCAAAAGCGCAAATGTAGTAACCTGTTGCGTAGGACTTGTTTTTCTGCCGAAGATGGCGAGCAGCCAAAATGCTGGCTGGAGCCATGTAACCAAGTTCAAGTTCTGGTAATCAAACCAAAACTAATCTAACACAGTAAATCAAATAAAAAGTAGATGTTGCCCGGCTTGCTGGTTGGCCCCGATGCAAGCAAACGGGCTGGCCCCCTCAAGCTCACACCTGGCAATAAGTAGGGATCGGCAATACCGGTATGATACCATATGATATCATGTCATCATATGATATCGTATGATATCATATGATGCCAGCGGTCTGACTAGGTAACTTTGGCCTGGGGCACCATATCATATGATATTAAATCATATGATTTTTGTATGATATCATATGATATCATACTCGTATTTGGTCAACATCATATGACTTGCCGTTCCCTATCAATAAGGCATACTATTTATTTATTTCTGAATTTATCTACTTGTTGCCCCAGTCCAAGAAGCGCTTCCTGTAGACGGTGTCAGCTGCCACCACGAAGAAGACTGGCAGACCAGGGCAGACGTAGTCTGGTCGCTGCATCACCTCCCCTAGAGTCAATGCCTCCTCCACCCGTTTCCATTTGGAGGCCTTCTCTCCAAACCTGGGGGAAAAGAAAAAATATAAGAAACAATTTAAAATATTGTCTACGGTATTAAACAAATTGTATGTTTCCATTTGGAGGCCTTCTCTCCAAACCTGGGGGAAAAGAAAAATATAAGAAACAATGTAAAATATTTAGGGCTGTCAATACCGTACGGTATTTTCAATTACCGTACGATATATCGTGATATACCGTACGGTATCGATACCGTACGGTATTTTTATACCCTTTTTGGGGGAAATCAGTATAAGACCAAGGGGATATAACAGGAATTACCGTTTACACGTCCATACACTTAAAATCAAGTCAAATGAACCAATACTGAGGGAGATAGAAAAACACGGTAATATCGTGGTCTATTACCGTACGATATATCGTGATATATCGTGCAGTATAAGGCGGTATACTAAATTCCTGGCACAGACTCAGGTGCTCCTGACGAGAATCGAACCGCCGACCTGCCGAGTGTAAGATATTTTCGAAGGCCGATTTGGACCAAACACAATATATCGTACGGTAAACACGATATATCGTGTTTACCGTACGATGGATCCCAAAAATACCGTACACTGGAACTTTATTACCGTACGATATATCGTACGGTACACGGTAAAATAAATACCGGGCGATATAAAGCTTGACAGCCCTAAAAATATTGTCTACGGTATTAAACAAATTGTATGTTTCCATTTTTAGGCCTTCTCTCCAAACCTGGGGAAAAAGAAAAAATACAAGAAACAATTTAAAATATTGTCTACGGTATTAAACAAATGGTCTGTTTCCATTTGAAGGCCTTCTCTCCATACCTGCATCGTGACTACCTCAGTTACGTGGCTTAGTCAGATGTTTTACAATAATGATTTTCGCCTCGAAGGGTGGGTTTCCCTACACTAGCCCCAGAATCAAAGGATTGTATGCCATATTTATATGTGATCAGCTGAGTCACTCCTACTCCCAACGAGGGAGTAGGCACCCGTAGGCCAGCGGAATTGCCCACCCATGATCAATCACACCTGAGCCACAGACCCACCACAGACCCACCACTGATCAGTCAGTGCATCTTGTGCCAGCAGGGTTGTTCAGGACGCTGCGTCCTCTATCGCAGATGCAACACGCCCACCACACCCACTCTCATACATACAGCACATCCCCAACATACTGTCCGCCAATGATTTTTTTAAGCCCGATTTATCGGGCACGCCCGATTAATAATGTTTATTTCCGTTTTGGTCCATCGGGCTCCCAGGTGTGGGTAATGTTTTCGGATTTCAGATCTCTGGGTGGAGCATCGGGCGTGCCATATACTTAATGTTTACGTCTGTCAGATGCTTTGGCTGGAGCATCGGGCGTGCCATATACTTAATGTTTCAGGCTTTCGGATGCTTTGGCTGGAGCATCGGTCGTGCCATATACTTAATGTTTCTAGCTTCCGGATGCTTGGGTGGAGCAGCGCGCAGGTCACCACCAGGTCGTGGTGACGTGGCCACGTGGTTGACAGGGAGGATGGACGCTCGACGATGGACGGTCGATATTCAAAAAAGCCTGCCACGTTTGAAAACAATAACTGCCTGGGGCCAGTTGCCTAGGGCTGTCAAAAATGGGGTATAGCAGCCCATGCGGATAAGTAGTCAAACCCACTCCCACCTCATAAATCCACGTATCCAAGACGCTCAGAAAGCATAAGAAGCAGAAGACTGGTCGCCCGACCAAGGCGCAGTCCTTAGAACTGCCCCCAGGTACCTGGAAGACGATCTTCGGCGCACCGACGACAGTTGTCGCGCCTGTCCGAGGCCGGCCGTGCAAGTCGAAAGAGGCCAACAAAGGTAAGCAACTGCCTGTTTCCCGCTGCATCTTTGTCTCTTCGCTTCTGCCTGGGTCGCTTGCGTGCTTCGAGTTATTATTGTTTTGCGACTGAGCCCTACCCCCCACCCCATATCTCCTTCCCAGGTGACGCAGATACAGCCGCTGATTTAGTCGTCGCCGGCGGTTCTCCACTGTGCACAGGTAAGCCATCACAATTCGCGATGCCTATTCCACGCCCCTTGCTCTTGCTCCAGCCCTTTGGCATCCCCAGATTTGACCATCGCCCACAGATTCTTCCGGCTGGCTGCGATCAGCACGCCTTGCTGCTCTCTTGCCTGCGATCAGCGCTTCTTGCTTGCTAAATTCTTAGACTTGGTGTGCATCGAATCCTGATTGTTGGCTTCTATAGTTCGTCGCTATTCTTATCATTGCTAGTGGACCAAATAACACATAATAATTGATTCTCGATCTACGAAATGTGCTTTTGTTGCTTGCGTCCTTCGAGTGAGTTGCTTGCGTCCTTGGAGCTCACCCCCACCTTGCCTGGAGCTACCTGGAGCTGCCCCCCCCCCCCCCCCCCCCCCCCCCCCCCCCGCCCCTTCCTGGAGCTGTCCCCCCCCTGCCTGGAGCCCCCCACCCCCCACCCCCCCTGCCCCTTCCTGGAGCTGCCCCCCCCTGTCTGGAGCTCCCCCCCTCCTTGGAGCTGCTTGGAGCTGCCTGGAGCTCCCCCCCTCCCTGAAGCTTGGTGACACTTGGAGCTGCCTGGATTATTGATAATATTATACTATTCTAGAAAAACCAAAGCTAGTTGCTTGTATTTCCCACAGGGGTTTCTAAGATTTGTAGGCCAACCAATCGTTGGAAGATTTACAAGTAGTAATAGTAAATAGTAATATAAATAGTAATATAAATAGTAATATAAATAGTAATATAAATAGTAATATAAATAGTAATATAAATAGTAATATAAATAGTAATATAAATAGTAATATAAATAGTAATATAAATAGTAATATAAATAGTAATATAAATAGTAATACCATAGAAATGGATTTGTTTAGAGTTGAAGTTTAAGTGACAGTACTCTTTTACACAGCAAATTTGACAGCCCGATTTTAATGGCACCTCTTGTAACCAGTATCGGGCGTGCCAGATACTTAATGTTTGTGGTTTTCAAAACCTACACCTGGGTATATGGCTGCCATATACTTAATGTTTCTGCCCCACCAAAGTCTACACCTGGGTATATGGCTGCCATATACTTAATGTTTATGCCCAATTCCTTAGAAAAAACACTGCTGTCCGCACCACCACCACCCGCCATCACCCACCCTGCCTGTGCAGCTTGGCACCAACATTGGACTAAAAAGGACTGCAGACTCTACTGCCTACTGCCAACAACATGTGCGGGGTGAAATTTCTTTGATGCCTACAAACAGCCTACAAAGAAGAAAAAAACCCTAACAAACTGTCCGCACCGTGTAGGGTTGGAGTCTGTGAAGTCTTTAACCTTCAACATGCCCCCCCCCCCCCCCCCCCCCCCCCCCCCCCCCTCTTCCCTATAACACACCCAGCACACCCACTCTCATACATACAACACATCCCCAACAAAATGTCCGCACCGTGTAGGGCCGGAGTCTGTAAAATCTTCAACCTTCAACAGACCCCCCCTCCCCCCCCCCTTTCCCTATAACACACCCAGCACACCCACTCTTATACATACAACACATCCCCAACAAAATGTCCGCACCGTGTAGGGCCGGAGTCTGTAAAATCTTCAACCTTCAACAGACCCCCCCTCCCCCCCCCCCTTTCCCTATAACACACCCAGCACACCCACTCTCATACATACAACACATCCCCAACAAAATGTCCGCACCGTGTAGGGCCGGAGTCTGTAAAATCTTCAACCTTCAACAGACCCCCCCCCCCCCCCCCCCTTTCCCTATATCACACCCAGCACACCCACTCTTATTCATACAACACATCCCCAACAAAATGTCCGCACCGTGTAGGGCCGGAGTCTGTAAAATCTTCAACCTTCAACAGACCCCCCGCTCCCCCCCCCCTTTCCCTATAACACACCCAGCACACCCACTCTCATACATACAACACATCCCCAACAAAATGTCCGCACCGTGTAGGGCCGGAGTCTGTGAAGTCTTCGGGCCACCTGCCTTGCATCGCTTGCAGCAGCTGATCGTTGTTCAGCACCTTGCCTGCGCAAAAAACAATATATAAAATGTAATCAGAGAAGTCTTCGGCCATCTGCCTCTCATCGCTTGCAGCAGCTGATCATTTATTCAGTACCTTAGCTGCGCAATATATATATATATGGGGGGGCAGAAAGACAGATTTTGGACCGCACCTTCGATATGGTGTCCGATTCAGATGGGAGTTGGAATTGTGGAAGTTTCATACAAAAAGAGGGGGGAAATAAAGTTGAAAAAAAGTTGGAAAAAAAGTTGGGGAAAACGTACGAGAAAACGTGGGGGAAAAACGTACGAGAAAAACGAGGGGGAAAAAAAGAACGGGGGAAAAACGTACGAGAAAACGTGGGGGGAAAAAAGTTGGAAAAAACAAAAGGGGGGAAATAAAGTTGGAAAACCCCCCCTCCCCCCCCCCCCCCCCCCCCCCCCTACCCTACCACCACCCTTCTAAAACCCGATTACCTCACCCTACCCCCCCTAAAATGGGGGTCATTTGAAAGATCTTTTCTGGCCCATTCTAGTTCTGCTCTTTCATCTTTCATGGGGTTGCCCAAACGTGATTTATCGTGAAGTTAAGATTTGGGCCGCTTTGGTTGAAAACAACTTTTGACCCCTCTAACTTTTGTCAAACTTTATTTTTGGCTCAATTATTTTTTATAGTTTGAGGATAGGCTCTATCCAAAGCGAAGGTACGATACGGCAGCTTTTTTACTGCCCCCCCCCCTCTTTTATATATATATATATATATATATATGTGTAATCAGAAAGTCTTTGGCCATCTGCCTCGGAGCGCTTGCAGCAGCTAATCCTTGTCCAGTACCCTGCCTGCCCCAAAACAATATACAAAATGACATCAGAGAGGTCTTTGGGCCATCTGCCTGGGAGCGCTTGCAGCAGCTGATCATTTATGCAGTACCTTGCATGTAATCAGAAAGTCTTTGGCCATCTGCTTCGCATTGCTTGCAGCAGCTAATCCTTGTCCAGTACCCTGCCTGCCCCAAAACAATATACAAAATGACATCAGAGATGTCTTTGGGCCATCTGCCTCGCATTGCTTGCAGAAGCTGATCCTTGTTCAGTACCCTGCCTGCCCAAAAAGCCTCTTTAGCGATTACTATGGTCTAGTGGTAGACCAGGTTGCTAAAGAATGAAGAGTCGGGGGTTCGACTCCCCCTTCGGTCGCTCTTGGCGTTGCAGGTCGTCGTCAACCGCGATGGTAGCTTGTCCAGTTGAGGTAGGAGACCGCTCCCCACCCGCGTACGACGGGCTCCCTTAACACCACGCCCCACCAGGCGTTATCATTACTTTTGCCTGCCCAAAAAACAAAAAAACATTGTAAGTTAAGTATCACACATACCTGCGCATGACTCGTACCTTACCTGTAAACGTCTGGCAGTACAGTACAGTACTGTGCTGTACCTGTACCAGTGCAGCACAGAGGTATACCGGTAAGTGCAGTACAGTACAGAGCTGTACCTGCACTAGTGCAGTACAGAGCTTTACCTGTAAGTGCAGTACAGTCTAATGCTGTACCAGTGCAGTGCAGCACAGCGCTGTACCAGTACAGTACAGTGCTGTACCAGCGCAGTACAGTGCTGTACCAGTGCAGAACAGTGCTGCACCAGTGCATTACAGTGCTGTACCAGTGCAGAACAGTGCTGTACCAGTGCAGTACATTCCTGCACCTAAAAGTGAAGTTGCACACGTACCTGTGTATGAGAGGTAGTAGACGTCCACCCTCTGCCTGGAGGATTGACCCGGACGTTCCTCCGACATGGACTCGGACCTACTTGGCACACTAAGACTCGTGCACACTGCTAGGTACCTTACCGCATCATACCGCCCCTTTCAGTGATATACAATGGTCTAGTAGTAGACCAAATCGCTTGAGGATGAAGAGTCGGGGGTTCGACTCCCCCTTTCGGTCGCTCTTAGCGTTGCAGGTTGTTGTCAACCGTGATGGTAGCTTGTCCAGTTGAGGTAGGAGACCGCTCCCCACCCGCGTACGACGGGCTCCCTTAACACCACGCCCCATCAGGCGTTATCATTACCGCATCATAAGAGACAGTGATGGGTACCACTCTGCAGTTTTGATCAGTAGCACACGTACAGTGTACCTGTGCTAGTGCAGTACAGTGCTGTACAATGCTGTACCACTGCAGTACATTCCTGCACCTGCAAGTGAAGTAGCACACGTACAGTGTACCTGTGCTAGTGCAGTACAGTGCTGTACATGCAAGTGCAGTACAGTACAATGCTGTACCACTGCAGTACATTCCTGCACCTGCAAGTGAAGTAGCGAACGTACCTGCGTACGAGAGGTAGTAGACCTCCACCCTCTGCCTGGAGTACTCCTTCCTAGTGTCAAACTCCAAAGGCGGGGCGTCATCCGCGAACATCTGGCAGGGAGAATTGGTGTTGGGTGTGTTAAAGGGAGAGGGGGGGGGGGGGGGGGGGTCTGTTGAAGGTTGAAGACATCACAGACTCCGGCCCTACACGGTGCGGACATTTTGTTGGGGATGTGTTGCATGCATGCGAGTGGGTGGGTGGGTGTGTTAAAGGGAGCGGGGGGGGGGGGTGGGGGGGGGGGGGGGGGGGGGGGGGGTCCTGTTGAAGGTTAAAGACATCACAGACTCCGTGCCCTACACGTGGTGGCTGGACATGTTGTTGGGGATGTGTTGCATGCATGCGAGTGGGTGAGGGGGGTGTGTTAAGGTGAGCGGGGGGGGGGGGGGGGGGGGGGGGGGTATGTTGAAGGTTAAAGACATCACAGACTCCAGGCCCTACACGGGTGTCGGACATGTTGTTGGGGATGTGTTGTATGCATGCGAGTGGGTGAGGTGGGTGTGTTATAGGGAGCGGGGGGGGGGGGGGGGGGGGGGGGGGGGGGGTCTGTTGAAGGTTGAAGACATCACGATACCCGGCCTACACGGTGCGGACATTTGTTGGGATGTGTTGCATGCATGCGAGTGGGTGAGGTGGGTGTGTTAAGGGAGCGGGGGGGGGGGGGGGGGGGGGGGGGGGGGGGGGGGGTATTTTAAGAGCGTTGTTGAAGGTTGGAGTATTAGGCGACCTTTGAATTAAGCGCTTCTGTGTGGTGTGAGTGTGGTGTGTGATGCTGTGTGTTTGGTGCTGTGTGTGGTGTGTGTGTGGTGTGTGTGTTTAATGCTATGTGTGTGTGTGTGTGGTGTGTGTGCGACCCTTGAATTAAGCGCTTCTGGTGCATTTTGTGCGGCCCCAAAATAGTCTGAAGCGACGGCAGTACAAAATAAAGCATGAGGCAACCCTGTGGGGCGAAAATTAGGCGACTATTTGAGGCAACCCTATGAGGCGACCCACTGAAGCGAAAGTTAGGCGAATATTTGAGGCAACCCTATGCGGCGACCTTTTGAAGCGAAAATTAGGCAACCATTTGAGGCGACCCTTTTAAGAAGCGAAAATTAGGCGACTCTTTTTAGGCGACTCTTTTTTGGCGACTCTTTTTGAGGCGAAAATTAGGCGACTCTTTTTTGACGACTCTTTTTGAGGCGAAAATCAGACAACAAATTGAGGCAACCCTATGAATCGACCCTTTGAGGTGAACATTAGGCGACCATTTGAGGCAACCCTATGAATCGACCCGTTGAGGTGAGCATTAGGCGACCATTTGAGGCAACCATATGAATCGACCCTTTGAGGTGAACATTAGGCGACCATTGGAGGCAACCCTATGAATCGACCCGTTGAGGTGAGCATTAGGCGACCATTTGAGGCAACCATATGAATCGACCCTTTGAGGTGAACATTAGGCGACCATTGGAGGCAACCCTATGAATCGACCCGTTGAGGTGAACATTAGGCGACCATTTGAGGCATCCATATGAATCGCCCCTTTGAGGTGAACATTAGGTGACCATTGGAGGCAACCCTATGAATCGACCCGTTAAGGTGAGCATTAGGCGACCATTGGAGGCAACCATATGAATCGCCCCTTTGAGGTGAACATTAGGCGACCATTGGAGGCAACCATATGGGACGTAATCATCGTCGTCATTTATGATGCTCCGTAATCATCATCGGCAAACATCTGCAGGGAAGAAAAGGTGTGGTGTCTTGTTGCGCGCACTTGAATGACAGCAGTTATGTTGTGTCGGTTTGTTGTGATGCTGTGTGTTTGGTGCTGTGTGGGGTGTGTGGTGTGTGATGCTGTGTGTTTGGTGCTGTGTGTGGTGTGTGTGGTGTGTGATGCTGTGTGTTTGGTGCTGTGTGTGGTGTGTGGTGTGTGTGGTGTGTGATGCTGTGTGTTTGGTGCTGTGATGTGTGTGTAGTGTGTGTGTTTGGTGCTTGTGGTGGTGTTGTGTGGGGTGTGATGATTGGGTGTTGGTGTGTGATGTGGTTGGTGGTGTGTGGTGTGTGATGCTGTGTGTTTGGTGCTGTGTGTGGTGTGTGTGGTGTGGTGTGTGATGCTGTGTGCTTATTGCTATGTGTGTGCGTGTGGTGTGTGCGATGAAATGAAGCGCTGCTGGTGCATTTTGTGCGGCCCCAAAATAGACTGAAGCGACGGCAGTACAAAATAAAGCAAGAGTCAACCCTGTGGGGCGAAAATTGGGCAACTATTTGAGGCAACCCTATGAGGCGACCCTTTGAAGCTAACATTAGGCGACCCTTAGAAGCGAAAATTAGGCGACTATTTGAGGCAACCCTAACAGAAACTCACCACATCATGTTGGTCTGCAAAGTATTCATCCATGCAGAAGTCTTACTGCATGCCGGTGTATGGTGTGTGCTGTTGCTGTGCTGCACTGTATGGTGTGTACTGCTGATGTGCAGTGCTGTGTGTGTGCTGTGTGGTGCTAGGTAATGTGTATTGTGTGGTCCTGTGTGGTGTGTGCTGTGTGTGTGCGGTGCGGTGCCTGTGTGCTGTGTGTGTGGTGAGCTGTTGCGTGTGGCATGCTGCGTGCTGGGGGGACAGAAACTCACCACGTCAAGGTGGTCTGCAAAACATTCATCCATGCAGAAGTCCTGCACAACGTCTTGCTGCATGCCGCCCCCGGGGTACATCAGCACTACAGGCCAGTGGAGCTCACCAGCTTCACCCAGGAAAGGACGGCTCCTGGGACATGCACATGAGGTTGAGAATGAGGATGGGGATGGGGATGGCTCCTGGGACATCCAAATGAAGTTGAGGGTGAGGATGAGGATGAGGATAGCTCCTGAGACAAACAAATGAGGTGGGGTGATGATGGGTATTATGATACTCCTGGAATATGCACATTGAGGTTGCTGATGAGGTAGCTTCCTGACATTCACATGAGGATGAGATGGGTATGGCTCTGGAACAAACAAATGGTGATGATGGGATGAGGATGATAATGGGGATGGGGATGACGGTGTTGATGTTTAATGAGGGGGGAGGATGAGATGGGGATGGGTGCTGTTTCGGTTGAGACTGGGGGTGCGGTTGCGGTTGCGGCTGGGGCTGGGCATAGGTCGGTTGCTCATGGGGGTGAGGTTGCCGGTTGACGCTGGGGACTGGGCTGCGGTT